>JAUPFT010000015.1:48172719-49372719 GCA_036936625.1 Parnassius smintheus behrii
AATAGTAGTGTCACGTAACTGACTCGCGTTCGACTCCTGCGGCCATGTTCAAGGAAATTTACATACGCAACAATTTTGTTTATTGCCCATACTATAAGTACATCGCTGTTTTTAGCTGTCGTACTCGTAGATATGAACTATCTTAAGATTCAATGGATTTTGAAATGTGAAAACAATTACATTTTCGGAGCCAATCGTGGTACTGGAGGTGAATAATTTTATTTAAGTATATTTCATTAAAAACAACATTATTTAAAACCCTTAAGTGCTTATTTATGAAATTTTGCGATTTTTATTGGAAAATTTGCGAGTTGTGAAAGAATTTCCGCAGTTGGATATGCTTTAAAACATCATTTTTACGTTTCTGCGTCCGAAATAAAACTGGTAACCGAAACAAACGTTCCTCGCGCGCTTGTGGCCTACGAGTCACATGTGCGGCGACAATGTCTCGCGATTTTACTATTTCTATTGCCTTATTATTTAGATTTCTGTGTTTGCTAGCTAGCTTAGATATGTATATGGTGCAGCACTGAAGCTTGGCGTCCACTGTCTTTCGAGGAGAACACTCAAGTTCAGTTCAACATGACAAAGACTCAGCTCCTCCCCATATAAAAGTACACTGGTATTCACCTGTTTAATACAGCCTGTATTAAAATGGTGAATATTATGTGATTTTAATACATTTCGTTTTTTTACCGTTCAAAAGCAAATTATTATATTTGGCTTCTAAACAGTAACGGTAGTTATAATATGCTTGAACAAAAGCATTCAAAATATTTTTTTCAATTAAATATGTGTGAATTATGTCCACCAGGTTTGTTTGTTTGTCTGTTTTTGTTCTCGCTATACCCGCTTTCGCTACACGTGCAAGGGTAACCGCAGGAAGGGGCAACATTTCTCGCTTTCATCCCTCAGTGCAAAGATGTTTTTACCTATAAAACATCTTTGCCTCAGTGTAATCTCCGGCAAGGACGTGGCGGTCATTGATTTATATGTTACACTAGATAAGTAATTTCCGCGCCAAAGCGTTGTCACTTCACATAAGGCCACAGCCTTATACTCAGCGAACGTCGGTTCAGTGTTCAAGGTGACGCCGTCCGAGTTAAGCCGAACGATTCACAACAAAAAATGGGTAAATGCGTAGTGAAAGAATGCGTTTCAAGGTCACAAAAACATAATAAATCAAGCGGAATCACTTTCCATACGTAAGTTTTAATTTATATATTCATATTAACGTTTAAAACACTAAAAAATTAAATAAAATATCGAATATTGCCATTTAGGTTCAATGTTGCCACTTTTCCGCATTTGTGATTATCCTACATTAATGGGAGACTATATAATTAATGGAGTTAGTTAATTTGTTACCTCCGATTTTAAATATTTTGGAAATTATAATAAAAACTACGTTTTAACTTTCATACAATATAATTAATTATTCTTATTTTAGTTTATTCTCGAATTATCTTTTAAATATATTTTATTACCTATTTTATATTAATAATTTTATATTATTTATAATTTCGTATACATTTTATATTAATTATATTTTATTAGATACCTATTTTTATTGTTTGATTTATTAGAACCATAAAAATACGTTTTATTTCATCATTATGTTTACTTCTATTTATCTGATAAGCTTTGTATCCCTTTTTTTCTAAGGGGACGTAATAAAGATGTTAAAATAAAATATACTTTTTTAATATAAAAACAGCTTAAAAAAACTCATTTTTATTGCGTATTTTAGGTAAAATTTCATATAGTAAGCCACACCAACCCGCCATTGCATGTTTGTGTGTCTATCTTTTTCTAATCTTACGACGACGATATTGTTTTCGCAACTTGTGTAAGTGAGATAGATATATGTTTACTTAAAATTGTTATTAGTTTCAAAGCTACGTCGTCGCGTTTGGATAGTGGTTACACTTTTTTCGACGCGCGGTAATGTGGTTTGCTCCTCTAGTCTTGTATAACTCAATGGTGGCGGTGAATAGAACGCTTTTAAATAATGATATTTAAACGGATTATGGTAAGTACACTCATCCGAGTGTAGAAATCAACATTTTCATTCTTAATCGAGGATAAAAATGTAGATGTCTGTGGGCCACAACATCCACTTACTATCCAGGTGAACTGTGTTTTCGTTTGTCACCCTTATTCTATAAAAAATCTATGCAAGCTGGCTTTCAGCCGAGATGTCAGATAACTTAACATTAAGACGAAAATCCGATTATAACACGCCGCAGGGCGATAATTCTCATCTGCGATAATGTTACTCCAAATGGCGTAAAGTGAGGATAGGGAATACGTTGTTGTAGGCCCCTTTTCCTTTTCTTTCAATTGCTTTTATATGGTTTTCTATTTGTATAAATATGCCACATTATATTTGAGAAGTAATTAAACATTCACATAAACTTTATTCAATATAGATTATAAATAATACTTATTGAAAGTTACATTTTTGTTTAATTACTACTGGTTCGGGAAAAAACCTCTGTCCTGGAACCAGCAAGAAACCCAGCGGGACTTTAAAAAAAAGAAAATAGCTCACAATCATGTACGTTACAAAATTAATCAACACAAAACAATTTAGAAATAGCTTGGTAGCGATCACCTCGTTTCCAGGGTTATTATTAGCCATAAATTACTTAATATTACGATAACAATTTTTATACAAACTTAGTTTATTAAAATTTTTGAACTTTATGCAGGTCAAATTTTGTATATTTTCTGGGATTTTTTTTTCAAAAGCGTATACATCGCCCCAAGAATAAATTACTGACTCAGTGGCGTCGATTAACTACTAGCTTGTTAAAATATAAAGTTATCTTTGCCTTGCTTGAATACCGAAATTTACAATATGTCTTATTGCACATTCTTCATCACATTCCTTGGGTGTCGTAGGAGGTGAAAAAGGAAAATGTAACGGGAGATCAGCAGCGGCTTCCTGATGACAACTCGACGTAATAAGAAATTGCGGTTGACAAAAAAAGCAAATGCGGCAAAATGATCCATATACGGAAATCTATGGCTGTGAAACACCTTAAACGTCAGGATTCAAAATAAGCACTACAAAGTTAAACTAAACGCAATAGACTCGTAAAATTAGTGTTATTATTTCAATTATTCCAAAAGTGTTAGAAGCTATTTTTTATATAATATGAGTGGCAAACGAACAGACAGTCCACCTGATAGTACTCGTAAGTGGATGGTGTAGCCCATAAACATCTACATCTATCCTCTGCAGCATGACTCCTAGCTGTAGCATGGCTATAAAAAAATAACTAATAGTGAAAATCTTTGATATTTTTACTGGCATTATTAAAGAGTTAAAACAATTAGCTGACTTTTCTTTTTCAATATACCGCCTTTCTAAAAGCTGTCACCGGTGCCTTGGCTACCCTGTTTCCATCCTGTTGAATCTTCATACAGCTACTTCTGTAATAATTGCGTTTCTATTCTATCGTAGCATTTTTTTTTTGTATAATAAGGGTGACTAAGTGGTAATTTACGCTGGTATTCTGTGAGAGCGTGATCCCTTGCCCTGGTCGAGCCGACTCATTACTACTATAAATATAATATAGCAACAGCGTGGCTTTACGACTTATATAATAATGTAATAATAATTTTCGCGTGAGCAGAAACAGGTACGGCTAACTTTTTATACTATTGTCCTGTTGTTTGTGTTTTCGTCGCGTGGGACATTTTAAAGCGTTCTTTGTTCGTTATCGCATCCTTTTCTGCGGCCGAGAGCAATGCGGGCCGCATTGAGTAATGTCGTGGCACAAAATACAGCATTTTCTATATTTCCTTTGTTATTTTTTAAAGACGTAAAGTAAATAACAATAAGACGCGATGTAAACAAGAACGCGAACCTACAATGTTCTTTAGACTAATTTCTACTACAGCCTACCTACTAAACAGGTACCTAGTCTAGGTTGTAGGACTCACCACCACTACCCTCTATTTTTAGTTTAATAACGATGCCTGCACTGCTTTTTCTAGTCAGGGTATAGAGAAACAGTATAGTAACAGGCTGTGAGGTTTTCATTTCAGTTCTCAGAGGTAACAACGCATATGTAGACGTCATTGTATAAAGTTGATAGCAGATATTCACGGGCTACAGTAGCTAGTTTCCATCAGGTCAGCTTAACTGTGCTTAGCTTAACTGTCAGCGTAACAAAAACTGTGACAAAATCCGAATATTCTTACCAAACAGTTCACGCTACGGTAAGTGAATGTTATGACCCATGGACACCTAATGTACATTACAAGTGTTAATGCATAAGCGTAGTCATCACTGGCGACTTAAATGAAATGCCTCGTTTCTGGTAAAAAGTTGTCTCCTCTTACCATGTGAAACACAGCAGCATTATGTAGCTATTTCACGCTGGGATTCTTTGCGAGCTTGGCGTTCCCCAGGTCGAACCAAATCATTCGGCAGCCGAAACACACCGAAGCATGTCTCTACCACGTTTAAATTACTTGAACGATTTGCGCAATAACTTATAGTAAAATGGAGACAAACAAGCACACACACATCAACTTATCTGATGGTAAGTGGTTGCTGTAGCCTATAAACATCTACGTCTATCCTCGATCAAAAATCAAAATGCAGATGCGTTGCCACTCCTGAGGACTAAGATGGAATGCCTCGTTTCCAGTAAAAAGGTTTCCGGTTCACTACACCCGCCATACGAAACACAGCCGCATTGAGCTGCTATTTTAGGCTCATATTCTGTGAGAGCGTATTCCTTTCCGGTCGAGCCGACCCATTTGTGCTACAACGATATGCACAACATACCTTCAATCGTATATATGTAGTATGGCTTTACCACGTTAAGATTTAAGCTCAGAATTGAAATCCTTCTACCTGTGATGCTGTCACAATCATCAGACTGTGGGATTGGATGGTCAACATTCACCATCTGGTGAGCCGTATGATTGACTCTCCTTACATAAAAAGGAATAAAAATTAAAATATTAAATTAATTATGAATATGAAAATGTTAGTTGTTTAAAAAAACTTACATATTTTTACCGCAATTTACTTTAAATTTATTAATTTAAAAATGTGGCAACACTGTCGTTGTCGGCTGTATTGTTACCCGACGGCCACCCACGTCGCATGTATTGCCTTGTAAGTTTCCCTTTGATATAAATAATATTGTATTTTATTTCTTGTGTAGTTTTTTTTCTCTAAAAGGATTACATGAACAGAATCTTACTAGTATTTTTGTAGCAACCTCAAGTATCTGAAGAATTTTTCACACGTTGTAGACGTGGGTCAGAAACGAAATGGTTGATTTTTGTTACCATAGTCTTGTTAGATGAGTGATTATTATGAAACAAAAACGTAAAATTTCTGCTTCACGTCTTTGGAGTACTTTCATCCGTTAAGACGGAGTTAAAAACTCTGTAGAGCTCTGTAAGCATGGGTTGAATTTAAGAGCTCCGTTGTACCTCAGTCTTCTGAGGCCTTTCTATTTTATGTTGGTCGTCGGCCAATTTGTTGGCAACTCATCGGTATAGCGGCGGGCCGGTGTGGCTCTGGTACCATTGTATCTTGGGTCAGATTGCTGCACTGTAGGGCACCGTAGAAATCTTCAATCTCAAGGAGTACCTCAGGTTTTGAGTTTTATCTAAGAAACTCGTCGTTGTAATTGTAAATAAAATTGTAAAATGCCTCAAAAATAAGAAAGACTTCAGTGTTTTTTTGCCGGTTCTTCTCTGGGCTCTTGTTTTTGCTAACAGTAGTAGCTTCTGACTTTAATAACAGCTTTAATCAACCCTGAATTGAATAAAAAGTTTAAGTTTTGACTTTTGACTGTAATTTTAAACATCATTTAGGGAATTAGGTAAAGGAATATTATAAATAAGTTTGAGTAGTCCGGATATCATAATACATACCGATATTATCCGAAAATTACTTAGGCAATTTAACTTTCAAAACATATCCCTTAACTACTAGCTTTGCAATTGAAACTTTACATGGGTACTGGAACCTTTGCGTGTTATAGACAGTCCTATTAAAGTTTCAAATAATTTACTAGATCGAATTTGAAACCCTATGTAGAAAAGCCAATAAACGCTTTTAAAAGCGCGATTTTTATTTTATTATATCCTGATTCTCCTTCGATAATATTCCGTAGTTACTAGTCTTATTCTTATAAAATTATTTCTTAAAAAATGCCGGACACAGTCCACTTTATTGAAAAACGACACACACTGGTCCATACCATCAGGTACATGGACCGGTTCGACAATAGAGAATTTTCATGCTCGCAAAGAATATCAGCGTCTAAGAAGATGAGTTACGAGGACGAGGAACGAGTCATTTCATTTTATTCATCAGGGGTGACAAGGCATTTACATTTTGATTCTTAATCAAGCATACAAGTAGGTCTATGGGCCACATAATTTATTAAATACGTTTGTCACCCTTAGTTGCATTAAAAAAATTTAACAAGCAACACCTACTTACAAACATCTCGCATATAACAATCGTTATATTGAGATTGAAAACATTTAAAAAGTTTTTTGTACTTAATTTTCATTGGCGTTAAAAATCTCATTTACAGTTACATACATAAATAAACGCTCACACCAGTTACCCGGAGGAGTAAGCAGTATTACCTACATTCACCTACCTATTTAGGCAAATAAAATTTTATAGAAACGACTAGAATATCAAGAAATCTTTTATAGTCGATACTCTGAATAAAATTCATTCCAGGAGGCCGTTAAATCCCGTTGAGAGAGGTTATTCAGATTACTTGTCGATCCTACAGCTTCTTTATGTTAGTGAGAGAGCGCGAATCAATGTGAAATTCTAAAAAAAGGTGACTCCATCTACTTCTTACAATCATTATAAAAACCGGTGATCTCTACATAAGAATTTGTGATATTTTTTGTTGTTTAAGTAAACTGAATTTATCGTTGTACAACAAATTGAGAGCCGTGGTAGCGTGGTAGTAAATGGTTAGCGCTCGCTGTAAATTTGCACAGTACGCGAGCAAACCGAGTTCGATCCCCGCCGGCACCAATGAAATTGTTCATTGCAATTTTAAGTGCTGGTTTACCACGTTCTCGGCGGTGAGGGAAAATATCGTGAGGAAACCTGCATGTCAGAGAAATAAGAAAAAAATATATTTCGAAGACATGTGAAGTTCGCCAACACGCAGCGCGGCGGACAATTCCTTGCCCTAAAACCCTCTCAGAAACGAGCGGGAGGCCTGTGGCCCAGCAGTGGGACGTAATATATAGGCTGTAACTTTACTTTACTTTACTTTACAACAAATTGGGCCTTGAACTTCTTACGATACAATTAACTAGCGTAGCGGATGCAGTGACTATACTCTTTAATTTTGAAAACGTCGTAGACTACTTAGTCTACAAAATAAAAAGATAAAGAAAATGACGCCGCTTAGTGGCGTTGTAAGAGAATTTTTACCCCATAATATAATCATGTAGTAGTCGTAAGAGACGACAGAGGGAAAAAACACTGACGACTCCGTGACACAGTGTCTTAGCTAGGAGTTGCGACGCTAAGGGTCGCGGGTCGATACCCCACGATACAGGAGAAAATCCTAGTGTGAAGGTGACGTATGTAAAAAACAAAACAATGAGTTGGGCAGCAGCAACTTCCTGATAACAACTTGAAATAATATGGTCTGGCATAGATTAAGCACTCGTACGGGAGGCTGTAATGATGACGATGATGAGGCTATGATGATGTAATAAATAACGGTTCTTGTTCATTTTCATGACTTTTGTCATCTGTGTATGGTTATGATTATAATCTTTAAACAGTAAAATTCAGTATGCGTGTTTGTATGTCTTCTCCTCTTGCACTGCTTGACTGATTTTAATACATTTTTATAGAGTACTGGGGTCAACTGGATAATTTTTAGTTACAGTTAGCCTCGGTAGATAGCGCTGTTGTTGAAAGCCAGAATTCACCGGTGCGGATCCGGGGTGGATCGCTAGTAAATAATAAAATGCGAGATTTGAAAATAGTTTTTATACTTTATTTAAAATTTTATATCATAATTGGCGATCTGCCCCGGCTTCACACGGGTGTTTTCAGAATCTCGACAATAGCACAACCTACCGGGTCCAATAGTAAATCTAAACCATCCAGTAACCCACTAAAACACACACAAAAATTTTCATCAGATTCGATCGAGCCAGTTTCTAGTTTTAGCGAGACTATGACGAGAGATAATCCCGATCGCAATATTTATCTTATTATTTAGTTATAATAAATAACGTGGTTGTTTGCACTTTGCACCCGTGGAAATATCTTCTCTGCTTCTAGACTTAGACCGGTAAAAAATGCCTTGTTGCATTAAGTCCGCCTTTTTGTTCTTGGTTTACAAATATAGTAGTAGTTAGTAAATAAATAAATAATTATTTTTTGTATTAAGTTTTGCAGTTAAAATTTTTATTACTCTCCGCGACATATGTAAAATTTCCAAGTTCAACAGGCCATGAGTGCTTAAGGTCGCCCCCAATTTTACGCATTGTTACATGCGCGATGTAAGACAAAAAATATTCTGGTAGGTCATCGGGCCCGCCCACGGGATACTAAATAATTCAGCCAGCGTGATATAGGTTCCGCCGTTACTTATTAAATTTGAATATTTTCATAGCTTTTGGTCTTCTTCAGCTTTATCTTTGACATCAAAATTCACAGATCAAAAACGCTTAAACCAACACTGTGCTACTCTTACTGACACTGCATTTGGTCCATAAACATCACAAATTTTTTTCGTGCCTTGAAAAACCATTGAATTATGGCGAGAAAGTGTGTTTTTACTTTTTATTTTTCTTAATGTCCTATATGTACTGATAATTAAACCGGCCAGATAGAAACAGTAAAATTAAAAGATTTTTTTCTTCAATTTACAATATACATACAAAAAACTATTTTGTTTGTATAACAAAATAGTTTTTTGTGTGTATAAAACTTTTTCCTCGATCGATAATATTCAAACCCGCCATTGGCTTTGTGTCCTCTTGATTCCTCAATGAGGGCGCTCACGACTGTTTTTGCCGCCAGTGCGGCGACATTTTGAAATGAGGTGAATTAATTGACAGATTTCATTCAGAAAGTCAATTTATTAAAAAAAAGTGTAGAGAGTAATGTTTCTTTCTGAAATATTAGATAAATTTTATTTGAATTACATTAGAAATGGATAAGCCAAATTACGGATATTCCTAAAAGTAGAAGAATTAAAAAAAGTGTTAAAAATTTAAGAGTAAGATACTGAGTCATTGTTTTGTGTACATTTAAACATTTTTTTTTAATTTAAAACGAAACTTCGGCGATGGTGACACTGTGTGGCCATCTGCGCAACACATAAGTTCACCTCAATCCCAGCTAGCGACATCTAGTGAGCGTAAATTATTAGCCCTCATTTATCCTTTATTTAAGTTTATATTATGTGATGTGAAAAAAATATTTATAAAACAATTTTAATTTACTAATTCTATATTAGGCACCACACACATAGTAAGATATGAATGACATGTGGCCTGTCTGTGACCGTCACAGTCACAGCATATTAAAGTCCACTGCTGGATATAGGCCTCCCCCATAGCTTGCCTCATAGAGGGGATACTTGCTACAGTTTCCACGCCTGGCGAACGGGTTGGCAACCGCAATTACTTATTTTTAGTCTTTATTGGGAAAACGCTGCTACCCAACCCCTGATTAGTTTCCCTGTGTGGCCTCTTACACCACCCGCGGTAAGATGTGGAGCAGTGGATGTTCTCACACCGCCACTTCCACGATATGTATATCATAATGACGACGAGCTAAGAAATGTTCAAACTTTACGGGTAATTAAAAATAATAAGATTATTTTATAGATTACGGATTTCTCTCTTAATAAATAATTACATCCATTAATCATTAGACCACTCGCGGATATTAAGGACAAATTTAAACAACTTCGTGAAGAGGGGATTTATCGTGAGATCCGGCTCTCGGGATAATGTTTGTACTAATTGGAGTCTGTTCGTCATCCCGGGATTGCGCTGTCGGCGGAATCCCTAAATAACCTAATTGTAAGAGATTTATTTAGGTTTCTATTTGGGTTACAACAGGAGAGATAATGTTCCGAGATTTATATTTCGAAGAAGAAAGATTTATTAGTGGTATTAAAAAAATCCAAAAATAATTACGAAATCTTTCAAGAAAATGATTTACTTACGTAGTTAATAGAAATTATTTCAGACACTAGCAAAAATAAAATTAAAGAAAAACATAACATAACATAAACACTTACGCCTATCACACAGAGGGGTAGGTAGAGACCACGGACTTACGTTTGGCACGATCCTGACATAACCCTCTCGCCTCACTTACATAAAAGTTCGGGTTTTAATAATTAATGATTTCTTTTAAATACTGCACTTGAAATAAAATAAATTGTACAGATTTTAGTAACCGACTTATAATAGACAATAGATATACTTTTGGGGTGGTCCTTTTGGAGGTTTCGCACCTTCGAGGTTGTTGTCCCTCGCTGGTACAGTCATTTACATATGGCGTATACTATACACTGCCATCTATCGAAAGACATAACTTTTTGGCATATCCCATCGTCGCCTCCTAATACGTACATGTAACTATGTGGGGTGACGTTATCACTATACAATGGCGTAACTACGATACCGCTTGCTTGATCTGTGCGTCATTATGAAGAAACCTGCAAATTGTGCAATCTGGGGAATGCTAATGTTGTGTTAAAAAGATGTTGATGACGGCATATGTACTATGTATATTTTTTTATAGGATAGAGTGACAAACGAGCACACAGTCCACCTGATGGTAAGTGGTTGCTGCGGCGCATAGATATCCATCGTCCATCTATCTGTCCTCGATTACGATTCAAAATGCAGATGCGTTGTCAGGACTAAGATGGAATGCCTCGTTTCCAGTAAAAAGGGATTTACCAAAGATAAATAAAAAAATTGCGGCGATGAAAGAATATTCATTGCCAAATGACATACCGTAGCTGTCGTAAAAGGTGTAGAGGGAAAAAATCAGGAAATAGGCACCAGTATCTTCCTAATCATGACAAAAAAAACACCGGTTTCCAATCTTTTGGGAAGGCCTGTGTTGATCAGTGGACTTTAATAGGCTGTAACGGTAACGGGTACCTCATGCTTATGTTATGTATACATATATATATATATATATATATATATATATATATATATATATATATATATATATATATATATATATATATATATATATATATATATCATCATCATCATCATCATTATCATTACAGCCCTTCACAAGTCCACTGCTGAACATAGGCCTCCCCCAAGTAATGCCACAAAGCACGGTCCTGAGCCACCTGCATCCATCGACTTCCTGCATATCTTACCAGGTCGTCACTCCATCTAGTGGGGGGTCGCCCTACACTACGCCTACCGGTACGAGGCTGCCACTCGAGAACCTTTCTTCACCATCGGTTATCGGTTCTTCGAGCTATATGGCCGGCCCATTGCCACTTCAGCTTACTAATCCGTTGGGCTATGTCGGTCACTCTGGTTTTACTGCGGATATCCTCATTTCTGAGTCTATCACGCAGAGAAACTCCAAGCATAGCCCTCTCCATAGCTCGCTGAGCGACCTTGAGCGTCCTCATACGGCCAGCAGTGAAGGACCACGTCTCAGATCCGTAAGTCATCACTGGCAACACGCACTGGTTGTACACTCTAGTTTTTAGAGATTGAGGTATACCTTATTATATATATATATATATACATATATACGTATGTATGTATATAATAAAAGTAGTCTTAACAGTTTTTACATACTAAATTCAAGACCGCACATATTCATAAATGTAATAAAAACCTACTACATGAAACTGCGAGGGTAGTTGTTTTTTTTTCTCACATCCGCGCCTTAATCTATTTAATGGTCGCACCATCACGAGAAACGCCCGAAATTCGAACTACGGCTTTAAAAGCGCCGAAACGCCAAATTTCAGTGAAATAAACGGGAATGCTTTTGACCGAGTTGAGAGATTCGTTGATGCACTTAAACTTCTTCTTAATAACGTAGCTTTTATTTTTCAGTTAAAAATGAATCATCATTATTTTATTATTTTTAAGCTATTGCATAGCTTCTATCGCGGGCCTTGAGTGCGGGGACTGAATCCAGAAATTCCGTAACGGAAAAAACCTCACGCTCCCCACTCCAACGGGCACGGAGGTGTGGCTTTGAAAGCCGTGCATCGTCTAACGTCGTTTCAGTTCGGCAGACTTCGGCACGGTGTTTGTGTGCGTGCGACTAGTCGTATGCGTGTACACTAGCTGCTAACTGAATGATAAAAATTCCTGAATAACCTACATGTATTGTAAGATATTAAAAATATTTTAAACAATATTAACTTCTCATTTATACAATAAGAGAAAAAAAATTGTTTTCTTATCGGTCACCACGCTCAAAAAGTGTAACTTGATTTAATATCAAAGACTTAACTGCATAAATAAAATAAATAATTAATTATAATTGCATAAGTTGATAAAAAATGCAGTGCGGCAGTGCCCGAGTGCCACACGTCTTTTTTTAATAAAATACTAGCTATTCGCACCTGCTTCGTATGGGGGGTCCAACGACAGCTGAAAACCGTCCAAACCTCCTCATAAGTATGCCATAAAAGTTTATCAAAATCGGCCAACACTTTAAAAAGGAGGATAAAGGCCAATTCTACATATTTAAAGATAAAAGATTGGCTCCAGCCTATAAAAGTCCTGCTGAGCGTAGGCCTCCTCATAGATTCTCTCAATTCAATTCAATTTATTAGCTTTTCTTGTTGAATATTTACAATTAACTTAAATATAAATTGGATCATATTACGTTACATACATGACATGACAGACATGGTATAGGGACCGGTGTTTACGATTTGTAATATTGATGTAACTGTGGATAACTTTATTTTGGTCTTAAATTTTTAGGGCGAAAATATTGAGGGAACCAGTCAATATTATTACTAACCAGTGAGCGTATTTCGGATATATATAGGGATGTTAATGTCAGGATATTATAATTGATAAAGTAATTTCTACAACTTGTTATGGAGTCGATATTTGCAAGTATGCGAATACATTTTTTCTAAATTAGAAATACTTTGTTAGCGTCTGTGCTGTTACCCCAAAGTCATACTGCGCCCACGGGAAGAAACCCGTCATTTACATTACCATTAACATGTCAAAAGTCTTTTACTGAGCAGTGGCCTCCGCCAGAGGTTATTTCATATGGGCATATGCCGAAGTTGTCTCGCTTGGCCAGCAGGTTAGCCACCGCATGTTTTTAAATTATTCACTGTTGTTATTAGGCAGGCGCTGCTGCGCATCTTCTGGTTTGATTCCCTCCATCGCCTCTAAGGACGTCTACGGGTGGTATGAGAATATATTCTTGCACCGGCGCCACGCGGCGTATCGTGTTGTAATTACCTCATTATCATTAACTACGTCATTAAGTAAAACTGAGCTCTGTTTAAATAGAAGATTAGCCAAACGTGGAATATAATGCGAGACATGATGTTGTTACTCAAACACAAGTTAGGTCGTTCTCACAATATTTTGCTGCTCGTTTTAAATAAACGGTATAAATAATTGTTTGCCAACAAACTGGCTTATAGGTTAACAAAATTGTAAGAATGTAAACTCTTTATAAGGATAAATAAATAAAAAAGTGGTCTTTATTATTCCCTGTTTTCGAACTTTGTGGTCGCTCACCACTAGTCGCTGACTTAGTATTGCTGCGCGCCGGAATTAATGCCACTAACGACATCTAGTATCGAGCAGAACTAATAATTCTAGAGAATTCCACACCAGAACTTTCTACACCTAGACAGTCAGGACCGGTATCTACTTGAACAATCTAGATGTTCCAGTAGAAGAGGGCCTATATAAGGCCAGTTAGGAACGTGATCCAAGCGAATACTTCGAAGCGATATGACTGCGAAATAAAGTGATCATTGTGATTATGTTATTAGTGAGTTTTAAGTTGTAATTGGTGTTCCGTAATTGAAGTGTTAATTTTTATAATTCAATCGGCAGTTTTTAATGTCACATACCCCAAGCTCGTAACAGTATTTTAATGGGCAACATTTTAATGTTTTAAAAACTTTAAATTTGAAGCTATTATCACAGAGTTGTGCTTTAAGATTGTCAATTGATTCATGAGAAGTAGGTGGTGTGTTATCAATGAGGGCTTATAATATAACGCTCGCCAGGTGTCACTAGTTGGCACTGAGGTCAACTTATTTGTTACTTGGATGCTCACGCAGTGTCATCATCATTGAAAAGTTGCGAATTATGTTCAGGTTTTTTTGGTTCCTAGTATATATTTCTATGCTGAATTCTTTAATTTTTTTTCTTTACATATTTTAAATATGTTTTATTTTTTCTACTTTTAAGTATATCCGTAGTTTAGTTTCCATTTCTAATTTAATTAATATATAATATAAAATGAAACATCATTGTCTACACTTTTCTAACAAATAAACTTACTCCTCTGTGAAATCTGTCAAATATATAAATATTTCACCTTATTCCTAAGTGACGCCACCCTAAAGGTAGAAAAATTCGTGGCTACTCTCATTGAGAGTCTTTTTGACTCATCTTGAATTTAGTCCCAATGTTATAATAATTCATAATGGATGATTTATAATCTATTCAATTATTAATTTTGAGCCTTCTTGCAGGTAAGGTTGGCATTTGAAGGATGAGTAATTAAAATCCCTGTTATAAACTTAGATATCGTGTTTCATATTTTTGAAAAAAGATTCGCTGTCTACATGACGGAGATATTCACACGCACACGTACAGACACATGCGTGCATGCACACGTATGCACACACATAGTGTACAAGGTATGCTCTTTTGGTTTCTTAAAACTTCATTTTAAAGAATTGCGAATTTCGTATATATTACATAAAAACTCTTTATCATTAAGCCGTAAAAGTAGAAGAGGAAATCAAATGCCGGGAAAGGTGAGCAGCCAATGCTCCTTGTGATATATTAGAGCTAATCTATACATACCTCAGTAATTCGGAACTTTGACAGCGTGATATAGTCTTCGATGTGTTTTTCGTTTGTGGTGTGACTACAGCGCCGTCACAAAACATAAAAAACATGTATTTCGACATACACACAAATCTACAACTAAAACCCCCAAGTATAGATGGATATCACTAGTGTTTGACGCACATTTCCGGCGTAGTATGGCGTGGATCGGAAGTCACTTTTTAGAAACAGGTAGTGGAATGCGATGGGAAATTACTCTTCTAGTTGCCTTTACGTCGCCTTTGAGCGCAAAATGTATTTGAATCATATTTTTTGATGTAGTTAATATGGAATTATAGTTTTTTAGGGTTCTTCTTGTAGCCAACTTTAAAAAGAGAAATAGGTTCTCAATTTAACCGCACGTTCATCATATGCCGCGATAACTTTTTAATTATGAAGCGATATTAATAATTTTTTAATAGGCTTAATTTCAGGGGTCACCCCATTGAAGCGAAATGTCAACCCCAAACGTGGGAAAATAGAGAATAAAGTTTTTAATATAACTATTTAAACGACATTCTAGTTGGTAATCTAGAGTCTAATCTAATCTAAAAAGTCTCTCTGGAGCCCACTGCCTAGTCTTAATTTCATTTTGAGCTTGTGATATTCCTTAATCAACTAAAGTGTTAAAAAATTAAATCTTAATATATATAAATTACATGTCACGTTGTTTGTCCGCGATGGACTCCTGAACTACTTAACCGATTTTAATAAAATTTGCACACCGTGTACAGTTTGGCCCAACTTAAGAGACAGGATAGTTTTTTTTTGCCCATGAGTGACCCACACGTTTTTTTTTGCGATTTTTAATAGGACATGACAAAGGGTCGTCGAAAAGGGCAGAACAAGGTCTGCCTGGCAAGCTATTATTCTATAAATAGTAAAAGCCGACTGACTTCAAGGAACTAGAGAAAATAAAATAATATCCGTAAGACAGCTTTTGATATTGGGGCTTTTTTTCTCCACACTAGGATTTCCTTGTGTATCGTAGGACAACTTACATTGATACATTTCACAAGAGCAAACATGCAGACTCTGAACATTTATTTGTAGGCCATAGATATTACGTGTTCCGTGCGGGATACGAACCCGTGTGCTTCAGCGCTACAACTCATTGCTGAAACTCTATACACACTGGCTGCTATAATTCTTCTATACACACTGGCTGCTATTTAAAGAATTTCAAGTTTAAACTAAAACTCCATAATGTCAGAATTTGAATCTAGACTATAGCTATGTATTTAACTATTTATATTTTGTGAAGTGTGGGCTGAAATCGTCTCTGAATAGGGAGTGACACCAATTTCTGAAGCTGTTATTTATAAATCATTTTATTATTTATTTCTTTGAGGTCGGGTCTTATTAAAGTCTCCCCCACAGACTGCCTCACAGAGGGGATACTTGCTATAGTTGCCACGCCTGGCGAACGGGTTGACAACCGCAATCATATTTTAAGTCGTTATTAGAAAGACGTTTTTGCCCACCTTCTGATTTGTTATCCCGTATCATCCCGGATGATACGGAGTTGTGGATATTCATACACCGCCACTACACGGTGACGGCTTTTTCTTTTAATTAAAAGTAATTTTTATGTCAGTAGGTTATCCTTCAAAATTCAAAATAATTTATGGTTAACGGGCATTACATATTCCAAGTCATGATGCAACAATTTGCAGAACATGTCACGTTAGTGGCGTAACATTTCGGAGTATAAATCACACAGGCGGTAACACTGAGACATTCCAAATCCCTCTACAGGTGCAACAGATTTCATTAAATGAAATTGTTTTGGAATAAAATTACAAATTTTTAGTATATATACGTATAGAGCTGTGGTGCAGCTATATTATGATTGTAGCACGAATGAATCAACTCGACCAGCGTAGGACTATGCTCTAACAGAATGCCAGCGCAATATAGCAGCATATTGTTGATGTATTTCGTATGGTGAGTAGAGAACCGGAGACCCTTTCTACTGGAAACGAGGCATTCCAACTCAGTCTTTTGGGGGTGACAATGCATCCGCATTTTGGTTCTAAAATGAGGATAGAGGTACATGTCTATAGGCTACAGTATCCACTTACCAACAGGTAGAACTGTGTGCTCTTTTGTCACCTTGATCGTATAAAAAACTGGTTTTCAAGGCAACCAACAAATTTAACAATTGGCACCTCTTAACTTACTTTATCATAAGCTAACTTCTATGATAAATCTAAAAAAACTATATAATAAAAATTCTTCACTAGTCATACATGACTCTATCAAACTTTTATCTTCAAGAGAACAAAATTTTAAAAAGAATAAATTTGGGAAAATATTGTGGCCATTTATTCAATATTCCTAAAACCTCTTATATTTTATTTTATAGAATAAGGGTAACAAACGAGCACACAGCCCACCTGATAGTAAGTGCTTACTGCAGCCGGTAGACATCTGCATCTATCCTCTATTCCGAATAAAAATGCAGAGGCGTTGTTCTCCTGAGGACTAAGATGGAATGCCTCATTTTCAGTAAAAAAATCTCTGTTTTTCTGCATTCACTATACGTAACACAGCAGCGTTAAGCCTTTATTTGACGCTGGTATTCTTTGAGAGCGTAGTTCTTCCCGGTCGAGCCGATCCAATCGTGGTACAACCGTAATATAGGAGCACCATGGCTCTACTACGTGAATAGGCTTTACTTAAGTCAGGGCGTTTTATCATCTCCAACTACATCGAGACTTGCCATTCGGTGGAATAGTAGTCAAACTCTTACTTTAAATGGCGAAAAAAAAAACATAATGTATTATTATAGTATTTCTATTCACGCCCGCCGCTTTCGCAAGCCGCTCGGCCTTTTGGGATAATTGAACCGGATCTATTCAAACGAATTCGCTAATCTATTTCACTTTTTCACCTTTCTTCATTTACATCTGAATTTATAACAATTATTTGCATTTAAATCTTTCTCGGGGCTTTGTTCAACGAAAAGCATTTTACTCTATGAGCGCTGCCTTAACTTTTTATGCCATGACGGCGGCGCCACCTTGGAATGGTGAAATATTTGACAACACATATTATGATTATAGCACGTATGGATTGGCTCGACCGATGACGAAAAACTCTCTCACAGAATAGCAGCATACAATAACAGCGTAATGCTGCCTTGTTTAAGTGTAGAGAACCGGAGAATATTTTTACTGGAAACGAGACTTTCTATACAGTCCTACAGATTGGCATTTTTATCCTTAACCCAGGACAAACGCAGGTGGACTAGCCACATCATCCAATTACCATCAAGTAGACTGTGTATTCGTTTGTCACCCTAAATCTATAAAACAAATATATCAATTTATATCAAAATAATGTCACCGAGTGTTTCGAGCCGTACTACAGTACTATACTACAGCCCATCTGAATGAAATACGATATAATATGTAAATTGTTTGATGGAAGGAGATTTTGAGTTTCACGTTTGCTTCATATAATTTCCTCTTTGCAGGTAAGCGTAACAACTACGGCGAACTCTTTGATACTGCATGAATATGTAAGTTAACATTAAGTTGATAATATCACTATCCATTTTCTTATTAGAATAATAAATATTCACTTATTTCTGGATCTTTAATTAAGTAGGCTATGTACTTTATTGCTTTAGGAAAGAAATCAGAAGTTGTCAGTGCTCTGACGGATAGACAAGTTGTGGTCGCCCGGTCACAATCAATTTTTATAGAATAAGTGTAACCAACGAGCATACATTGTACTTGATGGTAAGTGGATGCTATTGTCCATAGAAATCCACATCTCTCCTCGATTAAGTATCAAAATTCAAATGTGTTTTTACCCCTAGGGACTAAGATGAGATGCCTGGTTTTCCAGTGGAAAGGGTTTCCGTTCTTTACATTAATAATACAAAGCACAGCAGCATTGTGCTCCTATTTTTGTTTTTACTTTTTATAAGCCAGTGCATAATCGCACCTGGTGGTGAGTGTTGATGTAGCCCTGGTGGTGAGTGGTGATGTAGCCCTGGTGGTGAGTGGTGATGCAGCCCTAGATAGGAAATTACGCTGTCTTAGCGTAACAAAAGCCTATTGACTCTTGCTTTTAAGACGCCCAGATTGTATTCGGACGGAAAAATAGACGCCGACAAATTATTCTACTCCATTGCTGTACGCATTACAAAGGAAGAAGCAATCCGTTTGGTTCTAATGCATGCAATATCGACAAAAAAGTGGTGTAGACCCACCGATCCATTGGTGCTACAACATTATGTAACTGCAACGTGGCTCTACCACATATGAGATCCATATACAAATAAATTAAGAAATTTTTGGTCTAACCGCATGTAAAGGTTACAAGCACTAGTTTTTTATCATCATCGTTATATCATAGCTAAGTAATGAACATAAGCCTTCCAAGGAATGCCACACCACACGATCCTGGGCTATAATAGGATTTTTTATTATAGTGATGAAATATCTTAATGTGGTAGAGCTGAGCTACAGCTGTATTAAGTCTGCAGCACGAATGGATCGCATCAACCGGGGTAGGACTGCGTTCTCACAGAATACCAGCGTAAAATAACAGCTTGATGCTGCTGTGTTTCGTATGGTGAGTGTAGAGAACCCTTTTTGCTAGAAACGAGTCATTCCATCTTATTCCTCAGGGGTGACAATGCGTCTGCATTTTGGTTTTAATCAAGAATTGATGTAGACATTAATAAGTCACATTATCTGCTCACCATACTATAAAATAACTCTACAAATAGGTATTTAATGTTTATGTGTAGCAAATTTGACGATATATAAAACTTTTTATTTTAGTACTCATGGAGTGAATAAAGAATGCATTTTGTTCTGAGAATTGGTGTTTACTTCATTTCTCTTTATTACGTTTTATTTTTCATTACATGTCATTTATATACTTTCATTTCGTGACGCAAATAACACGAAATAAAACTCCTACTTTACACAATAACACTTTAGAAGCTTGAACAGAAAACGCTTCAGTAGAGCGTGATGCGGGAAATCACATCTACCTTGAAATGTAATAAAGGGAAGCTGAGTACAGGTAGAATCTATGATATCAATCACGTTCAGAGCACTTTCAGAAGCGTTCTCTCATTAATAATACAAGATAGTAACTAAGCGTTAAGTTCGCGAACTCGTTATCCGGCTCAAAATTCAAATATTGTATTATTTGTTTCCTTGGATTATTAGGAGGTGAAGTTCGTAATGAAAAAATGGCGAGTTTCATGTGTAGCAAATTTGATGATGTACATACAGCTATGTTATAGTTGTGGCACGAATGGGTCGGCTCCACCGGGTTAGGACCAAGCTCTCACAGAATGTCAACGTAAAATATCAGCGTAATGCTGCTATGTTTCGTATAGTGAGTAGAGAACGGGAGACACATTTTACTGAAAACAAGGCATTCCATTTTGTCTTCAGGGGTGACAAGGTATCTGCATTTTGATTCATTATGGGGAATTGATGAAGATGTCGATTGGTCACAGTATCCACTTATCATTGGTGGATTGTATGCTTGTTTGTCACCATTGTACTATAAAATAACTATAAATATGTAAGTATTTAGTATAGATTTATATAGCAATTTTAAAGAGGTTCATCATCATCATCATCATTACAGCCCTTCACAAGTCAACTGCTGAACATAGGTCTCCCCCAAGTAATGCCACAAAGCACGGTTCAGAGCCACCTGCATCCATCGACTTCCTACATGTCTTACCAGGTCGTCACTCCATCTAGTGGGGGGTCGCCCTACACAACACCTACCGGTACGAGGCTGCCACTCGAGAATCTTTCTTCCCCATCGGTTATCGGTTCTTCGAGTTATATGGCCGGCCCATTGCCACTTCGGCTTACTAATCCGTTGTGCTATGTCGGTCACTCTGGTTTTACTGCGGATATCCCCATTTCTGAGAGCAGACTTCTCATTTCTATCACGCAGAGAAACTCCAAGCATTGCCCTCTCCATAGCTCGCTGAGCGCCCTTGAGCGTCCTTATACGGCCAGCAGTGAAGGACCACGTGTCAGATTCGTATGGCATCACTGGCAACACGCACTGGTTGTACACTTTAGTTTTCAGAGACTGTGGTATACCTGACGAGAAGATGTGTCGTAATTTCCCGAACGCTGCCCAGCCGAGTTCAATCCGTCGATTGACCTCTCGGTCGAAGTTGGACTTACCTAGTCGGACTATTTGTCCCAGGCATACGTACTCGTCAACAACGTCGAGCATAGTGCTCCCAACAACTACCGACGTAGGTGTGATATGGACATTAAACATGATCTTTGTTTTGTCCATGCTCGTCTTAAGACCTATCCGTTGGGAGACACCATTGAGCATAGTGCTAAGATCCTTCAGCGATTTACCCATAAGGACTATATCGTCGGCAAATCGAAAGTGAGTGATGTTTTCGCCATTGATGTTAATACCGTATCCTTGCCAGTCCAGTAGCTTGAAAACGTCTTCCAAAGCAGCGGTGAAGAGCTTCGGGGATATAAAATCACCCTGTCTTACACCTCTCTGCAGTTAGATAGGTTTCGAGCTCTGGTTCTGTACTCGGATAACCATCGTAGCCCTACTGTACAAACACTTCAGCACTTCGACAACGACAGTCAAATTGGCACGGGTGAAGAGACTGTAGCACCGCCCAAATTTCGACGTAATCAAAGGCTTTCTCATAGTCCACATAGGCCAGGCAAAGTGGCAGATTGTACTCTTCGGTCTTCTGTACAATCTCTGCCGCAGGGCATGTATGTGGTCTATGGTACTGAAGCCTTTTCGGAAACCGGCTTGATCGGGAAGCTGGAAGTCGTCGAGTCTGCGTGCGAGACGATTCGTAATGACTCTCGAAAACAGCACGTAGACGCGGCTCAGAAGGGAAATCGGTCTGTAGTTCTTTAAGGGAGCGTTGTCGCCTTTCTTAAAGAACAAGACCACCGCACTTCTGCGCCACGCCTCCGGAGTAGTGCCACCATGGAGGACGGAATTGAAGAGCTTCTGAAGGACTTCAAGTACCGGTGTTCCACAAGCTTCCAGAAGCTCCGCTGTAATTCCATCCTCCCCTGAGGCCCGGCCATTTTCAAGGTGCTGGAGAGCCTTTCTAATCTCGCTCAGACTGACGTCCGGGATATCATCGGAGTAGTGTCGGATAAGACTTGCTCTTGGATCGTTATTCACACTTGCATGTGGCTCCAACGATGATGTGTACAGCTACCCATAGAACCTCTCAATCTCACTTAAAATCTCAGGTGTCCCGGAAACGATGCTGCCACACTCAGTCTTCAGCTTTGACTGTTGGCTCTTTCTGGCAGACAGATCTCTGGCAAAGACTTTGGAGCCCTGGTTCCGCTCGATCGCTTCTTTAATACGAGCAGTATTAAAGTTGCGTAAGTCTCGCCGCATGCATTTGGAGATCTGATTGTTCAGTTGCCTGTATGCTGTCAAATCTGTTGACGATTGCAGCCACATCTCCCGTCTAACAGCCATGAGATTAAGAGTGTGATCGGAGAGTTTTTGTGTTCTTCTGCGGCAGATCTTACAGAACTTAGCTCCGACCGCATGGACAGTTTCCATGAGCTTGTCATTCATATCGTCCACTGCATTGCAATCTTCTAAGCACTGAAAGCGGTTACGTAACTCGAGTTGAAAGGTTTCGAGATTCTGGATTAGAGCACGAGGGGGACGGAGCGTTGACTTCATTAGACGAGATCTCTCCAACTTAACGTTTAAACTTAACGTCTTAACGTTCAATACTCTATAAATAAGTATTTATTGTATTATTATATAGGTTTATGTATTACATAAATATATTAATATGACATAAGTGCATTTCTTTCTATTTTAGCACAAAATCGATATGATAGAGCTTAAATTATTTTTGACTTGATAAAGTATCAATGACTGTTGCCTGCTACTGACTGTTTCTATCCTATCATATTCTGGTCTATTTCCATCTGTTGCCTCTCACAATTCCTGTGGGATGTTATGGAATAGTGGATTCTCTAACAACACCAATAGACGGTGATTATACGAGTAAATATCCAATGTTAGTGCATCCAATTATCTAAGATGCAATTTACATGCATATATTTTTAAGATCGATTTATTTTGGTATAAGTTTACTGTAGTAACTACACTGCCTGTGTACATGTATTATCCTATTTATAACAGTTTTCTCCTTTAACTCTGTCCAAAATATGCAAGAGAAAACCATATTAGCAATGGCTAATTGTCAATTTGCTCAATCGCTTGATAGTTTTGTTCTTTGTCAATTAATTTGCTAATAGAAATAACGAACCAACTTCTTGTTAATTAGTTTTCTAGACAACTGTAATCTATATTCTTTATCTATACTCACATATCAATAAAATTCAAGTGTTTCGCTGTTATATCGTAATAACTTGTTTTTTTTTGTCATAAATAACCAATTTTAAAATGTTTTGTCTATCTGTCTATTCGCGCTAGTCTCAGGAACGGCTACACCGATGGAAACGAAACTAGACAAAAACAGAGAGCAGCGCCAGTAGTGATCTAGGCTATATTTTATCAGAAAATATGATAGGTTTTTTTGGAAAATTTAAACATAAAAAAATTATCTTTGACGATTATCTTGAAATTGTGGAATACCATATTAAAAGATCGCTAGTTTCTTTTTATAAAACATCCACTACAGCCCGCAATCAAATTCTACCAACTTAAACAAAGTAGACTACAAATCAGTTGTTACTACTGAGGACTATGATTGAACGCCTACCAGCCTGTAATTATACCGGCTCCCTATTTATTAAAAATTGGCTCACTCTTGACTTCCATCTGACCCGAGAACAAAGATAAGGTATACGATGGAGCCAGTTTACTCGGGAGAACCCTGTCAAAACGCACTTTGAAAAAGTTAAGATTACTCCGTGGTGGAGCCACGTGTCTAAGGCTGCCGAAGTCTAATTCCCCGGTCGAACCTTAAACCTATTACGCGAGATATTAACTAAAGTGGACTGTATATGCGATTGCTTATACGCTTACGTAAAAGCGACTACATGCGGTACAATGCACTCGCTCTTCCCTAAAACTAAAACTATTATTTTGCCAAATCGATGAAAAGGAATCCTGCCTGATTAGGAGAAAAACAAAATTGGAGCGGGTTAAAACAATTATATCAAGCAGGAACTATTAGGAATGTTGACTCACCGGGGTTTCTTCTATTTGTTGAGCACTATAGCTGCGACTTCTGGAACTTCTTCTGGACAAACACTCTGGGGCCCCAGGGGTACGTCGGGAGAGAAGCGTTGTGGTTTCAACGACGAGCGCGGCGGGAAGAGAGGTGTGGTTCCAATGACTAGCGCGGCGGGAAGAGGCTAGGCATGTCGATTTAAAATCGATTAATCGAAAAATCGATTCTTTGGAGTAAAAATATCGATTTTAGATCGATTCGAAGCACCGCATCGATTCACTGAATCGATCCAAAAACCTCTTGAATCGGACTGATTCATTTGATACAAGAACTAGCTAAAATTCCCAAACTGGGTGGGATAAGATACCACAGTTTTTTTTAATTTTTTGCTGTTGGGGGACGCAAAAACAACCGGTCGTACTTGGTTGATAATTTGAACGCAATATATATTTGAATAAAATAAATGTTTATGAACGCGTCCAACAATATCGAAAAGTTCATTTCATTTTCATTTCTAAAATTCTTAAGCCCACTTTCCACTAAGGGATATAATGTAATTTATATTACATCTCGAGACATAAATTAATAGCGCTCACCGTACTTTTAAATGGAACCGTTTCCACTGAGATGTAATATATATTACATTCCAAAATATAAATATTTTTTCGATCGACCTAGCGATATTTCACCTCCTGTACTATAATATAATATTTATATTATAGCTGTAAACCTGTTTGAACTGTGAACTTGTGAATTTACATTATTTATTATCAAAAATATACATACTGTGAGCTGTAAGTACAGACAGAGTAATTTTTAAATACCTAGATACTGTAAATAAATATTCTACCGTACGTTGAAGTTTATAGCGGTTTATAGTAAGGAAATAACCAGTATTGCGTTCGTGTAGCATTCATTTTGATATGATAAATAGTGAGTTATTAGATTGAAACAGATTTATCGAGAAATGTACGTTGCAGTTTGTACTTCTGTTAAAGTATTGTTGTTGATTTTAGCCTAAAATGTCAAATAAAAGTGTTACGTGGAATTACTTTGTAAAAAAAGGGATCGATTGGAGTATGTGCGAACCACTCCTAACACAAGCGTTTCAAGCTTACTAAGAGTGGTTAAAAGGAATATTAGTAATGTTAATCAATAAGATTACTAATATTATATTAAAAAAAATTAAAAAACAGTTTAGAAGTTAAAGAAATTTCATTGAATAAAACTACTATTTACGGATTTTATCGCGTAAATAGTAGTTTTATTCAATGTGTAGTGTTCGCGTAAATTTAAGAAATCATTATTGAAATTTCATGTTTGAAAATGTCGCGATTAATCGAAAATCGATCTTTTAATCCTCGATTTAATCGATAATCGATTCAAGTACCTTCGATTCAAATCGATTCAGAGATAGATTTTTTTAAGAGTGAATCGACATGCCTAGAAGAGGCCTGCGCGTGGGTCGCGCGTGCCTTATATATCTTCGGTTCCGATGATTACGCGACATTCTAGAATCATCTTCTTTCCCCTCCCACCCCACCACCCCGATGTGTCGATAGGAGGGTATGAATGATATCGTTTTGGAAAGGAATAAACGACTTGGCACCTACCGTCAAATATAATAATACGATTGGTTTTCCGCGCAACCACTCCGTTTTGCGGAGAATAGACAGGCCTGCATTTTGGCGGCATTGAAAGTGACCAGATTGTCGTCACCACATTGGGAGACAAGACTTAAGATTGCTATCCCCTTCACCATGGCCTCTCTAAGTGAACGTATTACTGCCCCTCCGTATTTTAGACTGTACATAAATCTCTCCGTGACTGTGCTGTCATCTGCATACCCAACAATACCTGGTAGAAGTTGGTCATTGATGTGCACCAGTAAAAGAGTCGCAGAGAAGACAGACTCCTGAGGAACTGCGGCATTAATATTGTTACGAGCTTGAGGTTCGTGACAATAAAAATTGCCGATAGAATTACCTAAATTAACACTTTAATTCACCTTACACTAATGAAAGTTAAAAACACTAATAATTAACCACACTGATTCACTTTATTTCGCTCCGAAGCTTCGCTTGTCTCGCCAAATTCAACACTTCCCTGATCGCACCTTGCAGCGCCTATAAATACACCTTAGCACCGAAAAATCCAGAACATTCAAGTAAATACGCGCACCGATCGACAAAGCGCTGAAAGTTCGAGAGTCAGCTTCCAGAAGCTTAGTTCTTCTGTTCGATACTAGATGGCGCTAGTGCCGTCGACTTCGGCGCGTAACAATGTGCAATAGGTCAGAAGAACAGCCATCTATGACTACTCTGATCGACCGTTCACTGAGAAAGTCAGATATCCAGTTGCAAAACTAAGCAGAGATGCCGTTAACAAGAAGCTTACTCCCTGTCAACCTTGTCAAAAGCTCAAAAGATTCGATATGGATCGAGATATCGAGTGAAACAGCAAGAGTTTTACCGTTCTTCTTGATGACCTCGCCCCAGAAGTGCGTGACATACACAAGGAAATGTCCAGTAGTAGTCCCCGGCGGAAACCATATTGATGGTCACTGAGGAGGTCATTTGTTTCAAGGTATGTCAGCAGATTACTATTCAATACCATTTTCATAACTTTACCAAGTATGGAGGTGATAGTGATTGGTTAATAATTAAAGTGATCGGCAGTACCATTCTTGGGTACTGGTTGCACATAGACATGCTCCTAAGGTTTTGGCACTGCACCAGTTTTAAGAGAGAGGCGGTACAGGTGCGTCAGAACAGGAGACTACTCAGATGCACAATGCTTTGGCACCCGTGCAGAAATACTCGAAGTCGATTTGAATTCAATTTGAATTGGCTAGTTTTGGGTTCTGTCAATTCATGAAACTGTATTTAGAAACCGAAGTTTCTTTTTTGTTTCTGCCAATGCAAGTCTGAAAATAAAATTCACTTTATTAAATTTATTTTTATCGTCAGCCACACATATACATAATTCCACTTCACACTCTTCCATAAGTCCAACATAGGCCTCCCCAAGGAATGCCACAAAACACGGTCCTGAGCCACCTGCATCCATCGACTCTTGTCTTAACAGGTCGTCATTGCATGCAGTGGGTAGCCGCCCATTACTTCACTTACAACAAGACTGCTACTCGAGAACCTTTCCTCTCCATCGGTAGTCAGTTCTCGGTTATACACGATGCTACTTCAGCTTCTTGATCCATTTGGCTATGTTTGGTTACTCTGGGTATACTTTGGTATCTTCGCTACACAGTTTGCTACGCAGAGAAACTTCAAGCAACTCCAGCCTGTAGCGACTAGTGGGGTAGCAACACGTCTAGGATCCATATGTCATAACTATCGCTATACGCACGGGTTGTACGCTCTTGTTTTCAAGTTTTAAGGATTAGGTGACGATGCGATGTTTCGTTATCTCTCGAACGCAGTCCAGTCGAGTTGGAACCGTCAATGGATATTTAATGACACTATAATGTGTTAACCTATAAAAAAGGTTTCCAAAAGGCGGACTTAATGCTTTTAGGCTTATCAGATCTGTTGTCCGCGCAAATACGACACTGCAAGTTGATGAAGCTAGTTTTTACGGATTTATCGCATTTTATTACCTTAATTAAAAACCTAATAAAATGCGATGAAATCCGTAACAACTAGTTTCATTCAATGTTTTTAGGCATTCTCTTCTACAGCTAACATCTAGTTAACAATAATATAACTATGGTTTTAGTTTTACTTTTGAGCCTCCATTAGTCTTAGGTACTTAATCCATTTTATGCAAAAAAAATGAAGCAAAGAAATTAAAAAATGAAGGCACTCCAGTGCATCTTCTTTCTACATATTAAAAAATATGGTATATGGTAGTAAGGAAATTTAGGGAAATACACAATAATCCCACAGCGGACTCAGTAATGTAGTTTCAATGATAATGTAAAATTAAAAAAGATGATTTATATTTCTTACCGCTGGGAAATAAAAGTCAACTTGGGAAAACGACTTCGTGTTCATCTTTGCGTTTCCATCGCCCGTGTTAATTTGCAAAAATTCAAAAAAATCAATGGTGACGTAGTCTTCATAGTATAGAAGAGATATCGCACTATTTTTTTTATAAAATTAGGGGGACAATCATACACAGTCCATAAATGGTTAGTGAATATGTTGGCATATAGAGATTTACATTTATTCTATTATAAACCAAAATACAGATGCGTTGTCACCCTTGAAGACTAAGATGAAATGTCTCGTTTCCAGCAAAAAGGATTTCCGGTTCTCTAAACTCACCAAACGAAATACCGCTGTATTATGTCATTAGATCCATTCGTGCCGCAACCATAATATAGCTGCAGATTGGCTCTACCACGAATAAAACCACCATATTGTAAATGTTTATGATAATAATTATGAATATAAAGTAATAATATTTCCAGACCGAACAATTTTAGAATGTTGATGTTGACTTTAAATCAGCGTACTAAGGAAACTCATACAAAGAGTAAATCGATTAAAAGCCCTATCGGCAAGCTACGTTCAGGCTTAACGTCTTGTAAATAACGGTAAGTAAGTAAGTATCGGTTTGATGGAAAAGGTAAAAGTGCTTTCAACAACCCTTTCTCAGCTTACGGCGGTGAGATGTTTTGGAGCCCGAATACAAATTATGATTTTAGTTTGCAGGTATAGGATTACTCAGAATTTATATACATTTATAAAGGGTTTATAATGTGTTATTCTAAGTATCTCATTGCCGTGTAGAGCCCACTACCCATGTCATCCTGCGGGTGGCGTCAGAAGCGACAGGGGCAAGCTGAAACAGGAGATGGGCCGACGCCTCTTTTAATTGTATTTTATTGAATAAGGTACGCAAATATACAGTAGTTATATACGGTTATAAATTTTTGTTTAAATCAAAAGTATAATGATGTTGATCAAAACTACAATCCAAAAAAAATTGTACAAATTATATCAACATAACAGCAGTAGAGACTTCGACGTAACTAGTTATGCATCCCAGTATTCCCGGAACTGCACTGGAGACCATCACAATTCATGCGTAAGCGTGGGCGTAGATTGCTGAATTGCGTCTGGAAGACGGGTGGTTTTTCGCGTGAGTACTGATAACTGTTCGTTAGCTTAAAGATCTAGAATAAGAATTAGGATAGTCTTAGTTTGGCTCCCACATGTATCGGACATGTAGCCTTAAGTTAGAATCCATCTCGGATTAATTAAGTAGTATATAAGTAATGTATCGCACATTAAATAATAAGTTTATTAATAAAGTCTTTTTAAAAATGTCCTGAGTCAATTTCGAATCTTGACTAGCTAAACAACATAAAAAATGACATCAAATATTAAGAGAAACAATCAATTTAAAAAATCTATCCAGGCTACTATCGAATATATCGTAATCACGGCACTTTTTTTTATTAAAAACTTTTTGTTTTTAATAAAAAAATTGTTGTTTTTAATAAAATTAATAATTTTTTTATTAATTTTATTAAAAACAACATCACTGGATGCTGTTCTAATGAATATTGTAATTCCTTTACACATCAATGAAAACATGGTCATATAAAATTCTCGTCCAATATATAAAACGAAAAATATTAAAATGTTTACGGTTTCACGGATTTTAATTACCGATCTCGTCCGACAGTGCCATCAAATACATGAGTACATGCACGAATACAGTCATGGAGTTCAAATAGGTATTTTATTCACTGTGTAAAATAACCGCAACATGTTCACGAATTCAGATGAGCTTCCGGTGATAACGGTTCCATTGCTGGAGCAAATAAGCCGGATGGATGGTGTTCGGATGTAATGCGGTCATGCGTGAAATATCAGAGACCTATTTTTTTTATAGATGTACATTATTGAAACAAGTTTTTTTTTTATAAAATAAAGGTGACAAACGAGCACATAGTCCATCTGATGGTAAGTGGATACTGTGGCCCATGAACCTACATCTATGTTCAATTTAGAATGAAGATGCGTTGTCACCCTTGTGGACTAAGGTGGAATACCTTATTTCCAGTAATAAGGATCTGAATCACTGAAGTATTTAAATTTAATTATTTAATACGGCTTTTTTACGTTTGAAAAATAAATTATTAGAAAAAAAAATTAATTCTTCGTTGTACCAACTCGCAAATTTAGATTGTTCGCACATCACGTCGTCTATTCCTAAATAAGTTTAATGTACATCAACCCCGGACATTACGTGACACATTTGGATTGTAATTGGAGCGTCTTCTGAGACAAAAGAAACTTTAAACGAATTGTGTATTGGAAAACGTTTGCAGACTTAATAGGGAAGATTGCGATGACTTTTATTTTCATTTTGATTCGCCACACTTAGAAAGTTACTGTAAAACTGAAAGTACAAACGTACTGACAGTCTACCTGATGGTAAGTGGCTACAGGCCATAAGTACCTAAAGCCAATTTTTTTTGTAGTAAAGGATGATAAAAGAGGACACAGACCACCTGATGATAAGTAGATGCTGTGACCCATAGACATCTACAATTATCCTCAATTAAAAATCAAAATGCAGATGCGTTGTCATCCCTGAGGACTAAGATGAAATACCCATACCACACCATACAAAACACGGCAGCATTAAGCTTCAAATAAAGGTTGTAGATGGGTTGTCATCCCTAAAGACTAAGATTAAATACTTTATAGCCTGTTATTATACTAACTCTCTATAGCTTTCTCTATTTCAGTCTGAAAGGTGGGCAATTAGTTACGACTGCTTCTTTGACCTGCTGACCACTTTGATCAGAAATATCTCCTATATTTCAGATCAAAGTGGTCAGTACGTCAAGACGCTAATTTCATATGGAAGGACCCAATATTGTGAACGATTCATTTTATACCTTAATATGTCTTCCTTAATATTTTTTAAATCTGTTTTATATTCACGGAGTATTCCAATAAATCACCTACATTACGTACCGAAAATAATCGTGTAATCTATGCTACATATAATAAGTAAAATTGAAGATCTGTTTGTAATATTAAAATAACTGGCTTCTTTTAAGCTCTGGGGGCTATGTACCCCTGGTGGAACCATGCTGCAGCTGTACTGTGTTGTGCTGGAGCTTGCACCGTCTACAACGACCTTGATGCTCCGATCTGCACGAAAGCTGGTGATCCAATCGCACAATTTCTCGGGAAGCCCATAGGAAGGGAGCTTCGAAAGAAGCGCTTTGTCCCAAACCCGATCGAAGGCCTTCGCAATGTCCAAACTAATGGCCAATGCCTCCCCCTTGAACTCTACTGCCTCCGCCCATCTGTGAGTGAGGTAGACCAGAAGATCACCAGCTGACCGACCGACCACGACCGGTAGCACGAATTGGTCGGCTCGACTGGGGCGGGACCTGGCTCTTACAGAGTACCGGTGTTTCTTATGTCGAGTGTCTCTACACTCGCTAAGCGGAGACCTTTTTTACTGGAAACGAGTATTGTAGTTCTTAGATGTGACAAACTCACCTGCATTTTGATTCCTAATCGAGAATAGACGTAGATGCACCCACTTACTACCAGGCGGGCTGTATGCTCGCTTGTCACCTTTATTTTATTTAAGAAAAATGTGCATGCTATTATGACACAAACAACCATTTTAAAAATTTTTGTCTGTCTGTTCGTCTAGGCTAGTCTACGACACAGCTGAACCGCTAGTGATAAAAATTTACGATATACATATAGTGATATAAAGATAGAAAGCACTGCGGGGAGGAATTTAGGCTATATTTAAACCGAAAAACATGAAGATATTTTTGTAAAAAAGTCAAATTAATAAATTGTTTTTACTTACTTTAAAATCTAAATAACGCCTCATTAATAAATTCTACCCAGGCGATGCTATGGCGAGTCGATAGTACGAAATAAAACTTAATAATCAAAATTGCGCGTCACAGCTGACATTACCACTCACACAAACTGAAGAAGCCATCGTTATTGGAGTAGAAGAGTCTGAGACGGTTAGGTAGAGCCCGGCGTGTGATCTTATTGGTAGTGTGGCTGATAATCTATCATAAGACACACGCGGCTCTGCCTGGCGCGCTCGCAGCCACGAGAGAAGAGAAGATCAGCGGAGAAGATATGGTGCATATTATCAAAAACAGTACTGGATTTTATAAATATTTAATGTTTTTAAATGCTGGTGCTAGAGCCATGCTGCAGCTATAGTCGTAGCAGGAATGGATCGGCTCGATCGGGGAAGGACTACGCTTTCACAATACCAGAGTGAATTGTAACTTAATGCTATTGTGTTTCGTATGGTGAGTGTAAAAAACCGGGGACCATTTTTACTGGAAAACAGACATGAAGTTGAGAGACTGTAAGTTTTTTTGTCACTTTCATTTTAAAATAATTCAGTTCATTAGTCATTGGTCCATTGCTGCATCACATCACTCATGCAATCAGTCTATTTTAGCTTTGCTCTCTTTAAAATTGTTAGTTTTGTATTTATGAAGTGAAAACTTCTTTAGCGGCGTTGGACACTTTTTCTGTAATGGGTAAAATTGTTAAACTCGCACCAGGACACGTGACCCTGATCGAGATTGCATAAGACGGACGGCGTAGGAGGGGAAATATCCCCCTCTCTTTGTACTGCGCGGCGACCTGCTGCTTTGTTTAGGCGGCGCAGGATGCTTGCTCGAAAGTAATATAAATTGTCATGTTTGTGTACGATAGCGCAATAAATAAATATTGTATTCTACCACATAAATTATAGTACTTTTATACTGATAATTAAAGCAATTCGTGCAAAATTATTCTCTAAACATTCAAAAATATCAAAAATGCACAACGTTAATATTCAAGTTTTCACTTCTGCCGACACTCCCGGAGTGCAACCCGTCGTTTTTTTTAACTTAGAGTAAGTACAGAGCGTTCGATACCAAAACTGTGTAAGTTGCTGAAAAAATATTGTCTTTTGTCTGTTGTCTATCTTTTTTCACCTAAGTTAATTCACTCCGTTTTGTAAAGGTCCTTATGATGATTAAAGGCATATTAAGAATGTGTAATTAAGAAGTTATGCAATTACAACATCCTTAACTTCATTACTCTTTTGATAGTCAATATTAGACGTAAGCCACTATCATTAAATATAGTAGTTCGCTATGAACATTATTAATACATGGCAAAAGTTTTTGCCGGTTCGTCTCTGTAGTGGTCTTGCATTCGGAATCGGTGGGTACTCGTACATTTTGACATTCATAGAAGCTTTGACTTTGAATAAGTCTACACTAAACAAAATATTTTATTCAGTTTAGACCAATTTGAGCCGTGTAGTGGCAGTTAAGAATATCTACTACTCCATATCTTCCCGTGGGTGTCGTAAAAGGCGACAGAGGAGACAGGCAGGAGATGGGCAGCAGCATCTTCCTGATAACAGCAACTGTACGACAAAAAAAAAAACTGCGGTTGCCAACCCGCTCGCCAAGCGTGGCAACTATGGCAATATACCCCCCATGAACAATTACACAAATAGACGGCCCCCAGTCCCCGACGGCCCCGCTATTCCTGGCTACGGTGGCGACCATGGTAACGGCGGGGCAGGGGGTGCTAAGAATCTCCGGTGGAGGTTCGGTTGCCACCTACGACGACTCGACTTGGCAACATTTAACGCACGCACTCTGAGGACTGACGAGAAGATCCTGGAGCTGGAAGAAGAGATAGACAAGTTGCGCTGGAATATTATAGGATTATCCGAGGTCCGAAGAGAGGGAGAGGACACGGTGATTCTCAAATCCGGCAACTTGTTCTATCACCGGGAGGGCGACCATCCGTCCCAAGGAGGTGTCGGATTTATCGTCCACAAGTCTCTCGTCAACAACGTTGTAAAGATTGGGAGTGTGTCGACGAGGGTCGCGTACCTAATACTCAGAATCACCAAACGGTATTCGCTGAAGGTCATACAGGTTTACGCACCAACCTCGGCACATCCCGATGAGGAGGTGGAGGAAATGTATAAGGATATTTCCAAAGCCATGCATTCCTCCAAAACTCAATACACGGTGTTGATGGGAGACTTCAACGCAAAACTAGGCACAAGAGAAAGCGGTGAGCTGAAGTTAGGGAAATTTGGAGTAGGGCAATGGAACCGAAGGGGCCAGCAGCTGGCCGACTTTATGGAGAAAGAGGGACTCTTTATGATGAACTCTTTCTTCCAGAAGCGGCCCCACAGGAAGTGGACCTGGTCGAGCCCCGACGGTTCGACAAAAAATGAGATTGACTTCATTATGACGACCAGACGCCAACTGTTCAGTGATGTCTCAGTGATCGCAAGGGTGAAAACTGGCAGCGATCACCGAATGGTTAGAGGCACACTGAACCTAAACACGAAGTTGGAGAGGTCTCTTCTAATGAAGTCAACGCTCCGTCCCCCTCGTGCTCTAATCCAGAATCCCGAAAACTTTCAGCTCGAGTTACGTAACCGCTTTCAGTGCCTAGAAGATTGCAATTCAGTGGACGATATGAATGACAAGCTCGTGGAAACTGTCCATGCGGTCGGAGCTAAGTTCTGCAAGACCCGCCGCAGAAGAACACAAAAACTCTCCGATCACACTCTTAATCTCATGGCTGTTAGACGGGAGATGAGGCTGCAATCGTCATCAGATTTGACAGCATACAGGCAACTGAACAGTCAGATCTCCAAATGCATGCGGCGAGACTTACGCAACTTTAATACTGCTCGTATTAAAGAAGCGATCGAGCGGAACCAGGGCTCCAAAGTCTTTGCCAGAGATCTGTGTGCCAGTAAGAGCCAACTGTCGAAGCTGAAGACTGAGTGTGGTAGCATCGTTTCTGGGACACCTGAGATTTTGAGTGAGATTGAGAGGTTCTATGGGCAGCTGTACACATCATCGTAACGATCCAAGAGCAAGTCTTATCCGACACTATTCCGATGATATCCCGGACGTCAGTCTGAGCGAGATTAGAATGGCTCTCCAGCACCTTAAAAACGGCAAGGCCCCAGGCGAGGATGGAATTACAGCGGAGCTTCTGAAAGCGGGTGGAACACCGGTACTTGAAGTCCTTCAGAAGCTCTTCAATTCCGTCCTCCATGGTGGCACTACTCCAAAGGCGTGGAGCAGAAGTGCGGTGGTCTTGTTCTTTAAGAAAGGCGACAACGCTCTCTTAAAGAACTACAGACCGATTTCCCTTCTGAGCCGCGTCTACGTGCTGTTTTCGAGAGTCATTACGAATCGTCTCGCACGCAGACTCGACGACTTCCAGCCTCCCGAACAAGCCGGTTTCCGAAAAGGCTTCAGTACCATAGACCACATACATACCCTGCGGCAGATTGTACAGAAGACTGAAGAGTACAATCTGCCACTTTGCCTGGCGTATGTGGACTATGAGAAAGCCTTTGATTCCGTCGAAATTTGGGCGGTGCTATGGTCCCTTCAGCGGTGACAAGTTGACTGTCGGTATATCGAAGTGCTGAAGTGTTTGTACAGTAGGGCTACGATGGCTATCCGAGTACAAAACCAGAGCTCGAAACCTATCCAACTGCAGAGAGGTGTAAGACAGGGTGACGTTATATCCCCGAAACTCTTCACCGCTGCATTGGAAGACGTTTTCAAGCTACTGGACTGGAAAGGATACGGTATTGACATCAATGGCGAGTACATCACTCACCTTCGATTTGCCGACGATATAGTCCTTATGGCAGAATCGCTGGAGGACTTAAGCACTATGCTCAATGACCTCAATAGTGCCTCCCAATGGATAGGTCTTAAGATGAACATGGACAAAACAAAGATCATGTTCAATGTCCATGTCACACCTGTGCCGGTAGTTGTTGGGAGCACTATGCTCGAAGTTGTTGACGAGTACGTTTACCTGGGACAAATAGTCCGACTAGGTAAGTCCAACTACGACCGAGAGGTCAATCGACGGATTCAACTCGGCTGGGCAGCGTTCGGGAAATTACGACATATATTCTCGTCAGGTATACCTCAATCTCTAAAAACTAGATTGTACAACCAGTGCGTGTTGCCAGTGATGACTTACGCTCAAGGTCGCTCAGCGAGCTATGGAGAGGGCTATGCTCGGAGTTTCTCTGCGTGATAGACTCGGAAATGAGGATATCCGCAGTAAAACCAGAGTGACCGACATAGCCCAACGGATTAGTAAGCTGAAGTGGCAATGGGCCGGCCATATAGCTCGAAGAACCAATAACCGATGGGGAAGAAAGGTTCTTGAGTGGCAGCCTCGTACCGGTAGGCGTAGTGTAGGGCGACCCCCCACTAGATGGAGTGACGACCTGGTAAGATATGCAGGAAGTCGATGGATGCAGGTGGCTCAGGACCGTGCTTTGTGGCATTACTTGGGGGAGGCCTATGTTCAGCAGTGGACTTGTGTCTCGTTTTTATTCAACTGTTATCGAGAAATTGATTCCAAAGAACTAGCAGATATTGCTGTATCAATTTTCCTCTGCCGTCTCTTGCGACATCCACAGGATGAAAGGGTTTGTCGAATTCTCGCACCGTCACTACATAGTTTTTATACTAACTCAAGGATAAATGTAGTGTCTTTGGGCTACAGCATCCTCTTACCATCAGAAGAACTGTGTGCTTGTTTGTCACTAATGTGTTCAGAAAAATAAAATTATTGTTTATTGTCTATTTTAATTTAATACGTCTTTAGTCCACTTCGTCTTCAATTACGTCGCAACAAAGTGGTCGCAACCGCTTTTCGGGACTCAGTAATCGGATTACAGATCTCTTCTATAAACAATGGGACTCGAATAATGATTAGGTAAACCCCAATTATGTTTCAACGGGAGCGTTCTAAAGCTTAAACGATTTAGCCGACTCCATTAATAGGTTCTAAACTCGGTGAAACTTTTTTATATGTATATTACGTGATATATTTCCTAATCATCATCACCGTAATCCTCTCTACAGTCCTTCTCAAGTCCACTGCTGAACATAGGTATCCCTAGTTATGCCACAAAGTACGGTCCTGAGCTACCAGCATCCATCAACTTGCTGCATATCTTACCAGATCGTCAATCCATCTAGTGGGAGGCCACACTTCACCAATTGTAAACTTAATTATTTTATTAATGGGTGGTCATTGAAATATTTACCAGCATCTATCTTTCCTACCGATTACAATGTAAGTGTGTTCAAGACAAGAGTGTAAAGGTTTTTATTAGGCTAAGTCAGTGCACTTGGCTATCTTCAACGGCATCGCTACTTACCATCTCGGATAGTGGTCAAGCACCGACTTAAAACAATAAAAGAAAATATTCCTCAAACGTGCTGATTTCATAATATTTTCCGTAACTGCAATGGCTATAATCTATAACTATTATCTTGTTTCAGCAGAACACGATCAAATACAAAGTTTAGTTTAAAATTTCGAAATTAATGCAAATACTGCTATGCAAACATTATTTGCTGAACAAATGAATGGAGCTCAAGTGAATGTTGGTAAAATGATTTAATTATCTTACGTTTACATTATTGACATGTTATTATAGTAACAACCGTAAAATAAATGTTTGTTTTGTTTATCGCTTATTTGTGACAACACAATGTTATTATTTAATAATAAGCTTGGCTGCACATGTAAATAGCGTTGTTGAAATTGCTTTATCTTTATCTGTTACTCTCTCTCTCTCTCTCTTACCCACAAATAAATAAAATTGAAGTATCTGTTTGTAATGTTAAAATGATAGAATTTTATTATATGCATTATATGAAAATATATACGGTACTTATAACAAGAAATTAATTTTTAACATTTTTGTCTGGCTGTCTTATGTCTGTCTGTCTACTTTTATTTTAGAAAATAAATTAGGGTTCCGTGCTAAAAAATAAAACCTATGAAAATCCAATCGCAAAGAATTCCACGCGGACGAAATCGAAGGGAACAGCTAGTATTTATATATAATTATTCTGTCCGTGTGTATGTGATTGAACTCCTCCTAAACGGCTGGGTTGATTTTGATGCAATTTTGTGCACACACACACACACACGCGCGCGCGCGCGTGTGTGTGTGTGTGTGTGTGTGTGTTATTTAGTTGATTTACCGGAGTGAATCGCTTGTTTAATTAAGTTAACTTTCACTCACATACCATACAGTATTTATAAGTTGAGTACTTCGTTTCATTTGATTGTCCTAATTTTAGAATTTAAGTAATATATAACTTTAATATGGGATATAGAATACGTTAACCCATACTGCCTTGTAACGTGGATAGTTATGTAAGGACGGGCCCTCCAAACACAGGCGTTATTTGCTTAAATGGAGGTCCAATATACTAGTTTTAAGGCATGCACTTTTTAAAACGAATTTATTTTATTTTTATTTTTAATTATATAACTGGAATTAAATTTGAAGGAAGTACTTTTATTTATAAAATTAAAGTGACAAACATATCTACAGAATTCCTAGTGGAGAGTAGCCATTGCAGTCAGTGGGCACCTGCAGCTAACTTCCAACGAAGAAGGCAAATGTATTGTCATCTCCGAGGACTGAAAGTGTAATACTGTGTGTAACCTGTAATTATACTAGCTATATACCCTTCAGATCGCTACACACCAGTGTAAGCACTGCCATTTTTTTTTAAAGAATAAGGGTGGCAAACGAGCACACAGTCCCCCTGACGGTTAGTGGATACTGTGGCCCATAAACATCACCACAATCATCTATCCTCAATTAAGAATCAAAACGCAGATACGTTGCCGTCCCTGGGGACTAAGATGGAATACCTTGTTTCCAGTAAAAAAGGATCTCAGATTCTCTACACTCACCGTATGAACCACAGCAGCATTACGCTGCTATTTAACAGCACAAATTATCCTGCAGACCGAATCACGAGGCTCAGTATCAACGGAGACAAATACAGAAGGCTATCTGTAGCAGCAAGACAAGATTGTAGTGCACGATTGTATACGCCAGCGCAGGTGCACCCTTTATTCTCTCATTCCCATAGTTTGATGCGATGGGGCGGGCATCCGACACGACCGGAGAGAGATCAGGCGCAGGATCAACATCTTTACGTGCTTTTCGAGGCACGGGGGTGAGACACCGCCAAAATTCTGACTCCGGGCTGCTACTGAGAATTTCTTGACGGAAAAACCCAACTGATTTTAACCTGACCCGGTATTCGAACCCAGCAATCGCTTTTACGGCCACTATACGTAAGAAGTTAGTACAACTCAGACGAACTCTCAGACGGAAATAAGAGTTCTACCACCAGCCCGTTGACCATGAATTTTCTGACGTATCAAATTCGTATCGCCATCGAGTGACTTTTTATGAAAAACATAGTTCCATTAACGTCCACCAGATGCGCTGTTAATATTTTGATACAATTTTAATCGATTAAGATACGATAACGTCATCATCATCATCATTACAGCCCTTCACAAATCCCCTGCTGAACATAGGCCACAAGGTATGCCACAAAGCACGTTCCTGAGCCACCTGCATCCATCGACTTCCTGCATGGCTTACCAGATCGTCACTCTATCTAGTGGGGGGTCGCCTTACACTACGCCTACCGGCAAGAGGCTGCCACTTGAAAACCTTTTTTCCCCAACTGCTGTCGGTTCTTCGAGCTATACGGTCGGCCCATTGCCACTTTAGCTTACTAATCCATTGGGATATGTCGCTCACTCTGGTTCTAATGCGCATATCCTCATTTCTAAGTTTATTACGCCGATAAACCCCGAGCACAGCCTAAACGTGAGTGTCAAAAATTCTGGGTTCGTAATTCTACGATACCTACGCGATGAAATGATTGAAAAAATTCTGTAACTCGCGACCATGTAAATTATGCTTCTTTTTTAACTAACATAAAACCTATTACGTTATGTAAATTTTTATTAATAAAACCGCACTCGCGTTATATTTTTGTCAAGCAAACGATTAAAAAGTTTCGTATTAAAACACCGCAAAATTCGCAGCCGAGCACTTTTCAAGCGAGCTGAAAGGGCTTTAATTAAAAGGGCTCCAGGAACCTGGAGTGAAGTGGGAAACAAGGGGCTCGGTCTCGTTGTACCTCAAATAGCTTTTCATCTCGATAACCTTTGAATTATGTTGTTGTAATTATGTATTCGATTTTTGTAACAATGCCCGTCGTATTGCGACTGTAATTCATATTTGTTATTCGATAACTTAGTGCAGATTTATAGTGATATGTGGTTGGAGTTTACGTTAAAGCAAATGTTTTTTAATATAGAATAAGGGGACAAACGAGCATACAATTCACCTGATGGTAAATGGATGCTGTGGTCCTTAGATATATACATTTATTCTCTATTTAGAATCAAAATGCTGATGCACTGTCATATCTGAGCGCTAACGGAACGCTTCGATTCCAGTGAAAATGGCCTCCGGTTCTCTACACTCACCATACGAAACACAGCTGCGTTAAGCTGCTATTTCACTCTGGTGTTCTGTAAGAGCGTGGTCCTACCCCGGTTGAGCCGACCCATTCGTGCTAAAACCATAACATAGCTGCAGTGTGGCTCTACCACGTATAGTTGCGTAACAAACATACAAAACAAAACATTTATCGAATTGTTAATCTCCTCCTTGTTTTAAAGTCTAATAAACACTACGAAAGATGTTACAAGATCTGTGCCTACTGTAAAATATTAATCAAGTAACGGGGCTGTGCTTTATATAACTATTAACTATATTATACGGTAGGCGTGGTATACGTCGTATATGTGGTAGAGCCACATTGCAGCTATATGATGGTTTTAAGATGAATGGGTCATCTCAGCCCGGGTAGGACCACGCTCTTACAGAATACCAGGCCGTGAAAGTGCAGCTTAATGTTGGTACGTGTGGTGAGTGTAGAGAACCGGAGTCCTTTTCTACTGGAGACGAGGCATTCCATCTTAGTATTCAGGGGTGACAACGCATCTGCATTTTGATTCCAAATCGAGGATAAATGTATATGTCTAAGGGCCACAACATCCACTTACCATCATGTGTGGACTGTGTACTCGTTTGCCACCTTAATCTTTAAAAAAAACTTTTGTAGATACTCCTTATTTAATTCAAAGTTACCCCACATGTCGTTTTGCGTCATAAAACGAGCAGTCAACATTTTTCAGTACAATACTGAATCTGTCAAGTATACAACACTCCGGAGGCTAGAACGACGTCATAACCAGGTTCCCACTCAGCCGCATGATACGCCACGAACACATTACATCCGTAGTCATCACGGCAACAGTAAACTTGGCAATAACACATTGTACTACAAGCTCGGGCGCATTATGTTGAATGTTAAAAAATGTTTTGTTCAATTCTGTGGGTTTTTTTTTCGTTTTATTTGCGAGCGACTTGTTCGTGTTGTTTTATCGGCTGTAAGGTTTGTAGCGTTTTATTAAATAACAATCAAATCGCTTCGCCTTTCCTGGGTGGATTCTATTATTATAGTGTCGTTAAGATTCTTTAAAACAAGTGGGAAATTAAAAAAAATGTACAACCTACTTCAATACGACCGAATCAATGTTGAATACATTGATTCGGTCATGTTGAAGTCTATAAAATACGCATTATTTAAAGATAACTCAAAAACTACTTTTGATCAAATTTATATGGAACAACAAAAAAACCAACTTTCAAGTAAAAAAGGATCTTCAGAATCGGTTCACCCAGAAAAAGTTCTGAAATTAAATGCCACCTCTTTTTGAAGTCAGTTAATAATCGTCAATGACCATGTAATATACTTTATAATATATTAATTATTGACTAAAGATAAAAACTATATATAGTGATGGATTCTATTTTTTGTTAAATACTTATCCCCAAACAAAGATTTTTCCTGTATCATGGAGAGTAGTTTACATACGTAAATTGCACAACGACAAGCATCCTGACCCGGAGCAATTATTTACAGATCATGGAAATACTTGTTCCGTGCGGGTTTCGAACCCGCAATATTTAGCGCTAAATCACTGCACCACGGAGTCATCAAATTGTCTTTTTTTATTGGTTCTATACTTTTTTCTAGAAGAGGAGGCAAACGAGCATGTTGCTCACCTGATGGTAAGTGACTACCGCCGCCCATGAACAACTGCAACACCAGGGGAATTGCAGGTGCGTTGCCGGCCTTTTGGGAAAGAGTAAGCTCTTCTCTTTATGGTCCCTAAATCATATCAGTTTGGGAAAATCACCGGTGGTATACGATTCTACAAAGAGATCGTACGAGGATGAAAGACACACAGTAGTGGACCTCTAACCCCCTTGGCGGTGAGTTTCATTGCTATATTTTGTGATAGGTGTGTACTTACTAATTATTAAGTTAATGACAGTCACATATACAGTTACAGTCATTTTAACTGAAACATTATATTAAATTACAGCTAATATACATGTATTGCTAATAAAGTACAGACGCGTGTATGTATATGTGTCTTCTTTATCAGTGCCGCCATGTTCACAACCAGCGGCAACCCGTTTATTTCGTAATTAAATTAATTAAGACGGTTTTCATTAAAGATATTCGAGTGGAACAAAGGAAAAGTTTACTATAAACTGCAAAGCGTACGTTGTCGAATAACCAACAACCAAGGAACTACACATTCGTGCAGAGAAGCTTTACTCTTGCATTTTCATTTAGGGCATAATGCAGGTTGTTTTGTTTCTCTATTTTCTTCTCTATTTATTCGATTTTTTTACCTGGCTCTACCACTGCCATAACCCTTACCATGCTGCACCTATATTATGGTTGTAGCACGAATAAATCGGCTTAACTGGGAAAGAATCGCGCTTTCACAGAATGTCAGCCTAAAATTGCAACTTAATGCTGCTGTGTTTACTATGGTGAGTGTAGAGACCCGGAGATCCTTTTTATTGGAAATGAGGCATTCCATCTTAGTTCTCTTGGGTGACATCGCATCTCCATTTTGATTCGTAACCGAGGATTAATGTAGATATATATAATGTAGATATATATGTAGATACATCACGTTGATGAACTATACTCGTTAATTTACACTGCTGTGAAAGACACGACTAGACGCATCGCTTTTGCAAATTTTTTCTTAAGGAAACGCGCTCGAGTATTCGGTAAATTTTTGGGTGTATTTGCTGTAATTTATGATAGATTGTTGTACTGTTTTACACTAAAATGATTATTCTGTCATAAAAACTATTAAATGCATTTTTTTTGTTTGATATGTTGTAATTTAGGTGGCTGACTACCGGGTTTCGAATTTTTAGGGTAGATCCAGTACTCAGCCTTAAAGTGGCTGACTACTGGTTTCTTCATGATTTTCGTATATGTGGTTGAGATTACCGAAGCGAATAGTCCCAATTTTGCCCATTACTTTCGGTTTAACTCTTATGAGACAAAAAGTGTATTTTACCAGTAGTCGGCCGCGTACGAATGTAATTGCATATCGGGGGCCGACCAATGGGTCTACAAATCCAGTCCTCTGCCGTTAGTCTTGTTGCATAAAATAGTACCTTAAAGCCTTTTAGTTTGGATTGAATTTATGCACGGTTATTTTAGCGTGAATATCATTTGTTTTAGAATTCCATAATGTCAAAAAGATCAATCCACCAATACAAAGAAGAGCAATTAATACAAGCTATGACTACGAAAAATAGTAAAATAGGAAGAAAAATACATGTACAATAAACAGAATAAGATGCAACAACTGTGAAGAGGAATTGACTAGCGATACAGAAATTAATGCCTTAAAAATAATGGATGTGACAATTGCCTTGCATGGTATCGTTTGAACTGTACTGAATTCGCTGGGGAAATATATGAAAATATATATAATTAAGAATTTTTATGTCAAATATGCAAGAGTAAGTGAGAGGCTGACTACAGGGTAAGACATGGCTGACTTGTGGAGAAATGAGGCTGACTACTGGTGAAAAGTGCCATAATTTGTTTACTACTGATTTTTTATATAATTCTATTATAAATATATGTTTTTATTAATTTCTTTAGTAAATTTAATAAACAACTTTTCTAAAAATAATGTTTGTTTTTGTTCATAGTGTTCAATATTTAAAATACAATTGAATCAAATTTTAGTCCTCACTAAAAGGCTGACTACTGGGTGTTTTACCCTACCTGTTCAATAGATATTCGTAAACGCGATACTCTGCTATAACGTGAAATGATTCTTTTTAAAAACGTAATGTAGGACTTACGTATACAAATACGTTTTTCTTATGGGATTCAAGCCCCAGGCTCTCAGCGCTACAACTCGGTGCCAAGCCATTGCGCCATTGCGTCTAAAATTAAATGCAATATTAAATTAAATTTATTTGTTTATTCGACGTAAGATTTTATTTATTTTTCGTTCGTTAAATGATTTCTTTGTCACTCAAACCTACTATCGTTTCGCAAAAATATTCATCTGCCTGGAGAAGAAGTGGCGAAAAAAACTCAGCAGGTTTTGTTTTTGAAAATCCTTAAGTGACAAACTAGCTTACAGTTTTCCTGAGTAAGTGGCTGCAGTGGCAACAGATGCGTTGTCACCTCTGAGGCCTCGGATGGAATGTCACACTATATTTATACTAGCTCTACATACCTTTCAGGTCGGAATACAGAGATGTAAGTACTGCTGCTGTGGCAGCAGAAACGGGTAAATGCTTGGGTTTTCTTGATGTACTATTATGCAGAAAAAAATTCTGCCATCTGGTAAATTAGGTGTATTGTCAGTATTGAAGACAATTTCGGCTCAAGTAAATTATGTATTCGTCCAAATGTCACATACATTTAGAATTTAAGCCATCGGCGGTAATTTTACCCATTTGAACCAGTACTTCCCTACCATCATACCTGAAGTGTTACGCTATGCCTGTGGTGAGCCAAAGGTGGTATTACACCTTGTTTTATCTTTACATAAGGCTATTCACTCTTACCTTGAAACACCTAAATTATATTTTTATTTTTATTTCGAAAAAAAAAATAGTCAGGAGCAAATTACTCTATTTATTTCTTTATTTATTCTATATTGTATTCCTGATAACAAAAAAATACAAAAAAAATTGTACTCGGTAGAGCCTCGCTGCAGGTACATTATGGTTCTAGTACGAATGGGTCGACACGACCCGTGCATTTTGATTCTTAATTGGGTTGAAATGTAGATGTCTGTGGGCCACAACATCCACTTACCATCAGGTGGACTGTGTGCTAATTTGTCACCATTATATCATAAAAAAATACAAGGAGACTTAATTCCACGAGGCATTCTCTACCAGTCAACCCATTACTCACTTTTTGAAGAATTTTCCTAATTATTAAATCACAATTCACAATGAATTTATATAATTAATGTACGAACATATTTTAATACTTTTACGAAATAAGTGATGCCCATTAATTTTGACTGGCATAATAAATCTAAACATGTTATGCCTAAGTTCGGGCTTTGTAAATCTGGTAGCTCAGTTTTAATAAGATCTACTGGTTATGACTAGATTCCCTGTAATATATTGATTTGTAAATTAAAGGCACATATATACCTACACCATACTTTTTTAGAATAATAAACATCATTTTTTTAATTAGATGATTAATTAAAAGATAACAATGCGAGGTCGTATTTAGCTGCTTTGGACATTTTTAATTTAGGTATAATTGTTTTTAAAGGTAAATTTGTAACTGTTGAAACAGCATACTTGTGAGTTTCTTGCTACATCATCCTTACAAGGTATTCCTTAGTAGGGACTTGTTTAAGCGATGCACGGTGGTACCGTCATAGGTCATTATGTTGAAAAATCTGTGTTTAATTTCTGACGTCATACTATTACCCATTACTCACTAGCAGCCATACTACACGACTTTACATAAGATATCTTGATTCCGTCATAACATCATTAACAATTTGTCATCGGAAGTGACAACATCGTAGTGCCGCGCTCGTTAGTGTTATCAGCGATGGCGTAGATTAAGTTTTTCTAAATAGCTTTTTAAAGGTCAATTTTGAATAAAAACATATTGACGTTGACTTGTTTTCACTATAAGCATTACAAATACGAACAACAAAGTATACAAATGTATTCGATTGCGTGGCATATCTGCAACAAAGGGGACGTGAAGAGCGCTGTTTGTTCGCTAGCGGTAGTTTGTTCAGTAAAATACTAAAAATGAAAATATTATACACGTGTTTCATTTCGAAACCATCATTCGCGAAAAACCAAGCTCCCTGATCAGCAGAGTGGGAAACCGTTCCAATAGCATCCTAAAGACATTAGAGGATCGATTCACATCACCGCTCTGGAGGTGTTTTGTGCGAAGAGTGACGAACACGGGGTCTTATTTAATTAATTGACTACTAACATAGTTTTAAGGCACTTTTCCATATGGATGTACAAGTTGTCCGAAGTAAACAGTATTATTATTAATTATTATAACTTGTCATTGCCAATAAAACTGTATAAATTTGTTTGCAAATACGATATAAAGTGACCTCAAACTCGCAATTAAGGCAGCACCATACAACGGGCGCATCCCGCGCGTCAACTTCACGCAACAGTTGAACTGTTAATTAGACAACAGTCCTACCAACTGCGACCCTCTGACCGCGCTATAAATTTAATTTGGAAACAGGTACGCGAGGCAATAATCGAAAACAGAAACGTTCGTGTAATTTCGAGTTGCAAATATTGCGACTCATTGTAAAATATTGTTAGTTACAGTGACAAAAAAGGACAGAAATGTTGTTTTTACTTGTGTAAAATGTTATTGAATCATAACATTGTTCAGTAACATATTTAATAACAAGTATTTTTGAAGTGAAACTTCTTTATCGACGTAGTGAAGAAATTAAGTACGGTATTAAAAAGAAAAACGAAATTTTTTACTGTCGTGTTTTCTTGTAGAGTTCCACCGCTGGTACTGCATGAGTACGAGATACTATTATTTAACCTAGGTATGTAAAATATAAAATGCAAAGAAGTTTTAAAGTATTATCATAATATAAGTTAGTCACTGAAAGAAAGCCATATCAACTAAGGGAATACGTTAAAAATGTTCAGGTAAGACAAATTTGTGGTCTACCCAGTGTCTTAATGAGATCCCTGACACCACTAACCCCAGCATCATAAGATTGACACTAAGTCTAGCGGTCAGCCACCACAAAGTTTATTTCACCTGAGGATGCCTTTTGTAGAGACGAAACACGTGTCTTACTACGGACGGTGGTGTGTCTTTCCTAGTGTAGAGGTGTTGGGAGTAGTGGTGCTGGTCTTAGTGATGACGGGGGTTGTGCACCCGATTGCGGGAGGGCGCGAGGTTCTCTTCAAACTAGTTAAGACACATTATTTTAGTTCACGACGCGGATTTTATTTAAATAATTTTTATCATCTTTAGCCTATGATAAAATTTACCCTCACTCTATCGACGAAGTCAAAGCAGTTTGTTTGAAGCTTGCGTTATATAAATAATATAGACGGTTCCGTGACTCTGTGGATTATCTCTGAATTGTGGCGCTCAGGCCGCGGATTTGAATCCCGTACGGAAAAAGTTATTGTTTGGCCTACATATTTGTTCCGGGTCCGGATGTTTGCTTTATGCAATTTATGTATGACACCTGCCTCAATGATACAGAAAAATATCCTAACGAAAGGTAATGTCTTTTACAAAAATATAGAAAAATTGAAAAAAATAAGCATCTTACGATACGGATTGCGGTGTGTGTTTATATGTATATAGATATATTCGCTCATGTTATTTATGTGCAAGTTTTTATCTTATTATTCTTTTTTTAATCAGTTAATTTATATATCCCAGTACATTAAGTTAAAGCTTAAGTTAAATATCTATAAACGCATTAGGAGAGTTATTAACACAAATATTAAACATGTTATGATCACATAACAGTTCACAGACTGAGCTTTATAATTAAAAGTTTGTCAGCTATTTCACAACGTAATAAATTAATTAAAATCTGATGAAACCACCCACGAACAGAAAGTTATCACAGTCATTTCAACAAGTCATATTATAGTTATCTCATTATAGTTTAGAAGTTCAGCGTTATGAACTTGTGAAAGGGCTCTTAGTTTAAAGTAATTGCACATCTTTCGACACACTTCACGCTGCTTCTCAAACTACTAAACATAAAAAAATATCGTTACTACGTAATGTACTTGTTGTTTTTCTATAATAAATTCATAAGTGCGAGTGCATCGGGGACGGTGGCACTTACCGAGATTTTATAGTACTCTGAGTACATACAACCCTGCACTTAATGCACATTTTCAGTTGCACTAGAACATGTTCAAGTGCAACTGCAGGAGGGTCGCCCGGTATTGCGCTAATCGGTACAAGGCTGCGACTCGAGAACCTTTCTTCCCATTGCCACTTCAATTTACTGATGTATTGGGCTATGTTGTTTACTACTACTAGATTACTATTGTCCAAAAGGAGTTACAAATAAAACAACTTCTTACTATTTTTACTATTCCTTAACTCATGTATTCAAGCACAACTTTGTTAATTATGTGAAAAGTGATTTTTATGTGTATATGACAAAATATAAACGTATTCGTAAAATTGGTTACAGGCAACTTTCAAAATCGTTTCACTCACGTTTCTATCGCATTTAATTTTTTTTTAATTCCATACTTTTTGGGCGCTTTACTGTCCCCATGGTCAAAAAGAAAGACATAGAAATCTATAATATGTTAACTTAACATGTTCAGGATCGTCCCAACTATTACATTAGATTTGATAGACCACCAATTCTCGCAGTAGAACACCAATTCCTACAAAGGATGAATCGCGAAGCTTTTGAAATTTACAAAAAAACATTCAAATTTCAATAGAGAAGATAACTGGGTGCTACCAATACTTGGTGTCCAAAAATTAATAAAATTAAATTCAAATCCAAGCATACTATTTCAAGACTTCAATATACTGGAAGCTTATTCTACATAGATCGGACCTAAATACTGTTACGCGCTCCAATCGACGATATACTAGCGCCATCTAGTGTCAGGAACGAGAGCGAGTAGAGCGTGTAAAGAATGACATCACAGATCTTTCGACCCACAGCGCCACCCGAAGAACTAAGTTTCTAGAAAATCTATACTCGCAAACTCGTCCCTTTGCGCGCATTTACCTGAAGATTCGGGATGTTTCTTTGCTAATTTAAATAAATAGGCGCTGCAATATGCGATCGGGACAGAGTTTAACTCGGCGACACAAGCGAAGCTTGGAAGTGAAATTAAGTGAATTAGTGTGTTTAATTATTAGTGTTTTTTAACTTTAATTTGTATAAAGTAAATTAAAGTGTTAATTTAGGTAATTTTATCGGCAATTTTTATTGTCACGAACCTCAAGCTCGTAACAATTGGTGTCAGAAGTGGGATAAAATAATGCCGATTTTACCTAAGGAGGAAACGGAGGGTGTCCGTACCCGAAGTCAACGCCAGCAGGAGACGGACCAGAGGAGATTTGGTGGTGCAACGCCGCAGATGTCTGAGGGCCAGCCGCCGGCCACGGAAGCCGGTCCGTCAGCAGCTTCTACGTCTGTGGCACCTGACTTAGGTGCTCTGATGGTGATGCTGCAGGAGCAGGCTCGCCGACAGGAGGAGCAGGCCCGTCAGTTGAAAGAGCAGCTGCAGAACGGACAAGAGGAACAGGCCCGTCAGCTGGCGGAACAGGCTCGTCGGTCGGAAGAGCAGATGCTCCTCATGAAGGACCTTCACGCTACCTTTGGGAAAGAGATAAGGCAGGTGAAGGATAGGGTTGCTCAACACGACAACCGCCTGTCGGAAGCTGAAACCCGAATCGAAGAACATGAAACCCGAATCAACCATGTGAACAATCGGGTTGACAACGTGATGGCTGACGTGAAGAAAACGCTAAACGACCTCAAACTTGGGGATGGAACTACAGCTCCCGTAGTAGCTGCAGCACCTTCGCTACGTGGATTCAAAGTGCCGCCGTTCGATGGGACCTCTTCCTGGTCGGCCTACAAAATCCAGTTCGAGGCCGTCATGGAGGCGAACGGCTGGAATAAAAGCCAAGCCATGACTGCACTCACCCTAGGCCTGCGCGACCAAGCCTTAACTGTGTTGGAAGCTCTCGGTAAGAAAGTGACCTATGAGCAGCTTCTTGAGGCCTTGGAGGCGAGATATGGTGACGCTCACCTGGAACACGTCTTTCGCGCGCAGCTTAAAGATCGCGTGCAATGCAGCAACGAAAACCTGCAGCAGTGGGCCCTTGAGGTGGAGAAGATGGTTCGTAAAGCATACCAGTCTGTACCTGCGCTCATTGGAGGGAACCTGGTGCAAACATTCATCGACGGCATCCGCGACCTGGAAGTCAGAGCTGCTGTGAGGCTCGGGCACCACGAGACGCTTAAGGACGCCTTGGCCCATGCACTGGAGGTAGAAGCCGTGCGGCAGGATCATCGTTCCCATCGCGTCAGGGAGGTTGCAGCAGCTACAGTTTGCAACCGCAACAAAGGATACAGCCCTAGGTACTATGGCTGTGGGGAAAAGGGCCACCTTCGATACAGCTGCTCTAAGCGAACCGCAGAAAGGGAAAGTGAACGATATCAGGAGGGTAGTGCAGCTAACGGCACTGCCTGGCGGCGACAGGATCATCGTTCACCTCACGCTAGGGAGGTTGCAGCAGTTACGGTTCGCGACCACAATAAAGTATACAGCCCTAGGTGCTATGGCTGTGGGGAAAGGGGCCATCTTCGGTCCAGCTGCCCTAAGCACACCCTAGGAAGGGAAGGTGAACGGTCTCAGAAAGGAAGTGCGGCTAAAAGCACCGCCCAGCAGCAGCAGGAATACGACTTTGAGATCGAACATCGCAGCGAGAAATCTCATGGCAACGCAGATGCATTGTCAAGAAGACCTTGTCCTGAAGATGGCAACCATTGTAGTAGGCAAGGTAAGGAAGTGGTATCCGTGAGGATGCTCAGGACAGACCACCTCAGTAACGGGTGGAAGGACAGCCTACGACGTGCACAGCAGGAAGATCCAGACATCAAGCCGATTCTGGGATGGATGAAGGCCCGTGCTACCAAGCCTAAGTGGAGGGACGTCTTAGCGATGAGTTCAACCACGAAAAGCTATTGGGCCCAACGGGACAGCTTGCTGCTTCAGGATGGAGTCCTGTGCCGTAAATGGGACAATGGTCGAGGAGACAGCTGTCGTTTGCAAATGGTTGTCCCTAAAGCTAAAGTGCCGAATGTTCTACAGCTGTGCCATAATGGTCGTTCAAGAGTCCACCTGGGAGTTAAACGAACTCTGCTGAAGGTCCGAGAACAGTTTTACTGGGTCCATTATCGTGACGATGTCGAGGATTGGTGTCGTACATGTACAAGTTGTGCGGCTGTGCGGGGACCTCAGACACGTAGTAGAGGAGCACCGAAATTGTACAATATTGGTGCACCACGGGATAGGACAGCCCTTGACATTGCGGAGCCGTTACAGAAAGGCGTAAGAGGGACTCCTAAGATCGTCCATGTGGATCGCTTGGCGCGTTATCATGGGACCGATAATGCTCGGGACGAGCATGTCTTAGGAGGGGGCAGTGTTACGCGCTCCAATCGACGATATACTAGCGCCATCTAGTGTCAGGAACGAGAGCGAGTAGAGCGTGTAAAGAATGACATCACAGATCTTTCGACCCACAGCGCCACCCGAAGAACTAAGTTTCTAGAAAATCTATACTCGCAAACTCGTCCCTTTGCGCGCATTTACCTGAAGATTCGGGATGTTTCTTTGCTAATTTAAATAAATAGGCGCTGCAATATGCGATCGGGACAGAGTTTAACTCGGCGACACAAGCGAAGCTTGGAAGTGAAATTAAGTGAATTAGTGTGTTTAATTATTAGTGTTTTTTAACTTTAATTAGTATAAAGTAAATTAAAGTGTTAATTTAGGTAATTTTATCGGCAATTTTTATTGTCACGAACCTCAAGCTCGTAACAATACATATATTTGGAAATTAAAGGTAGCCTTCGTGAACTATGAGATCAGGACGTCAAATACCTCAGTCCTCTCCGTGACCATGTCTGCTGTAAAGCACTCGGAACGTCGGGAAATTAAAAAGTTAAAATTGAACGCGATGAAGTCCGTAAAATTAGTTTTATTAAATGTGCTCTTAACAGTTTTTAACTGATAAACAAGAGAAATATGAATAAAAAAAGAAAAGGTATGTTAAATGGATAGCCCTCGAAAGCAAAGATTTAATCACAGCGGTCGGTAATTACTAAAATTTAATTAAAAACAAAGAAGCAAGGTCTGCATCCCTTAGACCTGAGGGCATTTCGGAAGCTGTCGACACGGCATCAATAAGCGTGTAATATTAGAAATCGTTACGTATTTTTATGTTTATTCAAAAAGCTCTATACATAATATGTCAGCTGCTCTTTCCGCGGCACTCGGCAGTAAATTCCCATCGCCCGCCCACTCGCTACATAGCGTTTTATACATATAGTCACATTAATTAAAACACACGCGAGTGAAACACAGGGAAGTGCCTTTCACATAACGAGGTTTTGATACAGCGTGTTATATCTTGTAATGAAAATTCGAGTACAATACACGCAATCATTTGGAAAGGTTTTGCTGTTACTAACAGCTTAAGTAAAATTAGTAAATGGTATCCTTTTTTACTATCCATACATATTGCATTAGTCGTCAAGGGTGACGATGCATCTAGATTTTTTGTTTCTGATTTTTGACTGTCTTGTTGATCTTCTGATCGTAAATGTGATTGCTGATTATGAGGTCCCGGGTTCAGATCCTGAGTCGGCCAAAATCAGTTATTGGGTTTCCTTGTCAAGAAATTCTCGGAAGCAGCCCGGATCTAGAATGTTGGCGCTGTTTCACCCGGATTCGTGTCGAATTGTCGTCCCATCGGACTATGAGAGTGAGCAATTATACACTTGGGCACTAGACTCCTGTCCTGTGCAGATGGCTAATCTTTTTATATAGCATTGGGTGACAAACGAGCACACAGTCTACCTGATGGTAAGTGGGTGTTGTGACCCGTAGACATCCACATTTATCCTCAATTAAGGATCAAAATGCAAATGCGTTGTCACCCCTGAGGACTAACATGGAATGCCTCGATTTCAATAAAAAGCGTCTCTGGTTCTCTACACTCACCATACGAAATACAGCAACATTACGCTACTATTTCCCGCTGGTATTCTGTGAGAGCTTGCTCCTTCCCCGGTTGAGCCGACCCATTCGTGCTACAAATATAATATGCCTGCAGCGTGGCTTAACCACGTAAATCCCCCGTTGAGACTGGCCACTGTGATCTAAATAAAGTTAAAAGTAAAGTTACAGCCTATATACGTCCCACCGCTGGGCGCAGGCCTTCTCTCATTTCTGAGAAGGTGATCTGATGGTGTGTCCTCGGGCTGAAGTTGGTCTGACTGTAAGTTCGTCTATCATTTCATTAGTTTCAAGAAAATGGTAGTGAAATATTCTTATAAAAATAATTTCGGAATGTCAGAGAATAGTATAAAAAGTTAGTCGTCGCGGCAAGTAAGTCTCGGCTTCGCTTGGATAGGATTTAATTTTAAATTATATTTACATATTATTTCATTTATTTTACATTAAAAACAATAATATTTTTAAGATTTCCGGGTTAAAATATAGCCATAAAAATTGCCTGCCGTGCTAGCATGGGCAGGAGACAAAATTTTTATCCCCCGATTATATCCACTGACAAGGGATAAAATTTTCTCATCCCTATGCCAAAGTTTTATCCACCCTGCGAGCATGGGCCTTATGGTGGATATAATATCAACAGTAGATAAAATAGGAGATACACTTATCCCTGCGCATAGATAATATACCACAGTATAAAGCTATAAACTATAAAGGTCAAAGGAGACGTATTAAGGAAACTAAGCAAAACGCCACGAAACTGTGACGCTCCCGCAGTAAAAAATTCGTAAAGTGGTAAAAGTTAACAGATTTCAGTACACTTAGTGTCAAAATTTGCGTATCAACGAGATGCATCTAGTGGTGTAATTTTTTAGCCGCAAAACAATTTTTAATGATTTTTAAGTGAAAAACCGTTTGTTTCATATTAGAAAAACAGTAAATCGCTTGCGCTGCTCTATTAGTCGCCACAACCTGCAATTTTTTTAGTGATTTTGTGTGCCACCTGGGCCACATATCATCCTCCAAAAATTTTAAAATTTTTGAATAAAGGACACCTGAGTTATTAGAGGAAAAACGAAAATCACATGGTAGGTGGTATCGCGAACCAGGAGTCTGCGGCTGGAATTGAAGGTGTCGCTTGCGGCGTCTCGGAAAGCTCTTTCCAAAAATATTCAATATGCATCATCAGCCGGAAGTGTATATTTTCGGAATAACTACACTTTTGCAGCTGGTGTCCCACATCTTGTAGGTTTGGAGTCTAATAACTTTTATTTTTGAGTAACGACCCCCCTTTATTTTTTGTATATAAAGCACAAATGCGTGGCCTTACTGTGGGTGAAATTTCAAATTTCTTGGATAAGCAGTTTTTTAATAGTGAATTTTTTGTAAAACATATCCCATTTCGTCATTCCGTGATGTTTGTTTTACGTGTAGTGGCTCGCTAAACTAAGCTCTAGCTCAAAAAAAAAAAATGAAATTGTTGTTCACTTTAATAGTTAGGAAAACATTGATTTATATCCATTTTACATTTTTTTGATCTCTTAACTTTATTTCATGCCCAACCTGTTATACCTATTCTATATTCGTTATAACATCTCTGCACATTGTTAATTTTACATATTAGATTTAGTATAGCTTCAAATATAAAATAATAAAGGTCCGCTTTTTTATTATTTTATTTTAATTTTGCATTCTTCTTTCCATGTTACAAATTTCACTTGTCAATGCTAATTTAGTTGTAATATCCCATAGATATAAGAAAGAAGTGAAGTGTAATATCGACTTTATATTTGTAATTAATTGTAATAGACTTTATATACCTGATAAGTTTTTTTTGTATATACTACCTTTTTTTCTCTCTTTTAATATTATTGACATAAATATTTAAATTAATATTTCATGTCTTTCATTTAATAATGTACAATACATTACATTACAATACATACAATACATTAAATGTTGTGGAGATGGGCAGCAGCATCTTCCTGATATAACAGCAACTGTACGACAAAAACAAACTGCGGCTGCCAACCCGCTCGCCAAGCGTGGCAACTATGGCAATATACCCCCCATGAACAATTACACAAATAGACGGCCCCCAGTCCCCGTCGGCCCCGCTATTCCTGGCTACGGTGGCGACCATGGTAACGGCGGGGCAGGGGGTGCTAAGAATCTCCGTCGTAGGTGGCAATCAGGTTCGATTGCCACCTACGATGACTCGACCTGGCAACATTTAACGCACGCACACTGAGGACTGACGAGAAGATCCTGGAGCTGGAAGAAGAGATAGACAAGTTGCGCTGGAGTATTATAGGATTATCCGAGGTCCGAAGAGAGGGGGAGGACACGGTGATTCTCGAATCCGGCAACTTGTTCTATCACCGGGAGGGCGACCATCTGTCCCAAGGAGGTGTCGGATTTATCGTCCACAAGTCTCTCGTCAACAACGTTGTAAAGATTGGGAGTGTGTCGACGAGGGTCACGTACCTGATACTCAGAATCCAAACGGTATTCGCTGAAGGTCATACAGGTTTACGCACCAACGTCGGCACATCCCGATGAGGAGGTGGAGGAAATGTATGAGGATATTTCCAAAGCCATGCATTCCTCCAAAACCCACTACACGGTGTTGATGGGAGACTTCAACGCAAAACTAGGCACAAGAGAAAACGGTGAGCTGAAGTTAGGGAAATTTGGAGTAGGGCAACGGAACCGAAGGGGCCAGCAGCTGGCCGACTTTATGGAGAAAGAGGAACTCTTTATGATGAACTCTTTCTTCCAGAAGCGGCCCCACAGGAAGTGGACCTGGACGAGCCCCGACGGTTCGACAAAAAATGAGATTGACTTCATTTTGACGACTAGACGCCTACTGTTCAGTGATGTCTCAGTGATCGTAAGGGTGAAAACTTGCAGCGATCACCGAATGGTTAGAGGCACACTGAACCTAAACGTTAAGTTGGAGAGGTCTCGTCTAATGAAGTCAACGCTCCGTCCCCCTCGTGCTCTAATCCAGGATCCCGAAAACTTTCAGCTCGAGTTACACAACCGCTTTCAGTGCCTACAAGATTGCAATGCAGTGGACGATATGAATGACAAGCTCGTGGAAACTGTTTATGCGGTCGGAGCTAAGTTCTGCAAGACCCGCCGCAGAACACAAAAACTCTCCGATCACACTCTTAATCTCAAGGCTGTTAGACGGGAGATGAGGCTGCAATCGTCAACAGATTTGACAGCATACAGGAAACTGAACAGACAGATCTCCAAATGCATGCGGCGAGACTTACGCAACTTTAACACTGCTCGTATTAAAGAAGCGATCGAGCGGAACCAGGGCTCCAAAGTCTTTGCCAGAGATCTGTCTGCCCGTAAGAGCCAACTGTCAAAGCTGAAGACTGAGTGTGGCAGCAGAGTTTCCGGGACACCTGAGATTTTGAGTGAGATTGAGAGGTTCTATGCGCAGCTGTACACATCATCGTTGGAGCCACACGCAAGTGTGAGTAACGATCCAAGAGCAAGTCTTATCCGACACTGTTCCGATGATATCCCGGACGTCAGTCTGAGCGAGATTGGAATGGCTCTCCAGCACCTTAAAAACGGTAGGGCCCCAGGCGAGGATGGAATTACAGCGGAGCTTCTGAAAGCGGGTGGAACACCGGTACTTGAAGTCCTTCAGAGGCTCTTCAATTCCGTCCTCCATGGTGGTACTACTCCAGAGGCGTGGAGCAGAAGTGCGGTGGTCTTGTTCTTTAGGAAAGGCGACAACGCTCTCTTGAAGAACTACAGACCGATTTCCCTTCTGAGCCGCGTCTACGTGCTGTTTTCGAGAGTCATTACGAATCGTCTCGCACGCAGACTCGACGACTTCCAGCCTCCCGAACAAGCCGGTTTCCGAAAAGGCTTCAGTACCATAGACCACATACATGCCCTGCGGCAGATTGTGCAGAAGACTGAGGAGTACAATTTGCCACTTTGCCTGGCGTATGTGGACTATGAGAAAGTCTTTGATTCCGTCGAAATTTGGGCGGTGCTGCAGTCCCTTCAGCGGTGCCAAGTTGACTGTCGGTATATCGAAGTGCTGAAGTGTTTGTACAGTAGGGCTACGATGGCTATCCGAGTACAGAACCAGAGCTCGAAACCTATCCAACTGCAGAGAGGTGTAAGACAGGGTGACGTTATATCCCCGAAACTCTTCACCGCTGCTTTGGAAGACGTTTTCAAGCTACTGGACTGGAAAGGATACGGTATTAACATCAATGGCGAGTACATCACTCACCTTCGATTTGCCGACGATATAGTCCTTATGGCAGAATCGCTGGAGGACTTAAGCAGTATGCTCAATGACCTCAATAGTGCCTCCCAACGGATAGGTCTTAAGATGAACATGGACAAAACAAAGATCATGTTTAATGTCCATGTCACACCTATGCCGGTAGTTGTTGGGAGCACTATGCTCGAAGTTGTTGACGAGTACGTTTACTGGGACAAATAGTCCGACTAGGTAAGTCCAAATTCGACCGAGAGGTCAATCGACGGATTCAACTCGGCTGGGCAGCGTTCGGGAAATTACGACATATCTTCTCGTCAGGTATACCTCAATCTCTAAAAACTAGATTGTACAACCAGTGCGTGTTGCCAGTGATGACTTACGGATCTGAGACGTGGTCCTTCACTGCTGGCCGTATGAAGACGCTCAAGGTCGCTCAGCGAGCTATGGAGAGGGCTATGCTCGGAGTGTTTCTGCGTGATAGACTTAGAAATGAGGATATCCGCAGTAAAATCAGAGTGACCGACATAGCCCAACGGATTAGTAAGCTGAAGTGGCAATGGGCCGGCCGTATAGCTCGAAGAACCGATAACCGATGGGGAAGAAAGGTTCTCGAGTGGCGGTCTCGTACCGGTAGGCGTAGTGTAGGGCGACCCCCCACTAGATGGAGTGACGGCCTGGTAAGATATGCAGGAAGTCGATGGATGCAGGTGGCTCAGGACCGTGCTTTGCGGCATTACTTGGGGGAGGCCTATGTTCAGCAGTGGACTTGTGAAGGGCTGTAATGATGATGATGATGACATTGAATGTTACAATATCTCACTGTGGCGACTGTGTAAAAATGTAAATTAAAATTTTTTATAGACACTGTGTAAACTATGGAAATATAACATTAATTACTTATGTTTTTATTTATATTTTAATTTGTTTGGTTTAGATTTAAGGTTAAGTTGATTTACATTAACTTATATTTTCTTTTACCTTTTGTTTATTATATCGCTAAACTGTTAATAATTTTTGTTGAACAATATGTTATTTATAATAATTGTTATATATTTTTTTCTATTATTCTGAATTCTTACTTTATTTTCTTTTATATAATATTTAATTATACATTGTTTGTATCAAATCGCAGGCAATCTGTATTACTTCGCTTGTGATTGCATTTGTTAAAAAATATGTGTCTAGAATTAAGTCAAATTGTGAGACAATACACACCGTTTGGAGTTGGTGTAACCTCTAGAGGAAATTTAAAACAAATCTAATACCCGCAAATATGTAATTGTCTTATAATGGCTGTAATGCCATTATAAGAAAATTACAAAATACATCATAATTGATGTCTACTCTAGGTTACAAAATTTAATTTAATCGAAAATTATCAAAAATGCAATGATTTCAAACAAAACAAAGAATAAATAATTTTATGATCGTGTCTTGTGTTATTTGTATTGCTAATATTATGTAGCCTTTAAAATATTTAACAAGTTTTGCTAAAGAATTACCATATTTCTTAATTTAAACCTTTGAATTGCAACTTTACTAAGTTTGATAACTTTATTTTAAAACATTATACCTAAAATATAGTATAGACCGATTCTATTTTCATTAAATATGACTTGACCATGGACTCGCCTTGGGTATATATATTTTAAGGGGTGACTACAATCTGAAAGGTTGTAGAATCTTTAACCGGAACGACTATAGGCTCATGGGACCACCTGTATCTATTGTGGCACATATGCATTACAGTTATTTCTGGGGGAAAGCGGAATATTAGATGAATATAATACTACTATCTTTATTTAGAAAAAAACTTGTTTATTAGCTTTTTTAAAACTATAACTTGTTTCCTATTACCAGTTGAACAATTTAGATTAGAATTGTAGACCGCCCTTTTCTTGTACTAAACCCTAGTCTGGGATGGTAGCTGAAATATATCAACATGGGCGCAGTCAATAGCCCTAAGAATATCTGGCAGACCATGCTCTGCTGGGTATCCTCAAGCTACATTTTTCCTTGCTTGTTATATGCCCGGAAATGACATTCACTTCAGTATTAGTCAAAAATAAAATGAAAGAAGTAGATGCACTGAAACTTGTATTTACATACACAAGAGGCTAAAGTATATTATTTCCCACATTCTAATGATGGCCCCAATAACTTAGGTCAAGTATTTGCTGATCATTTGTTGTTTGAACAACATCCATTCCGTGGTCTTGACTCGTACCTCTCTGGTAACTACCATCTGCCAAGAGATTGAAAGATGTAAACTACCTATCTAGAAAACAATATTAATATAAGTTAGTATTGATTAAGATTGATTAAGACAAGTATTGATTGCAAATATGTATACGATGTTTTTGCACAAGGTGGTTGTAATAGATGCTTACTTTAATATGCACTGGTAATCCATCCACAGAATTAATAGGCTTTAAACAAGCCTCATAGAGTTCTTTACACAAATACAAAAAATAATCTTTGAGCATCCGAAACCGGCGTAGAAATTCGTTGTCGTGGAATTCCAATAGTTAAGTACTCTGATCACGTATCGATTGCCGATGTAATTTTCTTTCTTGTTTTTCAATTTCTGATAAGATAATGTAGTTGCAATGGGATTGAGGCAACTTTTTTGTAATGGCTTGAAGATAAACTTAAATCCACGTTCACGAAAGAGGATAAAATTGTTTTTATCGAATGTCAAAAAGCGATAATTTTTTCTCTTTCCTCTGGCCCCATGCTACGAACGGGGAGACATATGTCTACTCGTTATGTCAAACGGGGATATAAGGGATAAGATAATTTTATCTTTTGTAATTTTGTCTCGTAATCACATAGAAAAAACCCCTGAGCTTAACTGAAGTGAGTTGTTTCGATATTACAGATAGACACTTCAATTTTATTTTCATGAATAGATAAGATAATATTACAATAATAGCCTAGGTCTAATAGCCTAAGACTAACAGGCTAGGTCGTAGACATCAGGATACGTTCACCCTATAAATAAATTTTGATAGTACTGAAAAGGCAAAAAAATTTGATGTGTCTAATTAGAATGAATTTGAAGTTTTAATTAAGCTTGTCGTTATGTTCCGTTCTGGATAAAGTTTGCAACAAGTAATAAGCTGGAAACGAACAGAGTTGTTAAATTAAAATAAGTTTAGTACCTGTTGGCAACTTGAGATTCGTAAACAACCTTTGACACTAACTTGGTTGTTGTTTAAAGCAAAATCTTGAACCGATCCCTGCGAAAGGCTTACTCTATTTAGCTATTATATGACAGTCTGTGCTTGACAAATTTATTAACTACCCTACAAAATAAAGAGACATTAAATACATACTAGTGGACGCCTAGTTGTCGAAATTCGATCGTAATACATTTAATATTTAAGTTTATATATTTAGCAAGCTGTATTTCACATTCAACGTTTCAAAATTCAAGAATAATTTACATTGTTAAGTTGGTGCTAAAACATCGTCTTGTAGACAATAATTAAAGACCCGACTTTACAGTTAAAAACTATTTTATTATTATATTTTTAGTTACTTTAGATTTTTACTTTTTGAGACAATATTTCTTCTTAGCCCTTTGAGTGGCTAAAGATTTAACGACTCAATGTTGTCTAAATATTCCATTAAATTCTTCATACCCTATTTTAACACACTTAAGGGTGGAACATTTTCTCCAAATTTATAACAAACCACCTCTAAGGTATCACTTATTCAATAAAAAAGGATCATCAAAATCTGTTTACAATTGACGAAGAGAATCATATTGTTATCCTCTTCTTTTTTCTGAAGTCTGTTAGGATATACTAACGACACCTTGTTACAGTATTATCTCTCAACTGAAGACCGATCTTCATTTTCGGCCTACTTACGTATGTCTTAATTTATGGTTACCCATAAACGCTTATGGCTAACAAAGCCATACTCTATTACGCTCGCAGGACGTTTAATTAACTTTTTATGTGGAAGTAAGGATGAGAAACGAGCTCGTAGTCTAATCCTATAAATACACTATTTGCAATTAAGATGTCTTTGGCAACTCTGCGGACTAACTAGAGTACCCATCACGAATAAACTGTCGGGTTCTCGACACTGGCAAGACGAAACACATCATTATTTAGTTTAAAAAAACCCTTCGTTATTAAAAAATGATGTTATTGACAAATGATTTTTGGATGAGTGAAGCTGTATTAAGTATTCAGCCAGCTCGATCAGTGTTTTCATTAAATACTTGTTTAATTGGAATATGACATATCTTCTATGAGATATTTCTATGAGAGTACTTCCCCGGTTGAACCGGTCCATCGTTGCTCATTCAACGACTACTGTGTTTGTTTATAACTATTATCGTTCACATATTATAACTGTACGTGGTGGAGCCGCGCTGCAGCCATGTCAGCTATACATAGCTGCAGCTAGAATGGATCACCTCGACCGCGGTAGTACCACGCTCTCATATAATACTTGCGCGGAATGGTAGTATAATGCCGCTGTGTTTCGTATGATGAGTGTAGAGATCCGGAGTCGCTTTTTACTGATAACGAGGCATCCCATCTTAGTCCTGAAAGGTGACGCCATATCTGCATTTTGATTCTTAATCGCAGATACCCTCAGATGGATTATGTGCTCTTTTGTCACTCTCGTTCTATAAAATAAGCCTTACTGTCGATGCTGTTTTTTCTAATGATTTCTATAAATATTATCGATTGACAAAGTTTCTGCAGTAAATGCTTTGCTGCTTTGCTGCAGTGATTGCTAGGGTAATCCCCTAAAATGGACTGGAGCAACGCATTAAACTACTTGCTCTATAATGTCCTCGAAACCAAATTTCAGTCACGGCGGCCAGCCTCAATAGAGACTAGTCGTCTGCGCGGGACTGTACTACAGTGCCCGAGCACAGATGCATTGTCTATGCCCTCGCTCTCACAATCCAATGTGACGGTAAACCCACACGACCGGAGAGGGATCAGACACAGGACCAACAACAGCTTTCAAATGTGGTGAGACAACGCAAACTTCTTGACTCCGGAAAGTTTCTTGACAGAAAATTTCGATAACTGTTTTTATAGCTCGACCCGAGATTAAAACTCGGGACCTCACGGTCAGCAGTCGTGGCTCACGACCGCTAGACCAGCAAGGGAAGTCATTTGCTACATTATATACTTTATATGAGAGGATACCTCTGCCCAGCAGTGGGACTGGTAAAGGCTGTTCAGTAATTATTATCCGCTCTACTAAATAGATTTGACGTAGTCTCCATAGAAGTTTTATAATCATTTCAGCTCCGGCAGTAATACCCTTCTAACTTTCCGTCATAAAATAATTAACTGCCATCATTAACTTAGCAATAGTCAGCCGACGCAGTATTAACTTTGTTCTCTTTATTGCACGGTTATAATCTCTAATTGAGTGATAACTTGACGAACGGAGATAATAATCATAAACACGTTTTTAACCTTAAAAAATAATTCTAGCCTTAAAAAAATTGTACTTTTATAAATATAAATAGAGAGAGCATAAAATAAAGGTTCGACTGTCAGTCACCAACTGGTAAAAGCAGAGTTGTGCTATTCCCAACTTAACCCTGGCGCCCATATATGGAACGTGCTGACACACGATCGCTTCGCTGGGCGCACGATAGTACAGATTAATAAATAGTTTACCAAACGATAATATTTTATTGCGGAACCTCGGTGTGAAATATCAAGATTTTTTTTCTGATGGGACTGTCGTATCGGCGTCTGTGGATCTGTCCTTGTGAGAGTCAACAATAAAGAAAGTATGTGTGTGTGTGTGTGTGTGTGTGTGTGTGTGTGCGTGTGTGTGCGTGTGTGTGTGTGTGTGTGTGTGTGTGTGTGTGTGTGTGTGTGTGTGTGTGTGTCTTCATTGCGCGTCTGAACTTGAAGGACAATAGGCGCGGGACCGCTAGAACTGCTACCTGGAGCGTTCCAACTACTTTTTTACCGCGAAATGTAATACGAACCCTAGATTGTTATACCTTGTTAGATAGCTGATAAAACGTAGATATTTAAAAAAAACATCTGCCGTACAATTGCCATAATATTTTTTTAGATATCCCTTAGAGAAAAATAAACTTCCTAATATTTTTTTATTTCTTTACTTTCACTCGTCTACTACGGTCTATTCAACTAACTTATGCACTATTTTAATGATTGACATCCCTAAAGCATTTTATTACACATGTAAAAATGCAATAATAATAATAATGATAAGATACACGAAATAAGGAGAGGCCTATGTTCAGCAGTGGACTGCCGCAGGCTGATGATGATGATGATGATGACACAAAATAAACAAAAATAAATGTAGTAGCCTAAAAATCGACAATTTTCAATAAAAAAATTAAAAGTCGAATATCTCGAAAAGGGTTAAATTTAGGGTAGGATGTTTCATAGTGAATTAAGTCAGAAATGATGGGTATTCCACGCCTTTAACGGATCTAGCACGATTTTTCTTGTAACCCTGTATATGTATATATATAACGTGTCACGTTGTATATCTGCAATGGACTCCTAAATTACTGGTCGAGCCCCGACGGTTCGACAAAAAATGAGATTGACTTCATTATGACAACCAGACGCCAACTGTTCAGTGATGTCTCAGTGATCGCAAGGGTGAAAACCGGCAGCGATCACCGAATGGTTAGAGGCACACTGAACCTAAACGTTAAGTTGGAGAGGTCTCGTCTAATAAAGTCAACGCTCCGCCCCCCTCGTGCTCTAATCCAGAATCCCGAAACCTTTCAGCTCGAGTTACGTAACCGCTTTCAGTGCCTAGAAAATTGCAATGCAGTGGATGATATGAATGACAAACTCGTGAAAACTGTCCATGCGGTCGAAGCTAAGTTCTGCAAGACCCGCCGCAGAAGAACACAAAAACTCTCCGATCACACTCTTAATCTCATGGCTGTTAGACGGGAGATGAGGCTGCAATCGTCAACAGATTTGACAGCATACAGGCAACTGAACAGACAGATTTCCAAATGCATGCGGCGAGACTTACGCAACTTTAATACTTCTCGTATTAAAGAAGCGATCGAGCGGAACCAGGGCTCCAAAGTCTTTGCCAGAGATCTGTCTGCCAGAAAGAGCCAACTGTCAAAGCTGAAGACTGAGTGTGGCAGCATCGTTTCCGGGACACCTGAGATTTTGAGTGAGATTGAGAGGTTCTATGGGCAACTGTACACATCATCGTTGGAGCCACATGCAAGTGTGAGTTACGATCCAAGAGCAAGTCTTACCCGACACTATTCCGATGATATCCCGGTATGAGCGAGATTAGAATGGCTCTCCAGCACCTTAAAAACGGCAAGGCCCCAGGCGAGGATGGAATTACAGCGGAGCTTCTGAAAGCGGGTGGTACACCGGTACTTGAAGTCCTTCGGAAGCTCTTCAATTTCGTCCTCCATGGTGGCACTACTCTGGAGGCGTGGAGCAGAAGTGCGGTGGTCTTGTTCTTTAAGAAAGGTGACAACGCTCTCTTGAAGAACTACAGACAGATTTCCCTTCTGAGCCGCGTCTACGTGCTGTTTTCGAGAGTCATTACGAATCGTCTCGCACGCAGACTCGACGACTTCCAGCCTTCCGAACAAGCCGGTTTCCGAAAAGGCTTCAGTACCATAGACCACATACATACCCTGCGGCAGATTGTACAGATGTCCGAAGAGTACAATCTGCCACTTTGCCTGGCGTATGTGAACTATGAGAAAGCCTTTGATTCCGTCGAAATTTGGGCAGTGCTACAGTCCCTTCAGCGGTGCCAAGTTGACTGTCGGTATATCGAAGTGCTGAAGTGTTTGTACAGTAGGGCTACGATGACTATCCTAGTACAGAACCAGAGTTCGAAACCTATCCAACTGCAGAGAGGTGTAAGACAGGGTGACGTTATATCCTCGAAACTCTTCACCGCTGCGTTGGAAGACGTTTTCAAGCTACTGGACTGGAAAGGATACGGTATTAAAATCAGTGGCGAGTACATCACTCACCTTCGATTTGCCGACGATATAGTCCTTATGGCAGAATCGCTGGAGGACCTAAGCACTATGCTCAATGACCTCAATGGTGTCTCACAATGGATAGGTCTTAAGATGAACATGGACAAAACAAAGATCATGTTTAATGTCCATGTCACACCTATGCCGGTAGTTGTTGGGAGCACTATGCTCGAAGTTGTTGACGAGTACGTTTACCTGGGACAAATAGTCCGACTAGGTAAGTCCAACTTCGACCGAGAGGTCAATTGACGGATTCAACTCGGCTGGGCAGCGTTCGGGAAATTACGACACATCTTCTCGTCAGGTCCCTCACCTCAATCTCTGAAAACCAAAGTGTACAACCAGTGCGTGTTGTCAGTGGTAACTTACGGATCTGAGACGTGGTCCTTCATTGCTGGCCGTATGAGGACGCTCAAAGTCGCTCAACGAGCTATGGAGAGGGCTTTGCTCGGAGTTTCTCTGCGTGATAGACTCAGAAATGAGGATATCCGCAGTAAAACCAGAGTGACCGATATAGCCCAACGGATTAGTAAGCTGAAGTGGCAATGGGCCGGCCATATAGCTCGAAGAACCGTTAACCGATGGGGAAGAACGGTTCACGAGTGGCAGCCTCGTACCGGTAGGCGTAGTGTAGGGCGACCCCCCACTAGATGGAGTGACGACCTGGTAAGACATGCAGGAAGTCGATGGATGCAGGTGGCTCAGGACCGTGCTTTGTGGCATTGCTTGGGGGAGGCCTACGTTCAGCAGTGGACTTGTGAAGGGCTGTAATGATGACGATGATGATGTGCAGTTTAGTTCAACTTGAGAAATACGATAGTTTTGTTGCCCATGAGTGACGCACAATTTTTTTGAGAATTTAAGGATTTTTAAAACATGACAGAAGAGAGGACATGACAAAAGGTCGTCGAAAAGGGCAGAACAACGTCTACCTGACAAGCTAGTATATATATATATATATATATATATATATATATATATATATATATATATATATATATATATATATATATAGTTAATTATAAAGTATCTTTAGACAAGTCGCGGTGTCCTTACCCATGCCATAGCCAAGCAACGCCAAGGTAGGCGACGTCGTTCTCGCGCTGTTCTTTTCATATCAATTGTTAAATTGTCTTACCAGGTCATCATTTCACCTAGTGGGGAGCTCCCCCTTGCTTAGGCTGCCGGTCCGAGGCTGCCACTCAAAAATCTTTCTTCCCCATCGGTTGTCGCTTGTTAGAGCTATACGAGTATGACTGGCCCATTGACACTAAGCTTACTAATAAATCAGAAAGAAGTATGTTGACTATAATTCATCTCTTCAATTTTATTAAAATAAAAGAAAGGACTAGTAAAAATAAATTTTGAGTATCGGAGAATAATATTAGATGCGGATGGCTGAGGACCTTAGTTTAGTGGCTTTCTTTAGGGGAGGCCTATGTTCAGTAGTGAACTTGTAAAGCGTTGTAACAGTGATGATGATGATGTGTGTAATAGAGATATGATGATATGTGTAATTAAAACGGCAATGATTTCCTTATATTTATACGTTCGAGAATACTACACACAAAATAAAATTATTATTATGAATTTTAATCGCATAAATTCTGTGTTCACATGAATCGAAAATGAAAAGTCAATCGTTAATTTGAAAATGCAAATTCATATCCCTATTTAACCCACAGCTACGAGTCCAATAGTTAATTATATTTCCAAATGACCCCTATTAATTGTTATCCCGAGCCTATTATACATGTCAAATCGTATTGTTCCCATTAAGTTGGGTCGGCTTTCTGCAGTTGCGACTGTGTACGGTGGACGATCCAATGAAATCAGTTATTGTTCCTCTCTTCAAGGATCAGTCGCCATTGTGCACAAACTCTATCATAAGCCAGCGTTTTTAGTGAGCTACATACTGAACAAAAGCGAGAAATTAATGATACTTCCGGATTCTTTCGGATTTCATTTTAGTGTTTAAGGGTGACAACGCATTTGCAAATTGAATTTTTAATCGAAGGTGGATGTACATGTCTATGAAATATGAAATAAACCGTTCACTTACCATCAGGTGGACTATGTGCCTTTTTACGAATTCAAAATAACTACGTAGACAATCTGGTTTTTACATGCGATGCGGAGGGGAATAAAAATTGAAGCATTTCTCAGCAATATCCGTTGAATTCTTGGATTCACGAATTTGCAATAACATCTACGTAGACAAAGTTATTTGAACATATTGAATTGTGCGCTACGCGAGACACGGATGCAAATAGAAATTTTGAAATATATTAAATTTTATTGAAACATTTCGCCGAGTTTGACACTGACTTTTCCTGCAGCCTGCAGCATGCAGCATAATATTGCAGAATTGCAATTAGTGACGGATTTATAATCAGGCACACTAGGCACTGGACTAGAGAATAACCGCAGAGACAGCATCTGTAAACATAAATAAAAATGGAAAAAATGAATACATTGATTGAAACTACTTTTACGGATTTTATCGCGTTTGTCACCCTTATTCTATAAAAAAATACCGTATTAGCCTTGCTCTGCAAACGGGCTGGCGACCGCAGCTTTTTTATTACGTTGAGTTGTTATTAGGAAGATGCTGCTGACAATCTCGTGTTTCATTTCGATCTGTCGCCTCTCACGACAACTACGGGACGAGATGTGGTGATGGATGATTTACCAAGCTTTCGGGTAGTTATGGTGTAATATACTATAAGATGGTAAACTATTGTTTTACTTTTAAAAACAAAAATTTCAAGCTGGGTTTCTTCCTGATTTTTTTTCCATTCTATTGGATTGGTATTTTCGGAACTAGTGGTAAAGTAAACATAAGTATGACTTTCAATAAGTATTATTTATTATCTATCTTTACAAATAAATGAAATTGAAATGTATGTTTGTAACATCAAACGAATAGAAGACAGTCAGGTGATTATAAGATATAATTGAACCCATAAAATAAATCGTAATAAATTTTAAATCCTACTAAAATATCTTTGGAGTGAATGAATAATCAATTTAATTCCCACCCTAAAAACTTACTGATTTCTTGCGTACGCAAGTGCTGTTGAAATTAAAAAGCTAACGACCACTTCGCGTGTTTGATTTCATTGAGCACTTCTTCCACTCACCCCACACAATTTTACCTAAATTAAACAATAGGATTTTCTTGCTCAGTACTGAGATTTTCTGTTTAATTTTCTTTGATTTCTAATGATTTTGCTACAAGTAATATTTTAAAATCAAATTATAAAAATATCAAATTATTATAAGGTTATCATAATGGGCATTTGCTACCTTTTTTATAGGATTCATTTTTATGGCAAGTGGTTGCTGTTGCCCATAAACATCTACATCTATCCTCGTTTACGAATCAAAATGGAAATGTGTTTTCACTCGTTAGGAATAAGATGGAATGCCTCATTTCTAGTAAAAAGGGTCTCCGGATCTCTATACTTACCATACGAAACACAGGAGCATTAAGCTACTATTTTACGCTGGTATTCTGTAAATAATTTATCTATTGCTTCGTGTAATGATTATTATGGCAGACCATACTTTAGTACTCGAGTTTATAAACCGAAAAGGTTCTTTTTTCGACGCGTATTTTCTATTTTTATGTATGTTTACGGAAACAGCTGAATCGAATAAAATAATTGTTTTTGTAAAGATATTAAAATTTAATTCGCAACCATCCGCTTAGTTAAATACAATGATGTGTCTTACCTGGATTAAAGAGCACCTCCCGCTCTCCCTCAATTGCGTGCACTAATTCCGTCACCACCAGTCCCAGCACGACTACTCCCGGCACCACTACTTCCAACACCACTATTCCAGGGAAGACACACCATCGACGATAATACGACACGTGTTTTGCCTCTACACGAGGCATCCTCAGGAGATGTAGACTGTACGGCGGCTTACCGCTAAAAATTTCCGCAAAGTAACGCCTGATCCTATCAATTAATTGTTTTCGGGTAATCCATTAAACATTCCAGAAAAATCAAAAATTCCAGATAAAATGAAATGAATAGGTGTTTTAAATTTTAACGTAACGTTTTAGATTACACTCTAATTGTTTCTCATTTGTTATACTCCTTAGAAGACTCAAAAGGGAGAAATAATAATAATAAAAAGTAAAAACCGATTACAAAAACTATAAATGAAAAATTAATTATAAAATAAACCCAAAATGTATTCCATTCCAGAAGCTGGAACAAATTAACTTCGGACCCCAGATTTTGCTACGTGATGTTCACACGACCACGTTTTTCAACTAGCGATTTGCCCCAGCTGCGTCTGGGTGGCATTATTATTATTATGTGTACCTATGTTATTTGTGCGTAAGAAAAATGATAAAAAAGATTGCACAGAGTAAACTTTTGGAGGTGGTATCTACAATATATACAATACAATAAGGAGGTCTTATCGCAAAAAGCGATTTCTTCCAGACAACCTTCAAGTAAGGAGAAAATTGTACTATTGGAAAGTGGGACGTGGTAAACTATTAATATGACTGGGATCTATTAATGTGGCGTCATTTTTTTAATCTATTTATTTTATCATTTTATCCATATCATAGAAAAGAACATTTCCAAGTTTTTCGAATAAAATATAGATTTTTGTCTATGATCTATGTCTGTTCATAAAGTTTCATCACAATTTACGTTTCACGTTTAAGCCATTTCAAAGATTAGTGTGCACATACACGCAGACAGACAAACATTTTAAAAATAGTGTTTCATGTTCTATGGCACGCAAATAACCCCTTTAGCTCATCAGTATAATGAAGTTATTGCGATATTGTAGACAGACACTTCAATTTTATTTATTTGTATAGACTAGCGACCCGATGATGTGAAGATCTCTGGTATAAGATAATCAGAAACCAATTATTATATAAATTTTTCGTTTAAAAAAAAATAACAAGATTTTCTGTTAAAATACAGCTCAAATCGCATCGCTCTCTATCTGTTCGTCAAGTTTCATTCAAAACATTAGTCCGAACAGACAAACAAAAAATAAAAATAAATGTTTATTCGTGTTTAGTGGTATTGAAACAACCCCCTGAGCTCAATAAAAAGTAATTATTCTGATATTACAGAGAGACACATCAATTTTATTTATATGTTTAGTTACAAACTATATACGTCCCACTGCTGGGCACTTTGAAAGGGTTTTAGGGCAAGTAAGTGTCCGCCCCGCTGCCCCACTGCGTTTTGGTCAACTTGAAATGTCTTTGAAATATTTTTTTTTCTTTTTGCTCAGACATGTAAGTTTCCTTCACCGCCGACCACGTGGCAGCCTTTAAAATTGCAATTAACAATTACATTGCTGCCGGCGGGGATCGAACCCGAGTTGCTCGCGTACTGTGAAGTTTATAGCGAGCGTTAAGTCCTGAGCTACTATGGCTCTATGACGCGACAACGTACCTAATGCTTATTTCAAATTGTGATGAGTTTTAAAATTTCTGAATTCAAACTCCAAAGTTGTTAATGGCTCAAACGGAGGATTATCAACGATTACTTTAACACGATTAATTTAGCAGGGATGGGCGATATGATAAGGATATAGAACGACGAGTGAATGCGGGAAATAGAGTAAATGGGGCCTTGCACTCTATTATGAAGAGTCAAAATGTGTCGAAAAAGGCACGTATGGCAATTCACAATGCTGTGTTGGTCCCTACTTTAATGTATGGTAGTGAAAGTTGGGTGTGGCAGAAGAAGCACGAGAGTAGAATGAACGCAGTAGAAATGCGGTCGTTAATGAGTATGTTAGGGCTGAATCTGAATGACAGGGTAAGAAATTGTGTAATAAGAGAAGAGTGTGGTTTGCAAGATGATGTGGTGACCAGGATTAAGAAAGGAATGCTTCGGTGGTTTGGTCATGTGGAAAGAATGAATGAGGAAAGAGTGACAAAGAAAATTTATGTTGCAGAAGTGAATGGCAGAGTCGGAAAGGGACGTCCTAGGCGAAAATTTATCGACCAAATTGGCGATTTATTGGAAACGGGCCAAATTAGGAGTACCCTTAACCGATGAGCGTGTATGCGTAGGTGTATGGATGTGAAGGAGGCGAGAGAGGTGTATCAGGATCATGCCAAATGGAATTTTTTTTTATAGAATAGGGTGACAAACGAGCACACAGTCCACCTGATATTAAGTGGTTGCTGCGGCCCATAGACATCTACATCTATCCTCCATTAAAGATCAAAATGCAGATGCATTGTCACCCGTGAGGACTGAGATGGAATGCCTCGTTTCCAGTAAAAAGGGTCTCCGGTTCTCTACACTCACCATACGAAATACAGCAGCATTAAGCTACTATTTCACGCTGGTATTCTGTGAGAGCGTGGTCCTTCCCCGGTCGAGCCGACCCATTCGTGCTACAACTATACTACTAATATAACTGCAGCATAGGGGGATGAGTCGCTCGCGTCCGTAGGCTTCGACCACCTAACCTTAGGCCCACCCTACACGTGTCCCCCGGGTGGTGCTAAACGAGCGACAAAGCCGAAAAAATAGACTCGGCTCCTCGCCGTATGGTAGCGGCGTAAAATCTACCACCACCCCTTGTTCGCACCATGACGCAGCTATTAAAAGAAATGGCCCCGAGTTCCCGGCGCCCCTTAAATGGGGCAGGGGTGCGAAGAATCTCCGGGAGAAAAACTGGCGACGAGGTTCGCCACCCGTCACGTTCTGTCTCCCGGAGGGGCGAAAAGTGGATTGCGGAAACCCGTCTGGCTACGCTGAATGTATGTAGAGGAATGAACGATAAGATGGATGAAGTATGCGAAATGATGAATGACAGAGGAATAGATGTGTTATGTGTGAATGAGACGAAACGAAAGGGAAAGGATGCCACTGCACATGGTACGTATACCGCGTATTGGTCTGGTGTAGGCGAGACCGAACGGGCATGCCAGGGAGTCGGTCTCATCCTTTCAGAAAGAATGGGTCAATGTGTGAAAGAGTATGAATGTGTAAGCCCGAGACTGCTATGGTTACGAATGAAAGTGGGCTTAAAGAAGTTGTTCCTGCTAGGGGTGTACGCCCCAGACATGTCTAAGCCCACTTACATCCGAGAGCAGTTTTGGGACATGGTAAGGATGGTGTTGACAAAATGTAAGGAAAATGAAAATATTATTATGTTAGGAGACTTTAATGGAAGGGTTGGGGTGAAGAGGTCTGGTTATGAGAGGATATTGGGAACGTTTGGTGATGAAAGTATAAATGAGAATGGTGAAGACCTCCTCACCGTATGTGCGGAAAAGAATCTTTTTGTGACGAATACTTTTTTTCGTCATAAGAAGATTCACATGTATACATGGGAAAGAGGTGATGATAGAAGCATGATAGATTTCGTAATTGTGGATGAAAGAATGAGGAGCGCAGTCGTAGATACAAGGGTTTACCGGGGGTCCAACGTAGGGACGGATCATTACTTGGTCTTATGTCGAATTAATGGTCTTTTCAAGCGTTGGCGGCATCGGACATCTGTGTCTACCACTGCGTTACAGCGTATAAGAATAGAGAAGTTACAAGATGAAGATGTGAAAGAGAAGTATAAATGTAGAATGAGAGAAAATATTAGATGTTTGAATGAGTTGTGTATGAATGATTTAGACTTGAATACTGTGTGGGATAGTATTAAGAAAGGTTTGGTGGATACCGCCACCGAAGTATGTGGTGTAAGTAAGAGAACAAATGAAAGGAAAAGTAATACGCTATGGTGGGATGATGAGGTACGGGTGGAAGTTGAATCAAAGAAGAAAGCATGGTTAGATTTACTAGCAACCAAAGCTGGTAATTCTTCTGGTATGAATGATGAGATTGAAAAAAAAAGGCAGAATTTAGACGTCTAAATAAGAGAGTAAAAGAAGTAGTTGAAAGGAAAAAGAAAGAAAGAACGGATAAGAATGACAGAAGGATATCTGATAATTTCCAGGCTAACATAAAAATGTTCTGGAAACTCGTAAGAACTGCTAGGGGAAATACAAAACAGCCTATAATAAATGCTATAAGAGACGAGAATGGATGTATTCTGAATGATGAAGTTTCGAATTTAAACAGATGGAAGGAATACTTTGAAAGCGTATTTATGAGTGAAGAGTCGTCTGAATTAAATGAACTAGAAATTCCGAAAGAAGTGGAAATGGGTATGGAGATAAGTGTAGATGAAATAATGAAAGCAATGAAAAGCATGAAAGCAGGTAAGGCAGCTGGATATGATAGAGTATCACTCGAGATGCTAAGGGCTGGAGAGGCAGTGGTGGCAGGCCTGCTGTACACCTTGTTTAATTTATGTTGGGAATTAAAACGGGTACCGGATGACTGGTGTAAAGCAGTTATAGTACCAATATATAAAGGAAAAGGGTCACAGCAGGAATGCAAAAACTACCGCGGTATCAGCTTGCTTAGTATTGTGGGTAAACTGTATGCTAAGGTGTTAATTGAAAGAGTTATGAAAGAAACTGGTGGAAAAATTTGGGATGTGCAAGCGGGTTTTAGAAAAGGAATGGGGTGTACAGATCAAGTCTTTTCCATGCGCATGATTGCGGAGAAGTTTTTGGCCAAAAACCAGAAGTTTTTTGTGCATTCATGGACTTGGAAAAGGCTTATGACAGAGTGGACAGGAATGTGTTATGGCAAACACTGAACTCATATGGGTTGAGCGCTGGTTTGATACAGGCATTGAGGTCTCTTTATAGGGACTCTAGTGCTTGTGTCAGGATCAATGGGGTCTACTCGGACTGGTTTGGCATCCAAAAAGGTGTCAGACAGGGCTGTGTAGCTTCCCCTTGGCTGTTCAACCTATTTATGGACCGGTGTTTGCAAACTTTGAAAGATGAAGAATGTGGGTTAAGAATGGGCGAGTTAACCGTCAAATGCCTTTTGTATGCCGATGATCAAGTCATACTTGCGTCATCGGCGGCTGAGCTGCAAATGATGGTTACATTAATGAACTGGGAATTAAAAGAAAGGGGAATGAAAGTGAACGCATGTAAGACGAAAGTGATGGTTTTTGAAAGAGAAGAAAGCAAAACGGTATGTGAAATAAGAATAGAAGGAGAGTTAATTGAGCAAGTGGATGAGTTTGTGTATTTGGGATGTGTATTTAGCAGGGATGGTAGATATGATAGGGATATAGAACGACGAGTAAATGCAGGGAATAGAGTGAATGGGGCACTACACTCTATTATGAAGAACCAGAATGTGTCAAAACAGGCACGTATGGTAATTCATAATGCTGTGTTAGTCCCTACTTTAATGTATGGTAGTGAAAGCTTGGTGTGGCAGAAGAAGCACGAAAGTAGAATAAATGCTGTAGAAATGCGGTTTTTAAGGAATATGCTAGGGTAGAATCTGAAAGACAGGGTGAGAAATTGCGTGATAAGAGATAAATGTGGTATGCAAGATGATGTTGTGACCAGGATTAAGAAAGGAATGCTTCGGTGGTTTGGTCATGTGGAAAGAATGAATGAGGAAAGAGTGACAAAGCAAATTTATATGGCAGATGTGAACGGCCGAGTCGGGAAGGGACGCCCTAGGAAAAAGTTTATCGACCAAATTGGCGATATTTTGAAAATGGGCCACGTTAGAAGTACCCTTAACCGACGAGCATGTATGCGTAGATATATGGATGTAAAAGAGGCGAAAGAGGTATGTCGGGATCGTGCCAAATGGAAGTCCGTAGTCTCTGCCTACCCCTCTGGGTGACAGGCGTGAGTGTTTATAAATAAAAAATTATAAATATAAAACAACTGCAGCATGGCTCTACCACGTACAAATCTGTAGTCTCTGCCTACCCCTCTGGGTGACAGGCGTGACTGTTTATGTATTTATGTATTTATGTACTTTAACACCTAATGGATGAATCAGATCTGTTTGTTGTTGTTTATTATCTACTCTCGGATATTCTGTTTTATCTTATTAATTACCATAATTATCATTTTAAAGTTAGATGATGGATTACATTTATTATCATTGAGTTATAATTGTGACATTCCCTAGCGTAGGTCTATGATGATGATGATGAATATTAATTCAATTTTTCTACTCTAAAGTCCGTCTAGGTAGGTACCCTCACCTAAATGTTTCTACCGCCAAAAAGCAAGCAGTGTTTCCGTCCGTCTGCTTCATATAGTTACAGGCTGTGCAGCATTACATCTTAGTCCTCAGAAGTTACAACGCACCTGTTAAGTTTCTTTGTTTGAAAGCTACACATAGTAGCCAGTTACCATCAAGTGAACTACTAACTCGCTTGACACCTACCTTTTTACCTTAGTTCTTGTAGTGAACTACTTTTAAAGTAAAATGAAACATAATGTTAATTTTGACGGTAATCCAATTAAAAGTAGCTCACAGGATAACCTTAAATTCATAGTAGGTACGCGAACGAATTAATTTCGTACCTCACGTCAATGAAACAACATTGTTGATTGTTGTCAGTACGGTTAATACTTGCGACTAAGGTAACTTGAAGAAAAAACCTTACTCCTTTATTAAAATACCGGCAACGCACCTGCAATTGTCAGTTTGGTGTTTTCAGCACTTTTTAAATCACGAGTACGAGAAAGCTCAAGGTCACTCGGCGAGCTGTGGAGGGCTATGCTCGGAGTTTCTCTGGGTGATCACTTAAATATGAGCATACCCGCTGTAGAACCAGTAAGCTCCTTAGCCCAACGGATTAACAAAATAAAGTGGCAATGGGCCGTCTATACAGCTCAAATAACCGACAACCGATGTGAAGGAAGTTTCTTGAGTGGATACCTCGTACTAGTAAGCGAAGTTTAGAGCGGCCTCTCATTAGATATGACCACCTGGCTCCGGACCGTGCTTTATGGTATTCCGTGGGAATGAGCTATTTTTCAGCAGTGGACTTGTGAAGGGCTGTATTGACGGTAAAAGAAGTTAACAAAACATGAGACTTTATTAATTGTTCAGAATTTTTCAAATAACAAAAACAAGGCGAGGACTATTTCTTACGGAACGACTACATTTAACAATGTAGACAAGATTATGATATGAAATGCTGACAGCCGTTTATTATCATTAAATATCTAGTATCAGCTTGACTGATTTTGCGAAAAAGTCTTTGATATAAAATCTCAACCGCTAGCGCGGGTCGTCTGCAAAAATTCAAAGATTTATCGTGAAATAAAATCATATTTGTACAGCATTGAGATACAATCTGCGAATCACGTTATTTTATGACAAAATTGAGCGAATGGTAAGAAGTTAAGGATGTAAAAAGGTCTCATTCCCTCTTCGTGTCGTCGTTTAAGACATCAAATGTTTTTAAAGCAGCTTTACTCTCAATTCAATGGCTGAATTCATGAATATGTTTATATTGTGAGTACCGATGTTCTTATTTTGTTCTACTTTAAATTCAATGCATTTTTTTTTTCAATAACTGTAATAATATAAAATGAAGCGACAGTTGCCTAATGGCAGGGCGCGGACCGCGTACTCAAAAAGGTCGTGGGTTCGAATCCGCCATTCGACTACTGGCGTGAACCACTCGTAACACAAGCAATTTAAGCTTACCACGAGTGGTTAAGGGAATATTAGTAATGTTGATAGCATTGTTAATATTCTTTAAAAAAATCAGTTAGTTAAATTTAAACTTAACGAAATTTTAAATCCATGCTTAGTAAACAATTTAAAAGAGAAAGACATTTTTTGTCACAGTTCACAGAAACAGACGCCATGACTCCATCCGTGTGATAAAAATTAAAAAAATATTGCCAGTCACAAAACATTGCCAATTCTTTTTGTAACCAATTAAAGGAATTATTTACTTTCACAGTGATGCCACATTATAAATTTCATATTTTAAACAGATCTGATGATAACAATTGAAATCGATTTATATCTTAAATGTTTTAATTGAAATAACACGAGGCAAGGGGCAGCAGGCAGCCAGCAGAAGTACTTAGTGTATTAGATAGTAGGTTCATGTGGCCTATACTCACCTGCATCTATCCTGCAGATATATAATCAGCCCCCAAATTCTACGATAGGATGAAATGACTCGTCACTAATTAAAAGTATCTAAGGTTCTCGTCTTTGACCATAAGAAGAAGAACAGCATTAAAGCTGCTATTTTACGCTAATATTCGGTCCTCCTTCGTTCGAGCCCACTTGTTTTCAGTTTTTTTTTCGTCTGGTAAGAAAGCCAAACGGATGGATCATAAGTGGTGATAATGCTGAAGATTGGTTGGTAATGCACACTAACAAACAAGAGCCTATCCACTCGTATCTTAAGACACTGTCATTTTAATCAGAAGGAAAGTCAGACACTGGTTCTGCTACGTTATCAGTATTAGGTGCAATATTTTCTCTTTTTTAAAACAAAAACATCTCCGAGTTGTAAGTGCTTACATTGCCACCTTGGGCGTTGTAGGGACGTGGCAATATCTCCGACGGACCGTGATTTCTCTTGAGCTCGACCACCTACGATTCGAATGCAAAATATTATGACGATTATGGTTTCTACATACAAGTCTCCTTGTTTGTAGAGTAAGAATAACAAGCGAGTACACAATATTGATGGTAAGCGAATGCTGGGGACTATACACATCTACATCTATCCTCGATTGAGAATCAAAGTGCAAATACGTTGTCATCCTTGAGGACTAAGATAGAACTGACTGCAGATAGAAGACTGCTGTTTTATACTGGTATTCTGTGAGAGAGTGGTCATTCGTTAAATTAAATAGTTAATTAAATGATTCTTACGCGAACACTACACATGATTAAAACTACCTTTACGGATTTTATCGCGTTTATTTTTACTTTTTATTTTTAATTCCCGACGTTTCGGGCGCTTTCCAGCACCCATGGTCACGGGGGACTGAGATGACTGACGTCCCGATGTCATTGTTAAACCCGGAGTACCTTCAGCTTTTTTAATTATTGTTTATGGTCAATTGGATGAATTGGTGGAATTAAAAATAAAAAGTAAAAATAAACGCGATAAAATCCGTAAAAGTAGTTTTAATCATAGTTAATTAAAGTTAAATCTTTTCGATCTTTTCTACGTGTTTTACCAAAAGTATTTTAAACGGAAAGATTTCCACCCAGTTACAGTACCTCAGGTAGTGGATTAGCTCCCTGGGGTGCATTTATATTTATACCATCTTATCTCCAGACGGTGGCAAATGCTATTCCTTACAATGCGTACACCGTGACACCTGGTGGAATATAAACTACTTACTTACCTAGAACGGCATACATAATAAATAAATACATAAAAACTCACGCCTGTCACCCAGAGAGGTAGGCAGAGACTACGGACTTCCATTTGGCACGATCCTGACATACCTCTTTCGCCTCCTTTACATCCATATATCTACGCATACATGCTCGTCGGTTAAGGGTACTTCTAACGTGGCCCATTTTCAAAATAAAAAAACTTTTTTCTAGGGCGTCCCTTCCCGACTCGGCCGTTCACATCTGCTATATAAATTTGCTTTGTCACTCTTTCCTCATTCATTCTTTCTACGTGACCAAACCACCGAAGCATTCCTTTCTTAATCCTGGTCACAATATCATCTTGCATACCACATTTATCTCTTATCACGAAATTTATCACCCTGTCATTCGGATTCAACCCTAGCATATTCCTTAAAAACCGCATTTCTACAGCATTTATTCTACTTTCGTGCTTCTTCTGCCACACCCAGCTTTCACTACCATACATTAAAGTAGGGACTAACACAGCATTATGAATTACCATACGTGCCTGTTTTGACACATTCTGGTTCTTCATAATAGAGTGTAGTGCCCCATTCACTCTATTTCCTGCATTTACTCGTCGTTCTATATCCCTATCAAATCTACCATCCCTGCTAAATACACATCCCAAATACACAAACTCATCCACTTGCTCAATTAACCCTCCTTCTATTCTTATTTCACATACCGTTTTGCTTTCTTCTCTTTCAAAAACCATCACTTTCGTCTTACTTGCGTTCACTTTCATTCCCCTTTCTTTTAATTCCCAGTTCATTAATGTAACCATCATTTGCAACTCAGCCGCCGATGACGCAAATATGACTTGATCATCGACATACAAAAGGCATTTGACAGTTAACTCGCCCATTCTTAACCCACATTCTTCATCTTTCAAAGTTTGCAAACACCGGTCCATAAATATGTTGAACAGCCAAGGGGAAGCTACACAGCCCTGTCTGACACCTTTTTGGATGCCAAACCAGTCCGAGTAGACCCCATTGATCCTGACACAAGCACTAGAGTCCCTATAAAGAGACCTTAATGCCCGTATCAAACCAGCGCTCAACCCAAATGAGTTCAGTGTTTGCCATAACACATTCCTGTCCACTCTGTCAAAAGCCCTTTCCAAGTCCATGAACGCACAAAAAACTTTCTAGTTTTTGGCCAAAAACTTCTCCGCAATCATGCGCATGGAAAATACTTGATCTGTGCACCCCATTCCCTTTCTAAAACCCGTTTGCACATCCCAAATTTTTCCATCAGTTTCTTTCATAACTCTTTCAATTAACACCTTAGCATACAGTTTACCCACAATACTAAGCAAGCTGATACCGCGGTAGTTTTTGCAGTCCTGCTGAGACGCTTTTCCCTTATATATTGGTACTATAACTGCTTTACACCAGTCATCCGGTACCCGTTTCAATTCCCAACATAAATTAAACAAGGTGTACAGCAGGCCTGCCACCACTCCCTCTCCAGCCCTTAGCATCTCGAGTGATACTCTATCATATCCAGCTGCCTTACCTGCTTTCATGCTTTTCATTGCTTTCATTATTTCATCTACACTCATCTCCATACTCCTTTCCACTTCTTTCGGAATTTCTAGTTCATTTAATTCAGACGACTCTTCACTCATAAACACGCTTTCAAAGTATTCCTTCCATCTGTTTAAATTCGAAACTTCATCATTCAGAATACATCCATCCTCGTCTCTTATTGCATTTATTATAGGCTGTTTTGTATTTCCCCTGGCAGTTCTTACGAGTTTCCAGAACATTTTTATGTTAGCCTGGAAATTATCAGATATCCTTGTATCATTCTTATCCGTTCTTTCTTTCTTTTTCCTTTCAACAACTTCTTTTACTCTCTTATTTAGACGTCTAAATTCTGCCTTTTTTCTTTCAATCTCATCATTCATACCAGAAGAATTACCGGCTTTGGTTGCTAGTAAATCTAACCATGCTTTCTTCTTTGATTCAACTTCCACCCGTACCTCATCATCCCACCATAACGTATTACTTTTCCTTTCATTTGTTCTCTTTTTTACACCACATACTTCCGTGGCGTTATAAGCGTGTAAAACTGGAAGTCTACATTGTTCCTTGAGGTATTCATTCTACTGCATGTTTTTTTATGTGTTACCTCATAAATTTTCTCTGGCTGAACCGATTTTGATGATTTTTTCTTTATCATATCATTAATCAAGATCTGACGAACGCGTATTTAATTGACTACGTATACGTACATTGATTCGGTCGTATTAAAGTCGGTTGTACAAATATTGTCACTTGTTTCCCGACGTTTCGGGTGTTTTACAGCAGCCATGGTCACGGGGGTCTCAGGTTTTTGAGATCCTGATGTCATAATTAAACCGGGTTCTTATCGATCGTTTAGTTTGTCCAATGCAAGAGAGACCACATTAACAATCAGCCTTGTACACTTCTTCATCTTGTAAAGGGATGTTACGCTTGACGAATGGTGAATAACCGATAGTAAATAAGACAACTACACAACTTACACGAATACTAATTGTAAAATTAGTATTCGTGTAATTAAATATAACAAATCAATGTAAAGTCCCCAAATTCAGTAGGTATTAAATCATAAGGGAATTATTTTATATCTTTTAGGTTTATGTTTTTTTTTTAAATAGAATAATGTGACAAACAATTACACAGTCCACCTGATGGTAAGTGGACGCTGTTTCCTACAGACATCAACATTTATCTTCGATTAATAAATAAATGCACATACGTTGTCTCCCATGAGGACTAAGATAGAACGTCTTGTAATCAAAAAAAAGGGTCTCCGCTTTTTTATTATGTTTATATTATTAAGCTTCTATTTCACGCTGGTAAAATTTAAAGTCGATTTTTGCAATTTTTAGCTTTAATTACATACGTCGCCTTTAATTACAGGCCGCTTCCACTGAAATATTAATTGTAATATAACATAAGCTATATTTCACTAACGAGCACATTAATTGCTTCGTTATGCATGCAAGATGCCACGACTGTGCGATCGGCTAAGCGTACGATGTAATTGAACATAATATGCATAATTGAACGCATGCAGTCGCGCGCACTATTGATATTGTACAATAATCTGATATGGAGATGAGTGCGTGTTTACTCGCTTAGTTTGATTTGTAACTGACTACACCTGGAATGAATTTCATGAAGTGCGTTTTTTTTTTCATTTCTTTTTTCATTTTTTGTTACAGGTATAATTGACTTGAGAAACTACCATAATGACTTCCTTTCTCTGTATACGTAAGTAGACTCATTTCACAATAAAGAAATCCTGATTATACTCTGAGCCAGCGGCGTTAGAGGTATGAGAACTATCAATAAGCTTACCGCATGGTTGTTTTTGTATTTGCGACTATAATCACGTGGTATCTACGTGGTAGAGCTATGTTACAGTTGTACCACGAATGCATCGGCTAAACCGGGGATGGGCCACGCTCTCACAGAATAACAGAGTAAAATAACAGCTCAATGCTGCTGTGTTTCGCATGGTGTCTATAGAGAACCTTAGTTCTCAAGTGTGACAACGTATCTGCTTTCATTTTAATTCCTAATCAAGGATAAATTTAGACGTCTATGGGCTACAGCATCTACTTGTTTTCAGGTGCACTGTAATCTGGTTCGTCACCCTTATTATATAGAGTATAAAATGAGAAAAAATGAAGATGGCACGTCTGATAAACCACGGCTCATTGTCACTTAAATAACAGGAAGTATTCCAAAATTTACTCGTCTTTTTCTAACAAGACAATAGATTTCAACAACAATTTCGCGAATTTTAAGTTCCTAAAATATATAAGAATGTATCTCGGGATATCTGAAACGTCTTCTTTATAAAAATAACACTTGATTGAGTCAATTTGGACCGAAACAGTTAGCAATAAAGTATATTTCGCGTTACGTTTAGTATCGCGCTCGAGACTCGTGACCTATTTTGTTTCAAATCGTATTCTCAAAGGCGTTTTTTCTCAAACAATATGAGCTACAATGCAAAACAATGAAAGTATTTTCGTCACGAACCTGACTCAATGAAATTTTGCTTCCAACAATTTCGCAATAGTCTTCATAATTTTAATCAACTCCAAAAAAAGAGGAGGCTTACAATTTTTATATTTATGTTGCGCAATATCTTTACTAATTGTGAACAGGTTTTAATGATTCTTCTTTTATTAAATACGTTATACAGTCAAACCTGAGTGAGTGAGGACTGGAGAAGCGAAAAAACTCTATAAATGAGAAACAGAAACCTCTATAAGAAAAAGTCGTTTTTCAGTCATAGACTTCTATAACCTCTATAAGCGCCAGTTGAGCTAGTTTAACATTTGCTATTTGTGACATATTTTCAAATTTCGTAGAACTAACACACTGTTTTTGTTACTTTAAAAGTCGAGGTACTAACTAACATTGTTTTTTTATAGGATGAAGGTGACAAACGAGCACGCAGTCCACTTGATAGTAAGTGAATGCTGTGGCCCATAGACATCAAAATTTAACCTCGATAAAGAATTAAAATACAGATGCGTTGACACCCTTGAGGACTAAGATGGAAGGCCTCGATTCTAGTAAAACGGGTCTCCAGTTCTCTGCCCTCACCATACGAAACACAGTAGCATTAAGCTGCTATTTTACTCTGGTATTCTTTGAGAGCATGGTACTTCCCCGTTCGAGCTGACCCATTCATGGTACAACCATAATAGCTGCAGCGTTGCTCTACCACTTATAATATATTGTTTTTGGATCGATAACATTATTATTTGTCCAAATTACTACAGTTGATATCATACACCAATAACGTTTAAACAAAAAATTCAGAGCTTTTTTAAAGTTATAAACTTATAGATGCGTTTGCGTGCGGGATTTCGCTAAAAAAGAAACTAACGGATTTCTTTAAGTAAATTTTTGTGTATGTAATGATTTATTATATTTATGCGAACACTTCACAAGTTTTTACGGATTTTATCGCGTATATTAACTTATTTTAATTTCCTGACACCTACAGCAGCATGGGAGCAACTGAGGTATTCGACGTCCCAATGTCATAGTTAACCACGGCTACCCCCAGATTAAAACTAATAATTTTTGTTCCGATCTACGCAGTATGAACTTATAGTATCTTGAAGTCTCGCAGTTGTATGCTTGGGTTGGGGTTTAATTTTATTATTTATAGGATCCCAAGCAGATGGTAGCACCCAACCATCTTCTCTATTGAAATTATGATGTTTTATGTTTTCAATAGCCTCGCGAATCATCCTTGGAAGGAATTGGTGTTCTAAAGCGAGGATTTGTGATCTATCAAATCCATGTAGTGACGGAGGCGATCCTGTACGTGTTCACAGACTGCAGACTGCCCGGAGCGTCGATTCTTCTCATCAGTTATGTGTTCTTCTTTAATGCGGGTTTTTATTGATCTTTTTGTTTGTCCTATGATCTCCGGTATCTGTGACAGCATACATCTGGCTGCCGAGTTCCAGCACGTCAAGGAAGTTTTCGGTTCACCTAAAGAAAAGTTCTTAGGTTACACACATAACAAAAATATGAAAAATGGTTTACTCTGCAGGCCATCCCTGAAACTTCCCGCTATATTCGATTTCAAAACGCTCCACAAATATTTTTATTAGCCAATAGTTAGCTCATTACATCAAACAAAAATTTTAAAGTTATTAAAAAGAAAAACATTTTTTTCGAAATTGATTTGACAACGATTAACTTTCGTTCGGATCAACCGATTTTCGTGTAATTGGTGAAAATCGACGAGTTATTTTAAGAACAATAATAAAATTTACTATCAAAAAATGATTAGACTATAAATTCAAAAGTTATGTCAAAAAGAATTTCTCTTCAACCATTAACTGATTTGTAAACAGTTCGCAGCAATCGACGTCGGTTTCCATGTTTAAGAGCTGATTAGATTGATTTTATATATTTTGATGTTTATATATTTTATAACAATTATTAATAAACGTATTAATATTTAATATTAAATGTAGTAAAAGTAATAATATTTAATATTAAATGATGGGAGGCCTGTACTCAGCAGTGGGACGTATACAGGCTGTAACTTTACTTTACTTTTATTTTATATATTAAACATATATTAGAATTGATCGTTACGTCTGTTTTAAAGTTCTAAAAACATTTTTTTGAAAATCATTGATTTTCATAGCGGTTAATTGAAAATACAGTCGAATTGAGTACCTTTTCCTTTTTTGAAGTCGGTTAAAAAGCTTTTCATTTACTAAGTAGTGAATAATATTTGGATGATCGATGCAAATGACCCGGTTAGTATGACGAATCAGTACTTGAAGAATCCGGTAACTAGAAATGAACGATGGACACATCTATTGATATAGTGTTATTCGTTAATCATTACGAGTATATATACCTAATATTGATATTTACTTTTTACGCTAATCTCCGAAACCGCTCAATCGATTTTAATGAAATTTCGTAAATGAATAAACATCACGATAATTCAATAATAATTATAAGTCAAGTTCTACCTGAGGTATAGAATATAGTAGAATCATTTTTATTCAATATAGATTGCAGGAATACTTCTTGGAAGTCATTGAAACTTTACCACTGGTTCGGAAAAAACCTCTGTTCTGGAAAGAACCAGCAAGGACTTTGTAAAAAAATATAATTTACAATATAATATTATAAGATATCTTATACAATTAAGTATGAAAACATTTAGAAACGGCATGGAAGGGACCACCCCATTCCTAGGGGTTATTGTCAGTCATGTACTGTTTAGTAATATGATAATTAATAACGCTTACTATTTTTTTGCTTAGATATAAAAAAAAATACTTTTTGATAAATAAGTCTTGCATAATTTCTGGGACTTTGTTGTAAAAGCGTATACATTGCCTCATGAAGGAATTACTCACTCTTTGGAAACAAGTAATTAGCATTTACTAACTTGTGCGTGTTCGTGGTATTTACAGAATGTGCATATACGTAAAATTTTCGTAAATATACTGAGAGGCCTGAATAGTTTCCATCCCGATATGTGACCCTCAATATTTTTATTGCGAATGAAAGGACAAAGGGTCGTCGGATAGGGCATAAACGTTTGCAAGACCAGCTATATAGTAGTATAATATAAAATATTTTGTAAATTCCCAACTTCACCGTAAATGTCATTAGCAATATCTACAAAGACAAGAAGCAATTTGTCATCGCTCCTTTGATAGGACAAAGGGTCTGAGAGGTACTCGTATTTGTCATACCGAAGACGTTTTTTGTTTGACATAATTCTAATAACCTCTCCGAAATGCGTTTGTAATGTCCAGATGTTCCATATTTATAAAAGAAAATAGTAATATGACAAAAAAAGACACAAGTTTCTTCATTTTTAGCCAAATTCAAAAAAAGGAGGACATTTTTAAATCGACAGCTTTTTTTATAAAATAATGGTGATAAACGAGAATACAGTTTAGACATTTATATCTATTGGCAATTAAGAATCAAAATGCAGATCCTACAATTACCTACAAAACACATCGAAATTAAGCGGGTATTCTGTGAGAGTGTGGTCCTTTCCCGGTCGGGCCAACCCATTTGTAGCTCTACCACGTAAGAATATTAAAGCTAAATAATCTTCACAGTCTGAAAGACGAAGTCGTTCGTTTAAGCTTACTATGTGAAAATCATTATATCGTTGATTCCAACTACTGAAAACTGTCAAAATCAAACCCTCAGATCCCTGAGCACGGTGAAAGATAAATAGATAGTAACTCAGTGTGGGTCAGTCGTGAGGTCCCGGGCTGTAATTTATCAGTGCGAGGATTACCGCCAGTCACGGTGACAGCGGCCTTCGAGCCTACGAGCCCGGGATTACGTCGAGCTGCCAACACCTGAGACACAGGCTTACTAACTATGGAGTCTGTTTCTCACGGACTTCAAAAATAATTTGAAATAGAATGGAACGGAATAACTTTTATTCAATATAGATTATTATATACCTAATACTTATTGAAAGTCATTTTATTATTTATCACTGGTTAGCAAAATACCTACGTCCTGGGAAGAACCACCAAGTAGATCTGCGGTTTTATACTCTTTAAAACATATATAACTTTACAATAATTTTGTACAATTTTTATATAAAAATAGAAACAGCGTTGTGGCAATTACCTCTTTACAAAGGGATATGTTAATTCATGTATATATATATATATATATATATATATATATATATATATATATATATATATATATATATATACGAGGTGTGTTCAAAAAGTAAGGTGACTTTATATTTTTATGAAAAACTATTTATTTATTCATCAATATTTATGTTGTCCCCTTCAAAGTAATCCCCCTCAGATATAATACACTTGTGCCAACGCTTTTTCCAATCGTCAAAGCATTTCTGATAATCACTTTCTGGTATAGCCTTCAGCTCTTTCAGCGATGCAGTTTTTATCTATTCAATCGTTGCAAATCTTCGTCCTTTCATAGGTCTCTTCAGTTTTGGGAACAGGAAAAAGTCACATGGGGCAAAATCCGGTGAATATGGTGGCTGAGGCATGATTGTAGTGTTGTTTTTGGTCAATAAACCTCTCACAAGCAACGATGAGTGAGCAGGTGCATTATCGTGATGCAAAAACCATGAATTGTTTACCCACAATTCGGGACGTTTCTTACGTATTGCTTCTCGCAAATGGCGCATCACTTCAAGGTAATACTCCTTATTGACCGTATGACCTTGTGGCAAGAACTCATGATGCACCACACCCCTACAGTCGAAGAAAACTGTAAGCAAAACCTTCACATTTGATCGAACTTGGCGTGCTTTTTTTGGTCTTGATGATTCAGTGTGCTTCCACTGGGACGATTGAGTCATAGTTTCGACGTCATAACCATATACCCATGTTTCGTCACCTGTTATGACCCTTTTGAGCAAATCTGGGTTGTTGTTGACATCATCCAATAGCTCTTAAGCGATTGTCATGCGACGGTTCTTTTGGTCGAAATTGAGCAATTTTGGAACAAATTTCCCTGACACACGTTTCATGCCCAAAATATCCGAAAAAATTTCATGGCCAGAGCCAACTGATATGCCAACATCTTCCGCAACTTCTCTGATAGTGATTCGACGATTTTCCAAAACAATTTTCTTCACTATTTCAACGTTTTCATCGGTTGTTGACGTGCTGGGGCGTCCAGAGCGAGGTTCGTCATTCGCATCTTCTCGGCCATCTTGAAAGAGCTTGTAGCACTTATAAACGTTTTTTTTACTAAGAGTAGACTCACCGTATGCCACTGTCAACATTTCAAGTGTTTTGGAGCACGTAATTCCATTTTTTACACAAAATTTGATGCAAATTCTTTGATCCATTTTTTTGATAGAAGAAAATCGCCGAGCACACCAAAGTACGTCTGTCCTTTGTAACTGTCAAAAATAAACTAAACATGCTTTGCACTTCAAACTTGAAACATATGCTCAGGACATGTGTACCAACGCAACAAAATACAAAAATCGAAAATCGAATGTGCGTTGCCCGCGAAATTCAAAAAGTCACCTTACTTTTTGAACACACCTCGTATATATATATAAAAACAATGATTTATTTACTTATTATAACTCAGTGCTTGATCTCGATCCCATCTGGTGGTAAGTGGCGATGAAGTCCAACAGTAGAGAACCGAAAATATGTTTTACAGGAAACGAGGCATTCCTTCAACACAACGCATCTACATTTCGAATCCTAATCGCGGATCAATGTAGATGTCTATGAGCCACAGCCACATGAGGCCTATGTTCAGCAGTGGACTTGTGCAGGGCTGCAATGATGATAATGGTGATGATGAGTGATGATGTTCCACAGCATCTACTTACCATCAGATGGACTGGATAGTTGCTGAGCTTGTAGGCGGGTTGGCAACCTTAGTTCTTTATTTTCTATTTTATTGCTATTAAGAAGACGCTGCTGCCCATCCCCTGGTGTGTTTCCCTCCGCCGCCTCTCACGACACCGACGGGACGAATGGGCTAGTGGATATTCTTACACCGCCACTACACGCTCTACATTTATTCATAAACCTACAGAATACCACAATAGAATGGCTGTCAACCTTCTTTTGTACGCGGATCGGTGTCACCGGGATCACACATACAAGCAATTACGTCGTATTATCACTACTACAAACCCGATTCGCTGTGTTGACAGACTGAGCGAATTAGTGGTCCTTACCCGGTTTAGCCGACCCATTCATGCTACAAACATAATATAGCTGTAGCGTGGCTCTACCACGTGTAAAGCTATTACAGAGACAAAGGGAGTTGAAACTTTAATTGTGGTTTGGTATATTCCCTTCGTTATATGTAATAACAGGTCTGTTGGCCTTGACAAATATCGTACAACTCTCATTACGCCGACGTAATTATAAGGAACACTTTACGAAATAGTATCCGACAGTGGCGTAGCGTGGGGGGTGTCGGGGGGGGGGGGGGTCATGGCGCCAGGTGGCATACGAAAGGGGGCGGCGGCAAGCCCAAAAATGTTTTCAATAAAATTAACTCCAAACTGCGCCCGCAATGTTACGTGCCAAGCGAAACCACAAGGCTGCTTAAGAGAGGAGGCGAGATAAAGTCGAATACTGCCAAAGTGCTAGCGACAACCACCCGGTGCCCGGCTGGCCGGCACTGCGGCGGCGAACTGACGCGATCGAACCAACAAGCGAGTACTTAGTTATTCAATCAAACACAACAACCACTACTGAACATAGGCCCAAGAAATGCCACAAATAACGATCCCGAGCCACCTGCATCCATTGACATCCTGCATATCTAACCAGGTCGTCACTTCAACTAGTGCGGGTTCGGCTCTACGCTTCGCCTGCCGGTCCGAGGCTGGCACTCGAGAATCTTTCTTCCCCATCGGTTGTCGGTTCATCGAGCTATATTATCGGCCCATTTACTTCAGTTTACTAATCCGTTGAACAATGTCGGTTGCTCTGGTTCTACTGCGGTGGCCCACGTTTGCGGGTGACCTCTCGGGTAAAGTTGGACTTAGTCGGACAATTTGTACCAGGTAAACATACTCGTCAACTTCAAGCATAGTGCTACCAACAATTGGCATAGATGTGACACGGACGTTACACATAACCTTTGTTTTGTCCATGTTCATCTTAAGACCAATCCTTTGGGTAACACTATTAAGGTCATTGTGTAGTGCTTAGGTCCTCCAGCAATGCTGCCATAAGGACTATATCGTCGGATAATTGAAGATGAGTGATGTGCTCGCCATTGACGTAAATACCGTATCCTTTTCAGTCCAGTTGCTTGAAAACGTCTTTCAATCCAGCGGCGAAGAGTTTCTGGAATATTAAGTCACCCTGTCTTACACCTCTCTGCAGTTGGATAAGTTCTGTACTCGGATAGCCATCGTTGTTAAAACACTTCAGCACTTCGATATACCGACAGTCAACTTGGCACCGATGAAGGGATTGCAGCACCGAGAGAGATTTGGAATCTCTCTCAACTCTCACAACAAACTCGAGACAAAGTGGCAGATAGTACTCTTCGGCCTTCTATACAATTTGTCGAATGGTATGTATGTGGTCTATGGTGCTAAAGCTTTTTCGGATACCGGCTTGTTCTGGAGGCTGAAGGTTGTTGAGTATGCATGTGAGACGATTCTTAATGTAATAACTCTCGAAAACAGCACGTAGACGCGGCTCTGAACGGAAATCGGTCTGCAGTTCTTCAAGAGAGTATTTTCGCCTTTCTTGAAGAAAAAAACCAACGCACTTCTGCTCTACTCCTCTGGAGTAGTGGCACCATGGAGAACGAAATTAAAGAACTTCTGAAGGACTTCAATTACCAGTTTTTCATCCGGTTTTAGAAGCTCCGCTGTAATTCCATCTTCTTATAATAGTATTAGGAGAAAAACGGGAGGAATATGTAAACGACTATACGATATGGTAAAAATTTATGTGAAGAGCTTGGAATTTCTTTCGAACCCCAAAAAAAATCAGTAGGAGGCATATTTTTGCCGACGAAAATGTAGATTTTGGGTTATAGTATGAATACAGAGTAACTGCTGAAATTCATAATCGATTCCAACAGCTGCAAACTATAGCGCAAAAATATGTCTTTTTAATACCTGCAGTAATATTGGACTGGAAAAATTTGACTTACACTTAGCTCGTTGAGACGTAAATATAGAAGAGTTTCGACAGAAGCTCGCACGTCTACGTGCGTTGCAGCTTCAACAGACCTAGACTGTAAAAAGGGTTTATTAAGTCCGGCTTTCTGGGTATATTAAAATAAAATATATAAAGATGGCTTACTAAACATTGTCATTATAAAAATTATAAAAATTAAAAAAATATATACTGAGGATTTTTAACATGTGCCGTTAGTAATGCAAGTTGCGAGAGAAACTTTTTTAAACTAAAGTTGATAAAAATTTATCTGATATCGACTGTGTCAACGTTGAGACTACCAAATTCAGCTATTCTGGAAATGGAACATGACATACATTTTGATATTGACGATTGTGTTATAGTTTTTGCTTTGAAAGACAACACTAAAAGTACATTTTCAATCTAATTTTAGAACGAATAGTGACAGAAGTAATTAATAATTGTAGACACCCTATAACATAAATATTTTATTCTATCCAAGTTGATATCAATTGCTGTTGGTTATTGAAAACGTTGTCTATGGCTATAAGTAGCCGCTTTTGGCAGTTAACGATTCTCTTAATTTATCAAATGCAAAATAACAAAAAGTGATTCCAATAATCCACTACAGGTAGGTAATTTATTAGATAAGATACTTTTAAAATGTTTTAATTTGATCTGATTTAGGAGTAAATAAATAAAATGATGGGTGGCGCTCTTGTCTGGCCCTTAAGCATAACTATAACTACTTTGTTGCAATACCTGTAAAGGTTGCTAAGTGTTGAGCACTATGTATAATTTACAATCCAATTGTACATTCATTATTATTATTTATTGTTTTATGTACATAGTGTTAAGTTAGTAAAGTTATAACTCGTAAACAATCTGATAATTTTAAAAGATAAACTTCCTGTGGGTTTCTTGCGGCATTCCTTCCCATAGAAGCTTGTTTCTTCTGAATCAGTGGTAGTTTATATTGACTTTCAATAAGTTAAATTATTTAAACTTTAAATTAAAATAATTTTCTAAAATGGGGCGGGGAATTTCCGGACGGCCCCGGGCGGTGAAAACCCACGCTACGCCACTGGTATCCGATATAACAGTGAAGTATGAAATCAAACATATATTTTTAACTGCTTTTCACCAGTTATTGAAATTCAGTTTTTTTAATATGACGTTACACTAGAAATTGTAGTTTGAGTATTTTACATACATAAATTGCACAAGGACAAACTTCCAGACCCGAAACAATTATTCGAATGCCATACAAATTCTTGTTCCGTGAGGAATTGGAACTCGCGACTCAAGGCAGACTCTACTAAGCAACAGCGCCTTGAAGAAGTCAAAAGCCGTCTTTATTGAAAAACTAAAACTTTACAGCGGTGAAATCTTCTTGTAAGTGTAATATATGTGTGATGACGCCTGTGCCAGAAGATCCCGATCTTAGCCATATTACAGATAGTGACCATTTTAACCCTTAGTATTTTAACTCTAGAGTATAGGTGTAGTAGTAATTGCCCCGTTGGTATTGTAGTTGTAAACGTGGTTACTGCTCATGAGGTCCTGGGTTCGAATCCGGGTTGGTCATAAGCAGTTATTGGTTTTTTTTTTGTCAAGAAATTAAATAAAAACTGTTGATAATTTGTAAATAATGAACTTGGTCTAGTTCTACACACAATATCTTTCAGAACTTCTAATTATATTATATATTATACGGAAATTATTGAATTCTTTTTAGTTTTTTAAAGCCGGTTTATACTTTTAATTAAAAGTATAGTTTCGCTGGAAAGTGTTATAAAATACGTCATAGCACCGATGCTTTGTGTTGCTTAATAATCTGTGTACATTGATATTTTATCCGCTTCATCGTAAAAATTGTGGAGACGTCGTAAATCTCGAACCTAGTGCTTACAAGATATCATACTCTGAGGGGAGACATAAATGATGGCTTTGTGCTTTTATTGGAGTGCAATTCAAGTTTTTTATCTGAAACTTTGTGTCGTGTGTCTCTTAACATTGTCTTTATATATCTTTATGCATAAAACTCATCTATCCGTGTATACGTGATTGAACTACTCCTAAACGTTAATATAACTATTAGTCAATGGTATTGTGTGAAAGCGTGGTCCTACCCCAGTAGGGTCGACCCATTCATGCTGTAACTATAGTATAGTTGCAGGCTATACCACCGTTATGATTTCTTATATTTACGCGAACACTATACATTGATTAAAACTTTTATTAACTTAAATTTTATTTTTTAAACTCAAATATTATTTTTTATTTTTAATACCCGGCTTTTCGGGTGCCTTCCAGCACCCATGGTCACGTGGGACTGAGGTGACTGACGTCCCGATCTCCAAATAAAATAAAATAAATAAAACGCGATAAAATCCGTAAAAGTAGTTTTAATCAATTTATACCACTGTTACTGATTTACTTTTATTTAAAAAGTGTAACATTAATATTATGTCTTGGGAGCGTATTCTACTAAATTATTTACGTGGATAGGCAGTCAGATATAACCTCAAAACTTCAAAACAAGATTGTACAACCAGTGCGTGTACTCCTACCATAACCAAGTGGAACCCACACATACCACTGCAACACTATACTGTAAGCTCGTTCTACGTAGATCGGACCAAAAATTAATATTCAAAAGCTAAAAATATCCGTCAGTGTACTCGTCAGTACACCCGTGACCATGGGTTCTGTGAGGCACCCGAAATGTCGGGAATCTAAAAGTGAAATTAAACACGATAAAATTCTTAAGTTAGTTTAATTTAAAAATAGTATCAATATGACGTTAATCGGAAATCTAAATAATAAATTGGTACATGAAACAGCCTCTACGCGATTATTATTTAACTTGATTATAATTTTAATTTCCGAACCCTTATGACTGTGATGCACAAAGAGAATTTCATATTACGTTCCATGGTTAATTAAATTACATTGATTTTGATGGATTTGAACGTCAAAATTCATGTTACTTCATATTTGTAATGTTTTGATGGAAATCAGTATATGTAGATAGATGAAGCTGGATATGTATGCATTCATCGGTTACATTTACATATATAAAATGGAAGTGTCTTTTTGATATAGTGAAATAACTGGCGTGCTTGTCTGTCTGTCTGTGTATCTTTTCGGATTAATTTTCAGATTGTGATAGAATTTACGAGCAGATAGAGAGCAATGGTAGGAAAGATATAGGCTATGTATTACCCGAAAAACTTGATTTTTTTAAATAAAAAGGACGAATAGATAAAATGAATGGTCTTTGATCACTTTTATCCATCCTACGAAATCCACCCTAGGGTGGATATCGGAAACTACCTTTGAAACTTTTCCTTTTTTTCCAACAAATAGACAAATTGTTTTCCTTTTGTAGCTCGCCGGGTATCCACTAGTCTATAATACTATAGATACCATAGATTCAATTTTTTATTTCCTATTTTTCAAATAGTGCGGAAACAAGCAACGTTTACTTTGATACCAGTGTTACCAACCCGAAGTTTGTCTCGAAGGTAGTAAATATGATTTCAGAAGTTGGTAGTTACCTACCAATCCTACTTTGAAAAGTTAGTAGATCTACCACCTATATTTTTTTAAGTTTTCTAGAGACCTATAATTAATGTTTCTATTGGGTAACAAATATTTCACCTCTTTTTATAAGGAACACTATGTGAAAACAGGATCATTGATCATTAGTTCCCAAAATTAAACCGGAAAAAAATAAAAAAATAGAAAAACGAATCATGATAAACTTAGTATAACCTGATTTTATAGTTTTTAATTATAAATATTCAATTCCTTTATTACTACAAGTAAACTTACTTGAACCTGTAGACAATTTAAAGCAGTGATAATTGAGAATTCACTTGAGATCCTATGGAATGATATTATTAAAATCAAAAACCTTGAGAGCATTTATTTTTATTTTTCTATAGTAAAAATAGTTTGATTTGCGAAATATTCATACATTTACTTTTAATAAGGATGTCCCGCCTCTTAAGGGGCTATAGTAAGTCAGCTCAAATTCTAATTTCGCCCCCACTTCCCCGCGCATCATATGCTATGTACCGACATGTTTGTAATCACAAATACTGTAAGTAGATAGGTCGTTAGATACTTATTTCATTAGGTTTCTCATATTTATGCCTGTTTCTTTACGCCAACCCAGTTGCTTCTTATTTTTATTATGGTTATTTCCCATTTTAATTTTACGTCGCCCTGTTGCGTAATGTGTATTCTGATCGTAAGCGACACAGCTTTCCCGTTCGAAAGCCGAAGCGAGACTGATGTAGACTGATCGGGCGGCAGGAAACAAGCTTCAAGATGCCGATAGATTAGGTAACTTCTTTTACAGTTAAAATAATGGCAATTTAAGAAAATAAAAAACGTAAGCCCTGCTTTATAATTAGTTCAGTTAGTATGCAAGGATTCATGATGTAATTTAAAGTATTTTATGAATACCAGCGGTTTATTGTTCAGTTTTATACGTGGTAGAGCCATGCTGCAGTTATATTAGTAGTATAGTTGTAGCACGAATGGGTCTGCTCGACTGGGGAAAGACCACACTCGTATGGTGAGTGTAGAGAACCGGAGACCCTTTTTACTTGAAACGAGGCATTCCATCGTAGTCCTCACGAATGAAAACGCATCTGTATTTTGATTTATAATCGAGGATTGATGTAGATATCTATGGGCCGCAGCAACCACTTACCATCAGGTGGACTGTGTGCTTGTTTGTCACACTATCATATAAAAAAGTTTGGAGGTAACTTTGGATTTTTTTCTATCGAGAAAATTTTACGGAATCGTGTTTTTGTCTAACGTAGTACTTAACAGTAATCCTCAACTTTACCATATATTTATTTCAAAATTAATGCTACAATATTTTTGGTATAACGGAGGATCTTGCTAAGCCTGATGATTGTATTTTTTACTATTTCCTCTTAAACGTAGTGATTGTATTTTCTTTGGTCAGGGCATAAATCTCAAATCCTCTCTCCATTCTTAATTATAATCAATGAACCCGTTGGAGGATTAGGTAAATAGAAAGATAGATTGATGAAAAAAAAATTGAAGGCATTAATATCAATTTTGCAGATATAGGACTAAAATTCTTTCAAAAATTCGAAGAATTTTTTGCAAGATGGTAGATAGGAGTTAGAGACTAAAAGTTGGTAGATCTACCGAGAAGCTGGTAGAGTTGGTAACGCTGCTTGATACACTCATTTCAGGTACTTCCTTAGATGTCAGATGGATTTTGTTGTGAGGACCAGTAACTAAAATTGAAAAAAGAATAAAATAATTTATTATTTCATTGAATATATATCCTTATTCAATGAAAATCCTCTGTTCTGGGAAGAAATATCAAGAAACCCAGCGAGACTTTTTGTTTTAAATTGAAATTATGTAATAAACATTTTGGAGAAAGAGCTTGAAATCGATCATCTCATTCTTCAGTTATTTTCAACAATGTAATGATTTATACTACAATATCCCTTGTACAAAGCCTTTCTTTAATATGTACATCAATTTAATCGATTTAATCATTCACATCAAGGTTTATCATCACTTTATAGTATTTGAAATATTAACATAAGACAATATCTGATGGTAAAGAGTGAATGAATAAAATGATAACTACCGATTCCAAGTAGCGTTAACTTGACACTAACTGTATATAAGTAAAGTAATTACAGTTTTGTCGACGCATTACAGCGCTAATGTATTTACTGTATATCAAGAAAAATGTTCAAGTGGTTCGTACAAAAACAGTAAAGTAGGTAATAGAACATTGCCCCATGAATAAATTATTGACTTGTGGAATCGAGTAACTGGTATGTCTAGCTTACGTTTATTCCTATAGTTTACAGAGTATATAGTAGTCATTCAATTTTCGTAAATATATTGGAGGCCAAAGTTAATATTTTTTTTTTTATGGAAGAGGGGGCAAACGAGCATGCGGCTCACCTGATGTTAAGTGACTACCGCCGCCCATGATCAACCGCAACACCAGGAGAATTGCGGGTGCGTTGCCGGCCCTTTAGAAAGGAGTAAGCTCTTTTCTTGAAGGTCCCCAGGTCGTATCGGTCCGGAAAAATCACCGGTGGTAAACTATTCCACAGAGAGGTTGTAATATATTTTTATTGTTTAATTTTTTTCTCTGGAAAACTCTTTCGGCTTTTGGTTAAGTTCTACGGCCCTCTTCTACAAAACAAGAATAGTTTTAAAGCAGCGGCATTTCCTCATACGCAAAATCCCATATGATATTGTATTATGCAATAACTGCACGCACTGTACTGCACTGCACTGCACGCTCGTTTGTCACCCCTATTCTATGAAAAAATACATATATACATACATTAAATACATACAATACAATAACAACAAAAACATGTGTGCAGTTCACACGCGGTAGAATTGAAACCTTCAATTGAAATGAATAATTAAAAATATTTTTCCATCATAAACTGCCAACTCATGAGGTACTTTTAGGATCATAGAATACTATAATACACAAAAGAATGGCTGTCAACTTTATTTTGTACGAGGTTCGGCATCGTCAAACCCGATTCGCTGTGTTGACATACTGAATAAATTTACACATTTTAGACTTTTGATTAATGTTCAAGATCATCATTTAAAAAAATCGTTTAAATGTTAATACATATTAATTTGTAAAAAGGGTGCAATTTGGCATTTTTTAAATTATTTGCATGCGAAATTTGGAAACGATTGTAACGTCAAAACATCTCGTGTTGTCATTTATACGTGTGAATTGACGTGTTAGTGACATGTTAGTGGCTACGCGGGCTCCGCCCATTCCCCCGTTCTATTATGTATGTATTATAGTATTCTATGTTGAGGATTATCAGCTGATTAGTGATCGCCAATACGGTTTTCGTTGTGGTCGATCAGCTGGTGATCTTCTGGTCTACCTGACTCATAGATGGGCGGAGGCAGTAGAGTCTAAGGGGGAGGCAGTATTTCATGTCGGCACATAACTTGCAAATTTACAAAGCATAAGTTCAACCTCACATGGAATACTGTTGTTATCTCTGGGCCAGAGCATCCCAATGTCAGCTCCTCCCATTTGACCGCACCGCTAGCGCAAAACGGTTCGAATCGTCGACGATCAAATTTTTACTGATCGGCTCGATTCACTGGCGCTGCATTAGGATGTTGCATCCCTTTGCATTTTCTATCGATTCTACCTCGGGGAATGCTCTGAAGAATTGTTCGGAATAATTCCAGCCGCCAAATTTCACTAACGCAAATCGCGTCTTATTCACGATACCTACTACGATCTGCTTTTTTCTCCTCTAAAACTGCGTCCTCACCATTCAAACTGAGTTTTCTTTCGCAAACGCCATCAACGCCTTGTCCATAAAATCTTCGGTGAAGAAATTATGTACCCTTATGGAAACACGGTGGTGAGGGTGGCGTGCGTTCTGGTATCTATCTCTGTAAAGTTCAGTAGCTGCTCTAGCATTACCTTCACAGACTCCGTAAATTAAATGCATATTCGCGTATTCAGCTGGCGTCCGTCCACCGAAATCCGGAAGAATGCAAAGCCGTCGTTGTCACAGAATCCAACATTTAAATCACAAAACAAACAGATCAAAGTCCAAGGTACAATTTCGAGGCCATAATACTTACTACAGTTGTGGTCACATAATTAAGAATGATTTAAAGTTCTAGAAGTTTTTATTTAAATCATGTCATACACAGAGATGTGTACCTTCTGAGAAGCAACTAATTATGTTATGAAACAACCACATTAATAGAGCAACGTGGCTTAGGAATAAAGAATAAATTCGCAACTATTTTTTTTTTCACATTTTATTTATTTTACCAAAGAAACACATTCAAATAGTACTGAAACTGGACAAATAATAAAGAACGATTGATTAAACTGTTCGGGAATTGTTTTGTATGACACTTACATTTAAAAAAAATCACAATAATATGTAGCGCTGAAAATTTAAAAAGCAATTTAATACATTTTTAACTAAAATTAATAGTTAATAGCATATCCATGGGTTTTAATTACTGCTTTACACCGGCGAGGCATTGACTCTATAAATTTTTGACGTTTCGCGAGAGAAATAGCGTTCCATTCTTCTAAAATAAACCGGCCAAGAGCGTGTCAGGCCACGCTCAGTGTAGGGTTCCGTAGTTTCCCGTCCGTCACAATAAGTGTTCCCACTTATGAGTTTAAAGGTGGGTATCCATTATGTTCGCGTTTCGCCCATTATATATATATTTATATATATATTTATATATACTTCATAAATTTTGAGTTTTCAGTTTCAAGTTCACTTTTCCTTGTTCGATAATTCAATTATTCTATATTTATATTTTATATCGACCTGTTGAGAGTAATTGAATTATTGAACAAGGCTATTAGCTGGCACTCGGCGCGCTGCTACCGCAAAAGATAATTCAAAAATTCAAAATTCAAAAAATTCAAAAATGTTTATTCTGTAAACCGCAAAAGATAATACATTGATACAAGATAATACATTAATTTAAATTGAATGATATATTATAACTTTCAAATATTATTACTAGCCTATTACCATCGCACAAGTGTAAGCAATAAGTTGACAAAGTTTTAACGCAATCTGATGAATAGGCAGTGCGTATAATTACAAACAAACACTATTTTTATATTAGTCCTACTACTAGATGTCTAGAACAGGTAAATGAAATTGTATACTTGGGGAGTGCTTTCAGCCGGGATGGAAGATGTGATTTAGATGTGGATAGGCGTGTCGCTGCCGGAAACAAAGTCAATGGTGCCCTGAATGCATTAGTCAAAAGGCAAAGCGTGGTGAAGAGTGCACGCCTTGCAATACATAACGCAGTGTTGGTACCGAATTTGTTATATGGCAGCGAAACCTGGGTATGCCAGAAGAAGCATAAAAGCAAGTTGAATGCAGTGGAGATGCGATCTCTTCGTAAAATGTGTGGTGTTACCATAACCGACCGAAAGCGAAACGAAGAGATTCGCAATATGGCAGGATTGAAAGATGACCTTATCACAAAAATTGATAGGGGCGTACTCCAATGGTTTGGGCACGTTGAACGAATGAGTGAAGACCGAATGGTGAAGAAAATATATAGAGCGAAAGTAAATATTAAAAGGTGTCGAGGTAGACCGAGACTAACTTTCGAAGACCATGTGAGCAAATTGCTCGAAGAGGGGAGGGTCAAGAATACTCGGATACCTAGACGTGCATGTATGAAGAAGTTAATGAACCTGAAAGAAGCGAAAGAGGTATGTAAGGATCGTGACACTTGGCGATCTGTTCTCTCTGGCTACCCCGTTAGGGATTGTGCGTGACGATAAGTAAGTAAGTAAGTCTTACTACTACTGGTCACATGCCTTCTCTCATAGAAAACTAAATTTAATTTATGTTTCCGGTTTTTTTGTGTTTGTACAGGAGGTCCTTAATATTTATTAATAGTTATCTAAAAGTTTCGTGACAGCTGTGTATGTGTTATTTATTTTTATTTATTTAATATTTATTATACACCTTATAGGTACTAAGGGATATAAAGGGCGGACCTAATGCCTTATGGCATTCTCTGCCAGTCAACCCTGGATGATTTGAGTAACTGCGGCAGGTGTAATCAATCACTTCATAAATAAATGATAAGGATATAAAACAAAATAAAATGCAAATGAATAGAATAGATACAGTTAGTAAAACATACTTACTTAATATATAATATAGGATAAATAATAAATATATAAACGGGTACTTCTATACAAAATCTATAAGTAAATAAAATATTATGAGACAAAAATAAAATAACACAGTAATTATTTAAATAAATTATACAAAATATCACTTTTAAAGTGAAAGAGAAAAAAAACAATGGTCAGATACTATGCAGATACAGATGTTAGTAGTTTTATTGATATCAACAGGAAAGGCATTCCAGAGCAGTATAGACTGCCCAGTAAAAGAGGAATTGTGTTATCTTTATCCCACCAAAAACATTCTGTAAAAAACTAGCCAAGTCTCGATGGAGCTGCTTGTTTATCTCTAAAAAGTAATGAAATCTAGACAAAGTCGTGCCAAGTCTAAGCTTCCTTACTGCGATTTCTTTATTATTATAGTTAATGTTGTGTGACTTGGCCGTTGAAGGGTACACAAGGGTACAAAACCGGGTACTACATGACACCCTTGCACCAATCTGTCGCCTGAACCGCTATCCATTGACGATAGAAAATTGCCACTTGGAAAACGTTGATTGAATAACCAGTCAATTGCAGGCTTTATTCGACACATTCTTTTTCTTTTTAGGAGTAATTTTTTTATTATTACAAATCTTTCTTTTCTTTTTTTCCGGTTCTGATTCTTGTACAGTAGCAACAGTTTTTCGTATTGCCCATTCGCGTTCATTATTTATTAACGGTATAGACGGTTTAAAATCTGAAAGATCGGCGCGGTATTTACGCCTAAGCCGGTTGTATTCGGTGATCGCTGAAGCTTGAGCTTTTATACTCTTGAAGTCAACATTTATGAGGTGCATCCCATGAAGATTGGTTACTCGTGAAAGCGCCACATAGGCTTGGCCACAAGTAAATATGGAGGTGCCAATGTCCATGAGGGCATTTTTTAGACTTAGACCTTGGCTCTTGTGAATTGTTAGGGCATACGCCACACAGATTGGGAATTGTTCTCTGTACACGTATGCCCGGGGTATGATCTCGAATTTTGACTTAATAGGCAATAATTAGTGGCTCAAATTATTAGCGAATTTTACTACCAATTGTTTAGGCTTTGTTTGGTCTTCCGGGTCCCACCTCACTTTTTGTACAACGCCTAATGACCCATTCACTAAACCTAAACTAACATCAATATTTATCCTAAGCATTACTTTAGCTCCCTCTTTAGTGATTATAGTTTCTTCCAGTCCAGCAGTCATCGACGCATCATCTTCATATTTTTGTAAACACGCCCGGGCTTTCGTTATCATACATTTTGAACAATCCAAGGAATCTTTAGCAACTAACTTTATCTCGGGGTGCGGAATCGCTTTTAACATAGCATTATTTAACTGCATACACATATTTCTAGTCGGTAGTAAACAAACAGTATCTTTTGGTAAGTCTAGTGTAATTTGTTTATTTAACCTTTCTCTTACTGCGCCCGCCGTAACAAAAAACAGCTTTGTCACCTCAGCTGGCGGCACTTGTTATAAACATTTATGTTTCTCACTTATGTTTAAAGAGGTTTTTGTTATAGTTATTTAAAGCCGATAAGATTTTTGATAAGTAGAAACAATAACCATAACATCTAAATGTTTATTTTATTTTGTACAGCTCTTTGTTTCTAACGGATCTTGATAAAGTGTACTTACTGACAACAAATTTTATTTTATGAATGAAATATCGTAAATTTTTATTTTATTTTTATGTCCTTACAATCAATACAACATATTGTTCCTAAATAAATCGAAATTATGCATGTAATAATTATAATAATTCTACTTTTTAACTTGCAAACTTTTGTTAAAAATTCGACAATAGACAGTTTGCGCGCGCTTTGTAACCTCATTTTCAAAACCTTTTTGTGTATATATTATAGCGTCTTCCTTTATTTTTCTTATACAATCATATAGATATAACATTTAGCAATTCCTAGTAAAAGTATTTACTATGATATTCGAATAATAAATATACTATTATTATCTTATTAGAAATCTTGACCGTTATAAATTGTTCGCGTAGAGGTTTTTTGATTCTACTTTTTTATCAATTGAAACATAAAAAGTTACTGTTGTTGTAACTTAGATCATTCAAAAACATTACGTAGTAAAGATAAATAACATTACTTACAGTTTTTTGGAAGAAAATCCAACTAAAATCACAATCACAAAACTTTTACGATTAAGCAACTAATAGCACCAACAGCACAAAAGCCAATGGCTGTTATATTTGATTTTGTCTATGTAACCGAGTGAATATAATTCTTCAGAATACTCTTTAGTTCGTTCAGAATCGAATGAAGTAGTGTTCAATTGAAAATATACTGTATTTTTATATCAATTAATGAAGAAAATAGCAGCACGTAATGCGGACATGAATTCATGTCCGCGGTACTCAACTTGGAGATGAATTCATGTCCACGGTACCTTAAAGGAATTTGAGTAATGTTCGAGTAGAATAAAGTTAATCGTTCGACTATTTTTTCTTGTAAACTTGTAAGTATAAGTATAAAAGCCAATCTAGTGTTATCCAGAGTTTTCCTTTAATTTTATTTATATGCGTATTAAAAGCAGAAGGGGAGGCATTCGCCCAGCAGTGGGACGCTATAGGCTAGATTAAATTAGATGTGTCTTTTGCAATGACAGTAGATTTTTATGTACCAATGGTAGAAGGGGGCATTACCATATCTCTAATACAGCTGAGACCAGCTGAGGGTTCTTCATCAGATACTTTAGACCTTCGATTTTTGACATCAAATGAAGCGGCCCACCAAGTTGAATATTTTTTTGTAAAGGCGGTATGTCGATCTCTTCTAATAGTTTGGTTGGGCTCTTGTGTTTTCTAATCAGGGTCACCAGGTACTCCAGATGTTCGATTATCCTAGTTTTTATAGTTTTCCCTTTATGTGGCCATTAAACCCTAACTCTGTACCAAATTTCAGCTTTCGGAGTTTATGGGAAGTACCAGTTCTATTCTGATGATCATGAGTGAGTGAGTGAGTGTCTAAAATGCGAAACTTTGCTTTTGCTTAACTTCGGAACTAAATGACCTACAGACTTGAAATTTTGGATTTTAAGTATGTGATTATAGTTTACTAGATGACGAAAATTTCTGCGTTCTGGTATTATCTAGAGGTTCTCAAATAGGGGCCTGAAAATGCGGCGAAACGGTTCCAGTAAAGGATGGTACGGCAGTGTTTGCTTCGCGCTTGACTTGGCGGGTCACTGCCGTGCCCCCCGATTCTATAAATATTCATGGCTCCGTAGCGCAGTGGCTTAGCAACAAGTGGCTGCGCTGGGAGCCGCGGGTTCGAATCTCGCACGGAACAAGTATTTGTATAGCCTACAAATATTTGTTCCGGGTTTGAATGTTTGTCCTTGTGCTATTTATGTATGTAAACTGCCTACACGATACAGGATAAAACCCTAGTGTATAACGTTTTTAAATAAAAAATAAAAAAATGAAAAAGCACAGACAGTAGGTACTTACATTATTGCCTGAAATTATGAACGTGCGGATCCATGACTTTTCTTTTGCGCCAGTTACAAATGAGTTAAAATTTTTGACATATTTCGCAGAGAGGGAAGTAAATATTTTAGAAAAGTTTCGACATTAATGTTGGTTAGGTACTGTAATGTTAACTATATTTTATATTAATTATATTAGAAATGGAAAAATCAAACTTCGGATATGCTTAAAATTTATAAATGTGTTAAAAATCAAATACAGACTACAGCACTGAGTCTTGTTTTGTGCAGGACCTGATTTACCCACAGACTATCTAGGCTGGATCCTAGGGCGCAAGTTTATGTTTTTTTTTTTATAGGATAGGGTGACAAACGAGCACACAGTCCACCTGATGGTAAGTGGTTACTGTGGCCCATAGACATCTACATCTATCCTCGATTACGAATCAAAATGCAGATACCTTGTCACCCGTGAGGACTAAGATGGAATGCCTCGTTTCCAGTAAAAAGGGTCTCCGGTTCTCTACACTCACCATACGAAATACGGCAGCATTAAGCTACTATTTCACGCTGGTATTCTGTGAGAGCGTGGTCCTTCCCCGGTCGAGCCGACCCATTCGTGCTACAACTATACTACTAATATAACTGTAGCATGGCTCTACCACGTATAGAATATGTGTATATTATGTGTCGTAAGTATTTAACTTGTTACTCTTTCTTTTTTTGGTACAAAACAAATAAATAGTAAATAGATTGTAAATATAAGACCATTCATCTTTCGTTTACTGACTGTATTTGAGGCAAAAATTTTAAACTGCGCAAGCTCTCTTCTCTATCTTTAATTTTATTAAGTTGTTTTGCCAAGTCTGTTCAAGGGAACTCCGTAACGTCAGCCATTTGTTTTATCTCTGCACAGAGAGAATGACTCACTGGCCCATGCTGCAAAGGAGAAAGTCGATTTTTCAGATTGTCTTTTTGAGTATAACTCGATTCTCGACGACGTGGGGTACATACCGCTGACCATCCCGGGGCCTGATTATCCATGCTGGATGTACGGTTTACAGCACTCAGTGTGCAAAGCACTTCTTTCTATAGACGTCAACAAGTCGACCTCCTATTGCGTTGAAGATGTGTGGTCCGGAGTAAGCCGTCTTTTTAGATACTTCTACTAGGTGTTGTCCTGAACTTATGGAAGACAGCCTATCCCTAAAAGAGCCACCGCTGAAACCTATCCAACTACAGGCTTATCACCATCGCCTTCTTGGCCTCCAAATTAATTGAATTCATTATAAACTGCCACCAAACCACTAACTGATTAGTGACCGCATTGGCTTTAGCTGGTTCTAATCTACTAATTTACATGTCTCTTAGATGAACGGAGGCATTAGAGTTCCAGTGGAAGATCTTGGACGTTACTTTGGCAATAGCGAAGACATTCGATGGGTTTGGCACAAAGCGCTTTTTATTAAGCTTTTTTCTATGAGCTTTCTAGAAATTATGCAATGTGATCATCAGTTTTCTTGCAGATCGGAGCATCAAGGTCGAAATAGATGGTGCATAATTTGACTATTAATTTGGAGTAGAGGAGGAGTTTTACTACTTTACAAGGCGTAAGTTCGTCTTCACACAAAGTACTGTTCTCATCTCTGAACCGAATCATTCCAGTGCCAGCTCATTCCACTTGACCGCATCCAGCGAAAAGAACCTCGAATCGACGACGATCGGATTTTTTCTGATCGACTCGATTCACTGGCGCTGCGTTGCATCCCGTTGCATTTTCTATCGCATTTACACGGGTAGTACAAATTGTTAATTCCAGCCGTCAAATTCCACCAACGCACATCGGGAAAAAACTCACGGTACCATCATCCACACCATCTGGGTGCTTGGTGTCACTCAATGACTCTGCGCTTTACTATATGTTTTCTTACTCGCAATACTTCTTTGTGGAATCATCTAACACCAGCGATATTCCCGAACTAAAGACTTAGACACCTTCAAAAAACGAGCTTACTTCTTTTGAAATGGGCGGCAACTCACCTGAAAGTTCTCTGGTGTTGCAATTGTTCATGGACGAAGGTCGGCATTTACTATCAGGAAAATTTGATTCAATGTGGATGAAATCGTGGGATTGAAAGCTAGTAAAATATAAAAATTAAGTAAATATATTTGTGGGTTTCTCAGGCACTGACAGAACAGGTTGGTAGGGAGGGGGCATATTCTTAGTTGCCTTGGGCTGTCGGATCTCAAAACCAGGCACTGGTTTTGTGATGTATGTTGAGTAAAAATCGAATAAGAACTTATAATTTAATCGAAAGTTTTAATGACCATGACACTGTGTGAGCAAATGCGTAACACATAAGTTCACCTCAGTCGCAGCTAGTGACCTCTAGTGAGCTTAAGATTATTGTGCTTCTATACTATAAGGTGAAATGTGAACTAATAGTTGTGCACAATATCTCAAATATGAGCTAGATGTGAACAATGTTGTACAACATGAAAAAAAAACAAAACTTCAATTTAGTAATTGCATTTATTTATGCCTATGTATTTATTATCGGGAATCACATTCTAAGCATTTGGTCGGTGCTCATTAACATAACGTCTTTGTATGACCATCTGACCAGCATGTCAGTGTCCAAGTAGGTCAGGTCGTCACGCTTCATCACCATATTGGACATGTCGATATCCTTAGCAGTGTTAGACAGTGCCAAGTCTTTTCTGTAAACCATGATGTCGGCGAATTTCATGTTGTTCGTGAAGAAGTTGGTTATGTCGATTTCTCTGTCGAATGGGAAGCCCAGAGGCATGTTGTCGATGCAAGTGGTCCAGCGGCACACTCGGCGGTCTTTCATGATTCCCATGTCGATGGTGGGAAGAACGTATCCTTCGCGGACGGGCGTCACCACAACGAACATCTGCAGAGGAAGACCACCAAGATGACCCAGAGGAAGGAGCAGTCTGTGCGGGAAACCGAGGCGAGACTTGTACCACCAGTTGTCAACCACTCTATCGCTGTTGATTGTGGTCGTGGTTGTTGCTCCCATGCCGAACATGTTCCGGGTCCAAGGCCTGTCCATGATGACGCCGTGCATGTCGATCGAGTTGCGGATGATCGTGTTCTTACCGGTGTCGAGTTTGTACAGGAAGCTGTCGATCTCAACCATATCGAGACGCTTGTCGTTGACGCTGAGAAGGCGACCCATACAGTCGTATTTGGGACCAATGAAGATGCGTACGACAGCATCAACAGCCTTTTCAGATATAACATCCAAGGTGACCTTGAAGGGATGGTGGTTAAGACGGCGCATACGGGCTACATAAGTCATGTCAGAGCGCTTCTTGTGCATCTCAGACTCGTCAAGGTACATCGCATTGGTGATATCCATGTCATATTCATCCATGAAGGTGACGAGCTTTTCGGTGACGAGGCGTTCGACCTTGACTCCAGGGAAGTCAAATTCACCACGCGTGTACCTCGGCAGCAGCTTCTTGAAGAGGACGACATTTTCAACGATGCGCTTCATCACCCTCCAGAAAAGAGGATCACGCAAGCACGTGGTGTACATGTCGAGAGCGGTTGGCACGTAGGTGTACCTAGAAAAAAAAATTGAACTAAGAGTACGTCTTAGATTTAGTCACAGCTGTTGCGTACTTAATAATGTTAAGTGCTTTTCTAAATCGGTTACTAAAGTCTTTACAGTCGTTACAATATATTATATACAGCGTAAAAATATGCGGAATATCTAACGGAATGCTGTAACCGTGTGGTGGCAGTGTAAAAATATCCCACTAAAAACGGATGATGGGCAGCAGCATCTTCATGATAACAACTTAGAATAATGAAAACTACAGTTGTCACGCTTGGCAGGCGGGTGGCAACTGTGGCAAAGTCCTCACTATGTATAGTACTATAAGAGCTATTGTTGAACAAAATAATAACGTACTTGTCAACGTTGTAAAGGCTGTATGACAGGAGCTTCTTAATCAAGTTAGTTACATGGATGACCTTGGCATCATCGTGTTGCATGCCCATACCACCAAGGATAAGTCTGCACAGGTACTCGACATCCTCAGGTTTTTTCAGGCTGATAACAGTGCCGTCACGCTAAAAGATAAGTGCAATAATTAGGTTACTTGTTGAAAGGTAAATATAATTCTAGTTAAATATGGTTGGTCAATAGTAACTTACTCGCAAGATTTGGCCGGTCAGAATGCCTTCGCGAATGATCTTCTCAATGTCTTCCAAGAGTATCTTGTCCTTCAAATTGTATTGTGTAATGAGTTTGACGTTGTTCTGTCGCACGGGCATTTCATCACCGGTGTGGAGACGGATTTTAGGCCAGTAGCCATTCTCTAGCACTTCATTCCACATTAGCATCTTAATGTCACACATCCCGTAAGAGAGGCGTTCCAGTCTCAGTCTAGCCAACATCTGTTGGTAAGCGTACATCATGACCTCTCCGCGACGCTCCTTCTGCAGACCATACGCATCATCATTCATCCAGTAAGGATAGCTCATTTGCAAGTAGTACATGTAAGTGTTGAGGTCTATATCTTCAGTGAAGTATGAGATTTTGTCGTCTTCAGACAAAACATGGCGGAGGCCCTTTCGCCAATCAATGACGACGAGGTTCTCATCGGTAACTTTGATGCCGTAGTAGTTCTGGATGACTGGATCTTTAGCAGCTCTGGTCATTTTCATCATAAACGCTTTGTTGATGATGTTGCTGTCGACGAAGAAATAGGGATAGATTTCGTATGGGGCAGGGATGGTGACGCCACGGCAGTCCGTTCTGTGGAACACGGCGCAGGTTAGGGCGTAGACAAACATACCACCGTTGATGCGCTCTCTTAGCCAGCAAGCGGTTCTAATGAATGTGTCGAAGTCCTTCGCGAAGTACAAGAGGCGGAAGACCTTAACAGCCTGCTCGATGTGCAGCTCGTTGGTGTGGACGAAGATCTCACCACGAGGCAGCATACCCATTTTGAACATGTGGATGAATTTCTTCACGACATCTACTTGCTGCAATAATGAAATATAACTAAAGACCGTATGAAATTGTTTGATAAATGAATGTTGGGTATAGTTTCTCAACACGTTGTAAATTAATATGTAAATAGTCGGTTAAACATTTTGGTTTCGAAAATATATCTCCTAGTTGAAACAAATCATTCTCTTTAGATTTTTTTCGTTTGTCTGCATAATTTAATTTTTATAAAAACATATTACAGCAATAAATAAATACGTTCTTTAAAAATTTTAGTAAAATTACCCCCCACGCTAGATTTTTTCCTGTATCGTGGACGCAGTTCACATACATAAATGAACAAAGACAAACATCTAAACTCGAAACAAGTAGGTAATACAAATACTTATTCCGTGCGGGATTGGAACCCGCGGTCCTCAGCACCTCAATTCCACTGCGCCACGGTGTCGTCTATAAAATATTATGTCGACACTAAGTAAATGAAAATTTTATTTTTCTTATACATATTTAACTTTTATTTCTTTTTCTTTTTTTTAATTAAAGAACATATTTTTCTCAAATTTGCTCAATATTTGTAACAGAATGCATGCTGTGATTGCCTATAACTATAAGAACTGTTAATCGTGTAAAATTTATAACGCAGTAATTTAACTAAATATTAATTGCTGTTTCTGATGTTGGCAATCCAAATAAACAAAAAAAAAAATGAAGTATATCGTAAACGTTACAAACTTACCAGATATTTGTCGATGTTTTCTTCGAGCACATATTCCCGGGCGACATCTCTGATGTCTTCGTACATGGTGGGTTGCAGAATGTGGTTGAGAAGTTTCAAGATGCATAATTCCTTGCTCTTAATGTCCAAGTTCACTAAAATTATTAAAATTGAACTTTATTAAAATTGAACTTTATTAAAATATACTGGTTTGTAATCGTAAATACCTACTATGTTGTAATTCCGCTATTTTGGTCTCTACGTATATGTCTTGTGGATAAATAGAAGAATGAATAAAATGTCACTGTCTTATGCGTAAATATAATTTTAGTATCACTCAAATTTGCAGATATTTTTATAAGATATAATTTATCTTAAACAGTCTAAGACTACGTCGTAAGGTCGTCAACCTTAAGCGGCTACTTCTTGTGATACCTGCGAGCTATCACAGTATTATTATGACATACTATAATGACGCTTACTGTTACAAATAACAATATACAAAACAACACAATTTGGGATTAAAATAAATCGCAATTTAAGAATTTAAGCATTTACTAAGAGTGGGGTAAATGTGAAAGGTAGTAATAGCGGCTGAAACATAGAGCTCTTTCAAATTTTCCTTTGAAAAAGAATTATATCCTGACGGAATAATGATACTTCGCAAACTTTTGTCGTAAAAACCCGCAAGAAGTTTCTACGCAGAGGCAAATATTTAAAAAGTAAACAATATTGACTGTAAGCGTTAAGAACTCATCCCTTTTATGAGAAATATATTTTGAAAAACAACAGTTTTAAAAAAAATTAAATTCTAGGAAACATGTTTTTACACACAGGATGTCTTAATTTCACTATGGGTTTCATTTCATTGCCGTAATAGTCTAATGCTGGAGATTTGCCACTAAAGGTTTGCTTTAATCATCACAACACTTGGTATGGACTCAAGAAGACATATGAATATAGTCTTAGTACATTGTGAATAAATTTGAGTTTTCATTAAAATCGATTCCGCAATTTATCAAAAAAAAAAAATGTTACTTACGTTATAATCAGGCGTTACTTTCTGGAAATTTATTATATTAACGATGTCAAAAATACTTGCCAGTTTCAGACTAGGTAGGACACATTTTATTTTTTACATTTTATTTTTTTACGCGGTTCTTGGCTGGTAGGTTTTTTAACATCTTAAAAAATGGTCTTGTTTTATATTACAAATACTCTTAATGAAAGTAATTTTCTTAGCTGTAGTGTGGTGCCGGCATTAGGAAATTTATTACAACTTAATATTGTCCCATGAGAGTCGTAAGAAGTGACTATTGGAAAATTTATCTTACGGGTTCAAATAGAAGGCTTCCCGTCTCATAAACCACATGTAAAATGCATGTAAAAGACATGTGATTGCCAATCAGCCAGCGAAACTAGGCAATTATGGCAATTTCTCACTACTGTGTGTGGTGTAGTGACGGCGTAACAGAATACACCACCCCATATTATCTCGTGAGAGGCCACAAACGGAGAGTGAAATAGTAGATAAGTACCAGGATCTTCATGATGACAACTTAACCATAAAAAGTCTGCAGTTGCCTGCAGCAAGCCGTGGTATACAATCTATAACAATCTAATCTATGATGAAGGTCTATAGACTGTTACGGTTCTTTTTATGTATAAGCTACTTTTGCAGCCATGCTGAACAATTTACGTGCTGGAGCCACACTGCAGCTATATTAAGGTCGTAGCACTAATGCCTCGATTTGACCTGGGAAGGACTACACTCTCATATGATACTACAGTGAAGTAGTAGCTTAATGCTCCTGTGTTTCCTATGGTTAGTATAGAGAAGCGAAAACCCATTATACTTAATCGAGGATAGGAGTAGATGGCTTTTGGTCTCTTATTATGTACTTGTGCTTGTTTGATACCATTATTCAATAAAAAACACTTTTAAAGAAAATGTTGTAAAGAATTTCAGAAGCAGAATTAAATAAATTGTATGAAGAATTTACCCAACGTGTCCTTTCCGATTAAAACACTAAACTGGTCATCTTTAACCACGGAGGCAGTTGCCACCGCCAGGACCGCTGCTACCCACACCAGCTTCATGATGGACGTTGCCGTTCGAACTGTGCCTGACCGCTCCAGTCCACTCCCTTTTATACTCGTTCGGATTAAGAGAGCACTATCACTCTATCACCTTGCATTGTTTACACACGATAACCCGATAACCTCTCTTACTTTATTGTGAAGAGTAAATAAATAATTTTATCTGTGAAAGTTTTCAAATTATTTCGTTTCTAAAAGCATAATTATTTGACCCTTTTGGGTGGACAATGCAATATCACCAGCTCGCGATCATAACTGGAATACCGCCAACTATTTAGGCGATGTTCTTGATATCTACTACATTAAAAACTTCATTCCGTATTTTTTCACTAATTTTTAACGAAATTAAAGTGACAATGAACTTACAGTACACTTGGTGATACGAGTTCGTAAGTAGCTGGTGGGGCCCAAAAACGGCTGCAGCCACCTTCAAATAAATAAGGCCACAAATTCGTTGTCACGTCTAGAGTGTTAAGATGGAATGCCTCCTGCCTGTAATCATACTGACTCGCTGTGACCTTCCACCGTGTGGTGGCGGTGTAAGAATATCCACCAGCCCATATCATCCCGTGGGTGTCGTAGGAGACGACAGAGGGAAACTGAAACAGGTGGTGGGCAGTGGCATCTTCCTGATAACGACTTAATAAAAAACTGCGATTGACAACCCGCTCGCCAAGCGCAAAAACTATAGCAAAATCTCCCCTATGTCGCAATCTGTGGGGGAGGCCTGTGTTCAGTAGGCTGTGTTCCGACCAGAACGCAGCAGTGCAAGCACAGCTGTTTGGCGGCGGATATAGGTAAGAGTGTGATACCTACTAGGACAGGCTCCTAGGCAGACGTACCACCTAGTAATAGCATTATTAAAATCGGTTCACAATAACTAAAGATATCACTTAGTATACACACATGAAACAATCAAATTAAAATCATTCTCCCGTCTTGTGGTCCTATTTTTAGTGGACTAAAAATTAAGTAACACCAACAAAGCCATACAGGTAAAACTTAAAAGATATAAGTCGTACTGCTTCGTAGTTCAACTGCTAAACACCGGTCGCCCGCATTCTCAGAACCCATTGTGCTGCATATAATATTTAGTTTTCTCACGATGTTTTCCTTCACCACGGAGACGCTGTCAAAAATTTCATTAGTGCCGGCGTAGATCGTAATGCATAATTTAATCCATCATTATTTCAAAGGAGTGGAGTAATTTATCGACGTCTTTGCATCTAATGAAAATCTAGATTTCTTAAAGGAGAGATGAGCTTTTGTTACGTTAAGACTCTGACAGTGGCATCTAGACCGCAGAATTACGCTGCAGGTATATTATGCTTGCAGCACGAATGGGTCCACTCGACCGGACAAGGCCTGTGCTCTCACAATACCAGGGTGAAATATTAGCTGCTGGTGTTTTTCGTATGATGAGCGTAGAGAACCGGATACCCTTTTTCCGGTAAAGAAGCAATTAATCTTAATACTGAAGGCTGGCGGGTGAAAACGTATCTATATTTTGACTCTTCATCGGTAAAGAAGCAAGTGACTATAGACTACGACAGCCACTTACCATGAGATGGACTGCGTGCTCGTCTGTTAGCCTTTTCCTATAAAAAAAACAGAAAGATTTGGTAGTAAGTAATCATGATGGCCATGAATTTTTCATTTTATTCATTTGACATTATAGAATATTTCAGTGTTACTTTTTTAATATTAAGACAGCATAATCAGCTGTCGGAAAAAGAATTTCGCTTCAAAAACAATTCAGTACATCTGCAGGTGCAGTTGTTCAGAATATCGACCAACAAACTCGTAATTAAAAACTCGTAATTATTTTTTACGTGCATACATTGCTCGTTATTAATATTCTCAATTGATTCGGATATTTTTAAATGTTAACTGTTGCGTTTCTGCGAAGCCAGTGGAATAATGGATTTCGAAAATTAAGTCGCATTTGCAAATATATCAATAGCTTTTCTGGCTCAAAAATATCGATAAAGCAAATGACGCCATCCAATGATTCTAAACCGGTTATGATAAATCCAATATTATCTTCATTCCCTGCCGGCACTAATTAAATTGTTCATTGCAATTTACTATATCGTGGGGAAACCTGCATGTCTAAGAGATTAAAAATAACGTTTCGAAGATATATATTTCAAATCAAATCTGTTTATTTTGTGAACGTAATGTGTTAAAGTCGGCCAACACGCATTGGAGTAGCGTGGTGGGCATTTTCTTGCACTAAAACCTTCTCAGATATTGGAGGAGGCCTATGCCTGGCCGTGAGATGTATAAAGGCTGGAAATTTTATACATTTATTATTATAGCCTATCAAAAGTCCACAGTAGAACATAGACCTCCCCCATAGATAAATTTTCTCGGCAGTTTCCTCATGACAACAATAATTGTTGTCATGAGGAAATATTGTTGTTATTGTTGAACTGCCGATCATGTCTTGTTTTATTTCTTTCTTTCGTGTAGTGCGGAACCCACGGGATGATACGGGGTATTGGATACTCTTGCACCATCACTACACACTAGTTTATATGTTAACGGAACTGTATGTAATCCGTCGTTGTATACAACTCCTAGGAAATGTATATAATTCCTAAACTGGTACGGAAATGTGTGAAATTAATCATATAAAACACTTTACACGTTTCATCTGCCTCCACCTAATTTTCGACGACTTTGCTATCCCTCTGGGTTCTTTTTTAAGAATGGTGGTAGCTATAAATTATGTTTTTAATTTAAAGTAATTATAAAAGTTAATATTTTGTTGTCTTGTTCACATAATCCACAAAAACTAGTTTTATTTAAATGTGTAGTGTTCGTGTAAATATTATAAATCCTTACGTAAACTCGACTATAAAAAAATTTATTTGATTTAAATATATTTTACGTGCAAATTTTATATAGTTTTAATTACCTATAACTGACACGCGCATCGGTGAAACGGGGTCTCAGACAATACCCTTACTCTCCGACCAATGCAGAAGTAAACAAACCACATACAAATTGCAAATGTTTAAGTTAAATTAAGTTTAATTTTTTTATATGACTTAATTTCTTTTTGATCGAGTCTTTCTTTCAAGTCTTTTCGAGATGTAAAGTTATTGTAATAAATATTCATATATATAAACTACGTTCAAAGTGCTTATTCTGCATACTTGTAGTTTGTTGAGAGCATGAGAGATATTGAATTATCGAACAAAAGTGAAGTTTGCACTTTTTCACTTACATTCTGTAATTGAAGCCTAAACTTAATTTATAAAAAATGTAAGTATTGTGTATCGATGTCCAGCTGTGCAGGAGAAGATAATCTTTGTCTGAGTTTATATCTCCCTATGTATAAGATTATTCTGTAATTTTTTTTTTTATTTTTTATTTTTTTTTTATTTTATTAATTTTTTTCAGATAACATAAGATCCATATCATTAAAATTGATTGATTTAAAACCATTGAAATAGAAATAGAAATAGAAATAGAAACTTTTTTATTCAATGTAGATTATAAAAATACTTATTGAAAGTCACTTTTTTTAATTTACCACTGGTTCGTAAAAAAACCTCTGTCCTGGGAAGAACCAGCAAGAAACCCAGCGGGACTATTTTTTTTAATAATAGCTTACAATCATGTTTACAATCAACAACACAAGACAAATTAGAAATAGCTTGGTAGCGATCACCCTTCCCAGGGGTTATTATCATCTATAAATTCCTTAATATTATAATAACCCTTTTTATACAAACTTAGTTTAATAACATTTTTGAACTTTGTGTATGACAAATTTTGTATATTTTCTGGGATTTTGTTGTAAAAGCGTATACATCGCCCCAAGAATGAATTACTGACTCGGTGGAGTCGAGTAACTGGTACTACCAGCTTGTGTCTGCTCCTAGTATTTACAGAATGAATATCACTTATTTTCGCAAAACTACTTTTATTTTTGTGTACGTACATTACATTTTCATAAATGTATTGAGAGGCCAGAGTTAATATATTAATATGCTTAAATTTTTGTCTCAGTGACTCTTTTGGTTTTAAATTATATATTGCTCTAATGGCCCTCTTCTGTAAAATAAATATAATTTCAGTGTCAGTCGCGTGTCCCCATAGCAAAGTACCATACGACATAATGCTATGGAAATAACTAAACTATTCTAGCTGTTTCAACACTGGTAAGAGTTCTAATCTTTTTTACAGCATATGCTGCAGAACTAAGTCTGCTAGCTAGTTTTGATATATGGGGGAGCCATTGAAGCTTTGCGTCCAGTGTGATTCCAAGAAAAATGGTGGTATCAACAAGACTCAGTTCCTCCCCATTTAAAATTACATTAGTATTGACATGTTTAACATTAGGAGTTACGAATTTCATACATTTAGTTTTAGTTCTATTCAAATGCAAATTATTAACATTAAACCAATTGACTAACTTAGCTAGAGCATTATTTACTTCGTCGTAATTTAATAACTGTCGTTTTAATTTGAAAATTAATGAAGTATCATCAGCAAATAATACTAAATCATGGTTTTCATTAATTAATTGATAATAAATAATAATAATAATATGTCATGAAAATACAATAACTAACATACCTATTTTAGTTATTGTATTATGTAGTACATAACATAACATATAAACACAATAATAACTAACACATAATTATTATTTTGTATCTTCTCACTCCCACAATTACTGGGACATGTTTGTTACGGCAATGCCGGAGGATAGGACAGTCCAATCTGTCTCCTATAATTTTCAGAATAATATTGGAGCTGGCCCGCACTCTGCGCACCAGTGACGCGCACCGCTTACGCATGGTCGCGTGAAAACAGGCAGTGCGCGCCTCCGCAAACATGCCAGAGGCACTGCAGAAGCGGGGCAGCCCCAAAACCACCCTGAAAGCGTTATTATACAGGACGCGGAGATCGTTGTAACTTCGTTTATTATAGTCTGCCCACAGGCTCGATGAATAGAGTGACGTACAATAAGCTCTAAACAGTGTAATTTTTACCTCCTGTGAGCAACGCGCAAATCTGCGGGCTATCATGTTTGCTCTAATGGACAACGCTCTCCGCTCCCGCTCAATGTCCGCATTGTCCTTGAGGTCATTAGTTATTATTTGTCCCAGGTACTCAAATTGGTTGACAACTTCTAGCGGCACCCTATTCAGTAAGACTGGAGGTAAGCCCTGGGGACACTTGGTACCTGCCTTGAAGACCATGCATTGACTTTTCTTCACATTGTACTTTAGACCGTGTCCACTCGCATACTCTTCACAAATGCGTATCAGTTTTCTTAAGCCACAGATCGACGCGCTCAGCAAAACCATGTCGTCAGCGTAACTCAGATTATTAACACATACGCCGTCGATATGACAGCCGACGCGCTGGCTGCTGAGAGCGACGATCAAATCATTCATATACAAATTAAAAAGTGTAGGAGATGTTAATCCGCCCTGCCTGACTCCACATTCAAGCGAATACGGATCCGACTCTGCTCCCGCCCAACGTACGCTGTTAGATTGGTGTGAATACCAATACTGGAACACGCTGATGAGTTCCTCAGATAAGTTTATGCTTCTCAGCTTATCCCATAAACGGTCGTATCGGACTAAATCAAAAGCCCTTGATAAGTCGAGGAAGCAGGCATATACAGGCGTCTTGCGGTTTGTGTAGTATTTAACGGTATGCTTAAAACACAGTATTGCGCTTTCAGTCGACAGCTGCGGTCGAAACCCGAACTGGTTATCATTCAGCTTTACGTATTTATTTAACTGTGCATTAAGCAACCCGTCAAACACCTTTGCTATGACAGTGGCAAGGGAGATTGGCCTGTAGTTACTTTTGTCGGTAAGATCACCAGTTTTATTTTTCACTACAGGCACCACAACTGTCTTCATAAAATCGGCTGGTAAGTAAGAATGGCCCACGCATAGCGAATAAAACATAGCCAATACCCTCGCGACATGTGGCCCGGCGTACTGCAGGTTCTCAATACTAAGACCGTCATGTCCTGGTGACTTACCTCTTGAAATACTTTTTATGGCTTTTGAAACATCTTTTGCCAAAAACGCGGTCGTTACCACGTGACTACTTACGTTACTATTGATCACATTCCCGGCGGGGCCCAGTGGCGATTTCACAGAGAAGTGGTCCCTAAAGACATTTGCAATGTCCTTGGGGTCGTTCACACCATCAACGCTCACAGGGAGGCCAGGCCGTACATTAATTTTACTAGTGTTTTTCCAGAAGCCCTTAAAGTTACTCTTTGAATGCTTTTCCGCAAGAGAGTCCATTTTTATTTGTTCTTGGTGGTCTTGGCACCATTTTAATCTGGACTTGAAAACTCGTCTGCTTACGCACATTTCTCGGTAAACAGGACCCGATTTTGGTTTTCCGCACATCACCCATTCATATAACTTGGACCTAGCCTCCCTATGAGCAGCGCTGATGTGCTTGTTCCAACCCACTATACGCGAGCCACTATTATTTTACAGACAGATTGAAGTTTTGTATTTACACCAGGTTCTTAATAATTATTAATAGTTTACCAAATGTTCACGATAACTCAATCCGTAAGTACTTCTATTTATCACGTGAATCTGGCATCCACGACTTTTTCTGCCACCAGAGCGGCGCCACTTACGAATGAGGAGAAATATTTGTCAGATTTCATAGCGGTGGAAGTTAATTTGTTAGAGCAGTGTCGAAATTCATGTGTATTTTTGAAATACTAGTAACATTTTATATGAGTTGTTTAGAAATGGATAAACCAAACTACAGATATTCCTAAAAGTTATAAATGTGTAAAAATTAAAAAAAGCACTTAATGTCTCTGTAGTTTAATATATCTATTTATCAAAAGGACGAGTTTGGATGGGAACAAGACCGACTGTTGCTCCTATTTAATTATTTAAATAATGGTTTGAAGTGTATTTTGATACCTAAAAGTGATGCGGTTTTGTGTATTAATCGCTTAGACGTTCTAAAAACTTAAGTGACTTTCGCCATCGACTATCCGCTGGGTTGAGCTATCGTCAAAATCTCTAAAAAAAACTTCACAATGTGTACGCATCAGCATATTGTAAAGAAAAAAACTATAAAAATGAAGATCACGAATAAAATGAATACATGGCTTAAAGGACAAGCATCCAAGCCACAAATCTTAATAAAAAATCAAAAGAATTTCAATTCACTTTCATGAGAAAAATTTATAATGTTAGCTCAATTCAAATGGCATGACTCACGAACAAAGTGATAACAAAATAAAGATACCCTATTTTCTTTATAACCTAGACGAAGTTATGTAAAAATGTTATAATGTAAATGTTATTACACTATAAGCTACAATTAATCGAATCTATCGAAACTGGAAGTGATATGCACCCCTAATGGAGCGCAATAATTACTTGGTTAACAACTTCATGATAATATTTATTTGTGTAAGTTTTATTAACAATAATTATATTTAGAATTGTTCTTATACAAATAAGTATACATTCTTTATGTTTCGTTTTTACTTCCTAAAAGTAAAATAGAAACATATGATTATCAACATAATATGAGATTCGACCTAATACGATTATAAAAATAAGGCTTTTAAATCATAATCGTATTAGGTCGAATCTTATGCTAATTTATTAACAGTTTGTAACAGTCAGTAGCATTTAAATTTATCTTTTAGTATCTTAACCATCCAATCATTAACCGCAATGAAACAAAAAAGCAAACCACCTAGATTACATGTTTAGAAAATAAAATTTTAGTATTCTTGTGAATGTTGACATAGATTTGGCATCTCTTATCTATTTTGAAACTTCTTTGGGGTAGATTAAGGCACCGTTATTCAATATACATTTTTACCGTAGTCAGTACGTGCTGTAGGTAGTTTTAATTCTGTGTAAAGTATTGGTCTTAGTTTCGTTACAGGTTTATTTTTTGTAAAACTCAATTGTATCAATGTTTTCATTTAGTATTTCACGTAGTAAAATGCAAGTTTAATGTTTATATGTTTATAATATATTCATGATTTTAGTGTCCTTATAGATTTGTGCTGTTTAAGTGGGAAAGTCTTAATTAAATAGCACCTGAATCAGTTAATTCTGTACTACCTACGTGTAATGTTGCTATATTATTTTTGCTGCTGTGCCCCAGACCTCTATAAGGAATTCTAAGGATTATTATAATTTGCTCAAAATATATCAATGATGACTTCGTATCATCATATGCATAACAAATAAGTTAGTAACAAATAATGTGCACTATATGTCAAATAGGTTACACAGCTCACAGATATACGATAAAAAAACAACAAATTTTAGATTTAATCATTGCATTTATTTAATCCTATGTATTATTTTCGAGAATCACATTCTAAGCATTTGGTCGGTGCTCATCAACATGACGTCTTTGTATGACCATCTGACCAGCATGTCATTGTCCAAGTAGGTCAGGTCGTCACGCTTCATCACCATGTCGGACATGTCGATATCCTTAACAGTGTTAGACAGTGCCATGTCCTTTCTGAAAACCATGATATCGGCGAATTTCATGTTGTTCGTGAAGAAGTGAGTTAAGTCGATTTCTCTGTCGAATGGGAAGCCCAGAGGCATGTTGTCGATGCAAATGGTCCAGCGGCATACACGGCGGTCCTTCATTATACCCGTGTCGATGGTGGGAAGAACGTATCCTTCTCGGACGGGCGTCACCACAACGAACATCTGCAGAGGAAGGCCACCAAGATGACCCAGAGGAAGGAGCAGTCTGTGCGGGAAACCGAGGCGAGACTTGTACCACCAGTTGTCAACCACTCTATCGCTGTTGATTGTGGTCGTGGTTGTTGCTCCCATGCCGAACATGTTCCGGGTCCAAGGCCTGTCCATGATGACGCCGTGCATGTCGATCGAGTTGCGGATGATCGTGTTCTTACCGGTGTCGAGTTTGTACAGGAAGCTGTCGATCTCAACCATATCGAGACGCTTGTCGTTGACGCTGAGAAGGCGACCCATACAGTCGTATTTGGGACCAATGAAGATGCGTACGACAGCATCAACAGCCTTTTCAGATATAACATCCAAGGTGACCTTGAAGGGATGGTTGTTAAGACGACGCATACGGGCTACATAAGTCATGTCAGAGCGCTTCTTCTTCATCTCAGACTCGTCAAGATACATCGCATTGGTGATATCCATGTCATATTCATCCATGAAGGTGACAAGCTTTTCGGTGACTAGGCGTTCGACCTTGACTCCAGGGAAGTCAAATTCACCACGCGTGTACCTCGGCAGCAGCTTCTTGAAGAGGACGACGTTTTCAACGATGCGCTTCATCACCCTCCAGAAGACAGGATCACGCAAGCACGTGGTGTACATGTCGAGAGCAGTTGGCACGTAGGTGTATCTAGAAAAAAAGTCAAATTGAACTACGAGTACGTCTTAGATTCAATCGCAGTAGTCTTTTCACTCGGTAAAATAATCAATGTATAAATGCTGTAACCGTGTAGTGGCGGTGTAAAAATATCCACCACTCCATATAGTCCTGTGGGTATCGTAGGAGCTGACGGAGGGAAATTGAAACAGCTGATCAGCAGCATCTGCTCATCATGCTCATCATCACATCAGTTCCTGATGACAACTCAATATTATAAAAAAATGCAGTTGCTAAGTCGCGTACTAAACGTCACAACTATGTCAAAATCCTCCTCAAGAAGCAATATATGGGGCAGGCCTATGTTAAGCAGTGAACCTTTATAGAATGTAATGGATGTATAGTATAGGAGCTATTGATGAACAAAATAATAACGTACTTGTCAGCGTTGTAAATGCTGTATGACAGGAGCTTCTTAATCAAGTTAGTTACATGGATGAGCTTGGCATCATCGTGTTGCATGCCCATACCACCAAGGATAAGTCTGCACAAGTACTCGACATCCTCAGGTTTTTTCAGGCTGATAACAGTTCCGTCACGCTAAAAGATAAGTGCAATAATTAGATTACTTGTTGAAAGGTAAATATAATTCTAGTTAAATATGGTTGGTCAAAAGTAACTTACTCGCAAGATTTGGCCGGTCAGAATGCCTTCGCGAATGATCTTCTCAATGTCTTCCAAGAGTATCTTGTCCTTCAAATTGTATTGTGTAATGAGTTTGACGTTGTTCTGTCGCACGGGCATTTCATCACCGGTGTGGAGACGGATCTTAGGCCAGTAGCCGGTCTCTAGTACGTCATTCCACTTTATCATCTTAATGTCACACATCCCGTGAGAGAGGCGTTCCAGTCTCAGTCTAGCCAACAACTGTTGGTAAGCGTACATCATGACCTCTCCGCGACGCTCCTTTTGCAGACCATACGCATCATCATTCATCCAGTAAGGATAGCTCATGTGCAAGTAGTACATGTAAGTGTTAAGGTCTATATCTTCGGTGAAGTAGGAGATTTTGTCGTCTTCAGACAAAGCGTGGCGGAGGCCCTTTCGCCAATCAATGACGACAAGGTTCTTGTCAGTAACTTTGATGCCGTAGTAGTTCTGGATGACTGGATCCTTTGCAGCTCTGGTCATTTTCATCATAAACGCTTTGTTGATGATGTGGCTGTCGACGAAGAAATAGGGGTAGATTTCGTAAGGGGCAGGGATGGTAACGCCACGGCAGTCCGTTCTGTGGAACACGGCGCAGGTTAAGGCGTAGACAAACATACCACCGTTGATGCGCTCTCTTAGCCAGCAAGCGGTTCTAATGAATGTGTCAAAATCCTTCGCGAAGTACAAGATGCGGAAGACCTTAACAGCCTGCTCGATATGCAGCTCGTTGGTGTGGACGAAGATCTCACCACGAGGCAGCATACCCATTTTGAACATGTGGATGAATTTCTTCACGACATCAACTTGCTGCAACAATGAAATATGAATAAAAACCATATAAATTTTTTTGATAAATTAATGTTGCGTGTGGTTTATGAACATTTTAGCACAACACCAACAAGATAAATACTACATCATTACATACATATGTGTCAACATATTTAATTTACGACTAAGTACAAACCTCATTTTCAGGTAGCCCCAGCATATACAGTTTTAAAATAATATATAACTTTAAAAAATAACAGTAAGACATAATAGTACTAATATTTTACATTAAAAAACAAATTACAATAAAAATGAATTAAAACTAACACAATACTTTAAAATATTATTATTAGCAATTAAATTATTTAAATAAAGTGTATCGTAACCGTTACAAACTTACCAGATACTTGTCGATATTCTCTTCGAGCACATATTCGCGGGCGACATCTCTTATATCTTCGTACATGGTGGGTTGCAGAATGTGGTTCAGAAGTTTTAAGATGCATAATTCCTTAGTCTTAATGTCCAAGTTCACTATAAAACAATTAAAAATGTTTCTTATTAAATGATATTTGTTTCTAGTCGTGTACGTGGAATAAAACTCCTTTTTATTTTTTCTATTTTTGTCTTTGCGTGTGTGTTGTCGTTTTACGGGGGAGTAACATTTTAGTAAACCTCAAATCGGCAAATAAATATTTTCTATTGTAGAATTTATTGGAGCGGAGCTTCCGTGGCACAAGAAAACGATTCTTTAAAATCTATCTCCTCCGTAACCCGTAGGCCAATTTACATGATTTTTCGACAATATTTGTAACTCAACGCGGACAAGGTTTGTAAACAATAAAAATCTGAATTAGATTTTTTTTCATTTACTATCTAATCAATTCGCTAATTTACATCTGCGCTATGACACACCATTTGATTGAATCTTTTGTTGCAATAAAGATAGTTATGACTTTAGACTTTTACTCAGTTCCGTTTATGATGCTAGCAAAAGGTTTTGTCTTTGTATCTGCATCGGCCGTAATATTAGTAAGTCTAGGATTAAGGTCATCAACCCCAAGCTGGTTGGTGTAGTGATTATTGACAGCTCCTATGATGCGCTGTGGGCTATCGCAGTATGACGAACTGTGGCGTACTATGGTAACGCTTGTTGTTATAAGGGATGGGTAATTTTTTTAATAAATGAACAATACACATAACAATACAATTTAAGATTAAAATAAAACAAAGCTCGCAGTCAGGTGTCCAGATTTGAAAAATTTAAGTATTTAAACCAAGAATAGTAATTGCGGCTGAAACATACAGGCTATTTGAAATTTCCCTTTGAAAAGGGATTATATCTCGACGACGTAATGATACTTTGCAAACTTTTGTCATCAAAGCTCCCAAAAATTTTGTACGCAGAGAGAAATATTTTAAAAGTAAATAACATTGGCGTAAGCCTTATATTACTTACTTTCATTTGATGAGCAACTTTGAAAAACCAAACTTTAAAAAAAAGAACGGAATCTATTCGTATGATTTTAAATTTGGCGTGTCTCTGTTACATAACAATTTGTTTTTTATTAGCCTGTCAAAGTCACCTGTGTACATGGGCCACTAAGGATTTGCCCTGGTCATCACATATCACAGACTTCACGCTTGGCAGACGGTTTAACGATCGATCGATCGACGATCGCGGTACTCGATTCTCGCATCTCAAAGAATACCAGCCTGAAATAGCAGGTTAAAGTGCTGTGTTTCGTATGGTGAGGGTCTTCGGTTCTCTTCAACCCATTTTTAGTAGCAACGAGGCATTTAATCTTAGCAGTCGTGTTTGTCGTACCTGAGTACGACAAACACGACTGTATTTTAATTTTTATTAGAGAGAATTTTTATTAGAAGAATGTCAGAAGTCTGTGTGTTCATTTGTCACCATTATTTAATAAAACATACTTAAATAATAAAATTTGTAAAGAATATTGGAGGCAAAATGATAAATAACTTACCCAAGGGGTCCTTTCCGATTAAGACACTAAACTGATCGTCTTTGACCACGGAGGCGGTTGCCACCGCTAAGAACGCTGCTACCCACACCAGCTTCATGATGGACGTTGCCGTTCGAACTGTGCCTGACCACTCCCGTCCACTCCCTTTTATACTCGTTCGGAATAAAAAGAGCATTGTTTACACACGATAACCCGATAACCTCTCTTTCTTTATTGTTTACTGTTAATAATTTAATCTGTAAAACTTCTCAAAGTTAAAACTATAACGTTTTTAACGCCATTTTTAATCGAGCTTAATAATTTAGGAAAAGAGCCGTGGTAGCTCAGTGGTTAACGCTCGCTGTAAATATAACAGAACGCGAGTAACCCGGGTTCGATCCCCGCCGGCACCAATGAAATTGTTAATTGCAATTTTAAGTGCTGATTTACCACGTGCTCGGCGGTGAAGGAAAACGTCGTGAGGAAACCTGCATGTCTGAGGAATAAGAAAAAAAATATTTCCAAGACATGTGAAGTTCGTCAACACGCAGTTGGGCAGCGCGGCGGACAGTTCCTTGCCCTAAACCCTCTCAGAAATGAGGGGAGGCCTGAGCCCAGCAGTGGGACGTATATAGGCTGTAACTTAACTAAACTTAATTTAGGAAAAAAAAATAAAACCGACTTGAATGAACAAAAAGGAATTGTATAATTTCCTCATCTTTATGTATTTAAGGCTTCTTTTAAGAGTGTTTGTCATTGAACTCCTCCTGTTTAACGGCTGGACTGATTTTGACGAAACTGTGTGTGTATGTATAAGTGGATCCCTGTATATATAACCTTGACTATTTTCATCTAAAGATTCTATTGGGAGACTATTGAGGTCATGGACCATAGAGCTGAGGCCCTCCAGCGATCCTGCTATAATGGCTATGTAAATAATGTACTTACCCCGGTTGCACTTTATGTTGATATCGTATCCCTTCAAGTCCGCCTAAAAACGTTTTCCAATACAACAGTAAAGACTTGGAGATTTAACGGGACCCTGTCTTACATCAGTTGAATAGGTTTCATAATCTGATTCTGTACTCAGTAAGCCATCATAATCCTACCTTTACACAGTAGGGTTATATAAAAACTTCGATATACCAACAGTCAACTTCGCACTGCTGAAAGGTCTTTGAGCCACAGTGACCATTGACCATCTTATGGCTTTGACTTTTCAATATACTACGTCTTCAAGTTTAGATCTTTAATATCGATTTTTGTTTTATTAAAAGTATAAATCTTTGACCACTGTGAGAAGACGCAGCAATATCACAAGCTCTAGATAACAACTAGAAAATCACTTAAATATCTACATAAAAAAATTATTCCATATTTTTTTCATCAATACACATACAAAAACAAGGGTTATCACGCTCTCGCCGTGAGCAGACGTATCATTTAAGGCTCCGTACATAAATATTCGTTTTTGTTAAGATCTTTAAATTAGTAAGCGTTTAATCAATATAATTTAGTTATCATTACTATAAGTGATCTATTAACACTAATAAACAAAAGATATACAGTGTTTAAGTGCTTAAATAATTACTTTTCTATCTACAAAACAGTGCAGTGGGTGTAAATTAGTTGGTGAATCATCAGTCCTCAAGTTGCTATGATTGGTCTAATAACCAACTAGCGAGGATTACCTTATATGGCAATATAAGTTGCATGATCGACGCCTAACACTATCGTCGGATCGCTTGACAAATTTCATCGTCTAAACTTAAATCTCCGTGGTACAACGGGTAAGGTTTACGAAGACCGCTTCACCGGACTCGGAATCGAATCCAACATACACAGTTGATTTTCAATTTCTTTTCAACACAAATTTTTAAAATTCGGGATTTTTGATTTGAAATATTTCATAAAAAATTATAAATTGTATAAACATAATCAGAATGGCAGACTCAAATAAATGTAACGCCTGTTTGAGTGAAATAGCAAACATTCCCTCAATATATTGCACACGATGTAAGGCGGGTTATCATCATTCCTGCATGAATTATACACTAACTGAGTATAAGGCGCTATCAGTTGAGTTTAAATCTAAGTGGATCTGCGCGCAATGTCAAAGTAGAGAACGCAAAGGAGGCGATAATTCAAACACTCCGGTTCATAACAAAACTGGCAACGCCCCGATATCACCTCAGCTGGAGTTTGTTACGAAGCGAACGAAGTCACGCACAGGCAGCAATTGTTCTTGTTTAACGGCCAACAACATACGAGATATAATCCGGGAAGAACTACAATTTCATTTCACTCACAAAATCTACCCCGAAATACAGGAGGTACGCATTGCGATGTCTTCTCTCGAAGCGTCGGTAGCTCACTTCAATGTAGAACTTGAGAAAGTGAAGGCTGATTGTGTGGAGCAGGCGAAAATAATTGATGTTTTAAAATCAGAGACTGAGCTCCTGAAAACTACCAATGAAACGCTTTCATCTCGCCTGTCCCAATTGGACCAGCATGCGCGTTCTTCAAACGTGGAAATTCAATGCGTCCCTGAGAATAAACAGGAAAATTTGATAAATATCGTAATGCAGCTAGGAAAAGTAATCAAATGCCCAATCAACGACACACAAATTCATTATTGCTCGCGACTAGCTAAGATGAATAATTCTAGTCCTCGCCCTCGCTCGATACTAGTCAAATTCAACAGCCCGCGACTACGCGACGAATTCCTTGCGGCGTCAAGTAAGTTTAACAGAAACAATCGAGATGACAAGTTGAACACCAGCCACTTAGGCATCGGTGGGACTAAGAAAACAGCTGTATATGTAGTGGAACATCTTACACGCGAGAACAAGCACTTGCATGCTGCAACACGTTCCAAAGCCAAAGAACTTGGATATAAATTCGTTTGGGTGAGGGATTCTAAGATATACATGCGGAAGGATGAGCAGTCAGGACATATATATGTAAAAGATATAGCTTTATTAAATAAGTTGTCATAATGACGCTAAATTTGAATATGTTTGTACTTAGGGGCCCCTTAAGCTGTTTCTATCAAAATGTAAGAGGCTTAAAAACCAAAACAGTTGAGCTATTTAGTAAGGTTGTGTGCAGCAATTATGATGTTATAGTTTTTACAGAGACATGGCTAGATAGTAGTGTTTCGGACACGGAATTATTTGACGATCGTTATATAGTTTACAGACGTGACAGGGAAAGTAGTGGATTTCACAGTAAAAAACTGGGGGGTGGAGTTTTAATAGCTGTCTCTAAGCGTTTTATATCCTACCGAATTTATATGATTGTCAGTCGGACTGTGAGGATATCTGGGTTAAAATCGAAATACTCGATAAGAAGGGTGTAATTGATTATTTGAATATATGTGGCGTTTATATTCCTCCCCCTGTACAGAAGCATATTTTGGAACACTTTGTTACAAACACCAACTGTATGTCACAAAAGCTCAGTTCTAATATTATTGTTCTTGGTGATTTTAATCTGAGTAGTCTTTGTTGGAACAAGACGCCTACTCTTGCACTAACGCCTATAACTACAAATAGTTTGTTAAACAATATGATAGTGGATTTCATGTCATTAAATAATTTATTACAATACAATTCATGCCTAAACATAAAAAATCGAATTCTGGACCTAATAATGAGCTCTTTGACAATCTCACACGTTTGTGAAAGTGCTGACCCTTTATCCAAAATTGACCCGCTGCATCCTCCCATCGAATTCTGTGTTGAAATCCACCATAAAGAAAATTTAAAGTCCCAAGATGTAGCCAGATACCGCTTCCACAAAGCAGACTATGAAAAGATAATAAGCGAACTAAACAACATCCAATGGGTAAAAGAATTATCTAACTGTACTAGTGTTGACGACATGGTGACATATTTCTATAAAATCCTTGGGCTCCTCATAATCAAATATGTTCCAAAATACAAACCGCGCTCTGGTAAATATCCAATGTGGTTTTCCACTGCATTAGTTAGGGTAATCAACGAGAAACTGAAATATCGAAATAAATACCGCAAATATGGCAACCCCCGAGATTTAATCACCTTTGAAATACTAAGGGATAGATGTACAAAACTTCACAACATAAGCTACAAATTATACATAAAGCGCCTAGAGTCATCGTTGTCTTCTAACCCTAAACTTATGTGGAGCTTTATTAAACATAAAAGAGGTGGGACCAATTCTTACCCTGCACAAAAGTATTTCGGCACAAAGGTCGCTTCATCGGGGACAGGCATTTGCGATCTATTTGCATCTCAGTTTTCCTCGGCTTACAACACTGAAAACTTACCCACCCCAGGTCAATCTCATTTGCCACTAGGTGCTAATTACTTAACAACAATATCGGTAACTACAGACCAAGTTTTCAGAGTTTTAAAAAGACTTGACCCCAACTAAGGGTGCTGGCTCCGATGGAATACCTTCTATTTTTGCCATAAGATGTGCTGGAGCACTTGCACTGCCACTTAGTATTATTATTAATAGCTCCTTAAATTCTGGCATATTCCCAACAGATTGGAAAAGTGCTCTTGTAATACCTTTATTCAAGACAGGTGACACGAGTGTAGTAAAAAATTATAGGCCTATATCTATACTTCCAACATTTGCGAAAGTTTTTGAATCCCTTTTGTGCCCAATAATTTCATGTCACTTGAAACAGGTTATCGCACCCCAACAGCATGGCTTCGTAAAATCGCGTTCCACATCAACTAACTTGGTTTCATTCGTCGAGGACCTTGTTGAGGGGGTCGATCGCGGGAAATCATACGATGCAATATACACCGATTTCAGTAAGGCATTTGACAGGGTAAATCATGAAACACTGTTGCACAAACTTTCCTCCATCGGAATAGCCGGTACGTTTTTAAACTGGTGTAGATCATACCTTTCAGATAGACAATCAATAGTTGTGGCTGGGGGGTATAAATCCAAAGCATTTACTGCTAAATCCGGAGTACCTCAAGGGTCTCACTTAGGTCCTTTATTTTTCAACATTTTCATCAATGACATTGGAAAATGTTTTCAGCACTCTAAATTCTCATTGTTCGCTGACGACTTAAAATTATATAGAATAGTTAACTCATCTGATGATGCATTATTACTGCAGAGGGATTTAAATAATTTAGCGATGTGGTGTACTGAGAACGGAATGAGCATGAATCCTGATAAATGCCAAGTAGTGCGATTCAGCAGAAAGAGACATTTACCAACCAGATTCTATCATATCAATGATACGCCGCTAAGAGAGGTTAGCCACATTCGAGACCTAGGAGTCATCATTGACAACAAACTACGCTTCAATATTCATATTGACAATATTATAAATAAGGCTCTTAGAATGTTGGGCTTTGTTCTTCGAAACTGTAAAGAATTTAGGAATCCCATGACAAAAATTACGGTATATAACTGCCTCGTACGTAGTATGTTAGAATATGGCAGTACTGTGTGGAATCCGCACTACGGTACATATATCAAACGCTTAGAGAGTGTACAAAAGCGATTTTTATGGCATTTGTCTTACAGTTGCAACTTAGCCAAGAAACTCCCAAGCTACAACGATCGACTACTACATTTTCGCCTCAAATCACTCCGACACCGTAGGGAATTACTTGACGTCATGTTCCTGTATAAGCTAATAAATGAAAATTTTGACACCCCTGATCTTTTATCTCGAGTAAATATTGCTGTACCTAGAAAGCCACACAGACTTAAGAAATCTCCTTTTAAAAGTAATTCAGCTAAGTCAAAGTTGGGTCAGTATACCCCATTAAACAGAGCGATGAGGAGTTACAATCTCATTCACAACTCTATATGTAGTGAAACTGAAAAAGGATCTTCTCAGCTAGATATTTTTTCAAACTCCTTAACGCAATTTAAAAATTTTGCAGCTAAAGTAATAACAGAATAATTCGATTATAATGTAATTTTAATATAAAATATGTGTGAGCGTTATTTTATTTTTACATTTAATTTTAAATTTTGACTTATAATATACATTTTAATGACATTTGGCCTTGTTTAAATTTTAATTGATGTTTTTATCTTCATTAGTTTTTAAATAATATGTTGTTCTTGGCATAGTTAAATGTAATGCATTGATAAAATTTTATTATTGTTGTTGTTAATAGTACTTATAAGTTAATTAATTGTATAATAACTTCCTTATAATTAATGCTTAAATTTTAATATAAATAAATTAAATTGCTTCTTAACATAAGTTAATGTAGGTACGAGACTTTAAGAGAATGTTGTTTGCGCCTATAATTGAAGTAGCACTTTGTATGTTTTTTTTTTTCTTTTTTGTTTTTCTGATATTTTTGCATGTAATAGTGTGTACTTTGTTGGTGCAATAAATAAATAAATAAATAAATAAATACAATATCAAAAAGAATTTTCTACAAATTTAAATAGGATCTCTTCTAATAAGTTCAGTATTATTGAAGTGTTTTTTATAAAAGTGAAGTAACAAACAATCTCACTGTCCACCTGATGATGACTGTACCTCACAACCTGTAATTGAACTGACCTTCTATACCCTCCGACCGGAACGCAGCAGAGTAAGCACTGCTTTTTCGTGGCAGAATTATGTAAGAGTGTGATACCTTATGGGGACGGCTGCTAGGCAGACCTACCACCTAGCAATAGAATTATTAAAATCGGTTCACAATAAGTAAATATTGATACGTGTTATATAACATACAACAAAATAGTCGAACTTTGAACAAACCTACTCCTGTTTTAGAGTCATTTTGCCAACTCTGCTATAAAATAAGCAACATCGGCCTGTATTATCACGCTGCTAAACATAAGTCTTCTCTAATTCCTAAGAAATTTTTAAGGAAAGAAAGAATCCGCTTTGCTGTCCTTTTGACAGACTTCTCATCACGACCTCTGATATTTTTTAGATGAGATGTTGACAAATTTATTAGTGCCGGCAGAGATCGTAATGCGTAATATAATTTATCATGATTCCGTATTGCCTTTTTTTTACAGCATTGGTTGATAAACGAACACCCAATTCACCTGATGGTAAGTGGATGCTGTAGCCCATATCATCATCATTACAGCCCTTCACAAGTCCACTGCTGAACATAGGCCTCCCCCAAGTAATGCCACAAAGCACGATCCTGAGCCACCTGCATTCATCGACTTCCTGCATATCTTACCAGGTCATCACTCCATCTAGTGGGGGGTCGCCCTACACTACGCCTACCGGTACGAGGCTACCACTCAAGAACCTTTCTTCCCCATCGGTTATCGGTTCTTCGAGCTATATGGACGGCCCATTGCCACTTCAGCTTACTAATCCGTTGGGCTATGTCGGTCACTCTGGTTTTACTGCGGATATCCTCATTTCTGAGTCTATCACGCAGAGAAACTCCGAGCATAGCCCTCTCCATAGCTCGCTGAGCGACCTTGAGCGTCCTCATACGGCCAGCATTGAAGGACCACGTCTCAGATCCGTAAGTCATCACTGGCAACATGCACTGGTTGTACAATCTAGTTTTTAGATATTGAGGTATACCTGACGAGAATAAATGTCGTAATTTCCCGAACGCTGCCCAGCCGAGTTGAATCCGTCGATTGACCTCTCGGTCGAAGTTGGACTTATTATTATTGCTAAAGTCTTTGACCGTCCTCTAAAACGTAGAGCACGAAATGTCAGGTGATAATACCAACGCGATTGGACAATGATAGAGCTACATTGTTGTAATGTTTTTGTTGTGCATTCCTATTATCTGCAATGCTAATTGTACATACAAAATAATCGCCAATTTATATCCAAAACAAACCAATGGCTCGATATCTCGGTAGCTAAGTATCTCCCAGCGGTGTGGCGGGTCGTGGATTCAAGGACAATCAGTTATAGTATCGCCTATAACTGAATGTTTCTTTATTTGTTTAGTTACAAATAAAGAAACATTCATTGATTCCGTGTAATCGCGGCGTGAGAACAACCGCTACTCCATATCATCCCGTGGATGTGGTAAGAGGGAAGCAAATCAGGAGATAGGCAGCAGCGTCGTCCTAATAACGACTCGAGTTGCCTACCCGCTTGCTCAGCGTGGCAACTGTAGCAAATGTCCCCCCCTATGAGGCAACCTATGGGGTAGGCTTATGTTCCGAAGTGGACTTTATAGGCTAGTTCGGTTCCGTTACAGCTTAGTAGGCTGTAACGGAACCGAACTAGAGATCCGCCCTGTCTTCGCTGTGTAGTATCTATGTATTAATGGGGCGTTATTAAGACTTACGATAATCAAGGACTATATTTTATAATTATCGGCTGTGTTTGAAAAAAAAGCGCTAGGAAGCGCTTGTAAGCAAAATGGCGAAACGATACAGTTTTCGGCCACGACACGTTTGCTAACTTTAGTAGCGGTGACACAATCCGCCATTTTGCTTATTTATTTTGTTCGTTTTGAAGTAGAGTTTATAAGTTGTTTTATGCAATTAGTTTTAAGTAATATAATGACATGAATAAACATATTACATATTTTATTAAAATTCGTGATTGGTAAGTTTTTAATATGAATACTTTACAAACCTATATTTAAATTAGTTTATGCTTAACCGGGGAAGGTTAAAGCTAACTTAGTATCCTAGAGGAAAATAGCTATATACCATTTGACAGCGCCTACCACTTACGATCGCCATTTTGCTTACAAGCGCTTCCTATCTGCCAAATATAGCCATTGTGTTTGTAAAAAAAAATCTCCAAGTTTATCAGATAAAATATAGTGTTCCGTTACAATCGGTGCAGCCATTCACGAGCATAGCACGGGCAGACGGGCAGACAGACAAACATTTTGAAAATGGTTATTTATGTCTTGATGCCATGCAAATAACCCCTGAGATTAACATTGTCTAATCATTTCAATGTTACACACAGACACTTAAATTTTTTATTTATATCACAAACAACAAAAGAACAAACAAGAAAACTGGTGATCCAATCGCACAATTTCTCGGGAAGCCCATAGGAAGGGAGCTTCGAAAGAAGCGCTTTGTGCCAAACCCGATCGAAGGCCTTCGCAATTTCCAAACTAACGGCCAATGCCTCCCCCTTGGACTCTACTGCCTCCGCCCATCTGTGAGTTAGGTAGACCAGAAGATCACCAGCTGACCTACCACGGCGAAAACCGTATTGGCGGTCACTAATCAGCTGGTGATCCTCTAGGTACCTCATGAGCTGGCAGTTTACAGTGGACTCCATTATTTTGTAGAACAAGGAGGTGATGGCGATAGGCCGGTAGTTGGACGGGTCTGAGCGGTCACCTTTTTTAGGGATCGGGTGGACGAAAGCCGTCTTCCATGATTTTGGGACTACGCCTAGAGAGTAAGAGTACCGGAAAAGACGCGTTAAAACCGGTGCCAACTCTGGAGCACACGTCCTCAGCACAATTGGGGGGGTTCCGTCAGGCCCACTCGACTTGTGGATGTCCAGGGAGAGGAGTGCTTTGCGAACCGAGCGCTGAGTGAACTGCACTTCCGGCATGGAGCACTCACATCGCGGGATGGTCGGCGGCGTACTCCCCCCGTCATCGAGAGTCGAGTTAGACGCAAAGAAAGAGCCTAGAAGATCGGCTTTCTCCTTTGCGGTGTGGGCCAGTGAGTCGTCCTCCCTGTGCAGAGATGGAAGAGATGGCTGACAGAAATTCCCCTGGACAGCCTTGGCGAGAGACCAGAATGCACGGGTTCCAGAAGGAAGATGAACTAGTCTCTCGCCAATTCTGCCTATGTGCTCTGACTTTGCCTTGGCAATGATTCTTTTGAAGGACCTAGAGGTGGAATTATACTTCTTTTTAGAGCGCTGGTGTTTACATCCCTGGACGCTGATGCGTCAGCCCAGGCTTGGTAGCACTCCTGCTTATAGCATGATGCTATTTTACAGAAGCGACCAAACCATGGCTGAGATTTGCCTCCAATGGGCACCACAGAGGAAGGAATAAAAAGTTTCATACCCTGAAGTACCACATCAGCGACAGAATCCGCAACAACGTTGGGATCATCCGGCGAGAAGCAAACCCGCCCCCAAGGGTAGGATGCAAAGAAAGAGCGCATCCCATCCCAATCGGCAGACCTATAATGCTAAACACGGCGACAGCCTGCAGAATGCAACCGCGATTTCAGCGTGAGTGGCACCACACTTCGGACAAGACAATGGTCCGAGGAGCCTAAAGGGGCGTCGACGGAAATCTGATATCCGTCCGGGTGAGAGGTCAGCAGAAGGTCCAACAGGGAAGGTGCATGATCCTCCACATCTGGAATCCGCGTTGGCGAAGTAACCAGTTGTGTCAGACCATATGCCAAGGCAATTCTCTACTCTCACTATTTTTTAAAATTTGACTTCCCACATCCACTTGGCCCCGCCACAATAGCAGTAAACGGATGGATAAAGTGAAACATTACACACGTCTAAAGTTAAAGTTAAAGTAGAGATATAGTAATAATACTAACGCGTTCGGGCGAAAGATTTCCGTTTATGGCCGCAGATTAAAGTGGATTCTGCGCTTGATATTAGTTGTCTACATAAAGGCTGCGTGATAAAATGAAACTATAAAGGTTAGAAAAATATAAGTAATACTACATTCATTTATCACAAACTAACAATTCAATTTCTTTTGTATTTTAAAGCCCCAATTTTTATTTAATTTTAAAGGAAATTCGATGTCATTATGTATGGAATGTAATTTCAGATAAATGGCCGCTGCGACTTCACTGTGGAGTGTATTCTGGTGGATTAACTTTGGACGAGATCTTCGCATAAATAAATTATTATCCAAGAAATTTAATGTTTTCCGTGCAGTATAGCAAGTGGCGCCAACCTGCTGGAACCACAAGTTTGTGAGGTCCATACCAGGTATCATAGGCCACAAAAAATTGTTACCACCATTGTCCGATATCTAGTTTTCACGAAACACAGCAACATTAAGCTGCTATTTTACGGTGGTATTCTGTGAGAGCTTTGTCCTTCCCAGGTCAAGCCCTTCGTGCTACTACCACAATATAGCTACAGTGTGGCTCTACGACATAGACTTAGTAGACATAGACTACTGCAGGAAGTCAGGAATTAAAGATATTCCAGTTTGAACAAAAATCACATCAGAATAGGCTGTATGGTATAACAATATTGCCTGCTTTATTTGGTAAATCGTTACAACAACAACAACAACTAGTCAATATAATTTTCAATTATGCTTATATAGAGAAATAATTAGCATAGAGGGAATTCTAAAATAACGCATTAGTATATTGAGAAGAGTTCTATGAATAAAATACACATTTTCACCGTTGTCCTTTATATATTGTTGTCCGTCAATTTGTCTGTGCCAAAATAAAGAGCTTTTTTCTTTCTTTCGTTACGTTATTCACCTATTCTCTTTAATTAAATTTTTCACTGCTTTCAAGCTTCGGTCGTAACTGCCGTCAAAGGCGACTACGTTTTTCTTCATATCACAAGGTTAGTCGACCGTGCAAATTTTTTATACAAGTGGATAAAAAAATAGAACCGTAGAAATTTTAAACCAACTTTCAAACCTCCGGGCAGGAACTGTTTTAAAGAATAAGGGAGAGAAACGAGCACACGGGCATAGTTGTATTGGGATTACTAACATCAACATCCCCGAGCAAAAATCGGTGATCGGAAAATTTTAATTTTATAGTAAAATTATTTTTTTGTATATCAAAGTCTATGATAAAATATTAAAAAATGAGACTTTATTCATACTAATATATTTTTATCATTAAGATCACAGAAAGTCGCCACCGGAGAAGTAAAAATATTTTAATATTCATAAAAATCACAAATTGTAATGAGAGGAAAATGAGGAGTATTAAACTTAGTTTAGAAGTTCATAGTAATAATTTAGTTTTAAAATTGATGTAAATCATTATTAAAAAATGAATTAAATTATTAAAAGTTAATTTTCTTCAACCGCATTATTATTAGCTGTTCTAAACGTTTTCATATCGCAAAAAGGATGGTAATAGCATGGGCCAGCTCTACGGGTACAAAAATTCACAATATCTGATTACAAAGCTTCGCTTATTTGAATGGGCTGATGGTATGCTTGTGGCAATTCTCTAAATGTTCAATTCTCTAAATGTAAAATGTTCTAAAAATGTATAAGTACGCTTCTATCGTTTTCTTCGTATAGTATTTATCGACAGCAGAGCTTTTTACGTAAATATGTAAAATTTTGATGTTGAATTTAAAAATTATACCTCAAAAGAGTGTATTTTTTCGTAAAACTGAGACACCAACCTCCATACTCATATTCAATCTGAAATAAAATACGACCTCCATAACATAATCGAATAATGTAACCATTTTCTTATGTGGTAAAGCCACGCTGCGGCTACATTATCGTTGCGAAATGAATGACTTCTTTTCTAATGGTATGTACCAAAACAGAAAATTGTCAGACTTGTATGAATATTAAATAAATTATACGTAAATGTTAAGTCACTGTGCAGTGGCGGTGTGAAACATCCACTACTCCATATCATCCCGCGGGTGGCGTAAGAGCCGACAGAGGGAGACAAATCAGGTGACGGGCAGCCATGTCTTCCTAATAACGACTAAAAATTAAAAAACTTGCCGAGCGTGCCAACTACCTATGACGCCATCTATGATAATCTGTAGCGGTAACGCAAATCTTAAATCATATAATTAAAAATATATTATTATTCTTATAAAGTAGCGTGAGATCGCTCTTCTTGATTGAATTTACATAAAATAAAGATACAAAATTATAGCATTCGCGTTTACTATAGTTCATAAAAGATAGCTTGATCTCTGCGACAGCTGACCGTCGACCTAATTAGTGCATGCCCATAAAGTATGACATTGACAGATACTGTGTGTCTGGTAGTACTAAGAAATTCAGGACTACATAGGCGTGAATTTACTGATAGCTGTCGCAGAGATCAAGCTATCTTTTATGAACCATAAGTTTACTTTATTATTATTTGTTTACGCCATGATTGTACATAATAAAAACATGTTGCGGCAATAGCAATTTACGAAATCAAACACGAAAACATGTTTTTGTTTTGATGTGTAACGATAGTTTTCTTGTGATTAACACACTTGTAAATTTCCATAGGAAAAAAAGTGTTAGTTGTATCTCCAAAGCTAGAAAAAAAATAAAAAAAACCACCAATGTATATTCCAACCTATATATTACGAATCTTACATAACAACAAAAACTCCATAATAACACATTATCAGTTTTTTCAGGGCGTTGACGTAATTACCCGACTGCTCCAGGAGATTTATGTTTTTCAAAAGTATGTATGTATTCTTTGACAAGCTCTGCAGCATGACTTAAGAGATTTTAGTATAATGTGTTTTTTTATTGAATAAGGGTGGAAAACGAGCACACTGTCCACATGATCACAGCGGTGACTCTCCCTGTACGTGAGAGCTTAAGCGCCGGTGACCTTGAGTTGAAGCGTGTAACGCTAGGGTTGATATCGAACCGAAATGGAATATTATAGACTTGTACCAAAGAAGATACATAGTAGGAGTATGTTATATATTATGTAAACTTATGTATTTGGGTAGTTAAAGATACGTTGAATTTTAAATCAACTTTTATTAAGTGAGGCATATTAAAACTTCCGACAAAACCAAATATGTACGACAGTTAATGGAAATCTTAAATAATTAACCAACACTTAGTATTTCAGTACGCAATAATCAGTATTACCTACTATCCTTTAAAAATAATTTACTCTTATATATTTTTGACTTTTTCGATAAATTTTTTAATTTTCGTTATAATTTCTAACAATTGCAAAAATTCGTAGCATGTATATTTTTTAGAAAATCCAAAGGTAAACAGGTTTCCTGGGACATGGCGGCCAACAAATTGTTCCCTATGTGTTGAGGAGATAAGTCATTTTTATTTCTAATGAAATAATCCATAAATAAAACAATGAACAAATACAAAAACTCTTTACAGATATCTAAAATTTCTTGACTCTATAGTGGTATTTTTAATAGTGTATATTTCAGTTAATGTAATATAATAAAAATTATTGGTCATATATTAGTTTTATTGTCATGGTATTTCCCCATAATTCTTGTTAAGATCGTATCGACTTTCATTAAAATGAGTTCGCATATTTTTAGGTCTCATAAAAAATTATTAAAAATTAAACCCTTTGTTTTGTGCAGTGGAATTTATTTTAATTCTAATCACTTAAAATCACTTTCAGTAATGCTTATATATATATATATATATATATATATATATATATATATATATATATATATATATATATATATATATATATATTATAATATCATTTATTTAATAACAATATTAATATTTATCAAAGCATATAAACCGGCTATAAAAACTAATAACGTTACTTGGTAACATAAACTTAATTAATACCTACATGAATGGAATAGTAATATGTATATTAAGATATCAGTAATATTCATATATTAATCGAAATATAATATCACTTGACGAATATATTCATATTAACTAATACTGACGAATATCGGTATTACTACAAGCCCTCGGCCGGGGCAGTCGGCGACTGCCCGTTCCACGCCCCGCGCGCCTCTCAAGGCCCCCGCACACATCCAGACACCCACACATAGCCGCAAGCGATTTTACGTGCACACATGCTTAAGTGTCGTTTCTTTTCGCGTAGTGTATATATTCTTTGACCTGATGGTAAGTGGATGCTGTTGCCCGTAGACATCTACATTTATCTTCGATTTGGAATCAAAATGCAGATGCGTTGCCACCCCTGATGACTGAGCTGGAATATCTCAAATTCAGTAAAAAGAGTCTCCGGTTTTCTACACTAATCATACAAAACGCAGCAGCATTGAGCTGCTATTTCACGCTGATATTCTGTAAGAGCGTGGTCCCATGTCGGTTGGACCAACCCATTCGTGCAACAAACAATAATATAGCTGCAGCATGGCTCTACCACGTTCAAAGGTGTCGTTACATTCATCTTAGTTGTGGTAGTGACATAGACTAATAACAAAATAAACCTACTACAAACTACTCTATACACTCTTTAATAGATTTCCGTATTATTTTCAAATAATCTTAAATACCTGTACTGAGGGATATAAATAAATTAGAAAACTTTAAAAATCTTTACGTATTGTTATAGCGCCCCACTTGAATCTTGTAAAATGGTACGGAACCCCTTAATGCGCGAGCCCGACTCGCACTTGAACGGTTTTTATTTTTTAATGACTGTTTTAAATTTTATTAATTTAATTAATTTTAACATCTTTAATTTTATGGATTTCTGCAAAGTAACGCCTGATTTTCTTTTCCTTTACAACAACGAGCTTGTACTTTTATTATCTATTTTTAAATTATCAAAATCTTTGCAATGGTTTTTAAACAAAAATCCGTGTCGTAACTTCCACTGGAACATTTTATTTCCAAATCTGGGACAACATTTTCTCCATTACCAAAATTAATGTAAATTAAGATAAGAAAGTTTGTGAGGAATATGCTAATTTTAGTGGATTGTCGGAGAACCACGAATTGAAAAATGGCCACAAAATATTAAGAATGATTGCATTGCCTTCGGGCCCGGGCGAAACGAACAATTTTACTTTGCTCCAACGGTACAAAGTTTCGCCATCTGGGTTCATGAATAATCTTCTGGAATAATGCTTCAAGTTATGCAGGTACTTTTTTTAAAGGAATCTCAGTTGTTGTACAGCTTAAAATTTTACGACATTCGTTTATTTATTGTAATCATGTATATTAGAATGCGGTAGGTCAGTGGTTAACGCTCGCTGTAAATATAACAGAACGCGAGTAACCCGGGTTCGATCCCTGCCGGCACCAATGAAATTGTTAATTGCAATTTTAAGTGCTGACTTACCACGTGCTCGGGGGTGAAGGAAAACATCGTGAGGAAACCTGCATGTCTGAGGAATGGGAAAAAATATTTCGAAGACATGTGAAGTTCGCCAACACGCATTGGGGCAGCGCGGCGAACACTTCCGGTCGAGCATAACGTTAGAAATGAAGCTATAATACTATTTAATAGACTACCTAGAGCGCTAAAACCCATAAACTATGTTAACATATTTTAGCAAAGGTAATTCTTTTTTATTGGAAAAAGTTTCTATAAAGTGAATTTTGTAAATAGTAATAGTATATACTGCATGCATAATTTAATTATTTATTAATTTCAAGAAATTTTGAAGTAAACAAAAATAATGTTGATTAATTTTATTTTACATTTCATGTTTAATTATGTTTCCCAGATAATGTTTGTTTTTGTTTTTATTGTAAACGACTATGACTCTGACTATTATTAATTTGTGTTATTACCAAATATTAAAAAAAATACAACTTATGTCACCATCAACATCATTGCAAGCATCATTACAGTCTCCCATACGTTTCGCATGCGGAGTAAGGCCTTTTATCTGCTTTCCGTCGTGGTAGATACCATCCTCTCATATGACTCTGCTCCTAAGTAACATCAATGTGGCATCTCCCAGCATTGCTGTGTTCTGATCTGAAAAGAGCCCGTGTTATAACAGGCGGTGTGTCCATGAGCTGCATATACTTCTTTCCATTGGGTGGAATATAAGTTCACTTATCACCAGAATTTTATAAAAAATACTATGGTATACATCCATGTTTAACTATGAACTGTATTATATCGATTGGTGATGAAACTGAAGAGGATTATGAATATAAAAATATAAATAAGATTTATTGCAATTCCATTATTGAATAACATAACCTAATTATTTCTGTTTGTCCTCAGACTTTCCGGCACGGCTTCCCGTTCTCTCCAACGGCGCTGGCATGGGACCCCATACAGAAATTACTTGCCATCGGCGACAAGGGCGGCAATCTAAGAATGTATCCTTTTCATTCATATTACTCTGTTACAGATATATAGTAACAACGTCAAGTCATGAAGCAAAGCAAATGAATGTTGCTGTCAATCGACCTACTGTAAAATTTACTTATTTTAAAATTCTCTTTAAAATAGACGAAGAAGGTAAGTCACATATAGTTGGAATAGAAAAATGCCGTCAACTAATATTTTGGAACTGTTTAAGACATAAAAGGAATTTAAACTGTCATTGGATATTTCAACTATTATTATGGATGTTATGGATAAATATTATAGTTTAGAAATTTAAACTATTATATATATATATATATATATATATATATATATATATATATATATATATATATATATATATCTGGGACGTGGTCCTGCTGGTCTTATGTGGAAGATCAAGGTCGCCTAGGGCTATTCTCGGGGTTTCCCTGGAAAATAACACTGATTCCTATCAAGGATGATACGTGAGGCTATTGAAATTAAAAAACATCCTAATTTCAATAGAGAAGGAGGCTGGGTACCACCTGCTTGGAACCCTATAATCAATAAAATTAAAACTAAACTCAAGTATACCACTGCAAGGCTTAAAGACGTAGTCATTTCATTTTGCATAGATCGCACCATAAACAATAATTAAAAAAGCTGAAGGTACTCCGGGCTTAACAATGATGTCGGCACGTCAGTCACCTCAGTCTCCCGTGACCATGGCTGCTAGAAAGCACCCGAAACGTCGGGAATTAAAAATAAAAATAATTAAAAATAATTAAAATTAAACGCGATAAAATCCGTAAAAGTAGTTTTAATCAATGTGTAGTGTTCGCGTAAATATAGGAAGACGTTCTTAGTTAATAATGATAAGTTCGGAGGAAAAGTTTCCAGACGTGAAAATCCTTGGTTTTCTCCCGATTGCGGAATATTTTATTCCTACGTATATAATTTATTGTTTTCTTCTTGTGAGAACATCCACTTAGGCAACCACTCCATATCGTCCCGTAGATGTCATAAAAGGCGAATGAGGGAACAAACCAGAAGATGGGCGGCAGCATCTTCCTACCAACTAAATTGTGAATCCGCCTGTCAAGTGCTGCAACTATGGAAATTATCCCCCTCCGAAGATATGTATGGGGGAGGCCTATGTTCAGCGGTAGACGTTGATAGGCTGTAACGTTAACAGTGTATGAATGCGTTGTAAAATTGCGGCAAGTCGTCATCGCTGAAGACAAAAAGGCTATTGTATATTTTGAAAGAAAGAAAGAAAGAAAGAGAAATTTTTTGGCCATTTCTTAAAAAATTGGCAATAAATACTTAAAACATACATTATGTTTAAGTATTCTTATAATTAGACTTAATTATACACTTACTTACACGAACTTAAAAAAAAGTGCAGCTAAATTAAAAAAAAAAGTTTTTTAAAAAAAATGGGAAATGCTCCAAATACGACTGCCACTCAGGAAACGCTAAGATGTGTCACCCTAGCCCTGATTTTCAGTGGCTACCTTAAGTACATTATATAGATACATACACATATATATATATATATATATATATATATATATATATATATATATATATATATATATACATATATATATATATATATATATATATATATATATATATATATACATAGATATATACACATACATACATATATACATAAATATATACATACGGATAACACACATACACATACACACATGGGCACTTATAATATATACTTATTTGGATTAATAATACAATTATATACACAATTGATAGGTTTTTAATATTCTTTTTATATTTACTTTTGGGCCACAACTGCCTTATAAATAACACTTATACACAATAGCAACCCGAGACATATGCTCAACATTACATGTTGCCGCATCAATTTAGCATGTTTTATCACAGAACCTGCGCTAACACTAGGCAAGAAAATAGTGGAGAAAATACTAATGGAAAGAAAATAGTGTAATTAGATTGTACACCCGTGATGTATGAAGGAAAAAAGACAATTATACGCACCGGAACATACATTGATATACACGCTAAAGCATAAAAATGTAAAATTTTAAATTGATACTCTACGATTGTAGCTGTTCGTTTAATAGTATAGCTTTGTATTTTGTACGAAAACTATACACTGATTGTAGGTTTCGAAGAGGCGATGGAAGGTTATTCCAGCACTTAGTTGCGGCATATCTGAAGCTCCCTCGGAATGCGGCAGAATGATGTATGGGTATGAGCAACTTGTACGCCGAAGCTCTTGTCGAATTCGTAGCATTGTCTCGTGCCCATTGTAACTTATTATAAAGATAGGAGGGAGTTCTCGTTTTGATTGTGCCAAATAATAAAGTGGTGAAATGTAGTTGCCAACGGTAATCCATTTTAAGCATTCTTGCGTTGTTAATATAAGGTGTTACATGGGCACGTGTAGGAATTTTATAACAGAAGCCGGCACAGGCATTTTGAACACGCTGGATAAGTTTCCATGAACGCGCGAGAAGTCTAGGCCCTAATACCGCGTCAGCGTAGTTAAATTTAGATAGTACTAACGATTCGCATAATTTATTACGCACCTCGGTGCATAAAACATTTCTGATTTGGTATAAAACTTTCAACCGGTAAAAGCAGTTCTTAGCTGTATTAATTATCTGTTTTTCAAACCTCAGTTGCTCATCCATTACTATTCCTAAGTTTCTCGCCTCGTTAACATGCTCAACATTTACATTTTTTATTTTTACCATTGGGTGGGCAGCTAACACTTTACTGATTTGTGCTTTAGTACCGAGTAGCATGTATTTAAATTTATTAGGATTTAAAACTAAGGTATTTGCTTCAGACCAATCTGCTATTTTTGATCGTCATTCAACTTTTGTATTGCATCGGTACTTTCACAGGGGTGGAAGGAAATATATAGCTGCACATCGTCAGCATATATGTAGTACTTGCAGTTTGTTATGCTTTTTGTAATATCTGCACTATACAAGGCAAAATCAAAGGACCCAGTATTGAGCCCTGCGGCACCCCTCTCGCAACAGGAGACCATTCGGAAACTGTTATAGAGCCATCACTATTCGTTACTTCGACAATCTGCCAATTTTCTCGTCCAAATCCATTTCGCGAAGAGATGCATCAGCAGATTCCTGGCACGATATCTATGGAACCACTCCCTTAATACCAATGTACGATAACTGGTTTTTAATACTTTTTATTGCAATAAATCTTATATATTACTAGGTTATATAAATATATCCAATCATAGTCAAAATATTTATAATCTGAACAGCTGACCCTTACCTTGGTGACTGATAACACGGTTCACAACTCAATGATATTAAAATTAGGTACCTAGTGGTCACGGCCGCCGGCTACTAATAGATGGATAGAATTGCATCGTATCATTACGATTTTATACCTTTAGTGGTTGCTTTCGACCAAAGATCGATTTCTGACCAAAGCAGAAGAATATTTCTTAAAAACATTAAGAATATATTTATAAAATTAAAAAAATATATTTTTTTAAACTTTTAATTTAAAGATTTATATTCGTATAGTACGTGAGGATAATATGGTCATCCAGTTAATATGGTCACTTTCTTATAACTCAAAAACTACAGCCTTGTTTGCATAGATGGCTTTGTGATAAGCCATCTATGCAAACAAGAGCTCTTCGTCGGTCAATCAAATAATAAAGGGTCAAAAAGGGCGCTGCTTTATCGACACCATTGTGTAAGAATATTATTACCCCATATCATGCCGCAGGTGTCGTCAGAGGCGGCTGAGGGAAATAAAGCAGGAGACGGGCAGTAGCGTCTTTCTAATTATGACTAGAATTAAACAACTGCGACATCCAACCCACTTGCCAATATTTCCCCAATAAGGCAATCTATGGAGGAGGCCTATGTTCAGCAGTGCACTTTACCGGGCTGTAACGGTAACGACGACGTTGAATTGTAATTGTAAAGCTGAGATCAAGTCCGCCCTTTATAATCTGTTTCACTAAATTGTACAATTAAGAATAAATAAAACGGCTTGATTATTAAAACTGCACTGCAGATTCCAGGCTCAATATTTGTTTCACGTTTGAGTGAGCGAAATGCTTTGTAAGGCTAATATTTACAGATATATTGAAAACTATACCAGTTGCATTCGTATTTATTTTACTACCTGCTTTAGAAATCAGTGATGTGCGAATACAGCATTCATTTTCGTAGCTTGAAAAGTATTAGGACTTTCATCATTACTTTATCTTTACTCATTTAAAGGTAATATATCTAAAGGGATCTAAAGGGAAGGGGATGGTAAGTGTCTCTTGTGGCTCATAGACATCTAGATCTATCGTCGATTAAGAAGCAAAATGCAGATGCGTTGCCACCCTGAGAACGTGAAGATGGAATACCTCTTTTCTATTTAAAGGGATCTTCGTTTCTCTATACTCACGACACGAAAAAAAGCATTATTTTGATATTTTACGCTGGTATTCTGTGAGAGCGGGTTCCTACCCCAGTCGGGTCAACCCATTCGTGGTTCTACCACATATATTCCAATTTATTTTACAAACTGCTTTCGAAATCAGCGAAGTGCGATTATAACATTCATTTTCAAATCTTGAAAAATAATAGAATACATACACACATTATATAAACACTCACGCCTGTCACCCAGAAGGGTAGATAGGGACTACAGATTTCCATTTAGCACGATCCTGACATACCTCTCTCGCTTCCTCCACATTACTGGTACTCTTAATTTGGCCCATTTTTAATATATCGCTAATTTGGTCGACAAACTTTCGCCTAGAGCCTCCCTTTCCGAATCTTCCATTCACTTCTGCAACATATATTTGCTTTGTCAGTCTTTCCTCATTCATTCTTTCTACATGACCTTCATTCTACATTCATTCCATATGAGATGAAAAATAATAGGACTTCGTTCCTAATTTATTTACTTATATACCAGTGACCCGCTATGAATTTGACTAGGTGGGATCTATTTATGTAGTGCTATTTATAGTTACAGTGTGCTCGTTAGTCACCTTTATTCTATGTTAAAGAAGTCTCAGTGTCTCCTCCATGCGTCGTACATATTCAATGATATTCAGTTAATCAGGTGAGTCAGTGAACGCACAGCAGACGGTCTTGCAGGTAGTCTATACTATTTTCTAAAACCACTCAATGTGATTTGGGTTTTACATAAAAATAAGTTAAAATTACAGCCTATATACGTCCCACTGCTGGGCACAAGCCTCCTTATTACTGAGATTGTTTTAGGGCAACGAGGTGTCCGCCGCGTTGTCTCAAAGCGTGTTGGAGAACTGCACATGTCTTTGAAATTTATTTTGTTATTTCTCAGATATGCAGGTTTCCTCACGATGTTTTCCTTCACTGCCGAGCACGTGGTAAACCAGCACATAAAATTACAATTAACGATTTCATTGGTGCCGGTGGGAATCGAACCCGTTTTGCTCGCGTGCTGTTAAATTTGCAGCGAGCGCTAACCACCTGAGCTACCACGGCATCTACATATTTCAATAGATTTCCTCAACTGTCAGTACGGATAGCCTCCTGCGTTACTCGGTAGCAATTACCGAGTCCTAATAAGGTTTACATATGGAAAAAAATTCGCACGTAATCCATCGGTATTATCTGTTTCTGAAAACAAGTACAAGCGATAATAGCCTAATGGCAGGGTGCAAACCGCTAACTCAAAGGTCGTGGGTTCGAATCCGCCATTCGACTACTCTGCCACTCCACTGAACCACTCCTAATACATACATTTTAAGCTTACCGAGAGTGGTTGAAAGGAATATTACTGATGTTATAATAGCGGTGCTGGTGTTTATTTAAAAAAATCCATTATATATCACTCACTCGACGCAAGCCGACGTCAATAGAGGCCCAGCCATCGGTTAATACATTGTAAGACCCTTTGTTGCTAGCTGACCGTCCACCAGTCTCCCCTCCTCCCTTTTGTTCCGAGCTTTTGTCCCTCGGTGACATACTCATTTGCAAGGTTTGTGTGTTCATAATCGAGCTATAATCGTGATTAATCGGTTAATTCGCACGGAAAAAATTTATGGCAAACACACATGTGATTAAGTTTGTCGTAGTTTTATTATTCTATTCATAATAACATGCTTTCTTATCGAATATCTGTTTTGTATATTATATTATATTTATATACTTCAAAAAAATCCCCTCAAACCAAATATCTAGCAAACACTAGGATCATAAAACGTTTTAACCTTTTGTTTTAACGATTACGGAAACCATAAAACTTTATATCTATTACTCTATTTCACGTTAAACAAAATACATAAGCTTTTATTGAGTTTCATTCGACGTATTCTCACGATCGCTCTACTAGTATGTACAGAGCGACGGACATCCGGCGGCCATGTTAACAGTTGTGCTACACTGACGTGGGTAGTGAAAATATGTAGAAATTATATTTTGCTATATTCAAGTTGATGCAGGAAAAATTCATATTGTATATTTATTTATTCTTTTCGTTATTCTCTTACTACGAAATTAAAAAGAAATTACTACTAATCAACCCTGAGAGCAGTGACATTTCGGAGCAAAAATAAAATAAAATGAAATACATATATAAGCAATTACACAAAACCATGTAGATATTTAACTAAATAAATATATTTTGCAGGTAAATAAACTGAACGAATATATCGTATACATACATATATATAAATATATAAGTATAATGTGTATAATTAGTACATACAAATATGTACCTATGAATTTATTCGTCTGTTTAGCAATACATATGATATAAGTTAATATTTGAGATTACTGAAAAATATAGTCTTAAATAAATTGAAGGAGAAGATACTGTCGAGTCGGCGCGGCTCAGTGCTTAGCATGCTGTAATAATCATAGTAAGGGACCAACACAAGTTTGATCCCCGATGGTACAGGCGAAATTGAAAATGCAATTTCAAGTGCTGATTTTCCACGTGCTCGGTGTTTATTTATTTAAGTGTAAGTCGTTGTTTACATAATGCACATAATATTATTTTATCGTATCCTCACGAATTATTATTTTATACGTGGTGGAGCCATGCTGCAGTTATATTAGATGTATAGTTGTAGCACGAATGGGTCGGCTCGACCGGGGAAGGACGACGCTCTCACAGAATACCAGCGTGAAATAGTAGCTTAATGCTGCTGTATTTCGTATGGTGAGTGTAGAGAACCGGAGACCCATTTTACTGGAAACGAGGCACTCCATCTTAGTCCTCACGGGTGACAACGCATCTGCATTTTGATTCGTAATCGAGGATAGATGTAGATGTCTATGGGCCACAGCAACCACTTACCATCAGGTGGACTGTGTACTCGTTTGTCACCCTATACTATAAAAAAAAACGAATGCACGCACGAATGGGTCGGCTCGACGGGGCAGGACCACGCTCTCACAGATTACCAGCGTAAAATAGCAGCTTAATGTTGCTGTGTTTCGTGTAGTGAGCGTAAGGAACCTGAGAACACTTTTACAAGAAACGAGGCATACCATTTCGGTTCTCATAGCATCTGCATTTTGGTTAGAGTATTAATTGAGGATAAATGTAGATGTCCATGAGCCACAGCATCCATTTACCATCAGATGGACTGTGTGCCCATTTGTTAACCTTATTCTATAAAAAAAAGTTTTTATATTTTATATGGAATGAATAACTTATTTTAATAACTAGAAGCATGCATTGCAAATGATTGTGTAATCAGTGCCTAAGCTGATGGGTTCATACTATTTCTGCATTACTGCGATCCTTGTTATTTTTATATAGAATAAGGGTTTGTCACCCACGAGCACGCAGTCCATCTAATGATAAGTGGATGCTGTGGCCCATATCCCCTATCTATATATCTACATTTATCCCCGATAAAGAAACAAAATGCAGATGCTGACCCCTGAGGAATAAGATAGAAAACCTCGTTTCTGTAAAAGGGGTCTGGTGTACTCAAATAAATAAATAAGTAAGAGAAAACATCAGGGCAACAAGGAAAAATATTATGGGATATATCAAAAAGCTTTTATAGCAATCGACAGACAATACTTGTAATGTAACAAGCTCGTTTATGCCCGACGTAAAATATCCAGAACCTGGGAAGCTGCGTCAAAGATGCGAAACGTCTGGTACAGCGACCGTTAATCCGTCTATCCAGAGTGGCGATTAACTTAAAATCCTCTTTACTCAACTCACTAAGCCTGTGGTAGTTGAATTAATATTGCGAGACGCAAAATTATTTATTTTAATGTTACAAGTTCAAATTGTTAATTCGCTCTGTATAATATAATTTCTAACCGTAATAAATGTAATATCTGTATATTATACTAAGTGGCAAGTAAAATCGAGGTCTGGAGGGGGGGGGGGGGGGTGATGACCTGCAATCAGGTCTTTGAACCTACACGGACATCAGTCTCCCAGGAATGACATAATATTGTTTAAATAGAGATGTAACACTAATGTATCTTCCATGGCGTTTGTGATGAGAAATAAAAAATATTATTATATTATTATTAATACTAGCTGTGCCACGCGGTTACACACGCGTATATTACGTGTCGCCTCGCTTATCTATAATGTGGCTTTCACCACTGATTTCTCTCGGTTCTCATCGGACGGTTTTCAAGTGCTAATTAAGTACCAAGTTTGAAATGAAATGAAATGAAATGAAATGAAATGAAATGAAATTGAAATGAAATGAAATGAAATTTATTATTAACCTACATTACATTGTTGTTACAATTATTTTTGAGCTCTGAAGCCTGTGTTAGTAAAAACTGTGCTACAGGTCTCAGACTTCCCCATCTATTGTCTTAGTATTATAATGTAAGTATATTACTATTATAAAGAAATTTGTTAGTTAAAAAAATAAAATGATGAGTAATTAAAAAAGTGATAATATGGTACTAATTCTAATGTAAGGCCAAATTGCGCGTGTGCGCGCGCGCGCGCGCGCGCGTGTCTGTGTGTGTGCGTGTGCGTGCGTGTGTGTGTGTGTGTGTGTGTGTGTGTGTGTGTGTTCACACACGAGCGATTAAGTGATCTTTATGAACAATTCTTCAATTGCATTATAATTCAAGTCGTTAAGAGTTTGTTTTAATATTTTCTTGAATTCATGATTATTAAGGTTAATAATAGTTTTAACATTTCTGTTATTAACAGTTTTAACTTTGTTGAATAATTTATTATAAAGCATTGGTGCACAAAAATTGTAGCTTCTTCTAGCAAACACGGTCTGGGCTCTAGGTACAGGTAATCTTGTTACTCGTTTATTACTTATAGGAGGACAAGGCACAGAATGGCGGTGATATCTACGAAGACACTGGTACACAAATAATTTGCGTACTGATAACATATCGCACTGCTTGTACAGGTCATGTGTGGGGTATTTAAAAGGCAACCGCATCATAACTTTTAGGACGGCGCGTTGCGCACGCTCTAGTAGTATGAGGTGTGTCTTTGCTGCGCACCCCCAGACGCAAATACAGTATGAAATAATGCTCTCACATAGGGACTTGTATGTTAAAGAACATCATAACTAGCCACATCACGCAAATTTTTAAATATATAAATTAGCTTCCTTGTTTTACTCGCTAGAGCAGTTACTTGTGGGACCCAGCTAAGCCCTTCATCAAGAATAACTCCCAAATACTTTATGCTTGTCACACGTGACAAATATTCACAATTACACGTGGCAGGTACACGCAGTAGCCGGTTACATGGGTGAGTATGGATTTGAATTTGGAAATTACTGCCTGGTCGAGAACGGGTTAATATACCAAAACAAACATACTTTGTTTTTGCAGTATTTAAAGTGAGGAGGCTGTCTTCTAGCCAAGACGTTACAGTTTTTATGCCTTTTTCAGCGAGACTCCTAACTTTACTCCACGATGTGCCGTGAAACAAAAGTACTGTGTCATCTGCAAACATCACGATGTCAACGTCCTTTGACTGCAACTTACATAAATCATTTATATAAGCGAGAAAAAGAGTCGGGCCTAGCGTACTGCCTTGAGGCACACCGAAATGGCAAACAGCGCTGTTGCTTAAATGTTCCTTGATCCTGACTATCTGTGTCCTGTTACTTAAGTAGGATCCGAACCATTGCAGTGGCACACCTCTAATACCCAGGTTTTCTAGCCTTGTCAATAGTATAGGAATCGACACCGTATCGAATGCCTTTTGAAGATCTAAAAAGACACCGAGACACCTTTCATTTTTGTTTAAGTAAGAATTCGCTAAAGACGTGAAATGGAGGACAGCATCCTCAGTAGATTTGTGCTTTCTGAATCCATAATGGTTAGGGCTTAACAGGTGAAATCTTTCGAGGTAGCTAATCAATCTACTGTTTACAATTTTTTCTAGGACTTTAGAGAGAGTTGGCAACAATGAAATTGGTCTGAAATTCGACGGTAGATTTTTTTGACCATCTTTATAGATAGGTGTAACTAAGGCCTTTTTGAAGATATCTGGGAAGATACCGGTTTTTAAGCTAAGGTTTATTAGGTAAGTTACAGGTTCAACGATATAAGGACATGCATATTTTATGATGTGTGATGTTATGTTATCCCAACCAGAGGCATTACTTGATTTTAGGCTTGAAATAAATTTATGAACTTCGGCGCAGTCAGTCAAAAACAAGGAAAAAGAATTTGGTAACATGTTCGACCTGGCTGCATTGATAGACAATTGCTCTTGTGTAAGTCCTAATTTGTTAATAGTTTTAGTCGCCAACTCCAGACCAATATTAGTAAAGTACCCGTTCACCTCATCAAGAGACTCTGCCTTTGTTGTTTTAGTGTTGAGAAGCTCATCAGATGTATTTTCAGTTTTTTTTGTCAAGTTACAAATATCTTTAATTAAATCCCAAGTCCTTTTAATGCATCCTGTATTTTGATTAAATTTAGAGCGGTAGTAATTTGTTTTACTTAATTTAACAAGCTTATTACATATGTTTCGGTAGCTACAGTATATGGTTTTTAGATTTTTATCATTTGGTGTATTTTTATGGTGTTTCTGAAGCTTATTCCTTTTTCGGATTGAGATAAGGATACCTGGCGTTATCCACGGTTTTAGTCTTTGTTTTCTATGTGGTATGGAAACTTCCTTGGTATTAATGCTAATAACAGAGTGTAATGTAGAGATTAAATATTCAGCAGTTTTATTAACTGAGGTAAGTTTGTAGTATTCATTCCAGTTTTCATTAGCCAACTGAATTTTTATAGCATCAAAATCAATTTTGAGCCGCTTAATATTAGGTACAGACTTGTTAATTTTCGGACTATCTAAAATTAATAATATGGGTGAATGGTCGGTTAATGAATCGAATACAAAAGTTTGCCAATTACTTTTCGTTTTAACCATAAAGTGGTCAATACATGATTCTAAGCGTGTGGGTTTGTCAACACCCTGAATTAAGCCATAGTATGCCAAGAGACTAATGTAGCTTGCACCACTCATAGATACGTTCCCCGGCAATATATTTATATTTATATCACCGGTAAGTATTATAGTATTTTGAGGTGTGTCTTTCAAAATCCGCTCTAGAGAATTTAGATACTTCGCAGGATTCGGAAAACCTGCTGGTCTATACGAACAAATAACCGCACAGCTTTCTTCAATATTCAAAACCAAACAGTTACCTTCTGTACAGTCCGGTTCTTTAGGAGAGGCCACAATACCACTGCGCACATACGCTACTACACCATCATTTTGGTTCAGTTTGTTTTTTGTGTAGAACATTTGATAGTTATCCAAAGGCGGCGGTGGCTTAACCTCTTTTGTCCAACATTCGGTTAGAACAAGAATGTCTATAGGTATACTAAGCGACTCAACAAACACTAGAAAACGATCTAAGTTACAGTGAATGCTCCTTATATTAACTGTCAGAATAGACAGTGAGTTTGGAGTTACCTGGACAAGTCGCCTGCATAATGCAGGGTCCGCCACCTCAGTACAAGTAGGGTTACAAACGACATTTAATTCATTTTCAACAACAAAAATATTTTGATTATTGAATTTGAAACTATTGTTACATGGACAACGACGCATTGATTTTTTAAATGTTATAATATATTGTATATATGTAATTAGTGTAGTAGAAGTTTGAGCTTGTATGTGATACGATCTAAACTCTAAAAGTCTTATAGCCATGTAGTTCGAATGAGTAGAGTTATGTAATATGTAATGTGGATATGTTATGTTGCATGTGCATGGTATATATAATATGTATGTATTATCGCTGACATGAGATGGGTAACGCGAAACGGTAGCTATAATATATAGTAAATGTGTATATGTTGTATTGTGTGTGCGATTATAGTTGTGGATAAATGCAATGAGTGTATTGGTATGTGAGTTTGAGTAAAGGGCCTTACTATTACAGAAAATTAAATTAAAATAAAGAAATGAATGGATTAATAATATGAACTGTGTAAAAGTTTTGTAAAAATACACTTCATACAAATAGCTAAAATCTAGTCATTCGGTAGACATCTTGTTAAGGTCTTCGTGACGCTTGATCAGGATAGGCTTGGATTGCTCAGATTTCTTTAAGAATACTCTTCCACCTGAGGTCCAACAGAAGACGTAATTATTTTTCTTCGCAAAATCTCTCCCAGCTGCAAACAGCTTTTGTGGTAAGTTGTCCGAGATGTAAATAGGTTTTGCCGGTCCGTCCATTGAAATATCTTTTGTATTCAGCTTATTGTTGGCATGAGTTTTGTTGTATTTTTTAAGGTTTGAGATAAATTTATCCTTCGTAAGGCAGCTTGTAAAGTCTGCTATAATTGGCTTATTTCCCTCGTTTTTAGTATTAATTCGATATATATTTTTCACGTCCGACTGTTGAAGTGTTGAACCCAGGACTCCACCTGTCTTTATCAGAATATTTAATAAATCATCCTTGGTTTCATGAGTTTCCTTTGGGACGTTGCGTAATTCAATTTTCGTAGCATGGGTTTCACGCTCGAATTTCTCTTCTAATTCTTGAATACGCTTGTAGTAAGCACTGTTTTGCTCTTCTAGGTTGTGTACTTTTTCCAAAAGCGAATCGTATTTATCAGACATAAAATTAATTGAATGACGTATTTCCTCGTTCTGTTGTTTAATCTCCCCCATACGTTCAAGAATTATGGAATATTTACTGTCTTGCTCATTTTTGAAAGACGTAAACAATGATAGGAATTTGTCATGAATCATACTTAATTCATTCGAAGTATCATTACTATGTTTTCTTTTCCTTGGAGCGGTGTTTATATAATACTCCTTTTCGGGGGTAGTATGTATATTTGGTTCCGAGTCGCAATGTTGTAAGTTTGTTCGGCGCGCCGATGTCTGCAACGGCGAGCGGTTAAGCGGCATTACGGAAAGTACCAGACAAGTATAGATTAAAAGGTAGTTATCGCAGAGCTTACGCTTATATGATTAAATATAGTTATCCTCGTTCCACAAGTATGGTATGAATCACTCAGTGTGCGACAGCGTCGCAGGTAAGGCGTAGGTATCAGCTTAGTTGACGAATTAGACGCGGTCGGCTAGGGGTGCGTTCCGTCCAGTATATGTTGAGATTACACGCTGCGTGCGTATTTAATACAATGAAGTAATGAATGGACTCACTGTCTGTGTACGTTCACGCTGCCGTTTGTGTGCACGTTGTGACGAGTTGGTAATTAAGAACACCTCTTTGCGCTTATGATATCTTATTATTTTAATTTTAATTTTCACAACAGAATTAAATTTATTATGATTAAGACAGAAAGCAATTTACACGTCTATACTCTTTCGGGGTCCAGAGGGGAAGGGGTTTAAAAATTAGGTGCTCAGATATTTTCTGATTTCTGTTGAATTTTCTCTAAAGTGTTGAACGTCAATTCGATGATACCTTCGTGTGCAAAACGTCCCAAGTTGTATGGGTTACCAAAAATATACAAACCTAACGCTCCATTACGTCCAATAGTGAGTCAAATCGATTCGCCAACTTACAGATTGGCTCAACACTTAGCCAAAATATTATCACCACTCAAAGGACACACAAGAGCACATACTAAGGATTCATATCATTTTGTCAGTGAGATAAAAGACCTACGTCTTACTGACAATGAAACCATGGTCAGTTTTGATGTTCAGTCTCTATTTACATGCCTACCTGTTGAAGACTGCATCTCAATTATAACTAGGAAACTAGATGAAAATAACATGCCACCAGAATATGCAGTACTACTAAGACATTGCCTTACATCTGGCTATCTATTGTGGAAGGAAGAGTTTTACAAGCACGTAGATGGTGTTGCGATGGGCTCACCTGTATCTCCCATTGTCGCCGATATATTCATGGAAGACTTTGAGGAGAAAGCCCTCCTTACTGCACCTGTTACCCCAAGGTTCTACAAGGGGTACGTAGACGATACTTTCACAATTTTACCATCAGACAAAGTAACGGCATTTTTAGAACATCTTAATTCCATAAACTCTAAAATTCAATTTACTATGGAATTAGAGGCAAATAATTCGTTAGCTTTCCTAGATGTGTTAGTCATCCGAAATCCTAACAACACCATAGGTCATACTGTGTATAGAAAAAAGACCCATACAAACCGATACTTAAATGGTGAATCTCACCACCATCCTTCACAGTTAGCTACCGTGGGCAAATCTTTGTTACAGAGAGCACGAGGGATCTGTGACAGCAAACACCTGGCCGCGGAGCTTCAGCACGTCAAGCAGGTTCTGCACGACAACAAGCTTCGGGTCCCACGCCTCCGTCACAATGACCTAGTGGAGCCGGCCACAGTCGAGCGTGTGCCTGCTGTACTACCATATGTCAGAGGTGTCACAGACAAGATTGGCTACATCTTGAAGCGAGCTTCTATTAGAACATTCTACAAGCCGCCGAAGAAGATTAGTCAGTTCTTACCATCCGTCAAGTGTCATATTCCTCTACAAGATGCAGGAGTGTATAAGCTTGATTGTGCACGTGGTCTCTCATATATAGGGCAAACAAAGAGATCTATTAGAACCCGCGTAAAAGAACACATAGCTGATATGAAGCATCAACGTTCTGGGAAGTCTGAAGTTTGCGATCATATCCTAGATGGCCCCAACCATTACATCAGATTTGATAGACCACAAATCCTCGCGAAAGAACATCGATTCCTACCAAGGATGATAGATGAGGCTATTGAAATTAAAAACATCCTAATTTCAATAGAGAAGGAGGCTGGGTACTACGACCTGCTTGGGATCCTATAATTAATAAAATTAAAACTAAACCCAAGCATACCACTGCAAGACTTCAAAACACAGTTAGTTCATTCTGCGTAGATCGGACCAAAGACAATAATTAAAAAGCTGAAGGTACTCCGGGTTAACTTTGACATCGGGACGTCAGTCACCTCAGTCCCCCGTGACCATGGGTGCTAGAAAGCACCCGAAACGTCGGGTATTAAAATTAATATAAATAAAACGCGATAAAATCCGTAAAAGTAGTTTTAATCAATGTATAGTGTTCGCGTAAATATAATAAATCAAAAATAAAGTTGTTATATAGAAAAAAGCAGATGCAAAAATCCGAAAATCGGGTCTTGTGAAAAAAAATAGAATCAAAATCGGGTACAAAAGTAGTTTGATAATTAAGTATTAAATGCTTTCAAAAACACAATTCACTTTTTACACAGGAATATTCACAAAGTTGCTCATACAAATACCTAATTTTTAAACTTGGCACCTAATTAATTTTGGCTTTTTCTAAATGCAAGTTCCTGACTTTGCGTTGCAGGCGATACACATCTCTTTTACTTCCGATTACCTTAACAAAAATTCATATTTAAGGCTGGCTGAGAGGTGTAGTCTAATGATAGAGCCTATACTATCTTCATGAATTTGAATATCATATGCAAAAAGAGTACTTCAAATAGGACTAGTAATTCTAGAGATTAACTTGTTTAAACATACAAAAAATACTCTTTCGCTTTAATATATTATATAGCATAGATTTAAATAATAAATAAAACAAATGAAGTATACAACCTACAGTAACACTGCTCATCACGATGTGACACAGGGCAGCCAATCTGCAACAATATCTTCTTTGTTGCTAACGAACGAGATCCTATATATAATACTTTAAGAGTTTAAATTTTTTTTAAAAAAAAATTTAAGTAGCAGCCCAGAGCCAGGATGTTGGCGTTGTTTCACCCTTTGTGTTGTACCTGTAACTGCACCTGTGCTTGCATATATACTCGGTCAGTATGATCCTGACCTGCAATTGGCTAGTCTCTGTAAAAACTGGCCGTCGTGACTGAAATACGGTGACATCGTGTTGCTCCAACGAGTGACGAGGAACAATTAATGGTGTATAATTCCTTACATTTAGTAAAATTACATTGATTCAGAATCATATACATATAATATAATAAATAATTATAAGAAACTTGTTCCTATATACAATGGTACATAAACACCGCCAATGCAATTTGTAACTCGTGTATTTCCCTCGAGATGTACATTGAGACTCATTGTAGCTTTGTTTGCTTTCTTCGCTCACAATTTGTCCACGTGCGAGCTTAATTAAATATCATGGAGTTGACTACGGTAAACAATGAACGACAGACTGCAGACTTCCCGGAGCTTCGACACAACACGTGTGAACACGTACAGGATCGCCCCCGTCACTACATTAGATTTGATACACCACAAATCCTCGCTAAAGAACACCGATTCCTTCCAAGGATGATTCGCGAGGCTATTGAAATCAAAAAACATCCTAATTTCAATAAAGAAGATGGCTGCATGCTACCATCTGCTTGGGATCATATAATAAATAAAATTAAATCCCAACCCAAGCATACAACTGCAAGACTTCAAGATACGATAAGTTCATACTGTGTAGATCGGAACAAAAGATATATTTTAATGTATGGTAAACGCGGTTAACTATGACATCTGGACGTTGAACATCGCAGTCCCCCCCGTGACCCTGGGTGCTGTAAAGCTCTCGAAACGTCGGGTATTTAAAAAGTTAAATATACGCGATAAAATCCGTAAAAACTAGTATTATTTCAATGTGTAGTGTTCGCGTAAATATAAGAAATCATTATTGATATATGGTAATTAATTAATGAATAAATCGCGAAAAAATATTCTTACGCAATAAATAATTCTTCGTTATTATTTCATGTATGCATTGTCTTCAAAATAAGAACAACTTCAACGAAACTGGACGTCAGCCAGTGGATCAGTCCATAATGATCTTTAGATATACTTCGATCCTCTCCCATTTTTTCTACATGACCGAGACACCGGAGACGATGTGTTTATATAGTTCCAATGATGTATGAGTTTTTCTATTTGATAGTTTTTCCGTCCCCAGCTGCTGCTGCTATCTTTCCTTCTAACGGGGTAAAAAAACATGTTTTTTTTTGTTTTAAATAAATAAAGTCATCAAATTTTAAGGTGATAATCCGATCGAATTATCTTTTAAATCAGGTGTAGATAATCATTTCCAATTTTCGTGCAGTTCAAGGTGAAAACAACTTTCTCTTCTAAAAAACCTGACATTTACTTTAATTATTTTTCTGATTTGAAAATAGCGGTAACCAACCTTCCCTATCTAAAGGACGATTAGACGACTTTTTAATAAACGAAAGGTCGTTTATTAAAAAGCCAGTTCCAACATAAGCAGATTAATATTTAAAGAAAATACAATTTATTCTAAAACGTTTTTAGCGTGTCTTTTCATTTTGTTATTTGATTGTTATAAATCGAAACGTTTTTTTTGTAAAACGGAAAAAAGAGGCATTAATTTTACTTAAATTTATATTAAAGGTTTATTTAATTTGTTTCGTCTTCAATAATATTATATAATATTTTTTAAATAATTATAGGAATATTATAAACAGAAATTTTATTTACATAAGTTAAGGGTGGCAAAAGAGCAAACAGTCCACCTTATGGTAAGTATAATGCTGTGGTACATAGGCATCTATATCTATCCTTGAATAAGAATCAAAATGCAAATACATTGTCACCCCTAAGTTCTAAGAAGGAATACCTCGTTTCCAGCAGAAAGTGTTTCTGATTCTTCATATAAAAAAACCGCAGCATTAAGCTTTTATTTTAGATTGCTCTGGTATTTATTATAAAACAGTGGTCAAATATGTAGTTGCCGTATTATGGTAGTAACCACTTTAAATTAAAATCAAAACTGCTTGCTCCAAGATTTGTGAACACATAAACTATAACCTTCCAGATTCAAAAAAGTTATGACATTCTGTTGTTTGACTTTTAATTGTTTTTACAGTCTGTAGTTGAGTAAAACATGGAGATGGGATACCTCAAAAATTTGAATTTTGCAGTATATGACACTCGAGAGATATGGTTGAATTATAACTAGCGTTTAAAATTAAACAAACCGTTTAGGCTGGACGAGATACACACTCCTGTGAGGAATGAGTAAACATCTGTCGACCTTGATTATTGTTTAGTGATCGGTGTCGTGCGGACGAATTTACAAAATAACAAAGAGATCCAAAATTGGCGAGCTATTTAAATGATTAAGAATACGTTGGTTACTATTGTTTAACAGGTGACGTGGTAGAGCCATGCTGCAGCTATAGCATATCACGAATGGGTCGGCTCGACCAGATAGAAGCACACTATTACAGAATACCAGCGTAAAATAGCTCTTGAGTGTAAAGAACCGGATACCTTTTTTACTAGAAACGAGACATTTCATCTTAGTCCTCAGGTGTAACACAGCGTCTGCATTTAAGTTAACAGAAATTTTATACTTATTAAAAACAATAATTTTCACTTACATAAGAACTTAAAATTTAAATTATACAAAAGATCGTACATTGAACTTAAGATGCTTATATCGTTGTTTGTGCAAAATGTTGCGTTATTTATTATGTTTGAACGACATAAATAGTAATAATAAGACAAGTTGCCTTGTTATTACGATTTCTGCGGTTTGAACAAAGCTGCATAAAATAATATTTACACAATAATGTTGAATAATATACGTTACATACGTATAGTAATATAGGTTAGACTTAAAGTTGTGACATTTTTTTACATTCGATGGTATTTAATTAATTGAGGATGTATGTAGATTATCTGTGGGCCACGGCATCCACTTACCATCAGGTGGACTGTATGTTCGTTTGTCACCCTCATTCTATAAATAATGCCGGTGGTGTGAGAACAACGTACACTCGGCTATGTTTTTGGTGATTTTTGTACTGTTTCTTTTCATGATCTCGTCGGTAACGCGCTTCATATCATATCGTTTCATTGTAATTCAAAGAGACGGTTGGACGGCGACGTCACTTCATATCATATTCTATTCTGATGGCGCACGTCCTTAGTTTTCATCCGCGAAAACAATGAATTTCAAATTTCTCCCACCATACATTACATTTATCTCTTCTGTAGAATTTAATAATGTTATGAAAAATTCCGCAAGCCTTAATCGAGTGTCGTTATGAAAATTTGGGAACGGCTTATTGATTGAGCTGAAAACGTTTAACCTAAAAATCCATGTATTAATTCACATATTATAACTGTTTATTGCTATTAAGCTCTCCCCCCTCCCACTCTCCCTCTCTCTCTTACTGCTAGCCACAGGTACTTTTCATGCAAGTTTTCTTACAAGGATTTCTTTCAACACCGGATATGTCATCACCAGCCCTTTAAATTGCAAGTAATAATAATTTACTTCATTGATGCCTGCAGGGATCGAACCCGCATTGTTCACGTACTGCGAAATTAAGGGCGAGCGCTTAGCTCCTGATCTATCATATACAAAGACCATTATTTAGTCTGTCACTCTTCGTAATAGTCGTAAAGAAAATATTCCAAACTGTGAAGGACAATTGCGGTTGAAAATCGCTAATGAACTTTACACTGTTCTTTAACAGGAATTCTTCTGTTGAAAATTTATCGTTGTCAAATTGGAGTAATAAAAAGTCACTTTCATTAATATTCATTTTAAAATATTTTCATCGTATTTCAAATATATTATATATAACTTTAAATAATTGTCATGTTGTGGCATCGTGAGAAAATCCACTAAACAATATCCCAGGGCTGTAACATGCATCTTTCTGATAACAAAAAATGCGTTAAAAGTAATAGACTATTTAAATGAAATTAACTTTTATGGATTTTATCGCATATGTTTATTTATTTTATATTAAAATTAATATACTGGATAAAATCCTTAAAAATTGTAAACATACGAAATGATTAGGTACCTAATAGACCGCTATCTCATAGCGACGTGTAGTAAAATAGTCACAACTACGAAATCCGTATGAGTAGTTTTATTCATGACTTTTTTTTTGCAGAACGTACGTTGACTTTGAGATCAATGGTAATATCGTAAAGGTAAATATCGCTTCGTTTCTTAACTTTCATATAACTTGAAATAGCATCTACACTGTGTGCACAATAAGGATGGGACTGTCAAACCGACATTTCCATTCACTGAAGATCCTTCGTCTTCCATTTTATCGGGTAATAAATGTCTTTTTTTTTTAATCTAATTCAAGTCCCATAGTCACATTTTAACCGACTTCAAAAATGAGTTGGTATTCAATTCGAATGTATGTTTTTTTAATGTGTGTTGTTACCTCAAAACTTTCTTCTAGGTGAACTGATATTTATTATTCTTTTTTATTTGAAAGCTGGTGCTTCTGTTGTAGTCCCGTTTAAATTTGATCACGATCTAACCAGTAGTTTTTGAGTTACCCTTAATAATGCGTATTTAATTGACTTCGAATACATTGATAATGTTCCCCTTTTTATTTATATTGAAGTCGATCGTACACAATTTGTAATTTTACCGGTTGTTGTTTACAGTTACAATAATACATTAAAACGTTTTTATTCAAAAAATACTTTAAACAAAAAGCTTTTAACAGAATTACTTTTTAACCATTATTTAGGGAGTCTGTTCTTCGTTAGGGTAATGGCAATATTCATTAAATGTGTGTTTGAATTGAAATGATTTACAATCGGACCTTTTTGGCGTTAAATACAGTAATGGATTAACGGGATCAAATAAATTTATTACTTACTTAACGTTAGTTACAATGTTGAGAGAAGGCTTGAATGTATATTCACGTTTAGTTTCGGTTGGTTTATGGAGCCAAATATGGCAGATAGATGTGGGGTTTATGGGCTACAGCAACTTACATTACTAGGTAATGGCGGTGTATGAACACCCACGACCCCATATTGTTTATATATATATTAAGAGGGGGCAAACGAGAATGCAGTTCACCTGATGGTAAGTTACATCCGCCATCCATTAACAACTGCAACACCAGGGGAATTGTAGTTCCATTGCCAGCATTTAAAAAATACGTTTTTCTTTGAAGGTGTCTAAGTCGCATCGGTCCGGCAAAATTGATGGTGGTTGTAGATTCCACAACAATTGCCGCGATATGCGATAGTAAAATGTAGCTGCCAACATTAATTCAAAAATTTCATCTGACTACTGAGACTCCCCGAGGTAGACGCGATAGAATATGCGGAAAAAAAAGAATGTGCGTGAAGCCGGTTAGAAAGAATTTGGTCGTCGACGAATCGAGCCGCTCTGCGTTGGATGCGATCAAGTGAAGGGCACTGGAGCTGACACTGAGGTGCCTCGGTCAAGAGATGAGAAGAGTACTCATTGTAAAGCCTAACTTGTGCCTTGTAAAGTTACAAGCTGTGTGGGGCAACGAACCGGCATTTCTACACAAGGAAGAGAAGGAATGGCCGCAGCAACAAGCGGGCGGGAAGCGATGATATGGAACAAATCGTGGCGTGGTCTACGTTCAGAAGTGGACTTATGGTTAGTTGTAATGATAAAAATTATGATGATATTTTAAAATAAAATCTATTCTCTTTTCGCCTATCGCGATTCTGAACGTTAGAAATAGGGTGATTCATTAAAGAAGAGGGTCATTGGAGCAATCTTAGATTTAAAATCTAAAGAGTCGCTCTGACAAAAATTTCAAGAAATTAATATATTAAATTTGATCTCTAAATACATTTAAGAAAATGTAATGTAAGTACACAAAAACAGAAGTAGTTGTACGAAAATAAGTGATATTCATTCTGTAAATACCTACTAGGAACAGACAAGCAAGTAGTACCAGTTACTCGACTCTACCGAGTCAGTAATTCATTCTTGGGGCGATGTATACGCTTTTACAACAAAATCCCAGAAAATATACAAAATTTTCCCTGCACAAAGTTCAAAAACTTTATTAAACTAAGTTTGTATAAAAAGGGTTATTATAATATTAAGGAATTTATGGATGATTATACCCCCGTGAAGGGTGATCGCTACCAAGCTATTTCTAATTTGTTATGTGTTGTTTTTTTTAATTTATTATCAAATAAAAATTGTTATAAATTGTCTACGCGGCACAGCGGAAAACCGCGCAGGTTTGTGTTGCGTGCCGTTCCGTCTGCAAAATGTTAATTGTAACATACGTGATTGTAAGCTCTTATTTAAAAAAATTGTCCCGCTGGGTTTCTGGGTGGTTCTTTCCAGGGCGGGGTTTTTTTGAACCAGTGGCAAATTAAAAAAAACTGGTATTATTCATAATCTATATTGAATAAAAAGGTTTCCGTTTCTGTTTGTGTTTCAAAAATAATTCATAATCCACTAACAAATTCGTAGACGAAATAGGGTGATTTATTAAGGGTTAATTTTTAAATCGACAGATATAAGTTGTTAATTAAATAATTTTTAACCTGATTCAATATAAAAGTGAACCATTGCACTATTAAACTTATACAACTATTTCTTCACTTGTTTATGTTGAATTTCATAGTTTAAATAAATTTTATCTGAGGACTCTAATCGTGTATTGGCGGTGTAAGATTATCCAATACTTCATATGGTTCCGTAGGTGTCATCAGTGGCGACAGAGGAAAATTTAAACCGAAGATGGGCAGCAGCATCTTCCCCCTAACATCTTAAACAATAAGGGACTGTGGTTGCCAACCCGCTTTCCAAGCGTGGCAACTATGGCAAAATCCTTGTTATGAGTCAATCTATTGGAGAGGACTATGTTCAACAGTGAACTTTTGATATCAAATCATCCATCCGTGACAGACTAATTTTAAAAAGTCTTAAAAAAAGTTTTGTATTTAACAGTAAGAATTATGATCAAAAATGACAATTGCCGGAAATGGTACTTCGAATTATTACTATATTCTACTGCCCCATTTTCAACGTCCACAAGTAGCCACAAGATCATCTTGCTAGCAACGTCAAGCATACAAAATCGCTGCAAAGCGGTTTTGTTTCTCCATTCCTATAATCAACCAAAATTGTTTCATAACTTTACCGTATATAGTTTGCGTAAGTATCTAAGAACTGTTGGCAACGTGCCATCGAAGTCAGTTAGTTACATCCATGTCCGCCATTTCCGGTCACTTAAATCGTTCCACAAGTAGAAATAAGTTTTATTAAATCCTTTATACTTAAGTAGATATACGTTTTCTATGACACATTATTGCATTACATTGACTAAAACTTATACACAGCGATGGGTTTACAATAAGACACAATAAGCACTGGCCTATGTTCGGCAAAAAGATCATTCTCAAAACTAAAGAGACTAAAACTGTTGTCGTAATATGATGAAGCAGGAAAGATTGAATGCATTATCACAACTTTCCATTATAAGTTATTAGCTACGTGAAATATTTAAATTACGACTATATTGACGAGCATTACGCTATTAAAAAGTCAAGGAAACAGTATTTCAGCGACCAAAGAATAAGCACGAGAGTAGAACAAATGCAGTAGAAATGCGGTCGTTAAGGAGTATGTTATGGCTGAATGTTAGTGACAGGGTGATAAATTGTGTGATAAGAGAAGATTGTGGCTTGCAAGATGATCTTGTGACCAGTATTAAGAAAGTAATGTTTCGGTGGTTTGGTCATGTGGAAAGAATGAATGAGGAAAGGGTGACAAAGCAAATTTATGTTGCAGAAGTGAACGGCAGAGTCGGAAAAAGATGTCCTAGGCGAAAGTTTATCGACCAAATTGACGATATATTAAAAATAGTCCAAATTAGGAGTACCCTTTACCGACGAGCATGCATGTGGTAGGTATATGGATGTGGAGGAGGTGAGAGAGGTGTGTGAGGATCGTGCCAAATGGAAGTCTGTAATCTCTGCTTACCCGTCTGGGTAACAGGCGTGAGTGTTTATGTAAATAATACCTTAAGAATCGTAACTATTTTACTTCAAACAAAAGACCAATATAAAATGAAAACTAGGACACCAAAAATTTAAATCCGGCACTGACTGCACCCATATTTTTCTGTAAATAATTTTAACAACGAAAAGTGTTATTCCCTTGAAATTAATAAAAGCTTATGTATTAAATCATGATTGAAAAATTAACTTAAGTAAAATTACAGCCATTATACGGCTCTCTACTGGACACAGGCTTCCTTTCATTAGTAAGAGGGCTTAGGGCAAGGGAGTGTCCGCCACGCTGCCTCAATGTATGTTAGCGAATTTCACATGTCTTTGATTTTCCTCAATGCGTCAGACATGCAGGTTTCCTCATGATGTTTTCCTTCACCGCCCAGCGCGTAGTAAAAGGACCAATGCGACTAACAATTTCATCGGTTATAATTCTTTATGTTTATACGAGTACTCGACATGTAATTAAACGAATTTATAGGATTTTATTGCGTTAAGTTTTACAGTTACACATAATGTAATGCAAGATAACTTTTAGTTTATTTTATACTAGAAAGTAATTTATGTGTAACCTACAATAATAGATAGATAGATAGATAATTCTTTATTGTACACCAAATCATAAACGAAAGAAGAAGAAAAAAAATAGTGTCACAATGGGCGGTCTTATCGCTAAAAGCGATTACTTCCAGACAACCTTTGGATGGACAGGATCGCAAAAAGTAGTAAATTGAGTGGTTTGGTGATGCAGAAACAATATTTATAAATATATCCATATTTTATATAATATAATTAAAAATGAACAACAATAAATACAAAAATACGAATTTATACTACATATATAGATGGCACGAACTCAACGATTAAGATAGTGACTGTGTAAAAGTTTCTGAAAAACAGGTAAAGACTGCTCGGGTCTCACTGACTGAGGTAGAGCATTCCATAGACGGACTGCTTGGATACTAAACGACCTGTCCATAAATTTGCAATTATGGGCAGGCATTTGTAATGTAAAATTCTCTGATGATCTCAAAACTTTCTAATGGGAATAGTGAAGGAATTCAAAACGATCCTTAAGATAAGAAGGATATGAAGGATTAAAGAGAACATTGTAAAGAAGTGACAGTTGTTGAGCTTATTACGAAAACAAGATACGTGATCATATTTGCCCAAACCAAATATGAATCTTATACAAAAGTTTTGAAGACGCTCAAGTTTATCAAATGCTTCTCAGTGAGATCAAGATAGCAGACATCTGCGTAGTCCACAATTGGGAGAAGAAGAGATTGAGCAAGCGCAATTTTAGTGGCAATAGGTAGAAAGTTCCTTAATCTGTTCAACGATCGGGCAGCTGCAAAATGTTTACGACTAACCTCCTGTATTTGAGGACCCCATGATAAGTTCCTGTCAATATAAATTCCCAAGTCCTTGACTTTTTCACTAACAGGGATAAAATTTCCATTAAATACAACTTGAGGTGCTTGAGATATGTTAGATTTTCCAATCATATACGAACTTCCGATGATAATTACCTCTTCTTTCTTTTTGAGTCTTTAGGGAATTAATCTTCAAGCCATAATTTTTTGCCCAATCTGATATTTGCTCAAGATCACTATTTATGTTGCTAATAGCTACATATAATTCACTAGGAGAAACATGAGTATATATTTGAAGATCATCTGCGTATAGGTGGTAGGACGAAGTAATCTTAGTGGCTATAGAAAATCTAACAGGGAAAGGATAGTTAACTTGCCATTTTACATTGCAGATCTAATATCTTCCATAATGTTGACTAAGGCTGTGGCAGTACTATGCCCAGGACGAAAACCGGATTGTAGAGGATTTAGAAGGGAATGATTGTGGAGGAAAGCATTGAGCTGATTATATATCAAGCGTTCGAGAACTTTGGACAGGAATGGCAGAATAGATATAGGACGATATTACGAAAAAGTTGTAGGGTTAGGTTTTTTAGGCAACGGTATGATATGAACGTCTTTCCAAATTGTTGGAAAAACATCACTAGAAATCGAGGAGTTGAGGATATGGCAAAGTATTGGGATGATTATGTCAAGAATCGGAAGGATCATATTACGGCTGATATAGTCGCTGCCGATTGCATTCGAAGTAATGGATAGAGTACTCTTCTTAACATCACAATCAAATCAATTTTCGATTTAGGACAAAAGATGAATGATCAGGAGTTGGAAGCGATGTAAGAAAATTTAATGTGTTAAATTTTGTAGTCCCATTTAAGTTGGACGAGGATGAGAAGAATTGATTTAGTAAATCAATATTTAAACCTTTAGAGAGTACATTATTACGAGACTTTCCAACCCTCATTGATCTAAGAATACTCCAGACTTTAGCCGCATCACCAATTTGTACTGATTTATGGATATAGTGGCACTGAGCATCCCTACTAATATGGTATATACTAATAGGGTATCTATTGCAGTAATTTCGAATAGTGACATATTTTTCCCAGTTTATAGATGTAGGCCTACATTTATATTTTGTCCTGCCTGCACCTTTGTTGTTTAAAATGGATTTTATTTCATCATTCAGCCATGGTGACGGGCGATGTCTCATTTTAATTACGCGAACTGGTGCATGTTTATCATAGAGACAGGTGAGGTAAGTCGTAAATATTGCAACTTTATCGTCAACTGATTCTGCATTTAAAACGGCTGACCAATCAATGTTGGAAGCATCTTCGCAGAGATTTTGTATATTTATACCACCGAAATTGCGTTGCAGAAGAACTTAGACTTAATTTTAGGTGCATCCGCTGAACACTGACCATGCTCAACAGCGAGTTCAGAAGAGGACACAAAGATAAGGTCGAGCAATGACGGAGTAGCATTAGGAAAGTGATGAGTAGAATTTAAAGGTAAAATAGAGAGATTAGTGGAATTTACTATAGATCGAAGAGAGGATGAACGAGAGTCTAATAATTTGTGAGAGAATAATGCTCACAAAGTAATATTAAAAGAACTTAAATTAAGACTTACTCCAATGGTTTGGGCACGTTGAACGAATGAGTGAAGACCGAATGGTGAAGAAAATATATAGAGCGAAAGTAAATATTATAAGGTGTCGAGGTAGACCTAGACTAAGACCATGTGTGCAAATTGCTCGAAGAGGGGAGGGTCAAGAGTACTCGGATTCCTAGACGTGCTTGTATGAAGAAGTTAATGAACCTGAAAGAAGTGAAAGAGGTATGTAAGGATCGTGACACTTGGCGATCTGTTCTCTCTGGCTACCCCTTTAGGGATTGTGCGTGAAGATAAGTAAGTAAGTAAATTAAGACCCATCTTATTTTTAATGACGGACAGTTAAAAATAAGTTAATTAAGTCAAATTAATAGCGATAAAATCTGTAAAATTATTTTTATTTAATTTCATTGGTGCCGGTGGGGATCGAACCCGGATTGCTCGCCTACTATGACATTTACAGTGAGTGCTTAGTTCCTGAGCTACAACAGCTTGAATTACGATTGAGAAGTAAAGAATAACTTAATCAATACTGTCTAACTTGAAACTAAATTGATCCATAACTTCAAAGTTTATAGCAAGCTCTCACTACCGTTACCGAGCTTTACCTAGAAGCATTTGGCAAACAGCCAGTGGTCCTTAACAACTTCAATGTACCGCTGTTTAGGAACAACCATATCTGGTCACTTAAATTAATGTCTTGAATAGGACGTTGAAATATAAAGGGAACTAAAAATAATGCTTAGAGCACAATTTGGTATGTAACGACTGGTGGGCCTGGTGGCTAGTCAGCTGTACCGCCTTTTCAATCTGTGCTGGCGAAATGGGCAAGTGCCGGGAGACTGGTGCAAAGCCGTAATCATGCCATTGTATAAGGGAAAAGGGTCACGGCAGGACTGCATAAATTACCGTGGTATAAGCCTTCTTAGCGTCGTCGGTAAATTGTATGCGAAAGTGTTGATTGAAAGGGTTGTGAATGAAACAGACGAGAAAATATGAGATGTACAAGCGGGATTTAGAAAGGGAATGGGATGTACGGATCAGGTCTTTTCCTTGCGGTACATAGCCGAAAAGTGTTTGGCTAAAAACAAGAAAGTCAACTGCGCCTTCGTAGATCTAGAAAAGGCCTATGATAGAGTGGTGAGGAATGAATTGTGGTCAGCACTGTCCGTGTACGGTGTGAGCAGTGTCCACATACGAGCATTGCAATCTCTTTATAGGGATTCTAGTGCTTGTGTAAGGATAAACGGGGCATACACTGAATGGTTTAATATCGAAAAAGGTGTTAGACAGGGATGTGTAGCGTCACCGTGGCTGTTTAATCTGTTCATGGACAATTGTTTGACAGATTTAAAAGAGAATGAAAGTGGGTTGAGAATGAATGAGTTACTCGTCAAATGTCTTCTCTATGCTGATGACCAAGTATTACTTGCGTCTTCGGCCGAGGAGTTGCAGGAGATGGTAACTGCTATGAGTGGAGCTTTTGTTAGAAAGGGAATGAAGATGAATGTAAGGAAAACGAAAGTGATGGTGTTTGAAAAAGATGAGGCAGTGACAGACTGCAATATCGTGATTGAAGATGAACAAATTGAACAGGTGAAAGAGTTTGTGTATCTGGGGTCAAAGTTTACAAGAGATGGAAAGTGTGAGAGTGATATCGAAAGAAGAGTGAATGCAGGAAACATGGTGAATGGAGCTTTGCACTCCTTTATGAGCAGTCGGAAGGTGTCTAACAAGGCTCGTTTGGCTGTGCATGAGGGGGTGTTGGTTCCGACACTCATGTACGGAAGTGAAAGTTGGGTATGGCAGAAGAAACATGAAAGTAGAATAAATGGAGTTGAGATGAGAGCATTAAGAAGTATGATAGGAGTTAAACTGAGTGACAGGATAAGAAATAGTGAGATAAGGAAACGTTGTGGTCTGAAAGAAGATGTAGTGACAAAAATTGAGAAAGGTATGCTGAGATGGTTTGCCCACATCGAGAGAATGAATGAAGAACGATTGACAAAAAAAGTGTATAAGGCGAGTGTGAATGAAAGTGCTGGAGGGGGTAGATCTAGGCGGACTTTTCTAGACCAAATTAGGGACGTCTTGAAAAAAGGTCAGGTTAAGAGTACCCTAAACCGTAGAGCATGTATGAAGGGAGTAATGAAAGTGGACGAAGCGAAACAAGTATGTAAGGATCGTAGCAAGTGGAAAGAAGTGGTCTCTGCCTACCCCTACGGGAAAGAGGCGTGATTATATGATAATGATGACTCTGTCTCACGTTTGTTTGCGTGGTAAACCCACGCTGCAGATATGCTAGTTATATAATACAAATGTGCGGCTCGATCTGGGTAGGCCATCGCTCTCATAGAATACCAGCGTGAAACTTCACAATAATGCTGCTGTATGGTGAATGAAGATAACCGAATATCCTTTTTAATGGTAACGAGGTATTCCATCTTAGTCCTCTAGTGTGACAACGCATCTGCATTTTGATTCACGATGTTGTATGGGCCAAAGCATCCACTTATTATGTGGACTATGTACTCGCGTCACCGTTTACTCAGGTGGCATTATAGTCATGTACATACCGGCTTACGATTAGTAAAGCATGAGACAGAGATATAGGGAAGACATTAGGAGTCAAAGAGTTAACTATTATCAAAATCTACAAGCCACAGTTAGAACAATGACTGCCTTCAGCTTATTGCTTCTGACACGGATCACTTTTTTCTTTATAACACATACACATAAACAACCACGCCTGTCACCCAAAGGGTCAGACAGAGGCTACGAACTTTCATTTGGCACGATCCTGACACACCTCTCTCGCTTTCTTTACATCCATATACCTACGCATACATGCTTGTCGGTTAAGGGTACACTTAATTTGGCCCAACTTCAGTATATCGCCAATTTGGTCGATAAACTTTCGTCTAGGGCGTCCTTTACCGACTCTGTCGTTCACTTCTGTACCATTTGTCACTCTATCTCCTTATCCATTCTTTCTACATGACCAAACAACCGAAACATTCCTTTCTTAATTTTAATTACATCATCTTACAAACCACACTTTTACCTTATCGTACAATTTCTTACCTTGTCATTCGAATTCAGTCGTAACTTACTCCTTAATGACCGCTTTTCTACAGCACTTACTCCAATCTCTTGCTTCTTCTGCGAAACCTTACGTTCACTACAATACATTAAGGTAGGTACTAACACAGCATTGTAAATCGCAATACGTGCCTTTTTTGATACATTCTGAATTCCCACAATAGATATGTTTACTAATAATAATTGCGTTTGCGTCATGAATGAATGATGAACCATGATGTTTTCAAGATTCTCGATTAGAGATTTTTTCCAAGTATAACTTCCAAAGTAAATCAACTAAAAACAACACCGGTGAGCAGATCTTAATATTCCTATTTCTACTGAGTTTTCGCAGTCAATTTAAGTAAAGTCCTTGTTTTCAATAAATCATGAAACTTTCACCAAAGAACCAAAGCAGGAATGAAAATGTTTGTTTCAGGGCAACGGTTATTGTTTTTCGTAACTTCGTTAGCGCGTTTGTTGACTTTTGAGTTAATTTGCTTCCGCGTCTTTTTTACTGTTTTGTTTTAATCATGAAACAAAGCTCAATTTATTTTTCTAACACTACGCGTCAATGATTTCGTAAATTTTTTAAGTCTCGTTCACAAATGGTATGTTGTATGTCATTATCATCATTATGACGGAGTATTAAAAATCCACTACTGAGTAGACCTCCCCAAAAATTACCCCAAAGAGAGAATATATGCCACAGCTACTACGCTGGGTAAAAGGGTTGACAAGCTTAGTATTTACTATTTTGAGCTATTAATAGAAAAATGCTACTGTCCATCTCCTGTTTCATTTCTATAAGCAGCCTCTTACTCCAGCCACGGGACGACATAGACAATTCTGCCACGCTGCCACTACCGGCCTAATTTTTATTAATTAAGGCCACTTCTTTATTGCTCGGTACTCAAACTAATTACAAGCATAACATCTATCAATGCGACACTAATTAGGTTAGGTTAGTGTAGTTAGTCTTTTTGTTATCAAGCATTCATATACAATATTTGCAAATTGTTATTACCTCTGGATTGACCAGGAAATAAGAATATTATCAAAACTTCCGCTTTACCGAAGCTCGTGTCAGTTAATAAAGCCACATACTACATTATATTGTAATTCTTTTTAGTAAAGCCGCGGGGGTTTCTCCCTGGTTCTTCATAGGACAGAAGTTGTTTCCGAACCAGTGGTAATACTTAAATTACTTACAATAAGTTTTCATGTAATCCATATTGAATAAAACATTCTATTCTCTTCTATACAATTTGCATATAAACACTTATTTTAGTTATTAATTTTTTTTACAATCGAGTTATCTGATATAAAGTTATTTATATATGTTTGTATACTGGTTCTAACAACACATTTAACCACAAGGTTTTTGTTACATGTTGTACAGTAAAAAAACGTTATGAGTGATTTGAAAAATATTATTAGAACGTAAAATGTGCAAATAAAACAAAAATTCTTACAAAATAATATATGAATGCGACAAGATATTCTCAACTTGTTATAAAAGTACGAGTATCTCAGTTACGCCGGAAGTATCCCTTCAATTTCATATTTCTCAAGACACTCGTTTCAACTTGAAATTTTTGCTTTGTGTCTGTATCGGGCTTCCCTCGAGTTGATTTAGTGCTGCCTTTTACAATTCAACGAAAAATTTGTGTCGTTACTTCAGCTCGAGCAAAGTTACAGCCGCCGGTGAAGTAGAGGCATGCCCAAGTTTTTATTGTTAGTATAAATTGACTACTGCGTTGCTTCGGGTTACCTTTTGTTTTTAATTTGCATCTACTTTTGTTCTTTTATTCGTAGTAGAGCCATGCCGCAGCTATATTGTGGTTGCAGCACGAGTGGCTCGGCTCCACGGGGAAAGATTCCCGTTTTCACAGAGTACCAGCTTAAAATAGCAGCTTAATGTCGCTGGGTTTCGTATGGTGAGTGTAGAGACCTAGAGACCCTTTTTACTGAAAGCGAGGCATTCCAGCATAGTCCTTAGGAGTTGCAACACATCTGCATTTCAATTCTTAATCGAGGATAAATGTAGATTTCTATCGGTTACAGCATCCACTTACCATCAGGTAGACTGTGTGCTCGTTCGTCACTTTTATTATATAAAAAAATAAATTGTTTTTTGGGTCAGAACACAGATGTATGAAGTTAAATTAAATGTTTCTTGTTTAATACTACTCAGGTGTCTTTTTATTGGAAGAAAAGAAAAAAGGAAAGACTCGAATTTGGTACGATCCACCAACGTACACTAAAATAAAAAAAATTACTTAGAAATAAGTAAATTAATTAATTTGACTTTTGGCGTTGCCATGCAAAAAAACCATCTTATTTTTTTGTTTATGAAAATATCTAACTTCCACGCTAGGATTTTGTCCTGTATCGTGCAGGCAGTTTAACTACATAAATTGCACAAAGACAAGCATTCAGACTCGGAACAATTATCTGTAGGCCATAAAAATACTTGTTTTAAGCTTGATTCGAACCCGCGCGGCGGTGGAACTCATTGCTAAGCCACTGTGCCGCAAAGCCGTCGATATCGAGGTCATCACTCAGCCTTTTGTGAGTAATGGCTTGTGGTGCAACCACAACGCTGATTTTCAGTGATGACTAAATTTTTGGAGAGTCTTAAGATCAATTAAATAATGGGATTTTTCGCAAAATATTTCAAGCACTATATACTGGGAACTATATCCACTAAACCAGGAGTGGTAGTGTAAAACATTCCACTAGCACAGGTGTTCCTATGGTTGCCATAACAGGCAACAGAGGAAATGACAGAGGAGATGCAGCATCTTGCTGACAGCAACTCAAAATAATATGAAAAAACACATCAACTGATTTTTATTAGTCCGACCCGATAGTTGTACCTGAGACCATATTTTAAGCAGTCACGTTTATAACCACAAGACCAATAAGGTAGTCAAAATGAAAATAAATATCTAATTATTTTTTTGCTTTCCAATGTTATCAATATTGTTATCCAATATCAGCACTCGGTTTGAAATGTCTGTTGTAAATTTCTTAATTTTTTTTTGAAATTTAGGTAAAAAAATAAAGAATATAACTTAAATTAAATATTTAAGCAAACCTCCAGAAAGAAAAAGAACTGATGATCTTCAAACGGCTGAAAAGATTTTCTTGAATCATAGCTAAGAACACTATCAAGTCACCTTACAAACACAAAAACTAAATCTAAATGCCACCACCAGACACACGTTAACTCGTCTTTTTCGTCAGGGATTAAAGAAAACTACTCTGTTGCGGTCAATATTCCTTACACAAAGACAACCTGTCGAACGTCTTCATAATATTTACTTTTGCTATGCTAAAACTTTACAAAACAACACCTCACCAAACTGAAAGTTATAAATTAAGATTCGACTCACAAAACCATTAAGCATTCCTCCCGTAAGACTGAAAGCAAATTTGAAAGCAGTTTCGAATTCGTCATTAATAAGCCCTCCTAATTGAAAGACTTCACTAAGTTTCAAAGTCAAACATGATCTGCTAATGGCGAATCAAATTGTTTTAGTTGGATTTTATCTCGTCGAAAAATTGGACACATTTTTACGTTGATTTAATATTTAATGTTTCCTTTTAGCGACTTTATTTATAATTCTTGTATTTACTAAGTTTTGACGTAAATGCGTCTTTAGATTTACATTCATAGTTTACATAATACTAGCTTGCCAGGCAGACGTTGTTTTGCCCTTTTCGACGACCTTTTGTCATGTCCTATTAAAAATCCTTAATTAGAAAAAAAATTGTGGGTCACTAATGGGCAAAAATACTATCCTATCTCTCAAGTTGGACCAAACTGCACACGGTGTGCAAATTTGATTAAAATCGGTTAAGTAGTTTAGGAGTCCATCGCTGACAAACAACGTGACACGTAATTTATATATATTAAGATATATTAAGATAAAAGCAGCGTGTCTCTAACGCGCATGAAGCTTACTTGGGAAATTATAAAGACTTGTAAGTTGTAGAAGAAGCACGAGAGTAGAATAAACGCAGTAGAAATGCGGTCGTTAAGGAGTATGTTAGGGCTGAATCTGAATGACAGGGTAAGAAATTGTGTAATAAGAGAAGAGTGTGGTTTGCAAGATGATGTTGTGACCAGGATTAAGAAAGGAATGCTTCGCTGGTTTGGTCATGTGGAAAGAATGAATGAGGAAAGAGTGACAAAGAAAATTTATGGTGCAGAAGTGAATAACAGAGTCGGAAAGTGACGTCCTAGGCGAAAATTTATCGACCAAATTGGCGATTTATTGGAAACGGGCCAAATTAGGAGTACCCTTAACCGACGAGCATGTATGCGTAGGTGTATGGATGTGAAGGAGGCGAGAGAGGTGTATCAGGATCATGCCAAATGGAAATCTGTAGTCTCTGCCTACCCCTCTGGGTGACAGGCGTGAGTGTTTATGTATGTATGTAAGTTATAAGTTTGTTTAAAATGATTTTATGTTTTATTACGATAAAATACTGTTTTATTAAAAAAAGAACAAAAAAGTACGCTTCAAAAAGTTCGATATTTTTAAAAAGTCTTATTAGCCTGTGATACTTCGGACCTAAAGTCGAATCTAACGACATCCTCTTATAAAAAAACCGCGTCTGGTAAGATTGCAGAACGTAAAAAAGAAACAGACAAACTATTACACCGCATATTGTACTGTTAGCTCAGAGTCAAAGCGGGTCCCCCGGATTCACTTCTCGCCAGCTCTAATGAAATTGCTACCATGTGCCAAGTGAAGAAAAACATCGTCACGAAACCTGCATGTTTGTCAAATCAAATATTTGAGAATATGAATATAAATATAAATCGTATCACATATCGCGGCAATAGTGTATACAACTTCTTTGTGGAATCAATTACCACCAGCTATTTTTCCGAACCGATACGACATAATTTCATAAAAGGCCGGCAACGCACCTGCAATTCCCGTGGTGTTGCAGTTGTTCATCGCGGCGGTAAACACGTACCATCAGGTGAGCTCGCTTGCCCCCGTATGCCATAAAAAGGCATTCATCATTTATATAAACATACATAAATTCAAAAGCTAATGAAATTTCCATTAATTTCAAAAACACTTGTATACCGCGTGCGGACTACAAAAAGAACCTTAACGATGTCTCTTTGAATAAGTTTGTTATATTTCAGCGGAAGTTCGATATTAAACTTTACTGTCAACCCTCTTGCCCCTGGTTTTTGTTTATCTATGTTCATTTACATTAATGTTTCAAACTTTCGTTTTAGGAATGGTAATTATATTCATAGGCCGTTAATTTAATTTCATATTTTGTTTAGTTAGCGATAAGATAACATTATGTTCATCTGCGCTTGGCCGTTGTTAAGTAATGTTTGACTGGGAGAGAATGCCCTTTAGCATTAAAGGCCGCCATATTTACTCTGCATGAAATTATTAATACCTGTAATATCAAAGCTTACAGATTTTTTGAGTAAGTTTTGGTAAGTCATTACTGCAAGTCATGGACCTGCAACAAACTTCAAACAAAGAGGGACTGAGATAGAATGTCTTTCGGTCTGTAATGGTACTTGTTTTCTAAACCCTTCAGAGTATTATTATATAATATTATTTATAGAAAATTTGTAAAATTACAGGTTTAGTTTTCTTCACTGAATACACTTTTATTCAGATTATCTAAAGATAAACTATCCATTCCATTTGGATCTAATCACTGTGAAACGCAAGAAACCCGGGTTCGATCCCCCCGCCAATCCTAATCAAATTGTTAATTGTTATTTTAAGTGCTAATTTACAATATTGCTTGACGGTGAAGGAAATCTTCACTAGAAATTAACAAAAAATAATAATGCGAAGGCAAATGAAGTCCGCTAATACGCATTAGGGCAGCGCTACAGACACATTCTTGCCCTTAATCCCTCAGAAAGAGAGTAGGCATGTGCCTATGAGTTAGTCGTAGAAAGGCTGTTCTGTACTTTTTACCACATATCATTTATGGTTAGAGTGGATGACTTAAAGCTTTAAACTTTTATTAAAAAGAAAAAATCGACTTTAAAAATTAAAAAAAGAATAAAATAACTCACATAATAATAGCTTCTGAAGCCGTGATTTTAATACTTCGATATGCTGTGTTTTAGAATCGATTAAAGAGACCCTTGTGTGAAAATTATTTTATTACTTTTAGGTTAATTAAAGTTAGATTAAAATTTTTTTTACCCTTGCCTTTACCCAGACTGTTGTCAAAATATTTACATTAACAACTTCATATCCGTAAAATAAGAGGGAATGCGTTTTTCAAATTCAGGTAAGACCTTGAAGAGAACCCTGAAACAAAGGTAATTAATTAAAAAATAATAATTTAAATCGATTTAGCCAGTTCTGAGAAATATAAAAAACTTAGGCTTTAAATATAGAACCTTTTCGCAATGTAACCTGAGTAACACTACCTTGAGACACGATGTCTCTTAAAGGCCAGATAGTATCATGACACGTAGCGGACCCAACACACGTTGCACACGTGCGTAGTTAATAGGTTTTGTTTGCAACACTAATTAGCACGCGTTATCTGTGTTCAATTCAAATGCTGTAGTTAGTTTAACTAGAAAGAGGTTTGTGTAAACCCGAGGACACACAATCTATAAATAAATGTTGAAAGTGTCTAAATGCCAGGAATTGAAAAGAACTAAATTGTAAGCGTATGCTTTAATCCTTTTACCAAAGACCCAACGGTCACTTTCCTAACATGCTTAGACTAGTAAAATCTAATATACCGTAATTTGATGACACATAAGAGGGGTGACAAACGAGCACACAGTCTACTTGATGGTAAGTGAATGCTGTGGCCTATAGACATCTACATTTATCCTCTATTAAAAATCAAAATGCAGATGCGTTGTCACACCTGAGGACTAAAATGGAAATGCTTCGTTTCCAGTAAAAAGAGTCTCCGATTTTTTGCACTCACCATACGAAACACAACAGCATTGAGCTGTTATTTTACGCTAGTACTCTGTGAAAGCGTGATCCTATCCCAGTCGAGCCGACGCATTAGTGCTGTACACGCTGCAGCATGGCTCTACAACGTAAACTGTGTTTTGATTTTAAAAAAAATTATGTGTTTTACAGACTAATCATTTATACCCAGCTTTTAAAATAAATAGATGATATCTATTAATTATATATTGATGACAGTCCTATATTTTAATAACATTCTCATGTCGCTAACATTTATGTTTATGTTTTCCCAGTATAAAATGTCCATTTCTCTTTACACATGTATTTTACTGAATGCATGCTTGAAAATAATTTTAAAACCTCAATTGCACCGCCACTACATGTTCAAGTGGCACATGTAGTGACGGTGTAAGAATATCCACCACCCCATATCATCCCGCGGGTGTCGTGATAGGCGGCAGAGGGAAACAAATCAGGTGATGGGCAGCGGCGTCTTCATAATGACGACTTAAAATAAAAGTAACTGCGGTTTTAAACCCGCTTGCCACACGTGGCAGCTGTGGCTAATGCGCGCTAATGTAAGGCAATCTACGAACAGGCCTATGTTCAGCGGTCAACTTCAAGCGGCTGTGACGGTAATCATTTACGCGTTGCCTTTTCTTATTAAAATACAATTTTAGTAAGTAGCACAACCCATTCAGAACTAGAACTGGAATCCGTGTCTGAAGATCATCCATATCTGTCAATAAGACGTTAGTTAATAAATAGGGAGGATGGGTTACATTAAGCGGCAATGAATTCCAGATCCAACTTCATTACCTTTAATAAAGCGCTCGACCGTGGAATAAATTAGTTTTATGGCATCTTTAACTTTCGCGCTAAAGCGTATTCAATGAATATTTAAATATTTATTTTCTTTAAGATCAGGCAGGACTTTTCCTCGTGGGAGGTAACGCCCTCTTAATTCATAGATGATAATAACCCCCGGGAATGAGATGATGACTACCAAGTTATTTCCTGATTGTTTTGTGTAGTTAACTCTATATCATATTATGTGAATGTTGACTGCCTCGTTGGTCTAGTGGTTGTAGTGGTGCGACTGCTGATCATAGGTCCTGGGTTTGATTCCCGGGTCGAGCCAAAAATCAATTATTGAGTTTTTCCGTCAAGAAATTCTCAATAGCTGCCTGAAGTCAAGAAGTTGGCGGTATATCACCCCCGTGCTTAGGAAGGCACTACACACTATAGGTAAAGCCGTTGATCCTGCGCCTGTTCTCTCTCCGGTCGTGTCTGTTTACTGTCCCATCGGAATATGAGAGTGATGGAATAAAGATTGCTCCTGTGCTTGCGCATACACTTGGGCACTATAATCCTGTCCTGCGCCGTTGGCTAGTCTCCGTTGAGGCTTGCCGCCGTGGCCGGAATTTGGTTTGGAGGACATTTTTATTATTATTGTGGGTTATCCATTAACGCTCCTTTTAGGGTTTTAAGATGCGGCATCGGCTGATCGCAAGATGCCGCTCTTTTGTTTAAATTGTGAGGTGGCGACGTACTATCGCTGTCGTATCCAAAATTACGGCTTTTTGATTTTTGTTCCTCACCCTCACTGAAATGCCCAGCTTAGCTAAATTTTCAGTAAGGGATTTAGGAACAACTCCCGTGGTAGAGAGAATCAGCGGGACGATAAGTACCTGCTGCTGTCGCCTTAACTGTCGGATTTCTTCAGCTAACCGCTGGTACTTAGTCAACTTTTCAGTGCTGTACTTCTGCACATTATGCGAGTTTGGAATGCCAATATCCAACAACCACGTCCGCTTCTCCTATTATTATTATCATTGGGGTATCTATATAATTTTCTCACCTGGTTGGGTTCTACAAATATATAATTATAAATTAAAATTAAAAGATAAATGTACATACGAGGTGTGTTCCAAAAGTAAGGTGACTTTATATTTTTATGAAAAACTATTTATTTATTCATCAATATTTATGTTGTCCCCTTCAAAGTAATCCCCCTTTAGATATAATACACTTGTGCCAACGCTTTTTCCAATCGTCAAAGCATTTCTGATAATCACTTTCTGGTATAGCCTTCAGCTCTTTCAGCGATGCAGTTTTTATCTCTTCAATCGTTGCAAATCTTCGTCCTTTCATAGGTCTCTTCAGTTTTGGGAACAGGAAAAGTCACATGGGGCCAAATCCGGTGAATATGGTGGCTGAGGCATGATTGTAGTGTTGTTTTTGGTCAAAAAACCTCTCACAAGCAACGATGAGTGAGCAGGTGCATTGTCGTGATGCAAAAACCATGAATTGTTTACCCACAATTCGGGACGTTTCTTACGTATTGCTTCTCGCAAATGGCGCATAACTTCAAGGTAATACTCCTTATTGACCGTACGACCTTGTGGCAAGAACTCATGATGCACCACACCCCTACAGTCGAAGAAAACTGTAAGCAAAACCTTCACATTTGATCGAACTTGGCGTGCTTTTTTTGGTCTTGGTGATTCAGTGTGCTTCCACTGGGACGATTAAGTCATAGTTTCGACGTCATAACCATATACCCATGTTTCGTCACCTGTTATGACCCTTTTGAGCAAATCTGGGTCGTTGTTGACATCATCCAATAGCTCTTGAGCGATTGTCATGCGACGGTTCTTTTGGTCGAAATTGAGCAATTTTGGAACAAATTTCGCTGACACACGTTTCATGCCCAAAATATCCGAAAAAATTTCATGGCAAGAGCCAACCGATATGCCAACATCCTCCGCAACTTCTCTGATAGTGATTCGACGATTTTCCAAAACAATTTTCTTCACTATTTCAACGTTTTCATCGGTTGTTGACGTGTTGGGGCGTCCAGAGCGAGGTTCGTCATTGGCATCTTGAAAGAGCTTGTAGCACTTATAAACGTTTTTTTACTAAGAGTAGACTCACCGTATACCACTAACAACATTTCAAGTGTTTTGGAGCACGTAATTCCATTTTTTACACAAAATTTGATGCAAATTCTTTGATCCATTTTTTTTTTTGATAGAATAAAATCGCCGAGCACACCAAAGTACGTCTGACCTTTGTAACTGTCAAAAATAAACTAAACATGCTATACACTTCAAACTTGAAACATATGCTCAGGACATGTGTACCAACGCAACAAAATACAAAAATCGAAAATCGAATGTGCGTTGCCCGCGAAATTCAAAAAGTCACCTTACTTTTTGAACACACCTCGTAAATATCAATAAAATAAAATAAATTCAAAAACTACATATACATATAATAAGATCCAACCAGATGGGAGCCCTCGGCAGGGGAGACCAGACGGCCGAGGGTTAGGGGGAAAGGGAAAGAAACCGGCGGACGATGCGGGCGGTATCGAGGAGCATCGCCTTCTGCATTTGAGCCCGGAGCGGTCCGTCACGGAGTCCCAGTCGCCTCAGATGACCCGAGAGGCTGACTGGGATTAGCCCATTTGCAGAGACGACTACGGGAATAATTTCAGTCGACAGACCACCAGGTCCAGGTATTTTGTTTGCTTGTCTGTTTCGGCTTTCACGAGGTTCTCGTCATACGGAATGGTAATGTCGACCAAAAATATCCTTGACTGTGCCCGGTCCATCAGCATAATATCAGGCTTATTCGCAAGAATAGTCCTGTCTGTGATGATGGCTCGGTCCCAATAGAGCCTGGCGCGATCATTTTCGAGCACGGCTTCCGGCAAGTACTTGTAATACGGCAATTTCCGATCCACGAGACCGTATTTCAGAGCGAGCTCCTGGTGAAGAATTCTGGCTACTAGGTTGTGCCTGTGCAAGTACTCAGAGTTAGAAAGCGCCGAACAACCGGAGATGACATGCCTAAGTGACTCACCGGGATGGCGACAAGCTCGACAGATGTCCACGGTGCCATCCTTTAGGATGTATCTCCGATAGTTGTTGGTCTTAATAACCTGATCCTGTATTGCACAGACAAAACCCTCGGTTTCCCCGAAGAGATCACTAAAACGTAGCCAATTGAGGGAGGCGGATGTATCTACGTGAGGCTCATGTAGAGCCCTGTAGTACCTCCCGTGGAGCTCCTTCTCCTTCCATACGGTCTCCCGGTCGGAAATGCTCTGTACTGCCGGGTCTTCCCATTGCTCGTTGGCTAAGGATAGAGGGGTAAGTCCTTTATCACTAGAAATGACGTCATTACAGAACGGATCATCCGATCTCGCCAGGAAGTAATGACGGAGGCTGCACACTTCGCGATTATGCATGGTGAGCGCGCTCAGGAAGCCACGCCCACCATACTTTCGCGGCAAGTACAGCCTCATTACCGACGATCTCGGATGATGCATCCTATGGGACGTCATTGTAGTGCGGACTTTTCTATCCAGGGCGTTAAGTTCAGTCTGACTCCACCTGAGTATGCCAAAGGTATACATGAGGACAGGCATGACCCAACCGTTATATGCATGTGTCTTATTCACACCGGACAAAAGGCTGTTAAGCACATTGATCAAGCGTGCATAGAACACGTCGCAAACTGACTGTTTCATACCAGCCTCATCGATACCGATGTTCTGTGACATACCCAGGTATCGGTATGTTTCAGCCTCGGAAAGGGTTCTTAAGTTGACGGGCATAGATAAGTCTATGCCCTCAGAGTTAGCAACCCTTCCCCTTTCAACATGGAGGACCGCACACTTATCCGTCCCCAGCTCCATTCTAATAGAATTGCTAAATTCACACGTGATGTTTAGCAATTCCATAAGATGGGAGCGACTGGAGGCGAATAATTTGAGGTCATCCCTATAGAAAAGTTGGGTCACTTTTGTACCTCCTTTCCGAAGCTGAAATCCTCTCCCGGAGCCCCCCAGTAAAGTACTGAGAGGGTTCAAAGAGAGGCAGAACCAGATTGGACTCAGACAGTCGCCCTGGAATATACCCCTTCTTATCCTTATGCGGCTTTCCGCAGCCGTCATCCGCTCGCTTAGATGACAGAGGATCGTACTCCACTGCCCCATACACTGCTCGAGGAAGTCTCGAACTGTACAGTCAATCTTGTACAGCTCGAGGACCCTCTTTAGCCATGTATGGGGCACCGAGTCAAATGCCTTTCTGTAATCTATCTAGGCGGCGGAGAAGTTCCGACGGTTGCGTTTCACCACTTTGCCAATGACCGCGTCAATGAGGAGTGGTTCCTTGGTTCCACGACCGCCGCCCCAACATCCATTTTGAGCGCGCGACATCACCTGATTTAAGTCCAGGTGACGAGCGATCTCGCATTCTTGTATATGGTCGGTAGACACGTGATGGGGCGGTATTTGCTCGGGTCTGTGGCACCCTGATCTTTAGGAACCAAATGAGTGATCCCAGTAGTGAAGAGGCTTGGGAGCGACTTCTGGTTGAGAGTCTCTTGAAACTGTCGGGCGAGCACAGCATGACACACCATGAACCCCTTCAGCCAGTAGTGATGCAGCCCGTCAAGCCCCGGACTTTTCCAGTTCGGGGCCCTACGGACCGCCTCAGCTACGTCATCCGGTGTTATGATGACGGGGTCCATGGGCGTAATACCCGCACACTGACTCGCCACAACTTCCGTCCAAGGGCCCTCGTTGTGGTTTACGGGCTCTGACCACAGCCTGCGCCAGAATGCGACCGTGTCGGCCTGATTTGGTGCAGGGCCCGTTCCACTTACTATTGGTCGCTCCAATGATTTATAGAGCCTCTTCTGATCACTCTGGAAGAGCCGATTCTGGTTGAACCGTGTCGACCTCTCGGTATATCGCCGGATCCGCTTTCCCCAAGCAGCTATTTTTTGCTTCCGGTCGTCTATGCCCTCCGTCAGTTTTTGCATTATATCCGGCTGGGACAAACTAACATTTGTCTCAGCAAACGCCATCCTGACGGTGCGCACAATCCTTAGCCTGGTATTGCCTGACCTGAAGCATATCAGTCTGCCGATGAGGGCCCTAGCCTTTGCGATACGTTCTTCAATTCTTATTCTCCAGGCTGGGATAGCACTACTTTGTCCAGTAGCACGTCCAGCCGTGGAAAGTTTGGCGCCTATAATACGGCAGACTGCCAGTGCGGCGCCAAAAAGAATTGATTCCGTCTCGCAAAGTTCTCGGCTGGCTTCCAAATAGGTAACCAGCATTGGGTTCAGAGCCTTCACGACAGCCCGATTCCGCTTGCTTAGGGCTAAGCGGGGAAGTCGCGGTCGATTTTCGAGAGGCGTACTGCGCGTTTCCACAATCGCCTCTTCCAATGTACTCCTCATTTGCTCTAGTTCCAGTTCCTGGGCGACTGTTCCATCATCGTTTGAATCAACCACAACTGGCGTATTCACGGCGGCATCCGCATTTGCCGTTTGCTCAGCAAGATGTGGCGCCGCATCCTCAGCCGCAGCATTTTCACCCGATGAAGGAACAGCCTCACGTCGTAGCCGTTCGAGTTCGGTGACATCAAATGTATTTGAGCGCAAGATATACCGAACTCGGTCTGCCAGGTTTTGCACGGTGACGGTTACAGATGGCTCCATCTCAGCAAAAAGTCGATGCATTCTTGCCCGATACGCAAAACCTCCAGTTTCTCCCCCTTTCGCCCTAAAATACGCCCGCAATGCGTTGCTGTTCTTCTGGGTTGTCCAACGCATGCGGCATACTCCACCAGTGGCGGGTGCCGATTGCTGAGCCCGCGAAGACCCTGCCGACACCAAGCCAGCTGGTGGGGATGATGGATGCGAGGAGCTGCTGGGTGGTCGTGCAGCACCTCGCGCTCGGCTGGCGGTTCGCATGCTGTCGCGTCCAGCGCCAGCTCCAGACGCGCCCTGGCGACATCCAGCCAGCGGCCCTTTGCGCGTTCCATTCAATTCCATCATCCATTTTAGGGCGTCATTTAGCGGGAGACGCCCAGATCCGGCGCCGTTTCATGGTTAGGCCATGTGCACAAGCGGGTCTTGGCACCTTCAATTTTTGCCGAGGCACGGCACTAACACCTCTTGGCAAGGTGCTGACTGACTGCGCTGACGTAGCGGTTTTGTCACATAACCGTTACATCAGCGGGCGATGGGGTCGTCACTTCCTTACGCCTAATTATATATATATATATATATATATATATATATATATATATATATATATATATATATATATATATATATAATTATATTATTATTATTATTATTATATGAATGTAAACCGTCCTTTAAACAAATTCCCGCTAGGTTTCTTGATGGTTCTTTCCAGGACAGAGGTATTTGCTATACTAGTGGTAAATTTTACATCATGATGTCTTTCAATAAGTTTTATTTACAGTTCTGTATTGAAAAAAAATTCGATGATGATTTCTTATATTTACACGAACACTTCACATTGCTTAAATTGATTAATCTAGACCAAAAGATCAATTAGAACCTGCGTGAAAGAACATATAGCTAACGTGAAGGATAACCGTTCCGGGAAGTCTGCAGTTTGTGGTCATCCTAGACGGCTCCAACCATTACATCAGATTTAATAGACCACAAATTTTCGCGAAAGAGCATCGATTCCTATCAATGATGATACGAATAAGTAAAAAGCTGAAGATACTCCTGGTTGACACTAACATCGGGACATCAGTCACCTCACACCATCGAGAATAAAAAAATAAGCGTGATAAAATCCATAACTGTATTAGTAGTTCTACTTATTTCTTACTATTTCAATCGCCAAATGTCAGTGCTTACGTTGCTGTGTTCCGTTCTGAAGGGAACAGTCTGCAGAGACCCAATATAATTACAGGCTGTGAGGCGTTCCATCCTCGTCCTCATGAGTGACTACGCATAATACTCGTATGTAGCCTAGATGGACTGTGTGCTCGTTAGGGAGACAAACGACACAGCATTCACATACCATCAGGTGGACTGTGTGCACCTGATGGTATGTGAATGCTGTGGCCTATAGACACCTACGTAATATATCCTCAATTAAGAATCAAAATACCAATCCGTTGTCACCCGTGTGGACTAAGATGAAATGACTCATTTCCAGTAAAAAGAGTCTCCAGTTCTTTACACTCACCATACGAAACATTGAGCTGCTATTCTGTTGTGTTGTTGGTATTCTGTGAGAGCGTGGTCCTACCACGGCTGTGACGACCCATTGGTGCTACAACTATAATACAATAATTTACGTGGTAGAGCCACGTTGCAGTTATTGCAGGTCTGTAGAGACTGCAGTAGCCGCTTACCTAGCCACGTAGACTGTAAGTTTGTTTGTGACTTCAGTTCTAAATTAAAAATAAAACCCTGTAGCAACAACTTCGGTCCACTACAGTAACACTTATGTTATCTTGTCCATTATGAATGGTCATTAACCTTCTTGATTATGTATGATGATCGCTCGCGCCACGCGTTACTCGTAACCGAGCATTATTGAAATAATACTAGGGGATAAAAGTCGTAAAGCGCGAGTCATAACCGTAGTAATATCATTTATAGCTTAAAGAATATTAACACTCTAAGGCTCCGTTGCGTAAAGGCTCAGCATCTGCAGCACTAAGAGCCACTGGTTCGAATTCCGCACGGAACAAGATTTTTTATAGCCTACAAATAATTGTTCTGGGTCTGAATGTTTGTTTTAAGGAAGTAAAAATACAACAAAAAAAAAAAACTCTCATTCTTCAAAAAACTTTACGAAATCTCGCTGTGCTTAGAAATTTTTACAATTTTGTTTTTATTATTTTTTTTTAATTTTTACCACTTAATACCTAACAACGCTAATGCTAACAGCGTTAACATTACTAACCATTCTAAGTACTAGTCGCGGCACGTAACTCTAGCGCTGCGAATGTCGTATCAGTATGGGAGACGGATATTGGCGCTGACTCAAAATTACTTAGGTATACTTACATTAGTTTCAGGGCTTAGTTATTAAGGTTAATTAAAAACTCAAAATAATTGCAAAAATATATACTTAGATACACTTACATCTGTTAAAATCTTATTTATTAGGAGGAGTATTACACAAAAACGCGAAATTACAAAGTTTCATCGTTGAAATTATATGTTTTCCGCCCGTTGCTTGAAATAACAATTACTCGGTAAAAAAAGTTCGTTTTATCTACTACAATAAGAAAATTCTGATAACTTATTTATTTGTTTAGTAATTATAAATAAATAAATTATCTTCAATTATCTGAAAAATAATCATTCTCTCGATGCATGTTTAGGCCAAAACTCTGAGAGACATGATTTGGGAACTCTAATTTGTAGATATTGACCATCGAAAAAACATTTTATCCCACAAATATTCTCTATACTTTAATAATCGTAAAATACATTTTCGTTAGATGTCTTTCACGTAAGCGAAAAAAAATCGACATCATTCAATTATCTACCGAAAAAGCTTCGCTATAAGTCCTATTATCTCCAAGGTTCGACATCATTTTGACGTAAATTTTATTCCAAAATAATCATCAACATTTGCTTAAACTCTATTATAATTTTTACTTTTTAAATCGTTACTATTATTTTTTAATTAACTAAATAATAGTACCATATATTTCACTGCGCCGGCCCTCTGCGTTCAATACAGCGCGTGCGCTCGTCTGGGTCGGACCAATATGAATTTATTGGCGCGCGCTCCGACTCGTTTCGATATTTTCGTAGTGTGTGTCGAAGGCCGAGGCTAGCATTGCCAGGCGTCCGGATAAAGCCGGATACAGTCAGGCATTTTGGTTGCATGTCTGGCCAAATTAGACGGTGTCTGGCCCGTCTGGCTTTTGTTAGACTTTTTAAAGGAGACAATCGTTTTTGGACCAACTAGATATTTTAACGTAACTTAACTCATAAAAAACATACCAATTTACTATAGTAAGTTGGCTAAATATTTTATCAAAATCTAACCGGTATCATGATAAATAATACAATTAAGGATCAGTAGCTACATATAAGTCACCGCAGTCTGTTTATTCGTGAACTAGTTCCGGTGAATCCACCTAGTATTTAATATTTTGAAGAACATAACATAACATAATATAAACACTCACGCCTGTCACCCAGAGGGGTAGGCAGAGACTACGGACTTCCATTTGGCACGATCCTGACATACCTCTTTCGCCTCCTTTACATCCGTATATCTACGCATACATGATCGTCGGTTAAGGGTATTTCTAACGTGGCCCATTTTCAAAATATCACCAATTTGGTCGGTAAACTTTTTTCTAGGGCGTCCCTTCCTGACTCGGCCGTTCACTTCTGCAATTTAAATTTGCTTTGTCACTTTTTCTTCATTCACTCTTTCTACATGACCAAACCACCGAAGCATTCCTTTCTTAATCCTGGTCACAACATCATCTTTCATACCACATTTATCTCTTATCACGCAATTTCTTACCCTGTCATTCAGATTCAACCCTAGCATATTCTTTAAAGACCTCATTTCTACAGCATTTATTCTACTTTCGTGCTTCTTCTACCACACCCAGCTTTCACTACCATACATTAAAGTAGGGACTAACACAGCGTTATGAATTACCATACGTGCCTTTTTTGACACATTCTGGTTCTTCATAATAGAGTGTAGTGCCCCATTCACTCTATTCCCTCCATTTACTCGTCGTTCTATATCCTTATCGTATCTACCAACGCTGCTAAATACACATACCAAATACACAAACTCATCCAATTGCTCAATTAACTCTCCCTCTATTCTTATTTCACATACTGTTTTGCTTTCTTCTCTTTCAAAAATATACATATAACCATATATATATATATATATATATATATATATATATATATATATATATATATATATATATATATATATATATATATATATATATATATATATATATATATATATATATATATATATATATATAATTTTGAAGAACCTACAACTTTTTATACTTTTTATTATTAACATTGCATTATTATAACATAGAATATCGATAAAAACTACTATACAGTCGCACGTATAAGTCTGAGGTGAGTAATGAGATTGCCGTTTGATTGTTAATTTCTCAGTACTCCCGTTAGATGCGGTAAAACTAATGATATGAGTAATGTAATCTAAAGATATGAGTACCTAATAAATAGACATGTATTTCATTGATTCACATTCATCATTAAGTTACGTCAAGCTGTCAATCAAATCAAGACTGATTGAAAAGGAACCGGGCAGTGCACCGCTGGTTCCTTGATCCTGCTTCGAAGGACCACTTGAAAAGGAACCAGGGTGCGTAAACGTTAAACTAAGAAATAGAAGGGGGGAATCGAGGCTTCTCTCGATCCGGCCTCCTATAACGCCTACGTTGGGTTCGGGAACAACGTATGTGATCTCCGCAACGGAGTAACACACAAGGGCGATAACCTCTTCCTTTTCAGAAAATAGGTTCAGGCGGGGATTACGGGTCTTCCGAAGTCGTCCCGGTCGCAACGCCTTAATTCTTCGATGTGGACTGTATAATTTTGAGGGACGAATTTTTTGGGAATAAAACAGCAATTATTTTCAAACCGTTCCGTGAGAGAGTAATTACTTTTCCCTATCACTTCCCTACACTTTTTCTTTCTTCTTATTGACTGCTGGTCTTGCACTTTTTCCGAAGTTTCTCCGAACTTTCCCGAAACTTCCCCGAACTTCCCCGAACGAATTGCAAGAAAACTCGTTTACTGAGCTACCCCAGAGCTATACGCGAAAGTGAGCCGTGCCATTCGTGCGCTTGCGCAACTCAATTACATCAATTTGTTCTATCACTCTCTCACGGTTTACTCAATAACTTTATTTGTATAAGACATACATTTATACAATTTACTTGTATAGATAGCACAAAAAATATCTATACTACGATATACATTACATTCTTATATCACAAAAAACCTTTTATTTATTTAACAAAATATGCCTATTTATTTATAGAAAGTTAAAACAATGTTCTCCGCTTGAAATTATGCATATCTTAACTAATACAATAGTTTAATTTACATTTTCTCTATACATTTCACTATTAAAACACTTTTAAATTTCTTATACAAAACTATCATTATTTCACTTATTCACAGGAATTTTCACATAAAAATAACACAGAATTCACCTCTTTTGCACGTACAATCAATCTGAAATGTTTTACAAGTCATTTTTACATAAATTGCTGAAATTGCAAATATTTAGATTTCTACATATTTGGCTTCCTAAGTACGTGGCTAGCGTGCGTCTATGAACTCACACTATTTGAACAACTAACTTTTGCACGGCTATCGACTATCAGTAAAATGGAAAGTCTGATATCAACAATAATAGGTGAATAAATGCTTCTACACAATTCTCAAACTGTAGGAAACTATTTCTAATCAGATTCTTATCAGTTATCATGTCTCTTATCAGATAACATAGACAAAATATTTCATGAATCAATACATTGAAAATAGGCATTTGTTTTCATACAAAACATATCAAACTCATATAAGACAATACTTATGCACGACCTCGACCGGGGAACAAATCCGGTAACATAATTTATACGAGTATCTTAAAAATTCCCTACATGAATTTATTAAAAGATATTACTAAGAAAACGATAAACTATTCCGGCCTGGGAGTCGAACCCAAGACCTTCATATCATTAATTCGATATTTCTTTAAGATTCAACTAAGCATTTTCTTATCGGAACATTGTTGCTTGATAATTTGCTTTTTAGAAGCTATTCGTGATCGGTTAACTAATAAATTGAAATATTCTTATAGGCGCGTCGCCAACACTGATTTATTCAATTTTATTGTTATTTCATTAGAATTTGAGAATATTTTAAGGTAAATAATAAAAAGCTTTGTTTTATATAAAAAATTGTCATATTATACCAAGACTAAAAAATTAAGTGGCCGGCCTTTTTAGCAAAATGTCCGGCTAAACTAGTTGGTCTGTCGGACTTTTCGGTCTTAAGACCTGGCAACCCCAGCCGTGGCGCTGCTGTTTTGTGCCAGAGCTTCGTCAACTACGCCCGCAATTTTTAATCGTTGGAAATATTTACTTTAGTACAGTATATTTCAATTCGTATAAAGTTCGCACATTGTTGTGTAGTAAGAACTCATTATATAACGCAAAAAAAGAAAGATCCTGTCTGGAAAACAAATAATGGAGAATAAAGATGTCTTCATGCTTGCCATATGGACTGGCCCAGATTATGCAGTAAAAGTACTAAAAATCTACAAAGACAACAAATTTTGGATTATGAATGTTACCCAAGTTATAAGCGTTTTATAAAAAGTGTGTACTGTCTGAAATTATTGACTCGAGATAAGCTCGGTCAATGCCGTTGCGGCAAATGTTTTTATAATAAAAAAATATGTTAATTGACTGTAAGTACCGATTAAAAAAATATTAGTTACAGTTGGTTATTGACGTGACAACGTCTTATAAATTGGTTTGCCGGGTGACACTTCAAGAAACTGCGTTACGCTCCGCTCACGTTATGCGCTCACAATGAGAGCGAGTGAGAGGCACGCGTCCCTTCCACTCGGGCATGGTTAGCCCGCCTAAGAGCGAGAGAGACAGACATAAAAAGTGTTATTTCATCCTTCTTCCTACTATACGAATGAATATTCACATTAAAATTATTTTACCACTCAAAGTCGTTGTCACGTAAAACTTTCGCCCGTATACCGACTTTACAGGCAACCAATTTTTTACTGGAGTCGAGGCATTCCATCTTAGTACTCAGGGGTGACAACGCATCTGCATTTTTTTATTTACTGAAACAGAATAATTAAGAGTATAGAGCCACTCGGTCAGAGTTTTTCTACACTCAAACATTTGCATTGGGTAAATTTTGAGTAAGCGATTGATCTTATTATAGGCATGAGGAGCTTGAGATATATTTTGTCGAGTGGCAAATACTGTACGTGCAGGGTATGAGGGAGCCACAATATCGCACCGCCTTTTCGTAAGTTTGGTATGGTCAAATGGTAATGTTTTGTGATATCTTAGTATCATGTGTAAAATATAAAGTTTTCTAACGGAGAGCAGCTTAGATGTTTGGTATAGGGTTTCGGTGGAAAACCTATAGGGCCAACAGTACATTACCTTAATCAAGGATCTTTGCGCCCTTTCTAAGTCTATGAAGTATGATTTAGCTGCTCCTCCCCATACGGATATGCAGTAGATTATTACAGACTGGGCTAGTGCGATATATATTTTATTCAGTAGCTTGGTACTCATGACGTTTCTCAGAGATTTGAAAACCCACATGAGCTTCCTTACCCTCCCAATTGTTAGTTCTAGGTGAGGATACCAACTTAATCTTTGATCCACCATGATTCCGAGGTATTTAACACAACTAACTTTCTGAATTACAGGGCAATTACATGTGTTGGGGAAAGGCGTACCACAGGAATGAATTTTTATTTCAAAATTAGGTGACGGCTGCGAATTAATATATGGAGCGAAGCATACATAATTCGTTTTTTGAGTGTTAAGAGTAAGGAGATTCTCACTTAACCAGTGCCAAACTCTGCCTAGTCCCATCTCAGCCCCCATCCTAATTTTATCCCAGGTCTTAGCGGTGAAAATAATAGCGGTATCGTCCGCATAGGACAGTATCCTCCCTCCAACGTTACCAAGGTTACAGAGATTATTAATATATATCAAAAAGAGGGTTGGGCCGAGAACACTGCCCTGCGGTACACCAAACGTTACATTTTCTTCTTCACTTATTAGTTTATTTATTTTTACACCCTGCTTTCTGTTTTGAAGGTAGCTGCTGAGAAGGGAGAGAGCAGATTCACGAAATCCGATACTTTCTAGCCTTCGTATAAGAATGGGGACAGAAACGGTATCAAAGGCCTTCTTGAGGTCAAGAAAGGTCACTAAACATTTGTTACCTTTGTCTACTTCTTTTGTTATAATGGATGTAAGATCTGTGATAGCATCCTGTGTCGACATTCTCTTCCTAAAACCATATTGAGAAGTAGATAGGATGTTATACTTGGTCAAGTAGCTCACTATTCTAGAGTTCAAGAGCTTCTCAATGATTTTAGAAATGGAGGCCAACACAGAGATAGGTCGATAGTTGTTTACGTCGTCCCTATCTTCACTCTTATACACAGGGGTCACGATGGAGCGCTTAAGAAGGTATGGGAAGTTTCCTGTGCGAAAACACAGGTTAGCAAGGTCGGTAATCAAAGGGACAAGGATATCCTTACTTCGTTTTAGAAAAAAAGTAGGGATTCCGTCCCAACCTGGTGCACTCCCAGAGTCCAAGGACATTAAGGTATTTTCCACTTCCTTGCAAGATGTTTCTAGTAAAACAAAAGAGGAATGATGATGGTTATCGGAGTTAGTAGTTTCCGAAGTTATGAAGCTATTTGAGATGTTCTCAGCTAGTGATTGCCCAATGTTGACAAAGAATTTGTTTACATGGTTGATTGAGGTTTGCGGACAAGATTTTATATTAAGTAGGTCGTCATTTGGGCTCTTGGGTGGCTTATAGTGGGTGATTTCGTTAATGGTTAACCAAAGAGCTCGAGGGTTTTGTACCGATGCTTTAATTTTTTCTTTATTATATTTTATTTTTAGTTTTTTTATAAGATTTCCACAAAAAGTACGATAACGTCTATATGTTATAATTAACATTTGATTTTGGGGGTTCAATTTAAGCTTTAGGTAAATATTATTTCTCAATCTAATACACCGCAAAGCACCTGTGGTTATCCAGGGTTTTATGATTCTTTTGCTGTTCGAGACAACTACGTTTTTAGTATTGGATAGGATAGCTGACCTGACCATTTCTATTAGCGCAAATGCGTAAGTATCAGGGTCTTTAAAAATATTAAAGAAGGAGACATCAATATTTGTTAAACTCTTGTAAGCCTTATTATAGTCAACTACAGTTTTATGTCTTAGGAGACTCATTTGTTGATTCTGATTCGCAATTGCTAAAAGAACCGGGCAATGGTCTGTTGTAGTTGTATTTAGTACCGCAGTGAAGGTTGTGTTGTATTTTTTGTCAAGTCTCAATAAAACGTGGTCAAGACAGCCATCCCCCCTCGTAGGTAAGTTATGAGAAGAGAAAATTCCATGCAAAGATATCATATTTAAATAATTTAATCTGTTGGATCTTTCTTGATTTGTTTCAGTTGGAGAAATAATTAAATCAATGTTAATGTCACCTAAAATCAAAATATTTTTACAAGGGTTTATATTTTCAAGGTGATTACTGAGAGATATGATGAAATTTCCTGCATTTAAAAATGAAGGGGAACGGTAAATACCCAGCATGGTGTAGTTTGAGATTACCAATTCAAGTCCGGTAGCATTTTTGAGGTTTAGTTCTTTAAATTTTACTAATAGTTTGTTTTTAGTATATGCTACTACCCCATCACTTCGGTTAATGTGATTTTTAGTTTGGAAGGATGTGTAATTCTGCAATTGAGGTATGTTTTTGTTAGGGTGTAACCAACATTCCGTAAGAATTAAAACATCTATTTCAAATTTTAGTTGTGCCAGAGTGAGTTGCAAGTCATCAAAATTTTTGTATATACTTCTAATGTTTTGTGTTAAAATAGTCAAATTATATGTCGAATTTTTAGTCTTTATTTTAATGTCCTGAATGTTACAGTTGAATGATTTTGAGAGTTTAATTTGGTCAATTTTGTTTAGCGTGTCAAAACTATCCATTAAAAATAAACTTAGAACTCTTAGGGTTGCAACCACGGTGGTTAGTTTGTATTAATAATAGTTGGTTGATCGTGTGAAGTGTGTGTTTGTCTAAGTTGTCCAATGTAAAGTTGTATAGAAATGACTGATTTATAGAGTGTTATGTATTTGTAGTCAGTATAGTATAGGTGTGCCCTTGCGTGATAATGGTAATTGGTGGCGTGAAAGTTTAAAAGTAATTTAAGGCTATGTTTGCGTTCTGATATGTTTTGTAAGTGATCGTGAATAGTTGGCAGTTGTGATGGTGGAAAAAAGGTGTGTATGTATGTATCAGTTTGAGTACAAACTGACGTGTGTGTATTGTAGTATGATAGGTATTTAACATTTTCTCAAAAATATTTGGTATACAGTTAGAGTTAAACAAATTAATTTTAAACAAATTAAACAATTTATGTAAGAAAGTTAATTTTAGGAAAAATGTGCATATAGTAAGTCATTGTTCTTGCATTAGTTGTTGCACTTGTGCTTCGTGTTGAATGTGAATTATTCTAGACGTGTCATCTTTCCGGACTAGTACTTTGCCCGTAGAGGTCCAACAGTACTTGACTTTTTGAGCCTTTTTTAGATCCCGGGCCAAGAAAAACAAACGTGCCCCCTTGGAGGTAAGATGCTCAGTTATGAAGATAGGTGTATCTTCGTTGCTTGTGAAGCCCAGATGTTTAGCCTGCAGGCGTGTCTTGTATTTTAAATTAAAGTCTTTCACTTTTTTCAGGAAATCTGATCTCAGAATTGCGGACCTTAGTTCCAGGATAATCGTAGGTTTCCTCTCCCCATCACCTCTAGATTTTAGACGGTGTATATCATTAATATCACGGTCGTCCATATCAAGTTGAATTGACTTCGAAAGGTTTACAATCATTTGTATCAGGTCTTCCCTAGTTTCATGGGCTTTTTTGGGAACATTTTTAATTTCTACGTAGGTCTTACGGGAAGTTCTATGCAAGTCTTCAACTTTGTCTTCTAGGATGTTGATGTATTCCCGGTCTTTTTGAGTCTGCTTTTCTAGAAGTGCAATTTTGCCGCGGTATTCTTCGTTTTGAGCGGCTAAAAATGAAACAGTCGCTTCAATTTTAGTATTAGATTCAGTAATCTCCTGCAATTTGCTGGTTATTGTTGAAAGTTCCTTATTTTGCTTGTTTTGCGCACTAATGAGTGAGGTAATTAATTCTTTTATCTCGTCTTTAAAAACAGAGAACTGGGTGGGTGAAGAAACTTCCTCCCTTGGCCGTTTGTTTCGTTGAGTGATATTATCACCGAGCGTTAGGAATTCTCCACTATTATTTATAATTTGATTTAAAGAAGGTTCAGAAGAATACTGTGGCATATGAGTTGGATTTATTTTCGGTACCGGCGATTGGGAAGGAGGCGTCCGTTGTAGCGACATGCTAGTGTAGGCCTATTTGAAACTAAAGCCGTCGGCAAATAATTATCTATGCGTATTACAAGCTTATACTCGTCGATTCCGATAAACAATAGTGGGCGGAGCGTTAGCAGGTTATATAGGTATTTGCGAAACAAAACCATATTTTAATACCCAACAAAAAAACTGAATATCAAATGCAAAGTTACGATATGATACCATGAATAAAATAGAGTATAGAATAGAAAAGAATAATTTTTATTCAATATAGATTACACAAGAATACTTATTGAAAGTCATTTAAGCTTTACTACTGGTTCGGGAAAAACCTCTGTCCTGGGAAGAACCAGCAAGAAACCCAGCGGGATTTTTAAATTAATTTGAAATATAATGTTATATTATTGTGAAAACATTTAGAAACAGCATGATCTATTGTTTGTGGATCAAGAACTTGTTTGTACTCTGTACACTTAGCATCTGTTACACGTGGTAGAGCTATACTTCAGGTGTGTTATGGTTGCAGCATGAATGGGTCGTCTCGACCGGGGAAGGACCACAATCTCACAGAATACCAGCGTAAAATAGCAGCTTAATACTACTATGTTTTTTATGGTGATTTTAGAGAACGGGAGACCATCTTTACTGGAAAAGAGGCATTCCATTTTAATGCTCAGTGGTGACAATCTGCATTTTGATTCTTAATCGAGTATAAATGTAGATGTCAACGGATCAAACAATTTAATTACCTTTTTTGATCTGTGTGGTCCATTGTCACCCTTGTTCCTGGGCGGACATGTCGGTAATCACGGAAAGACTGCACTACTTATACTGTACTGTTTGAAGCGAAACTGGGGCGTTTACTTAGCAGCGAGCGCCTCCTCACTGCGCTCTAATTACTAAATGGAGTACAAAGTGATTAATTAGAATCGGTATTGTACCGGTCTAGGTAGCTTAGCAGTTGCCATGCAGTGGATTAGTCGTACCGTTGCAGCCTATCAAAAGTGCACTATTAAATTCAGGCTTCCTCCATAGATTTGACTGGGAAATTCAATTATGGCAAATATCCTCCTTAATTACTCCTAATAGAAACCATGTTGCCACTTGGTTTCTATTAGGAAAAACGGCGTTTTCTTATCTCTTGGTTTGTTTCCACCTATCGCCTCTTAAGACATCAACGGAACGAGGTGAAATAGTGAATAATATTTTTCCACTGCTACAACAAGTTGGTAAGTTGGCAACCGCAGTTTATTATTCTTTTTGTTGAGTTGTTATCAGAAAAATTCTGCTGCTCATCCCCTTTTTCAGTCTCCTTTTACGACGGAGGAGAGGGAATCTTATTTATTTCTACAAAAAAAGTCTTGTTAGTTAAGCCACATCAGTTTCGAAAATGTAACGGTAGCGTTAGCTAACGTTTTTTACGAGTACAATAAATGGTTGAAAACTGGGTCAGTTTAGAACGGTTGGGAGCAAACAAAAGAATAAAAATCAATGGTTCTTGTTCAGCTCGAGGATTGGAACCATCAATAACCTACGGTTTATGGATTATAGAACAAGGTATTTCAATATTTTGCAATAGCTATAATACATCTACTGCAGAAGAAAAAATCTCTTTCGTATATAGGATTAAATATGTGTACATCATTAAAAGGGATATTTATTTTTCTTTATAAACATGGTTGGTAAAAATGATTTAGACTCGATATCATCATATGGTCTTGAGAAAAGTGGAGTTCACTAACCTTAGATCATATGTTGAAATGTCTGAACGTACATACACGGCCACACAAATCGTAGAATTTTCTCGATAGAAAAAAAATCCAAAGTTACCTCCAAAATAAACAATAAATCGCTTTTATTCATAAATTACTTTAAATAAGATCATGAAACTTTGCATACTAACTGAACTAACTATAAAGCAGTGCTTATGTTATTTACTTTTTTTTAAATACCATTATTTTCACTGTAAAAAGAAATTACCTAAACTATCGGCGCGTAAGCTTCCTGTCGCCCCGTTAGTATCGCGTCGGCTTTTGAAGCGAGAAGTTGTGTCACTTACGATCAGAATATACATTACGCAACAGGACGACGTAAAATTAAAATGGGAAAAAACCGTAATAAAAATAAGAAGCGACTGGCTAGGCGTTAAGAAACAGGCATAAATATGATAAACCTAATGAAATAAGTGTCTAACGACCTTTCTACTTACAGTATTAGTAATTACAAACATGTCGGTACTTAGCATACGACGCGCGGGCAAGTGGGGACGAAATTAGAATTTGAGCTGACTTACTCTATCCCCTTAACAATACTTTAATTTCTCAGACATTTTGCTCACTGACGAAGTTTTCATTCACTACTAGACTACTGTAATATCTTTCCTCTCGTTTTAACGCAATCTGTCGGAGTGATCTCGTGAAAAGAGACGGAAGTGTGTAACAGGAATATGTATATATATATATATATATATATATATATATATATATATATATTAGTATAATATATAGAGAAAACATGTTTAATATATGAATTTCTTTAAATCCTAATAATATAAGATTTAAATAAACAATTATCTTCTTCATACATGCACGTCTAGGTATCCGAGTACTCTTGACCTTCCCCTCTTCGAGTAATTTGCTCACGTGGTCTTCGAAAGTTAGTCTCGGTCTACCTCGACACCTTTTAGTATTTACTTTCGCGCTACATGTTTTCTTCACCATTCGGTCTTCACTCATTCGCTCAACGTGCCCAAACCATCGGAGTACGCCCCTATCAATTTTTGTGATAAGGTCATCTTTCAATCCTGCCATATTGCGAATCTCTTTGTTTCGCTTTCGGTCGGCTGTGGGATATATATAATGAACCTGAAAGAAGCGAAAGAGGTATATAAGGATCGTGACACTTGGCGATCTGTTCTCTCTGGCTACCCCGTTAGGGATTGTGCGTGAAAATAAGTGAGTAAAAAAACAATGAATTTCGGATTTACGCCATTCTATTCGTAGATGAAAGTTGTGAAACGTTCAGTTAGATGAAAATAAAGACATAACGAGCTCAGCGGAACTCGCGAAACTGCAGGGGTCGACATCTTGTTTTGGAATCAAAATAGCAACCTCTTTTTCGATCTAGTTCGTTACGATATCGAAAAGATAAGAGTTGAGTTTTTACAGTTAAACTTTTTTTAATTCGTTTAAGTACTTGCGACATTTTCAGCTTGGGTCAAACGCTCGTCCCTGTTGCCCCTTATATTGCACAATAAACGGTCTAAACGGTCTCCAAGTAACAAGAGCTGGAGTTGGAAGCTGTCCGTCATCCGCCGTACTCATCAGACTTTGCGCCTACAGACTATATATATATATATATATATATATATATATATATATATATATATATATATATATATATATATATATATATATATATTAACTGCCACTACTTGGGCAAATATGACTCGATTGCAGGGGTGATTACTTTGATTAAGAGAAATAAAATATATCTTGGGGGGGGGGGCAAACGCGGCTACCTTCAGTTAAAAATTATTTACTTTTGGTCTAAACTACGCAGAATGAACTTAAAGTAGCTTAAAGTTTTGCAGTTGTTTGCTTGGGCTGGGATTTAATTTTATTAATTATAGAATCCCAAGCAGATGGTATAACCCGGCCATTTTCTCTAACGAAATTAGGATGTTTTTTTTTAATTTTAATAGCCTCTAGAATCATCACATCACGGATGATTCGCAGGGTTACTCATCCATTCAAATGTGTAGTTTTTTTATAGAAGAGGAGGCAAACGAGCATGCGCCTCACCTGATGGTAAGTGAAGTAACATCAGAGGAATTGCAAATGTTGTCGGTCTTTTGAAAGAATAGGCTTTTCTCAAGGTCCCTAAGTCATATCGCTCCGAAAAAATCGCTGGTGGTAGTCGCTTCCACAAGGAATTTGTGCGAGGAAGAAAACTTCTAGACATCGTACATTGGTGGACTACCAATCATCCATATGGTACGTATGGTATCGCGAGTAATACCATACGTACCATATGGATGTATGGATGTATAATCGCGATGTGCGATGGTAAAATTTAGCGGCTGGAATCAGTCCGGAAAATTCTTTTTAGCATACCCCGTGGAAGTGTTCGTAAAAAATCATTATATAAAACCATTCCAACGTAGTCTGTGAACCGTTTCCCTATACATAGCTGACTTTACTTTGTGTTCGCCGTCTGACTTTCTTTTCTATCTTCATTTTTCGTTATTCCGACATTTTGATTTATTACCCCGGTAATACATATCCTAACGTTGAAGTTATTGACTTTAGAAATTTTAATAAAAAAGAAAAATGATCGTATTTTATAGCACGAGATAACAATTAAAATTAATGAATGTATTGTTATGTGAATAAGTCAACTAGCGCCATCTAGTGTCAGGAGCGAGAGCGGGGGGGGGGGGGCTTTGCAGAGAATGACATCGCCGATCTCTCGACCAACAGCGCCACCCGAGGAACTAAGTTTCTAGAAAATCTATACTCGAGCTCTCGGTACCTTACGCGTGTTTACTTGAACATTCCGGATGTTTTGCTGATTTGAATAAATAGATGGCGCAAGATGCGATCGAGACAGAGTTTAACTCGGCGACACAAGCGAAGCTTCGGAGTGGAATTAAGTGGATTAGTGTGTTTAATTATTAGTATTTTAACTTTAATTTGTGTAAAGTAAATTAAAGTGTTAATTTAGGTAATTTTATCGGCAATTTTTATTGTCACGAACCTCAAGCTCGTAACAATTGGTGTCAGAAGTGGGATAAAATAATGCCGATTTTACCTAAGGAGGAAACAGAGGGTGTCCGTACCCGAAGTCAACGCCAGCAGGAGACGGACCAGAGGAGATTTGGTGGTGCAACGCCGCAGATGTCTGAGGGCCAGCCGCCGGCCACGGAAGCCGGTCCGTCAGCAGCTTCTACGTCTGTGGCACCTGACTTAGGTGCTCTGATGGTGATGCTGCAGGAGCAGGCTCGCCGACAGGAGGAGCAGGCTCGCCGACAGGATGAACAGGCCCGCCGGCAGGCGGAACAGGTCCGTCAGTTGAAAGAGCAGCTGCAGAACGGACGGGAGGAGCAGGCTCGCCAGCAGGCGGAACAGGTCCGTCAGTTGAAAGAGCAGCTGCAAAGCGGACAGGAGGAACAGGCCCGTCAGCAGGCGGAACAGGCTCGTCGGTCGGAAGAACAGATGCTCCTCATGAAGGACCTTCACGCTACCTTTGGGAAAGAGATAAGGCAGGTGAAGGATAGGGTTGCTCAACACGACAACCGTCTGTCGGAAGCTGAAACCCGAATCGAAGAACATGAAACCCGAATCAACCATGTGAACAATCGGGTTGACAACGTGATGGCTGACGTGAAGAAAACGCTGAACGAACTCAAACTTGGGTATGGAACTACAGCTCCCGTAGTAGCTTCAGCACCTTCGCTACGTGGGTTCAAGGTGCCACCGTTCGACGGGACCTCTTCCTGGTCAGCCTACAAAATCCAGTTCGAGGCTGTTATGAAAGCGAACGGCTGGAATAAAAGTCAGGCCATGACTGCTCTCACACTAGGCCTGCGCGACCAGGCCTTAACAGTTCTGGAAGCTCTCGGTGAGGAAGTGACATATGAGCAACTCCTTGAGGCATTGGAGGCGAGATATGGCGACGCTCACCTGGAACACGTCTTTCGTGCGCAGCTTAAAGATCGTGTGCAGCGCAGCAACGAAAACCTGCAGCAGTGGGCTCTAGAAGTGGAGAAGCTGGTGCGAAAAGCATACCGGTCTGTACCTGCGCTCATTGAAGGGAACCTGGTGCAGACATTCATCGACGGCATCCGCGACCTGGAAGTCAGAGCTGCTGTGAGGCTCGGGCACCACGAGACACCTAAGGACGCCTTGGCCCATGCACTGGAAGTGGAAGCCGTGCGGCAGGATCATCGTTCCCATCGCGTCAGGGAGGTTGCAGCAGCTACAGTTCGCGACCGCAACAAAGGATACAGCCCAAGGTGCTATGGCTGTGGGGAAAAGGGCCACCTTCGATCCAGCTGCCCTAAGCGAACCCTAGAAAGGGAAGGTGAACGATCTCAGGAGGGTAGTGCGGCCAACCGCACCGCCCAGCAGCAGCAGGGAAACGAGTAAAAGCCAGAACTGCGGGGCGGGTGCTGGCTGATGTTAAAAGAGCCCCAAGGATCTCGATCTCACAAACCCATGATGGGAACAGTTTAATCATCAAGGGTGAGGTCAACGGAATGCCGTGTAAACTGACCATAGACACTGGAGCCTCTCGTACGGTTGTTAGTTCCCAACTTATAAGTCAGTTCCTTGGGGACTCCGCATACAACCAAGAACGCATTAATTTGGTAACAGCCACCGGTCAGCGTATACCCGTCCGTGGAGAGAAGGAGATGGAGTTGAAGCTAGGCAACGTGATCTACCTGCATAATGTCATCGTGGCTGATATAATGGACGACTGCATCCTAGGCTTAGACTTTATGAGGAATAATTGTTGCGAGATCGACGTTAAGCAAGGTGTTTTGAAATGTGGACAGGAGGAACTTTTTATGGAAGGTGCGTTACCAGGGAACGTGTACAGCATCAAGAAGATTGTTCTTCCGCCTAGATCGGAAACGATTATTCCGGTTAGTCTTCCTCGGAACACTGGGCAAGCTCACCGTTGTGTACTTGTGGAAAGGGTAAACAATGACCTTCCATGGAAAGTAGCTCGAACCTTGGTCAGGACCACTGACATCTCAGGAGTACGTGTGCTGAACCTTTGCGACCAGGAACAGATTATAGAAAAAGGCACACTGATTGGTACTTGTGAGGAAGTGGATTGGTTACGTCGGTGCCAATATCTATCGACTGGGACCCCCAGCAAGGATGCAGAAACGAGAGTGACCACACTTTTGGAAGACTGTCGCAGTGTTCTCTCCCCGAACGAATTGGTCAAGGCGAAGAAGTTGTTACTCAAGTACGCCGATGTATTCTCATCAAACGATGCTGACATAGGAAAGACTGGTTTAGTTCAACACAAAATAAACACAGGTGAAGAGTTGCCTATCCGTCAGCGGCCAAGACGATTGCCGGTAGCACGTGAAAAGGAAGTGGAAACCATGATTGAAGGAATGGTGAAGGATGGTGTTATTGAACCTTCCTCTAGTCCATGGTGTTCGCCAGTGGTGCTGGTGAAAAAGAAGGATGGCAGCATGCGGTTTTGTGTTGATTACCGCCGTCTGAACGACGTTACAAAGAAGGACAGCTATCCCTTGCCAAGAATTGATGACACGCTGGACATGCTTACAGGAGTAAAATGGTTTAGCACGCTGGATCTAAAAAGTGGCTACTGGCAAGTTGAAATTGACCCCAAGGACAAGGAGAAAACTGCGTTCTCGACGGGAAAGGGTCTGTGGCAATTCAAAGTAATGCCGTTTGGGTTGTGCAATGCTCCAGCAACGTTTGAAAGGCTGATGGAACTTGTACTTACCGGGCTAATTGGCGATGCCTGTCTGGTCTACTTGGATGACATCATCATCGTGGGCCGTACGTTTGAGGAACACCTTGAAAACCTGGGACGCGTGCTCATGAAGATTCAGAGTGCCAATCTCAAGCTGAGTCCGAAGAAATGTTCACTGTTCAAACGGCAAGTCAAGTTTTTGGGGTATGTAGTGTCGGAAGAAGGTATCCGCACGGATCCAGAGAAAATTGCAGCTGTAAAGGATTGGCCGGTTCCAAAAGACAAGACGCAGGTTAGAGCATTTTTGGGTTTGTGCTCCTATTACCGGCGATTTGTGAAGAACTTTGCAGATATAGCCAAACCTCTGCATAAGCTAACCGAGGAGAAGCGACATTTCTGCTGGGATGAAAGTTGTAATATCGCATTCCAGGAGCTCAAGGACCGTCTGTGCAAAACACCTATTTTGGGATACCCTGATGCAAGCAAAGAATTTGTAGTTGACACAGACGCAAGTGATATAGGACTTGGCGGTGTGTTGTCTCAACGGAATGGTGACCAAGAGGTCGTGATAGCGTACTTCAGCAAGTCGTTGTCAAAACCGGAAAGGAACTATTGTGTCACAAGACGCGAATTGCTAGCTGTGGTAAAGTCGTTGCAGCATTTTAGCAAATATCTTCTGGGGCGAAAATTTCACTTACGAACTGACCATGCTGCACTAAAATGGCTATTGCAGTTTAAAAATCCAGAAGGACAAGTTGCGAGGTGGATTGAGCTACTGCAGGAATACGACTTTGAGATCGAACATCGCAGCGGGAAATCTCATGGCAACGCAGATGCATTATCACGGAGACCTTGTCCTGAAGATTGCAAACATTGTACTAGGCAAGAGAGTAAGGGAGTAGTATCCGTGAGGATGCTCAGGGCAGACCACCTCAGCAACGAGTGGAAGGACAGCTTACAACGTGCACAGCAGGAAGATCCGGACATCAAGCCGATCCTGGAATGGATGAAGGCCAGTGCTCCCAAGCCCAAGTGGAGCGACGTCTCAGCGATGAGTTCGATCACTAAAAGCTATTGGGCCCAGTGGGATAGCTTGCTGCTTCAGGATGGAGTTCTGTGCCGTAAATGGGAAAATGTTCGGGGAGACAGCTGTCATTTACAAATGGTTGTCCCTAAAGCTAAAGTACCGGATGTTCTACAGCTGTACCATAATGATTATTCAGGAGGCCATCTGGGAGTTAAACGAACTCTACTGAAGATCCGAGAACGGTTTTACTGGGTCCACTGTCGAAACGATGTCGAGGACTGGTGTCGCAAATGTACAAGTTGTGCGGCTGTAAAGGGACCTCAGACTCGTAGTAGAGGTGCATTGAAGTTGTACAATGTTGGTGCACCATGGGAGAGAATAGCCATTGACGTGGCGGGGCCGTTTCCGGAGAGTGAAAGCGGTAACAAGTATTTCATGGTTGTAATGGATTACTTCACTAAGTGGCCAGAAGTTTTCGCCATTCCAAATCAAGAAGCTTCAACAGTTGCAGATAAACTAGTTCATGAAGTCTTCTGTCGTTTTGGAGTACCTTTAGAGATTCACAGCGATCAAGGAAGGAATTTTGAGTCTCAAATATTCCAGGAAACTTGCCGAGTTATGGGTACTCATAAAACAAGAACGACTTCTTATCACCCGCAATCTGATGGAATGGTGGAACGATTTAATCAGACATTGGAGAGGTACCTAGCAAAAGTTGTGGACAATCGGCAAAGAGATTGGGACAAGCACATACAACCGTTTTTGTTGTCATATCGAAGTTCTGTTCACGAAAGTACGGCAGTGACACCAGCTTTCGCAAACTTTGGAAGAGAATTACGGCTGCCTGCAGACCTGATCACTGGGATACCACCTGATGCCCCACGCAGTATAACCGATTATGCATATGACTTGCGGAACAAAATGAATGACATTTATGAGCACGTCAGACAATCGGGCCAGCAAATGTCTGAGAAAATGAAAACCCGGTATGACCGCAAAATGAACAATAAAGGGTTCAACGAAGGTTCATTAGTGTGGTTGCACAATCCAGTCCGCAGCAAAGGGAAATCTCCTAAGCTTCAAGCTAAATGGGACGGCCCGTACCGGATTGTAACCAGGATCAACGATGTGACCTACCGGATACAGAAAGGCGCAAGAGGGACTCCTAAGATCGTCCATGTGGATCGCTTGGCGCGTTATTATGGGACCGATAATGCTCGGGACGAGCATGTCTTAGGAGGGGGCAGTGTTATGTGAATAAGTCAACTAGCGCCATCTAGTGTCAGGAGCGAGAGCGGGGGGGGGCTTTGCAGAGAATGACATCGCCGATCTCTCGACCAACAGCGCCACCCGAGGAACTAAGTTTCTAGAAAATCTATACTCGAGCTCTCGGTACCTTACGCGTGTTTACTTGAACATTCCGGATGTTTTGCTGATTTGAATAAATAGATGGCGCAAGATGCGATCGAGACAGAGTTTAACTCGGCGACACAAGCGAAGCTTCGGAGTGGAATTAAGTGGATTAGTGTGTTTAATTATTAGTGTTTTAACTTTAATTTGTGTAAAGTAAATTAAAGTGTTAATTTAGGTAATTTTATCGGCAATTTTTATTGTCACGAACCTCAAGCTCGTAACAGTATTATAAAGCGCAAGTAAATTTGACAAGACGTCGATATCTGTTAGTACTCAATCCCCGCCGGCACCAATGACGTTGTTAACTTCAATTTAAAGTTTTAAAAAAATATAATAATTGTGACAACTGAGCACACGGTCCACCTGATGTTATGTGGGTGCTGCAGCTCATAGACACTTTCGTCTATCTTCAATTAACAATCAAAATGCAGATGCTTTGCCAGGCCTGAGGACTGAGATGGAATTCCTCGTTTCCAGTAAAAAGGGTCTCCGGTTCTCTACACTCACCATACGCAACACAGCAGCATTAAACTACTATTTTACGCTGGTATTCTGTGAGCGCGTTGTTCTACCCCGGTAGAGCCAACCCATTCGAGCTGCAACCACAATATAGCTGTAGCATGGCTCTACCACGTTTAAAAAATATAAATCACTAATGTGAAATGCTACTTTCGTAGCAACTTTGGCGGTCTCATATGTCAGAGGTACCTCGTTCAGAGCCCGGGCGGCATCAGAGGCAGTTGAACTAAGTGGCGCAAATATAATTATCTGAGTGATGACTACGTATTTGTGCAATTTACTAAAGAGTCTATAACTCCATAGGGTCCACGTGCGGTTAAGTACCTAAATGAACTGTATTTGCGACTTGCCTTCGCTGTTCGTGAGTTATCTATTCAGAGAGGAAACACAGCTAACGTTCTTAAATTTTAATATAATAAATCCTATAAAATCCGTAAACATGAGTTTACTGACAAAAAATATAAATTTATTCATATTATGTCTAATCATTTCCTCACTATTAGCGATAGTGGGGCGCTGTATAATAATTTCATAATTATTATCTATAAAAAAGTGATACAATATATTGTATTAACAAATAGACTCCGTGTCATCAATAATATAAAAATGATATTTAATTCATCGTCATCATCATCACAGTTCTTCTTATTTTCTACAAATCCACTGCTTACCACAGGCCTCCTTCATCATCATCTCCATCATTAAAGCCCTCTTGTCTTTTACGCGACCATATTTCGCAGACTTGTGTGAAGTCCGCCTACACGCATTGGGGCAGAGCAATGAACACTTTGTTGCTTAAAATCCACACAGAATTCGGGGGAGGCCTGTACCTTTATACCTTTTAAAGTGGTAGAGCCACGCTGTAGCTATATTATGGTTGCAACACGAATGGGACAGCTAGACCGGGGAAGGACAACGATCTCACAGAATACCAACGTAAAATAGCAGCTTAATACTGCTGTGTTTCGTATGGTTAGTGTATAGATCCGGTGAAACTTTTTCACTGGAAACGAGGCACTCCATCTTAGTCCTCAGGGGTGACAACGCATCTGCGTTTTGATTCTTAATCGAGAGCACAGCATCCACTTACCATCAGGTGGACTAAGTGCTCGTTTGTCACCCTTATTCTATTAAAAAAATGGGATGCATAAAGAATGTAACTACTTTTACTTTTACGTTTCTCAATAACTTGCATTCATCGACTTCCTACCTATCTTACCAGGTACCAGTGCATTAATTGTAGTCCTACCCTACTTACTTGTGGCAGGATACCACTCGAGTATCTTGCTTCCCAAATTGGTTGTTAGACAAATTATTGATCCGTTGGGCGGTAGCCCCAGTTCTACAATATTTTTAGTCTAGTTTTCTTCGTACCCTTACAGGACAACTGGGATCCTGAATCAGTTTTATAAAATTAGGTAATATGATGATTGATGACGTAAGTAAATCGTAATTTAAAGTTACTATTTGCTCCTACGACAAGGTATTTGAGATGCAAAACGTTGCGAAGTGCACTCAAACACTTGAACACATTTAATTTAGAATCAAGGGATAGAAGGAAGTCTTCTATTGCTTTAGATTATCTAGAAAATGTTTACGTCCTTGATAGATGCGTGTTACGTAACAGTTTATTAACACACTTTGTTCAAGTCATTTTATTATTTATTTTCTTATTTCTATGGTAAACAAACCAATAAAATACTTACGATTTATTGCGTGACTTCGAAGATAAGATTAAAAATGTATGAAACAGAAAAACATAAAAACAACAATGTTTTAATACACATTTATATAACTGTAAACAATTTAACAACAAATAATAATGAACAATTTATGTTTTTTAAAACTTACAGCCTGTACAGTGAAGTGTCTGATCGATTTAGCGTACTTGCCATGATTTAATTTTTTTTTTATAGAATAAGAGTGTCAAAGAACACACAGTTCATCTGATGGTAAGTGGATATTGTGGTCCTTAGACATCTGCATTAATGCTCGATAAATAATGAAAATGTAGATGCGTATACCGAATACCCTCTGGGATGATATCCCAGAGGGTATTCGGATCCTTACTCTCAGCATACGAAACACAGCAGCACTGAGCTGCTATTCTTTGCTGGTATTCTTTGAAAATGTGATTCTGTCCTAGTCGAGCCGACCTATTCGTGCTACAACTATAATATAGGTGCAGCATGGCCCTACCACGTATAAAAGACTGTATGTTCAAAATAATACGTGGTAGAGCCATGCTGCAGTTATATTATAAGTATAGTTGTAGCACGAATGGGTCGGCTCGACCGGGGAAGGACCACGCTCTCACAGAATACCAGCGTAAAATAGTAGCTTAATGCTGCTCTCTTTTGTATGGTAAATGTAGAGAACCGGAGACCCTTTTTACTGGAAACGAGGCATTCCATCTGAGTCCTCACGAATGATAACGCATCCGCATTTTGATTCGTAATCGAGGATAGAAGTAGATGTCTATGGGCCACAGCAACCACTTACCATCAGGTGGACTGTGTGCTCGCTTGTCACCCTATCCTATAAAAATAAAAAATAAATATGACACTCATCCCTTAACACTCAGATTATACAATTTTTTCTAATTCCTTTACCTTACGTGGTTAATTAGCACAAAAAATTGCAATTGCATCGTCCACTTCTTTTTAAGATGCTCGAGGACAGCGATGGCTGCCACTTGCGTCTTACTTGTGAACAGGCGCTGCTTGTGTGGCGTGATCTAGGGCTTGCAACATGTTTTTACCTTTAATGTTCTTATATTTTGTGTTAAGTTGTATATTTATAATATAGAATATGCTTCGATTACATATGGGTCTATTCCTTTTTAACTTTGAATAAGAATATCATATTATTGGCTATAAGACAAAAATAAGATGCCTGTGGAAATTTTTTCGCCGGATCTTCTCTGGGTAAAGGAACCTAGTTTTAAATGGCAGTAAATTATAAAATATGTTGACGTTTGACTAACGAAAATTTATTTCGTTAGTCAAACGTCAACTGGACGAACAACAATACGGAACATTTAGAATGGACACTGCTGAGCACAGGCTCTCCCCGTAGATTGCCATAGTTTTTGCGCAGTCGGTATGCTTGGCAAACGGGCTTGCAAATTGCAACCGCAGTTTTTTATTTTTAGTCGTTATAAGAAAGACGGTGCTGCCCATCTCCTGGTTTCCTTTCACCGTTCACCTACAGGATGATGGTGAATATTCTTACACCGCCTCTCACGTGTTTTAGAGTACCTATATATGAGAATAAAAATAAATGTCAGTTTATAAGTAAGCAAACAAGAAGCAGTCAATTTCCTCAACCAGCTCTCAGTCTTGGTGGTCCAGGGGTGGATGCGCACGTTCGACACGAGGCTGGAGAAGCTGTCCTTCACGCCAAGTTCTTAATAAACGAAGGAGCGCTGGTCACCGCCACCGCTGACGACCAACTGCACCTCTGGACCTTTCGCCAGAAGTTGCCGCAGAGGGTACAATCACTCAAGTTCCAGAGAGAACGGTGAGTCTTGAATTTATTTATATATTATGATTTTAATTTATTATATTATTGCATTTTTGTTATACAACTTGCTAAGTCCGTTATTTCGTACTAGCAAACATATTAAAACATTTGAAGTACAGAGCACTCACGTTATCGTATCGTCCGTGTCTGAAATGTATGAAATAATATTTTATACAATTTTATGAAATAACTTTACATCGCCTCGGCGGACGTAAATGGAACTATCTTTTTGATACAAAGTTGCTCGATGGCGATATGATATTGATACCTCAAAAAATTTACGCTCAGGTGGCTAATAAGTAAATACAAGATACAATAACTTCTTAATATATAACTTGGAACGATGCAGCATTTCAAAATGAGTATAGAGAAGTTAGAAAATAAAAGATCGTCATATATAAATTAGTTATAAGCAGAAGTTTACACCTCAAGGAAGTAGCAGAAAGTTTACACCTCAACAAAGTAGAGTACATTGAAGTAATATGTACGACGTACTATGTAGAACAGACACCTCGTACTAAATTAGTGCGGCAGAGCGAGGAGCGTGGTAGAAGGCACAGAGTATGTTTCTTTTTGGTACAGAGTAAGTAAGTTTGAGCGTGTAGACTCTAACGCATGTTGCAAATATGTTTCGTGTAGTGAGTGGTAAAGAACCGGAGACTCCTTTTTACTGGAAACGACGAATTCCATCTTAATCCTCTGGGCTGAGGACGCATCTTCTTTTTGATTCTTAATCGAAGATAGATGTAGTACATTGATGTCTATGGGCCATAACATCATTTTACCATCAGGTAGCCTGTGTGCTCGTTTGTTTTTTTCAATTAATTTTCGTATATAATTTATTTGATGGATAGCTTTTATCTTTTTATTGAAAGTAACTTTTTTTACAAATTACTGTTACACTTCTTGGTATTTTGTGCATTATATATTTATATATATATATATATATATATATATATATATATATATATATATATATATATATATATATATATATATATATATAATATAAAGTATTTAATACACAACACATTACACAATATTTACTGAACTTCAATATAACTCTATTTTATGTAACGTACCAGCTGCAATAAATTGGATATTGTATGAATGACATTTCGGATTTCTCTGTAGCATAAGCTGCTCGCGAATATATTTCGCTGAAATTACCTGGATTGTAAACATCGATATTGCACGCTTATAGGGTTGTCGTTCTTTCAATTCTATTTAATTTCAGTTAAGCTTTCGGAGACTTTGTTAAAAATTAAGTCCCACCACAGTCTAGCACAGTCTCAACGAATAGCGCGTGTCGCATAAATCAGCAACGTTTAGCTTTTTGTGTTAAATGTAAAGTAGCAAACTTCATTTTATGTTAATTTTTAACTGTGTGCTCGCGCTCAGGTGAACTGCGTACGCTCGATGGCTTTTCCATTTTAAAATACTCCGGATCTAATATGTCTATAAAATTAATGGGCTTTGATGATTATTTTAAACCTAAAGAAACGCCACATTCCTCTGCTACGACCTCTGATTGTCGTTAAATAACTTAATAAAGAAATAAGCAACACTAAATTTTGGTGAAGAAAGAAAATCTTTTCTATCTATTACTCCATTTGTATATTTTTGAGAACTTTAATCATAAAAATAAAAATAAAATATAAATTCGTAGGCTTTCTCTGATTTCCGAGAGTACTATGGAGTAGTAAAAGTTCCAGTGCTAATTTGCATCCATATGTCTCTCATTATATCTATTTTACTGTTTTAACACCTACTATACGAGATGGCATAACAGTTTCACTAACGACGTTGTTACATTTAATATACAATGTTTCCTTTAATTAAAATTCGCTGTGGCATTATATTCTTACACAACATATTCGCATGGTTACCCTATTGTAGTCCGACTGTACATTACAAGGATTAAACAGTTTTCCGCCCCTCGCGTATTTCATCAGATTTCAATCGGGCTCTGAATTTATTAATTATTCCATTTTAAGCTGCTACATTGTTGTTAAACCTCTCTCTGTACACGGCGTGGCGTCAACCGTAGCGTGTCGTAACTTTTCGTAGGTCATGTTCGTAGCATACTCATGAAAAACCCTACGCCGTCGTTTCATAAATTTTTATTTTAACCTCCTTTTAACAATGTTCACTGAGTTTTTAACAAGTAAAACGCTTTTTAATAGTTTTATTTAATAAACAAACCAAATGTAAAATTCATGAAAATACAGATATAATACAAAAACAATATCTTATTTCTTACGTGCTACGTGGTTGTAATCATTATGTGCCTAGAAGTCTGTCTGTCTGGTTGGAAACCACCCCTGGCTTTGACGCATTCCATATTCGCCAACTTTTTTAAATTATCAGCCCTTTACAGTCCTGGTCCTAGACAAAGACCTATTCCATTAAAGTAAAAATGTTACACAATCGTCACGCTACGACTAATTCTAATAAATAAATCCTAATTGCTGTCTCAAGGTTTTTGATTGCCTAATTGGTCTAGTGGTCGAAAGCGCGTCTGCTGACTGATACCGGGTCGGGCCTAAAAGAAATCAGGCATTGGCTTTTTTGGACTATGAGAGTGGTGAATAAAGAGTGCACCTCTGCTTGCACATACACTCTGTCACTATAATCCTGTCCTGCGCAGATGTTCTAGTCTCCGTTGAGAGTGGCCGCCGGAACCGAAATTCGGTCTAAAGCCAAATTAGTACTATTGTTGTTATTAGTGATCCTTATGGCAAAATCGCTGGAGGACCTAAACACTATGCTCAATGACCTCAATAGTGTCTCCCAACGGATAGGTTTTAAGATGAACATGGACAAAACGAAGATCACGTTTAATATCCATGTTCCGTGCATTCTGTTCTCTTGCCAAGGCTGTCCAGGGGAATTTCTGTCAGCCATCTCTTCCATCTCTGCACAGGATTGACGACTCACTGGCCCATGTCGCAAAAGCGAAAGCCGATCTGCTAGGCTCTTTCTTTGCGCCCAACTCGACTCTAGATGACGGGGGGAGTATGCCGCCGACCATCCCGCGGCACTCACAGCTCCATGTCGGAGGTGCGGTTTACATAGCACTCGGTTTGCAAAGCACTCTTCTCCCTGGACATCCACAAGTCGAGTGGGCCAGACGGTATCCCCCCAATTGTGAAGAGGACGTGTGCTTCAGAGTTGTCACCGGTCTTACCGCGTCTTTTCTGGTCTTCTCCTACGCTCTAGGCGTAGTGCCAAAACGATGGAAGACGACTTTCGTCCACCCGATCCCTACAAAAGGCGACCGCTTAGATCCGTCTAACTACAAGCCCATCGCATCACCTCCTTGTTCTCCAAAACAATGGAATCCATTATAAACTGCCAGCTCATGAAGTACCTTGAGATACACCATCTGATTAGTGATTGCCAATACGATTTTCGTTGTGGTTGATCAGAGATGTGGTGATCTTCTGGTCTACTTGACTCATAGATGGACGGCGGCAGTAGGGTCCAAGGGGGAGGCATTGGCCGTTAGTTTGGACATTGCGTAGGCATTCGATTGGGTTTGGCACAAGTTTGGTTTGTTCTTTCGAAGTTCCCTTCCTATGGGCTTTCCAAGAAATTGTGCAATTAGATCACCAGCTTTCTTGCAGATGTGAGCATTAAGATCGTTGTAGACGGTGCAAACTCTGATTACAAGCCTATTAATGCTGGTGTTTCACAAGGCTTCGTGCTATCACCAACGCTGTTTCTTCTGCATATCAATGATATGTTACAAACTTGAAACATTCATTGCTATGCAGATGACAGCACTGGTGATGCTCTGTACACCGGCCGTTCCAATATTTCTCTGAAAAACGTCTCCGAGTACCGGGACAAACTTGTGTTTGAAGTCTTTTACGTGGTAGAGCCATGCTGCAGTTATATAAGTAGTATAGTTGTAGCACGAATGGGTTGGCTCGATCGGGGAAGGACCACGCTCTCACAGAATACCAGCGTCAAATAGTAGCTCAATGTTACTGTGTTTCGTATGGCGAGTGTAGAGAACCGGAGACCCTTTTTACTGGAAACGAGGCATTTCATCTAAGTCCTCACGGATGGCAACGCATCTGCATTTGTTTCGTAATCGAGGTTGAATATAGATAGTCGTAGAGTCTATGGGTCACACCAACTACTTACCATCAGGTGGACTGTGTGCTCGTTTGTAATCCCATCGTATAAAAAAAAGTCGAGTCTTTACTGAACAAAGTGTCGGATTGGGGGCGACTAAATGTAGTCAAGTTTAACCCTCAGAAGACACAAGTTTGCGCGTAAACCGCTGAAAAAAACCCTTTGTCGTATCTCCTCAGTTTCGAGGCACTCCTTTCGTTGCCTCAGTCAGTATCGAAATCCTCGGCGGCGACATATTGAGTGACGTGTAGTTTCGTGGTCACTTGGAAGAGAAGGCCTCTAAAAAGCTTGGCACTCCGCCTGCAACTTTACAAGGCGCAGGTTCTGTTCCCATTTCTGGGCTGGAGCTCTCCAGTGCCAGCTCCTTCCACTTGACCGCATCCAGCGCAGAGCGGCTCGTATCGTCGACGACCGAGTGCTTTCCAATCGGCTCGATTCACTGGCGTTGCGAAGAGATGTTGCATCTCTTTGCGTATTTTATCGCATGTATCACGGAGAGTGCTCTGAGGAATTGTTCGGATTAATAACAGCCGCCAAATTTCATGAACTACGCGGAAAACCTCCCGATACCATCCACACCATCTGGATCTTTGACGGTCCACCACCGTACGTTTCACAAGGAGTTTTCTTCCGCGAACGACCTCTCTGTGGAATAGTTTACCACCGGTTTTTTATTTTTCCGGACCAATACGACTGGGGGTCCTTCAAAAAAAGAGCTTACTCCTTTCTAAAGGGCCGGCAACGCAAATTCCTCTGGTGTTGCGATTGTTCATGAGCTGCGGAAGACATGTTAACATCAGGTGTACCGTATACTCATTTGCCCCCTCTTCTATAAAAAAAAATGTCACATTATAATTGTGTATTATTCGGATCACTAATCTCGAAGTTGTTGACGAGTTACCTGGGCTACCTGGGACAAATAGCCCGACTAGGTAAGTCGAACTTCGACCGAGAAGTCAATCGACGGATTCAATTCGGCAGGACAGCGTTCGGGAAATTACGACTCATCTCCTCGTCAGGTATACGATAGATTGTACAAATAGTGCGTGTTGCCAGTGATGACTTATGGACCTGAGATGTGGTCTTTTTTTGATGGTATGAGGACGCTCAAGGTCGTACAGCGGGCTATGGAGAAGGCTATGCTCGGTGTTTCTCTGCGTGATAAACTTATAAATGAGAATATCCACAGTAGAACCGGAGTGACCGACTTATTTCGACGGATTAATAAACTGAAGTGGCAATGGGCCGGCCATATAGCTCGAAGAATCTATAACCAATGGCGAAAAAAGGTTCTCGAGTGGCAGCCTCGAAACGGTAGGCGTAGTTTAGTACGACCCCCCCCCCCCCCCCCCCGCCCCACCCCACCAGATGGAGTGACGTCCATGTGAGACGTGCAGAAAGTCGATGGCTCAGGACCGTTCTTTGTGCCATTCCTTGGAGAAGGCCTATGTTCAGCAGTGGATTTGGTAAGGGCTGTAATGATATTAGTGAAAAATCAGGTACATTCGATATCAGTCGTAATTTTATAGTACAAGGGTAACAAACAAATACACTGTAGACCTGGTGGTAAGCGAATGCTGTGGCGTACAGAGATCTACATACATACCTCGATTAAGAATCAATATGCAGATGCGTTGTCTTCCATAAAGGCTAAGATAGGATTTTCCGTTTCCATTTAAAATGATATTCGGTTATCTACACTTCCTCTACGAAACGTAGCAGTACTAAGCTGCCATTTTACGCTAGTATTCAGTGAGAGCGTGGTCGTTCCCCGGTGGAGCCGACCCATTCGTGCTACAATCATAATATAGCTGAAGTATGGTTTTCCCACGTTTAAGAATAACCGGAATATCGAAATTATTCGATAAAAAGGCCTCTACTTTCTAACTCAGTAATCAAAAATAAATTTGAATAGTATTAAAAAAACATAATGACATAAAAAGTAAAATCTTGTAAGCCAACTCCATTCACTATAAGTTCGCATAAATGTATAAAGATCTTTTTGATGTGTCCATTAACCTTTTTATTCCGTTCTCTGTTCATTTTACGAAAGAAAACCAGAGAGGGTAAAAGTTTATTTCTAAATTGATTGCCTGACTGAAGTTTCTTTGTCTTCCTTCAATTTGTATACAAATGGTTTATTACACAAATTGCTGGCTGACCCTCGCTAAGTCTTCTCCTTTCTAAAACAATAGTTTGTAGTACTCGTCTTAAATTTTTCTTCCAGTAAATTTGAGAGTTCAAAGCCCTCGCTACTCGACTTACAACCTGTTACTCGTACACTTTATGCAAATGACAACATCTTATCTCTGACCCTTTTATGGATAAGTATTTTTTCACTAAAGACTTTTAACCCAACAATATGGTAATGCTGTCATAATATAATATGCAAAAAATAAACAGTGTATTTTTGTCTTATTTCTCTGAAGGTTAAAGCTTGTTGTAGACAAAAATTGTTAAAAGCTCTTGTGTGACACAAACGGCGTATATACTATTGTACGTTTAGAATTAGAATGTTGGATAAAATTCTATTCAAAAATGTAACATAACATAACATAAACTTTCACCCCCTTACCCAGAGCTTCTGCTTACCCCGGTAGAGTTACGGTATTCCAATTGGTCGTTACTAAGTGATAGCGCCATACTGCAGATATATTATATGAGTAGCTCAAATGGTTCGGCTCAACCGGGAAAAAACCACGCTCTCACAGAATATCAACGTAAAATAACAGTATAATGTATAAACGCCTTAGATGGAAGTTTATTTACTTAACTGGCGATATATTGAGCCTATTTACACTTAATAAGCCCTTGACGAGCATGTATGTGTAGACAAATGAATGTGAAATAAGAGAAATAGGTGTCAGAATCATTTTTTTTAAAGAAACAAAAGACGATAAAATACTTAAAAGTAGTGATTCTACTGATCCCTGATCCTATTCCAAAGTGTGTCGAAATATTAATTACAAGCCTCAAGTCCGTACGGATAGTTATATTTCTTATTTATTATTGTTTAGAACGTACGTTTTATACTGGTTACTGTATCTTCATTTCATAAAATTTCATACGTTTTTAAAAATGACAACTGCACTATGTGCATAATAAGGATAGGATTGTCAAACTGAAGCTTCGCTTAACTGCAGATTCTTCTTATTCTTACTTTTAACGGCCCATAAAAGTTTTTATTGGTATAGAATAAAGGTGTCAAACGAGCACACAGTCCACCTGATGGTGAGTAAATGCTATGGCCCATAGACATCTACATTGATCTTTAAATCAAAGTGACGATACATTGTCATACCTGAGTACTAAAACGGAATGCCTCCTTTCCAGTAAAAAGTGTCGGTTCTCTACATTAACCATACGTAACCCAGGAGTATTAAGCTTTAATTGATTCTATGTATGTATAGAACGATACTGTATACACATAATACATACATATATACTCGTGTATATATTATATTTAAACAGAGGGAAAAAAACAATATTCTCGGTCAAATTGCCTGCCAATATTAAATAGCAAATTTCTTTAAATAGATAAACTCGCCGGAAGGTCTTGTTGATCAGTTTCAATATTAAATTTGAAATCGTGTCGACGTCTCAAATTATTTATTAGTTTCAAAAGCGGGCAATGATCAAATACCTCTACAAACTCAATAAATCAAATTGTAACGTAGAGCCTTTCTTACAGGTAGGCCTGTTTTTAGAATTTTGAGTTGCATGTTGAGTGAGAGGCTGTAGCGGAGACGCTTAAAACCAAAAAGTTTTTATTATTGTGACATGTATTGTGAGCCATTGGCTTAAAATCATTCATTTAAAAATATATGCATGCAGTTTACTAATATTGAGCAACTGCAAAGAAAAGTTTGAATTCAAACATTCGTTTATTTATCTAAGTTATTAATCACGTGATTAAAACTACTTTTACGGATTTTATCGCGTTTATTTTTACTTTTTATTTTTATTTTTAATTCCCGACGTTTCGGGCGTCTCCAGCACCCATGGTCACGGGGTACTGAGATGACTGACGTCCCGATGTCATTGTTAAACCCAGAGTACCTTCAGCTTTTTTAATTATTGTTTATGGTCCGATCTATGCAAAATGAACTGACTATGTCTTGAGGTCTTGCAGTGGTATGCTTGGGTTTAGTTTTCATCAATAAAATTAAAACTACTACTAACTAAAAGTAGTTTTAATCATGTGTAGTGTTCGCGTAAATATAAGAAATCATTAAGAATTCATTATTATTAATCACTTGTTAAAAATCGTGCAGTGGCGGTGTAAGAATATCCACTACTCTATATCATCCCGTGGGTGTCGTAGGAGATGATAGGTCTTCCTAATAAGGACAAAAATTTAAAAAAAAATTACGGTTGAGAATGGCCTATGTTCAGCAGTAGACTTCAATAGACTGTAACGGTTCGAAATTGTGATTACTGAAAATAGAACTCTAATAATTAAAATTAAACTCGAATGCCCATATTACATTAACGATATCCATAAATCCATTTAAAGAGTTCAAAAAATTATTAAAAAGTAAAAGCAGACTTAAAATAATTAAAAATAGTAAAATAATTTCCACTAGGCATGATTCGATACGAGTATATACTCGATAATTTTTTTTCGATACCGAGTAATTTTAGTATCGAATAAATTAATTCGAAAAAAAGTACTTGTATTGAATCAATTCACGCGTTAATTGTAAATGCATCCTTGCGCCACCAACACGCTATGTCGGCGATCCTAATACATATTAAGAACATACATACAGAATTATTATCAAAAATCACCAATACAACCCTCTAAGTTCACATAAGTCCTTTGAATTAGTTTTTCTGAAGTGAGTTATACGAACTTAGAGGGTTGTATTGATGTTTATAATTATTATAATTCTGTTAATACATACTTGTTGTCGCTAATAATATTTTTTGCAACATACTGCCTGACCCTAGCCTATCCTACGGGCTACCCTGGCGCTTTCAACTTAAATTAGGCGCGCTTAGCCCATCTTGCATCTATTTTACGTACCACCTTGAAAGTTAATAACTTATTTCCAATAAAATGACTGTACCTATACTATAGAGTGAAGTAGACTGTAAATGTAATTGTGTGTTATTGTTATGTAAATGTAAATGTACAATATAAATTTGAATACTCTAAAAGTATCGATAGTAAGTTTCGTATACTCAAATTAGTAGTATCGCAAAACGATTTGAATACGACCTACCTACTCATATGAGTAGGTATCTATATTTTGGTGGTATCGGAACATCCCTAATTTCGACATAACAGCTTTTAAAGCTTAATTTTTCTATATCCTTACCACCAATTACATACAATACATCCTGTATTTATGCTGTAACTTTAATCATGAGCAAATACGTCGTAAATTATCTAAACCTTCTTATAATCTCAATGAGATTAAACGTTACGCTTCTATAGACCCTTATGCAAAAAGAAACAACACATAAGTAGGATCGCACGTTTTATTTTTAAGAATACAATTACCGATATTGACATTACTACTCCTCCCTCTCCCATCCACCATCGGACAACAAGACGCTCGGCAGTCTCCATCCTTTCGTTGTCGACTTACCACGCATTCGAACCAAACGGTTTGCTACACCGTTCGTTTTACGTACAGCAAAAGAGTGGAGTAAGTTTCATCTACCTTTCCATCCGGGGTTACATTATGGGTGTCTTGAAGTTTAGAGTGGATAGGCTTTTGTTATGTCAGTGCGCTTCACCATCATCTTCGGTGCTACATCTTCGGCACCATCACCACTAACCATCTGGTGGGACGGTAGTTAAGCACTGGCTTAGAATACTAGAAAAAATAATTAAGCTATTGTTGTATATTTCTTTCTACCATACGCTGTTCGCTCATCGCTCTACACAGCGGTGTGTCTATTACAGTCTACCTAAACAATGACAGAGTTATTTACTGGGCGATAAGGGCGCGTTGCCATGACAACACCGACGAGGCTGTCTCTCTTTGAAACCGACCTGACATCTTGTTAACTAAACAAAGATAAATTCCCGTGCTCCAGGCAGCTCCGTTATATCCCCGATAATTGCTTAGTTACGAATCTTGCTGCTTCATTATCTCGACGTTAAGTGAAAGATTGGAATATTTTTGGAAGCTTTTAATAAGATCTATAATATACATCATATAATTTAGAGCATTTCTTAGAAAAAATTGTGAGATTGAGAGAGATTAGTACCTTTCATCATGGGGGGTATATTGCCATAGTTGCTACACTTAGCATGCGAGTTGGCAAGATATGTTTACATGAGGGGACGACCTGGTACTTGGCTGAGGACCGTGCTTCGCGGCATTCCTTGGGGGAGGCCTATGACTAGCAGTGGATTTGTCAAGACATTATGAAACACATTATGTCTTAGCCCGACTTCTATTCTTAACAGTGATCAACGGGAGAGGCCTGCGCCCCACAGTGAACGTTAATAGGCTGGAACGGTCACCGACTCCAAGTCAATCGCTTACATTGCTTACCAAGTCTTTCTGTTTATTCGTCGTATAAAACAGAAACTGCTTGATGGATTTTGATGCGGTTTTCATTTTAATTTAGAGAATTCTTGAAAGCCCTTTAAGTGTTTTAAAGAATAAAGGTGACATCAATCTTTCAGTCAAATTTAACAAAATTTATTTTTAGGTTATTAATCAGTTGTTCAAAATCATGTAAGCTGTGAATTGAGGTCTAATAACTAAAATCGGTCTAATTACTACTAGAACGTCTTTGTAATTAAATTTCCGATATTAATGTGCATTTATAGGTTAAAAAAATCTTAAAATTTTAGTAAAAAGTAAAAACCGACTTCAAATAATTTCAAAAAAATTGGGTTGTTCTGGACTCACACATTCGGAAGGCCTCTCTAAATCCATAAACTAAATTCATATTATTACTTGAAAAGCTCGGAAATGTATATATTTTAACTATGCTCCCACCCACATGCTGATTTTTTCAGAATAGTACTTAGAATGACACTGAGCGCTCCGAATCCCGGATCGGAATATTTAAGATTATGACTTCATAATCTGCGTTTTTCTATACATTTGAAACACGCGAGTACACACACTGGAATCAAATTATGTATTCTTTCAGCTGACGCTGCGAGTGGTAGACGTGTTGTGACTCGTGAAGCTGTAATGTAGAACTGACTTTCCCTTACTCTGTTAACATTAAGAGGATGAATCCAGTGCATTGGCTTGCGTATCTTTTTTATTATTTTAAGCTAAAAGTAATGCGATTAGTATTAATTCCTCTCTCATTACCGAGACTTGTGCCTGAGCCGAGAAACACCATACTACTGATTTATTCGAATTTTTATAATATGTGTGAGACAACTTACCGTAATTCAGAATTCGAATCCGATTCTGAATTCAGAGAGGCTAAGTGGAGAGGTTGTGTGAGTCCAGCATAAAGCTGCAGCTTAAATTTTCTATACGCTTAGCACCAACTACAACACATCCCGTATTTAGGCAGTAACTTTAACATTGAGAAATACATCGTAAATGGTCTTTTTAAACCTCTTTACAATTTCAATGAGAATAATCTAGAAAGGCAAACATGTTTCATATTCACAGACCCATATGCAAAATGACTTACTCGTACTCCTCTAGGGTGACAGCACACAAGTCGCTTCTCTTTTTTTTCACCTCCCGCTATGAAAAGAAATTATTTTCAAGAAGAATGATCACGCTCTCACTGAATACCAACTTAATACTGTTGTGTTCCGTATGGTGAGTGTAGAGATCCGATTTAAAATATTATAATAGGAGCATGGTTCATAACTAAATAATTCCAACGAAAATCGAGCCATAATACAAAGATCCCTAAAAATACTTTTTTTTTGAATAATATTAACAATGCTATAAACATTACTAATATTCCCCTTAACCACTCGTGCTAAGCTTAAATTGCTTGTGTTACGAGTGGTTCACGCCAGTAGTCGAATGGCGGATCGAACCCACGACCTTTTGAGTTCGCGGTCCGCGCCCTGCCATTAGGCTACTGTCGCTTTATCATATTATGGCCCTACCATTAGGATACTTGCATGCCTCGTTGTGAATTATCTCCAGCACTTGACCTTCTGTTCAGAACGAAGTAAATTATTTCATTTCGTGAGGAACCACTCCATTTTGGAAACTGTGCAGTGAAATATAAAATCGACAAGGTGGAAAATTCATCCGTTATTTTTAACGAGTCTGTGAGCATGATATTATATTGTACAAATATTTGAGAGTTTTAAATATAACTAGTTCTTACTGATTTAATCGCGTATATTTTTTTATATTCCCGATATTTCGAGCACTTTACAGCACCCATGGCCATGGAGGGTACTGAGATGTTTACCGTCCAGATGTCATACTTAACCGCGGTTACTCACAGAAAGGGAATATAAAAAGTTTATATACGCAATAAAATCCGCAAAAACTAGTAATATTTAACAAGGAATAGTCCGCCGCGCTGCCCCAGTGCGTGTTGGCGAACTTCACATGTCTTCGAAATATATAGTTTTTCTTATTTCTCAGACATGCAGGTTGTTTCCTCACGATGTTTTCCTTCACCGCCGAACACGTGGTAAATCAGCACTTAAAATTGTAATTAACAATTTCATTGGTGCCAACGGGGATCAAACCCGATTTGCTCGCGTACTGTGAAATTTACAGCGAGCGCTAACCATCTGAGCTACCACGGCTCTCAAAGTGTTCGCATAAATATAAGAAATCATTATTTGGGAGTTTTGTTAACATTTTTGATCAAAAGTTATAGGGTTAGTTAGCTTAGGTAGTAATTATATAGGGTATCCTTTATATCTGGGAGGGTTATGTTTCATCTTCTTGTCATTTGTTTTTTTTCTGTTACCATTACAGTCAGTCGAAAGCCCACGTAGGCCTTCCCCGTAGATTGCTTCATAGAGGGGATATTTGCTCTAGTTACCCTAGTCGCCACGCTGGACAGGCGGACTGGCAGCGCAATTTTTCTTTCTAGTTATTATTGTAAAGACGCTGCTGCTCAGACGCTGTCTGGTTTGTTACCTTCCGTAGTGAATAGTTTTACACCGCCACAACACGGAACGGATTTATCAGTTAAAGCGAATAAAAAATACATTGCTATTACTATTATTTGGTCTTTGTTTGTATTCAAAGAATACTTTTCATAATTGTGTAATGAATTTGAGATATTCCCATTGCACTCACATAATATAAATTGAAGTTACGCATCAGGAGATATTATTCATGGGCGGTCATGGAACTAATCGGTGTACTTAGCGACGACCGTAGAGGAAGGAGGAAGCGTGAACCTTAGACATGCAAATTAATTCTCACATAATGCAATCCAAATTAATCGCTCTCGATATTAAGATAACTTGTCATTATTGTAGGTAACCGATTAATGGAGAGCGGATTGAAGTTATTTTAAAAGCTTTTTAAAATACAATGTTTTTTTTTTAAATTAAAACTTGCAATATTTGTTTGTTAGGGTCAAACCTTGCAACTGAATTTGAAAGCAGTTATCTTCAACCGATTGAGCTGAAATTTTACGTACATGTTTAGTTTAGATGCCAATGCATTGTTAATGCGTTAACTAAGTGACGTCATTCTAAATCCAATATGGCGAACCGTCCAAGATGATGGACTAGTTATTTTCTATGATATAGGTATAAAAAAATTTAATCTTTTTTTAAATAAGTTATCTAACATCTGAACCTTATTGAGTATTCAATACGCTAGTCACGTCAGAAAACAGCTGGTCAAGTTTAACTTATTGCTTCTAAAATAGTCTCGGCAACAGAAACCAAATCCCTACCGATTCTTGTATATGAACTACATTGAAATTGCACAGTCAGATGACATTTAACAAGTAGTAAAATTAAAAATTTTGTAAAACCAACTTCAATATAAATAAAATAAGAACATCATCAATGTATTCGAATTCAAATACGCATTATTAAGGATAATTCATACACTCATCATCATCATCATCATCATCATTACAGCCTTTCACAAGTCCACTGCTGAACATAGGCCTCCCCCAAGTAATGCCACAAAGCACGGTCCTGAGCCACCTGCATCCATCGACTTCCTGCATGTCTTACCAGGTCGTCACTCCATCTAGTGGGGGGTCGCCCTACACTACGCCTACCGGTACGAGGCTGCCACTCGAGAACCTTTCTTCCCCATCGGTTATCGGTTCTTCGAGCTATATGGCCGGCCCATTGCCACTTCAGCTTACTAATCCGTTGGGCTATGTCGGTCACTCTGGTTTTACTGCGGATATCCTCATTTCTGAGTCTATCACGCAGAGAAACTCCGAGCATAGCCCTCTCCATAGCTCGCTGAGCGACCTTAAGCGTCCTCATACGGCCAGCAGTGAAGGACCACGTCTCAGATCCATAAGTCATCACTGGCAACACGCACTGGTTGTACAATCTAGTTTTTAGAGATTGAGGTATACCTGACGAAAAGATATGTCGTAATTTCCCGAACGCTGCCCAGCCGAGTTGAATCCGTCGATTGACCTCTCGGTCGAAGTTGGACTTACCTAGTCGGACTATTTGTCCCAGGTAAACGTACTCGTCAACAACTTCGAGCATAGTGCTCCCAACAACTACCGGCATAGGTGTGACATGGACATTGAACATGATCTTTGTTTTGTCCATGTTCATCTTAAGACCTATCCGTTGGGAGGCACTATTGAGGTCATTGAGCATAGTGCTTAAGTCCTCCAGCGATTCTGCCATAAGGACTATATCGTCGGCAAATCGAAGGTGAGTGATGTACTCGCCATTGATGTCAATACCGTATCCTTTCCAGTCCAGTAGCTTGAAAACGTCTTCCAATGCAGCGGTGAAGAGTTTCGGGGATATAACGTCACCCTGTCTTACACCTCTCTGCAGTTGGATAGGTTTCGAGCTCTGGTTCTGTACTCGGATAGCCATCGTAGCCCTACTGTACAAACACTTCAGCACTTCGATATACCGACAGTCAACTTGGCACCGCTGAAGGGACTGTAGCACCGCCCAAATTTCGACGGAATCAAAGGCTTTCTCATAGTCCACATACGCCAGGCAAAGTGGCAGATTGTACTCTTCAGTCTTCTGTACAATCTGCCGCAGGGTATGTATGTGGTCTATGGTACTGAAGCCTTTTCGGAAACCGGCTTGTTCGGGAGGCTGGAAGTCGTCAAGTCTGCGTGCGAGACGATTCGTAATGACTCTCGAAAACAGCACGTAGACGCGGCTCAGAAGGGAAATCGGTCTGTAGTTCTTTAAGAGAGCGTTGTCGCCTTTCTTAAAGAACAAGACCACCGCACTTCTGCTCCACGCCTCTGGAGTAGTGCCACCATGGAGGACGGAATTGAAGAGCTTCTGAAGGACTACAAGTACCGGTGTTCCACCCGCTTTCAGAAGCTCCGCTGTAATTCCATCCTCGCCTGGGGCCCTGCCGTTTTTAAGGTGCTGGAGAGCCATTCTAATCTCGCTTAGACTGACGTCCGGGATATCATCGGAATAGTGTCGGATAAGACTTGCTCTTGGATCGTTACTCACACTTGCGTGTGGCTCCAACGATGATGTGTACAGCTGCCCATAGAACCTCTCAATCTCACTCAAAATCTCAGGTGTCCCGGAAACGATGTTGCCACACTCAGTCTTCAGCTTTGACAGTTGGCTCTTTCTGGCAGACAGATCTCTGGCAAAGACTTTGGAGCCCTGGTTCCGCTCGATCGCTTCTTTAATACGAGAAGTATTAAAGTTGCGTAAGTCTCGCCGCATGCATTTGGAGATCTGTCTGTTCAGTTGCCTGTATGCTGTCAAATCTGTTGACGATTGCAGCCTCATCTCCCGTCTAACAGCCATGAGATTAAGAGTGTGATCGGAGAGTTTTTGTGTTCTTCTGCGGCGGGTCTTGCAGAACTTAGCTCCGACCGCATGGACAGTTTCCACGAGCTTGTCGTTCATATCGTCCACTGCATTGCAATCTTCTAGGCACTGGAAGCGGTTACGTAACTCGAGCTGAAAGGTTTCGGGATTCTGGATTAGAGCACGAGGGGGACGGAGCGTTGACTTCATTAGACGAGACCTCTCCAACTTAACGTTTAGGTTCAGTGTGCCTCTAACCATTCGGTGATCGCTGCCAGTTTTCACCCTTGCGATCACTGAGACATCACTGAACAGTTGGCGTCTGGTCGTCATAATGAAGTCAATCTCATTTTTTGTCGAACCGTCGGGGCTCGACCAGGTCCACTTCCTGTGGGGCCGCTTCTGGAAGAAAGAGTTCATCATAAAGAGTCCCTCTTTCTCCATAAAGTCGGCCAGCTGCTGGCCCCTTCGGTTCCGTTGCCCTACTCCAAATTTCCCTACCTTCAGCTCACCGCTTTCTCTTGTGCCTAGTTTTGCGTTGAAGTCTCCCATCAACACCGTGTAATGGGTTTTGGAGGAATGTATGGCTCTGGAAATATCCTCATACATTTCCTCCACCTCCTCATCGGGGTGTGCCGAGGTTGGTGCGTAAACCTGAATGACCTTCAGCGAATACCGTTTGGTGATTCTGAGTATCAGGTACGCGACCCTCGTCGACACACTCCCAATCTTTACAACGTTGTTGACGAGAGACTTGTGGACGATAAATCCGACACCTCCTTGGGACAGATGGTCGCCCTCCCGGTGATAGAACAAGTTGCCGGACTTGAGGATTGCCGTGTCCTCCCCCTCTCTTCGGACCTCGGATAATCCAATAATATGCCAGCGCAACTTGTCTACCTCTTCTTCCAGCTCCAGTATCTTCTCGTCAGTCCTCAGGGTGCGTGCGTTATATGTTGCCAGGTCGAGTCGTCGTAGGTGGCAACCGAACCTCCACCGGAGATTCTTAGCACCCCCTGCCCCGCCGTTACCATGGTCGCCACCGTAGCCAGGAATAGCGGGGCCGCCGGGGACTGGGGGCCGTCTTTTTGTGTATTTGTTCATTGGGGGGTATTTGCCGTAGTTGCCACGCTTGGCGAGCGGGTTGGCAACCGCAGTTTTTTTATTACGTCACAGTTGTCATCAGGAAGATGCTGCTGCCCATCTCCTGCCTGTCTCCCTCTGTCGCCTCTTACGACACCCACGGGAAGATATGGGGTAGTGGATATTCTTAACCGCCACTACACGGCAAATTTAGACAATTTTAGTGTATTTATCATATAATTATCAACTATGTATTCTTCTATATTGTATTTGCCTTTTCTATATAATTTATAGGTTGTAAAATATATAAGCTTGATAAAAGAGAGACTATATTTATTTTCTAAGACATTGTTGTTATATCGCATATTTTTTCCCCATAAATTAATTACAGACTCTGTGGAGTCAAGAGACTGGTTGTCCATTGTCTAGATTACCGCCACCAACGGCAAATTCACAACACGCTGAAAGACCTAAGTTATTAAGTTAAATAATAATACGATAAGCGTCGGTCTGTTTGGCGAGCTGCCAGACCTAGCAAAGTCTAACGTCCTGCAAATTAGTTTGTTCCTAGCACTGTGAGCTAAAGTGATTAAAACCAAGCATTAAGCACAGACCACGAAACAATTAAAACTAAACGTACAAGACCTAAGAGCTAATTCCAAATGGAATATGTAAGAGCTATAATCTTACAAATTCCATTTGGAACTGTTGTTATTGTTTAGATGAGCCGTGTTTGAACGGTGCTGGCTGTGTTCATCTTATTTTAAACTTAAAACTTCTTTAAAATCGTTGTGATTTGAAAATAGATGAAACAAAAAAGCGACACTAAAAAAGGACAAACATATACCTACATCCATAGGATTTAGCTTGCGTAAGAATGAGATAGAATATTATATTAAATGAGTCATGTTTAGGCCATAATTTACGTAGGTATGCATTTTGAGAACCAATCAATTATTGTTCGATAAAATGAATTTACCTAGGTAGTAAATGACGCTATTACAAAGCAGTTGTACTTGGAAGAATATATTTTTTGATTTATTACACTAAAATTGTCTAAATATTTTTAAGCACATGTTCAAAAATACAGATTTTAACATTTATTTGCCGTAAAATTAAACCTGGATCTTATATTTTATGCCGCACTTGTGGTTGAAAATTATCATATTATATAAATCATTTGCCGCGAAATTTGTCCAAATTTGATATTTCATTTTATTTGAAGATTTCACTTTTTCCGCGTGTGACTTACATTTTAGGGTTCCGTAGTCAACTAGGAACCCTTATAGTTTCGCCATATCTGTCTGAAATCGTGTACCAATATGTGTATCAATCACGCCGACAAAGTGGTAAAATAAAAATTGGAAAAAATGTTTTATTAGGTGCCCCCCCCCCCCTATATGTAAATGTAAAGTGACTACTACCGGGAGCAGTTGCAGGAGCGCGGAGCGCTGCTGGAGCGCGAACATAATGGATACCCACCTTTAAACTCATAAGTGGGAACACTTATTGTGACGGACGGGAAACTACGGAACCCTACACTGAGCGTGGCCCGACACGCTCTTGGCCGCTTTTATTTTATATTTAAACTGAAACAGGAGCCATTTATATTTTTACCATCATCATCATTATAGCCCGTCACTGGCACAGATTACTAACTAGTATACCAATCACTAGTCAATTACTGAATATAGACGACGGTCCTGCATACATCGACCACTTGCATATATCAACTTCCTGAATAAAATATAACTGAATATTTTTATTTTAGAATATGATTGAATATACTTCTCGTTGAAAGTGTTTTTTTTTACTTTGACCACTGTTTCGGAAATGAACCTCTGTTCTGGAAACAAGCAGCAAGAAATCCAGTGGAACTATTTTTTTAAACAATAATTTACAATATAATATGAGTAAAAAATATTCTATTCAGATCTTGACATGTAAATGTATACTTGACAAAATAACAGGGATATAATAATAAAAAAACAAAATAAATAAACCTTTTATTCCATGTTACATTTTACAACGTAATTTGCATTTTACAAAGAAAATTGAAAATATAAATTTAAAGTTTTTCAGATTTTCATAGATTTATTTTTATTCATTTATTTTTATTTAGTTACAATTGTTAAATTAATTTGATTGAGTTAGTTAATGTCATAATTCTGAGCATTACAATTATTTAATTATTAGTAATATTAATATTTTTCCAATGCAAGTAATTGATTTTTACATGGATTTAATTTTTTGTATCATTATGAATAGGATAAAACTGATTTAAATTATTTGCAAATAGACAAAATATTTTAATTTATCATTTATTAAAGATCTATTTACTCATTTGTGTTTGTTTGCTTTGCATGGACCCCCTTGGGTGTAGGACTCCTCCAAAGATTTCCATATGTCTCTGTTTTTTACTATTTGTGTCCAATGTGGTCCTGCGATCATTTTTATGTCATCATCCCAGCATTCTCTGCCTGTGCGTATTTCTCCTGGAGGGCCATTCCATATGGTTAATGGCCACATGACCGGCCCATCTAAATTTTAACTTTTGAGCACAACTCAGAGCATCAATAGCATTTGTGATATTACTTATTTTTGTATGTTGGACTTGAATTCTTCTAGTGAATTTCTACGACTGACAAGCATGCGTTAAGCAGGGAAGTATACACGAATCTATAATTTTCTTTTTTAACTCTACCGGCATGTTATTCTATAATATTTCCTTATAAGACCGGAATTTATTCTGAGTAGTTTTTTATCTTCGTTTAACTTCTAGGTTGTTGTTATTGTTTTTATTATGTTTATTATATTTATTTACATTATTATTATTTGCCCTATTTGCTTTCCGAGGTAGATATATTATTACACATATTCTCAATAACAGGGATGACGTAAACATTTTCTTTTTTAGCCAACTTCAAAAAAAGGAAGAGGTTCTAAATTTGACTGAATATTTTTTTTCTCCTAAAAAAGTCCTGAGTTACCTCACTACGTCACTAAGTAACTCAGAACTTTTTTAGGAGAACCGATTTTCATGATTCTTTTTACATTTGAAAGCTGGTGCTTCTCGCGGAGTCCTGTGTAAATTTGATTAATATCTGACGAGTAGTGTATGAATTGTAGTGTATGAAGTCGCAGACTTGACGACTTCCAGCCTCCCGAACAAGCCGGTTTCCGAAAAGGCTTCAGTACCATAGACCACATACATACCCTGCGGCAGATTGTACAGAAGACTGAAGAGTACAATCTGCCACTTTGCCTGGCGTATGTGGACTATGAGAAAGCCTTTGATTCCGTCGAAATTTGGGCGGTGCTACAGTCCCTTCAGCGGTGCCAAGTTGACTGTCGGTATATCGAAGTGCTGAAGTGTTTGTACAGTAGGGCTACGATGGCTATCCGAGTACAGAACCAGAGCTCGAAACCTATCCAACTGCAGAAAGGTGTAAGACAGGGTGACGTTATATCCCCGAAACTCTTCACCGCTGCATTGGAAGACGTTTTCAAGCTACTGGACTGGAAAGGATACGGTATTGACATCAATGGCGAGTACATCACTCACCTTCGATTTGCCGACGATATAGTCCTTATGGCAGAATCGCTGGAGGACTTAAGCACTATGCTCAATGACCTCAATAGTGCCTCCCAACGGATAGGTCTTAAGATGAACATGGACAAAACAAAGATCATGTTCAATGTCCATGTCACACCTATGCCGGTAGTTGTTGGGAGCACTATGCTCGAAGTTGTTGACGAGTACGTTTACCTGGGACAAATAGTCCGACTAGGTAAGTCCAACTTCGACCGAGAGGTCAATCGACGGATTCAACTCGGCTGGGCAGCGTTCGGGAAATTACGACATATCTTTTCGTCAGGTATACCTCAATCTCTAAAAACTAGATTGTACAACCAGTGCGTGTTGCCAGTGATGACTTATGGATCTGAGACGTGGTCCTTCACTGCTGGCCGTATGAGGACGCTTAAGGTCGCTCAGCGAGCTATGGAGAGGGCTATGCTCGGAGTTTCTCTGCGTGATAGACTCAGAAATGAGGATATCCGCAGTAAAACCAGAGTGACCGACATAGCCCAACGGATTAGTAAGCTGAAGTGGCAATGGGCCGGCCATATAGCTCGAAGAACCGATAACCGATGGGGAAGAAAGGTTCTCGAGTGGCAGCCTCGTACCGGTAGGCGTAGTGTAGGGCGACCCCCCACTAGATGGAGTGACGACCTGGTAAGACATGCAGGAAGTCGATGGATGCAGGTGGCTCAGGACCGTGCTTTGTGGCATTACTTGGGGGAGGCCTATGTTCAGCAGTGGACTTGTGAAAGGCTGTAATGATGAATGATGATGATGATAGTTGATAATAACCCCTAAGAGTGAGGTGATCGCTCTCAAACTATTTTTTATACAGGTTAATATATATATATATATATATATATATATATATATATATATATATATATATATATATATATATATATATATAACTTGTATAAATACTATAAGTAGTTTGTACAACCTGTATTTTATTGTAAAATATTAATTTTTTAAAAAGGCCCGCTGGATTTCTTGCTGGTTATTCCCAGGACAGAGGCTTTTACCAAACCAGTGGTAAAATTAAAAAAAATATAATGAAATACTTTCAATAAGAGTTATTGCTAATCTTTATTGAATAAAAGTGATTCTGTTCTATTATATTCTTATCGACATGCATTAATTCAGCAACTTACACTCTTCCACTGCTGAACAAGTAATGCCACAAAGCACGGTCCTGAGCCACCTGCATCCATCGACTTCCTGCATGTCTTACCAGGTCGTCACTCCATCTAGTGCGGGGTCGCCCTACACCACGCCTACCGGTACGTGGCTGCCACTCGAGAACCTTTCTTCCCTATCGGTTATCGGTTTTTCGAGCTATATGACCGGCCCATTGCCACTTCAGCTTACTAATCCGTTGGGCTATGTCGGTCACTCTGCTTTTACTGCGGATATCCTCATTTCTGAGCCTATCACGCAGAGAAACTCCGAGAGCATCCTCATACGGCCAGCAGTGAAGGACCACGTCTCGGATCCGTAAGTCATCACTGGCAACACGCAACACGCCAACTTACACTCATACAGTTTAAATACAGAAAATAAAATAGTACATAAAAATGCCAAAGATAAGATATATAGACAGACACAGACCTTAAATAATCTGATCGTAATGATGAAAAACACACTGGCTCAACATAATGCTGTCGCGTTTTTAACAATGGCTATTAAGGTGGGCTCGGCCGCGAGAATTGTGTGTATGTTCTATGTTCGAAAAAGTTGTTATCAAAATTGCTATATAACCGAATGCAAAAAGATGAGACATGTAGATAAGTAATATGATATGTAAGATTTAGGAAACCTATGTTTGGCCGAGGGTTTGTAAAGGGTTGTAATGATGATGATGATATAAGATTTTGTTTTAAGGTAATTACGCAGTAATGTTACTTTATAAGACACTATTCTCACAATATTCTTTCAAATTCTTTAACAGCTAACAGAAGTCCGCTGCTGCTCCTGGGTATCTTCCGCTACAGGGAGGATTTGGTCGCGATTGTGGGAAATGTTAGTAAAATCCATTGGCTCACAAGTCGGGAGATGGGCAGCAGCGTCTTCCTACCAAGCGTGGCAACTATGGCAAACATCCAACATGTTGACAGACTATAACGGTAACAGAAATGATGGCAAATGAGCAGAAGACTATGTGTACGATTCCGCATTATCGCATCCATCCGTAAGTACAGCCTCTGAAGGTCAACTTTTGAACATAAGCCTTAACCCATGGATTGCCGCATGTGGATCATTTTGCCACAGTTGCCACGTTTGGCAGACGGGATGACAGCCGCAGTTTTTTTTTTATTATTTGTTGTTATTATCAAAAAAATCTGCTGCCCATATTGTTTTAGTACGTCTCTTACGAGAATTTAGACGTGGTAGAGCCACGCTGCAGCTATATTATGGTTGTAGCACGAATGGGGCGGCTCAACCAGGGAAGGACCACGTTCTCACAGAATATCAGCGTAAAATAGCAGCTTAATATTGCTGTGTTTCATACGGTGAGTGTAGAGATCCAGAGACCCTTTTTAACCGGAAACGAGGTATTACATCTTAGTCCCCAAGGCTGACAACGCATCTGCGTTTTGATTCTTAATCGAGGATAAATATGGATGTTTATGGGCCGCAGAATCCACTAACCATCAGGTGGACTGGGTGCTATAAAATAGCCCCACAGAAGATATGGGATAGTAGATATACATACACGGCCACTACACGGTTAACGTTATTACTTACTAGAGATACATGAATCACATGTAGTCTTGAACAAATAGCGCATCATGACAGTAACATTGTACAAGTAACTTGAGTCTACAGTCGATTATTGATCGCCATGTTATAATGTATTACCTCCAAGTTACACGGCTCGTGAAACACGTTAATGGTATATCTATTAATTATCCGTAACAGTTTACAATATTCTCTCTACACGTATACTCGTATAACAGTAGCTTGTACGTGGCGGAGCCGTGTCGTTAATTATACGTGGTAGAACCATGGTACAGTTATACTGTGGTTGCGCTTTCACGGAATACCAGCGTAAAATAGCAGTTAAATGCTATTGTGTTTTTACTGTAAATGATGCATTCCATCTTAATCCTCAGAGGGTAACACATCTGCATTTTGATTCAGAACGGGGATAGATAGATATTTATGGACAACAGTATCCTTTACCTTACTATAAGGTGGACTGAGTGTTCGTTATTATTCTGTAAAACTGCAAAACTGCCTCGTTGGTGTAGTGGTTGTAGCAGTGCGACTGCTGATCATGAGGTCGTGGGTTCGAATCCCGGGTCGGGCCAATAAATTTAGTTATTGAGTTTTTCCGTCAAAAAATTCTCAGTAATTGCCCGGAGTCAGGAATTTGGTGGTATCTCACCCCCGTGCCTCGGCAAGCACATAAAGCCGTTGATCCGGCGCCTGATTTTTTCTGGTCGTGTTGGTTACTGTTCCATCGGTCTATGAGAGTGAGATAATAGGAAGTGCACATGTGCTCGCGCATACACTTGAGCACTATAGTTCTGTACTGCGCCTATGATGGCTAGTATCCGTCACTAGCCGCCGTGACCGAAATTCGGTCTGGAGGATATTTTTATAAACAAAAAAGTTGTTACATATTCTCGATCTACGACTCAATCTTTAAGCTAATACTATTTGCTTTAATTACTAAATTCTACCACAAATATCTCTACGTACATTCTAACATATAACGTGACATTTTTTTTATTAAACTGATGTGCTAAACGAACTTACAGTGCACCTGAAAGTAAGTGGCTGCTGAAGTCCCTGGACACCTGCTGCCAATCCCAAACAAAGAAGGTCACAGGTGGACTAAAATAAAATGCGTCTTATGATTAAATACCTCGAATACAAACACTGTTATTTATTGGAGTTTACTCCTTATGAATCATTTCGTATATAGCGCACAGTGTGAAAAATAGATGGGTAGTAAAACCAAGCGTTAGCAAAAAGTGTAGCCGTTATGGTTTTCCCAAGCGCAATATACTTGCGCATCTCATAGAGCGAAATGAATAATGTAAGCAAAGCGAAATTAAAAATGAATTAGACATGATTTTTTATTTAACTTATTTTATATTTAAGACATTCGTTTTTCAGAATTAAGCACAAGTCAAGTTTCGGAGCTGACATGCATTTTTTTTATTTTAGCTACGATACGAGATTCTAGCTAGTTATAAAAAAAAACTAAAACATAATGGAGTATCCCAAAATATAATTAAGTAAGTTACATTATATATAATATCAATTGAAAATTATGTATGTTTTGTTTTATTTAATCTTGTGCTGACTTCCATTCTTTTTATATATGTATAATAATAATTTTATTAAAAACTTTAACTTGTAGTACATAATATAAAAATCTTACATGAGATAGCTATAAAATTAGGTGAAAAAAAACTAGTGAGGGTGACGTTCTGTTCTCCTTGCTAGACTGAGAAATAGCCTATATTAAGGAGATTCAGTCCCTTACCCCCTTACAAAAGTGATCGGAAATGAATGTGTGAAAATGGAATTGAAAATTATAAAATTTTATGTCTTAATACGTGAAGTGAAGGGAAACTTTGCACCCGTTTTTCAGGATCTTGCACACGGAGAAGTGTGGTTTAGAATAAATAAATTTTATATGGAGGAGGATTGCAGAAAGCACATTTATATATTATAATATACATATGTTAGATATACATTAAATTAAATATAACTACATTGTTTACCTTCATATTGTCACCATCAAACACATGTCCAAGTATCGTGTGGTTATGAAGTAGTATATAATTGTTAAGTTATATATATATATATATATATATATATATATATATATATATATATATATATATAAAGGTGACAAATGAGCGTTTAGTCCACGTGATGATAAGTGGATGCTGTGGCCCATAGACCTCTACATTTATCCTCGATTTAGAATCAAAATACAAATGTGTTGTCACTTCTGAGGGCAAAGATAAAATGCCTTGTTTCCACTAAACATTTTTCAGTTCTCTACACTCACCCTATGAAACACAGCTGCATCAAGCTGTTATTTTAAGCTGTATTCTGTGAGAGCGTGATCCTACCCCGATCGTGCCGACCCATTCGTGCTACAACCATAATATAGCCGTACCGTAGTGGCTTTACTACGTAAAATACATGCAATTGAAGATTGAATACAGCTTGCCTAACCTAATCTAGGCGACTAGTAGTATTAAATAGATAGTTGATTTTCAATTTCGTTTTTGAACTCGACATTGTACTGTAACCTTTATATTCGTCGGTTTTAGCTACATATACACATTTGCTTTTTCTTGATATTATTTTAATATTAATATTTCTGTTATATATTCTATTTCGTTTACATTTACATAACTTTTGTAACTTACTGATTCATGTAAGTCATAGTTTTAATACTTGAATTGTCCTGTGTGTTGTGAGTTAATGCGCACTATAGCTAGGCGTTCGTTTTGCACATTGTTACAGATTTCCCATCAAACTAACAAGACAGACAAATGAAATTAAAGGGTGAGTTGCCGTCGGTGTGGGTTTGATGTTGTCTGACAATGCGACCTGTTATCTATACTGTAGAATTCTGAGGATAGTTATATAGATATGCATGCATGCAAGTTATAATGTAGTTGTTAGTCTGGGTTCTGGTTTATGTATTTTTATTTGATAGAACCACACTGCAGGTAGTAATAATAATTCCCACCAGACTGAATTACGGTTACGGCGATCAGTATTAATATAGACTAGCCAATTGCACAGGACGGGATTATAGAGCTTGCTCTATAGTGTGTGTTCCCCTTATTCTAATATAGTCCAAGTGAACTGCGATCCGACTAGACCGCTGAAAGATCAGTCGCATAGCCTAAGTCTATTCGTGCTTTCCGATGCGCGTGGGTGAAACAATGCTAACTTCTTTCTTGACCGACTACTGGATCAACCAAAATGGACTACCAAATTATGACTGCAGTACAAACTCGTGGGCTTGACCGGGGATGAACCGACCACGTTAACACAGGATACAGATTGAAAAAACAGCTTAAAGTCAGTTAAAATAGAGATGCGACGCGACGCAACGATGTTTGAAGTGGCCAGTGGTTTTGCACTGCGCAGCGCGTCGCCGCGAGACGCATCGTCAAGTCGTTGGCAGCGCATCACTCTCACAAGCTACGCCAACCGATAAAGCACCGCTGCATCGTGATGCGTCACGCTGCGACGTGATACGCCGCGGGGCATTTTAGTATTATCTCAATAAAATGTGTATTTTTATATGTAGTAATTAAAAAGTTATATTTTTATGTCTCGGTGAGAACTGACCCTTATTCGTGCTGAATGTGTATTTTAATGTGTAGTAAATAAAGTTATATTTTTACGTCTCGGTATGAACTGACCCTTAATCGTGCTGTGTTTCGTATTGAGAGTAAGTATAGAGATTTGAAGACGCTTTTGCCACTATCGAAGTATTCCGACTTTGTCCTCAAGGGTTGTTTCCGCAATTAGATTCTGAATCGGTAATAGATTTAGATGCTTATGGGCCTTGGTAGTGTCCGTATTGCATTACGAGGACTCTGTGCGATCACCCGTACTTTTATATTTAAAAAAAATTATGATGCCTTGGTAAGTATCTCAAGTTAAATTCTAGACAAATCAGAGGCAAGATACGGCACCTTGGTTATAAGGCGCAAGATTGTTCTGCGATAGTTCTGCGATAGTTCTGCGTCCACCAAATCTCTTATCTGACATGCTAACCGTTACGGCCAAAGTTTTTAAATATTTCCGATTATTGACGATGTCTCTTAGCCGCTAATACAATAAATGTTAGTAGATAGCTATTTAGTAAATGTTTGAAATTATAAAATTACAATTTACTTGTAGTACTAGTATGTGGATGGTAGTGATAAATCGATATTCGTCTAGCCAAAGGTAAGAAAAAAGTTAAAGCTAATTTACTTGGCCAAAACATGCCAGCTTGACTCCTACGTCAAAAAAAATATGGTAGAGACATGTGAAATCCGTCAACAAACTTTAAAGCAGTGCGACGGACACACACAAACTCGACAAGCGAATTGAGAACTACAGTCTGTTATCATTATTGGTTTCTTATCAGGAAGACGCTGCTGCCATCTCCTGGTTCAGTTCCCCTCTGTCGCCTCTTGCGACACCCGCGGGATGACATGAGGTGGTGGATTATCCTACACTGCCTATAAATAGAAATATTTCGTTTTATATTAAAGTTAAAAAAATTATGTAGACATTAGTATTTTAACTTAACTGTTTGCACTTAACACCCGCATTATCTTCTATGTTTAGCCTGGAGGTAGACTGGTAGAGAATGCCATGTTGCATTAAGTAAAATTGTATTCTAAAATAAATTACCTTTCATTTCGTATATAATTTCTATATAATTATCAAAAAGTGTATCATTAATTTTATAAAAAGTTTTTGACAGAACTTATGACCTGACTAAGTAGCAACTAAATACTGCTGTGTTTCATATGAATTTTTACTAGAAACTACGAGGCTTTCCTTCCTAGTCCTCACGTCGTGTTTTGGCAATAGAAAATCGAAAAATTATCCGATTTTGATAATTGCTTTAAAATCTTCGTCTTTATGGCGAAGTCATGGAAAAAAATGAAAAATATCTCTCCTCAAGATTTCATACGTTTTATGACTTTAAATGTGATCACAAACGCACTTCTTCGAATATAATCGTTCACAACTTTTTTGCAAAGCATTAAACGAAGTTTATATTTTTTTGTTAATCTACACAAAAAAACGAACATTTGAAAAAAAGAAACATTGAAAAATGTTAGTTTATTAATTTTTTATCCCACTTAAAGTTTTTATATGGTTTTCTGACTGTAAATGTTATTATAAACGCTATAGAAAATCGAAACAATTATAAAAGTTAATATTTTGGTGTTTTATTAAGTGTTAGATGGAATGAAGCGAACTCAGGACTTAGAGCATCCCGACTCAAACAGGTTAGTTTAGGAGGAGAAAGTTAGTAGGAGAGAACGGGAGAGTTGGGGGAAAGAAGCACCACGCCACTCAACGTAGCGCAGTCGAGGAAAGCCCGGTCGATGGAGCTCCGCTTCGTGGGGCTCCTACTTCTGAGTGGTTTGTAGAAAAATAACCACGTAGGAGATAGCGGGTTCTATTCGCTCGTTCACTCGACCCGCCATCTCCTTCTAACCTAACCTGTTCGAGTCGGGATGCCCAAAGTCCCGAGCTCGCATCGCTCGATCTTACACTCAATAAAAAAAACATTTTTAATGTTTGTTTTTGTGTAGATTATGTAAATAAATATAACAACTTCACTTGATTATTTAAAAAAAATTATCAGCAAATATACGTGAATGAGTGTATTTTCATGAACATTTAAAGGCTTGAAACCAATATAAGTTTTCATTGTTTTATTCTTGTAATTTTTTTCGTGAATGCGCCGTAATAATGAAAATTAAAAAAAAACCATCGAAATCGGATGATTTTTCGATTTTCTAGAGCCAAAAAACGAGGGGACCGCGATAGTATAAAATTGCCCTGAATTTTTATTCTAATTTGATTATAAATATAGCTGTCTATGGGCCACTTACCATCAGGTAATTGTGTGATCGTTTGTCACCTATATTCTATATGTGACAAACGATCACAGGCTGTAGGTTTCCATATGAAATGGAACTCGAATGATGAAATGGACTCTGAATACGAGAAACCCAGGCTAGGTTTCTCGCATTCCGAGTTTACACAGAGAGTTGAGCACCTAAGTCCACGGTTCCTGTTAATTCAACAGGAACGTTCAATATTAATATATTCAAAAAAAATACCTTCAAAAGGTGCACCGGTAATGTTATCACGACCATGTTTTTCCTTACGGACCTGAAAAATGATAATTTTATGGCAAAGCGGAAATGTTTTATGCTTAATAATACCGTCTGATTACATCGGGTCGGGGGTAGATATAAGCTTGCCCGCGGAGGCGATACATTTTCTAAAATATAAACGTTCATTTTAAATATCATTAGAAAATACTGCGTATTTTCGCAATGAATTTTGCATATATTTTTAAAGTTCGTGACATTTGCTTGACATCCCTTTGCCTTTTTTATTTTAAAAAATATTTCTGATAGATAAACATTATTAGCTAGTGATGGCGACATAGGAAAGAGCCATTAACCATATTGAAGGCCTAAGAAAATGTCTTATTGTCCGTCGCACTGCTTTAAAGTTTGTTGACGGATTTCACATGTCTCTACCATATTTTTTTGACGTAGGAGTCAAGCTGGCATGTTTTGGCCAAGTAAATTAGCTTTAACTTTTTTCTTACCTTTGGCTAGACGAATATCGATTTATCACTACCATCCACATACTAGTACTACAAGTAAATTGTAATTTTATAATTTCAAACATTTACTAAATAGCTATCTACTAACATTTATTGTATTAGCGGCTAAGAGACATCGTCAATAATCGGAAATATTTAAAAACTTTGGCCGTAACGGTTAGCATGTCAGATAAGAGATTTGGTGGACGCAGAACTATCGCAGAACTATCGCAGAACAATCTTGCGCCTTCTAACCAAGGTGCCGTATCTTGCCTCTGATTTGTCTAGAATCACAAAACGGTATTCGCTGAAGGTCATACAGGTAGTTAGGATAGGTAGGAAATGTATAAGCATATTTCTAGAGCCATGAATTCCCCCAAAACCCACTATACGATGTTAATGGGAGACTTTAACGCAAAACTGGGCACAAGAGAGAACGGTGAGCTAGACGTAGGGAAATTCTGAATAGGGCACCGAAACTCAGGAGGCCAGCAGCTAGCCGACTTTATGAAAAAAGAGGTACTCTTTATGATGAACTCTTTCTTCCGAAAACGGCCCCGGCAAAAAGTGTCGAGCTATCACCGAATGGTGAGAGGCACACTAAACCTAAACGTGAAGTTGGAGAGGTCACGTCTAATAAAGTCAACGCTTACCTCCCTCATGCTCCGGTTGTCCATGTGGATGGAGCCATGTTATGTAAGACCCTTCACAGAAGAACACAAAAACTCTCCGATCACACTTTTACTCTAATAGATGTTAGACGGGAGATGAAGCTGCGGTCTTCAACAGATTTGACAGCATACAGGCAACTAAACAGACAGATCTCCAAATGCATACGGCGGGACTTATGCAGCTTTAATACTGCTCGTATTAAAGAAGCGATCGAGCGGAACCAGGGCTCCAAAGTCTTTGCCAGAGATCTGTCTGCCAGAAAAAGCCAAATGCCAAAGCTGAAGAATGAGTATGGTAGCATCGTTTCCGGAACACCGTTTTAGTAAGATTGAGAGGTTCTATGGGTACACGTCATCGTTGGATCCACACTAGTGCGAGTTACGATTCAAGAGCAAGTTCAAATCAACACTATTCGATGATATCCCGGGCGTCAGTCTGCACTAGCAGCAAGTCATCAAGCTAGGGATGGAATTACAGCGGAGCTTCTGAAAGCGGGTGGAAAACCGATAGTAAAAGTCCTTCAGAAGCTCTTCAATTTTGTTTCGGAGTATTGCACTACTCCGAAGGCGTGGAGCAGAAGTGCGGTGGCCTTGTTCTTCGAGAAAGGCGACAACGCTCTCTTGAAGAACTATACACCGATTTCTCTTCTGAGCCGCGTCCACGTGCTGTTTTTCGAAACTCATAACGAAACGTCTCGCAAGCAGATTCGACCAATTGCAGCCTACCGAACAAGCCGGTTTCCAAAAGGCTTTAACCCTATAGATCACATACATACACTTCGAAAAATTATATAGAAAACCGAAAAGTACAATCTGCCTCTTTGTCTTTTTTATATAGGGTATGAAAAAACCTTTGATTCCGTCGAAATTTAGGCAGTGCTGCAGTTCTCTTAGCGCTGCCAAGTTGATTGTCTGAACTGCAGAGAGGTATAAAACAGGGCGAAGTAATATACCCGAATCTCTTCACCGCAGCATTGGAAGACTTTTTTAAGCTACTGATACTACTGGGTGGGATACGGTATTAACGTCAATGGCGAGTACATCACTCACCTTCGATTTACCGACGATATAGTCCTTATGACAGAATCGCTGAAGGACTTAAGCACCAGCTCAACGATCTCAATAGTTTTTCCCAAAGGATAGATCTAAAAATTATCGAGGACAAACAAAAGTTATGAGTAACGTCCATGCAACACCTGTACCGGTAGTTGATAGGAGTACTAAGCTAGAAGTTTACCTGGGACAAATAGTCCGACTATTTAAGTCCGAACTGGACCGAGTCGTCCATCGATGGATTCAACTTGGCTCGGCAGCATTCGGGAGATTACGGCACATCTTCTCGTCAGGCATACCTCATAACCTCAAAACTATATTGCACAACCAGTGTGTATTGCCAGTGATTACCTATGGATCTAAGACGTGGTCTTTCACTGCTGGCAGTATGAGTAAGCTCGAAGTCGCTCAAGGAGCTATGAAGAGGGCTATTCTCGATGTTTCTCTACATGATAGACTTAAAAATGAGGATATCCGCAGTAGAACCAGTGTAACCGACATAGCCGAACGGATTAGTAAGCTGAAGTGGTATGGGCCGGTGATATAGCTCGAAGAGCTGACACCCGATAGGGAAAAAAGGTTTTCGAGTAACATCCTTCTACTGGCAGCTGAAATATAGGGCATCCCCCCATTAACTAGAGTGACGACCTGGTAAGACATACAGGAAGTCAATGGATGCAGTTGATTCGGGACAGTGCTATGTGGCGTTCCTTGGGGAAGGCCTATGTACAGCGGTGGACTTGTGAAGGGTTGTAATGATGCATAATAATGATGATCATCATTACAGCCCTTTACAAGCCTCTATTGACTGTATTATGCCTCATTAATTAGTTTATGACGGTAGTTATTATTGATGTATTATAAATGAAAATCTCTTAAATTCATAAAACGTAAAATTTTACGTCGTAAACTTCCATGTTTTTCATTAGCCTCGCGAATCAGCAGAAATCGGTGTTCTTTAGTTAGGATTTGTGGTCTATCAAACCAAGCATACGACTGCTAGACTTGAAGATACTATGAGCACATTTTGCGTAGATCGGGCCAAAAATTTATAATTTTAAACCGAAGGTAGCCGTGGTTATTTATCACTTTAGTCCCCCTGTGATCATGGGCGTTGTAAAGTTCTCAAAACGTTGGGAATATAAAATAACTTCATATACGCGTTAAAATTCATAAAAACTAATTTCATTTAAATAATTATACATCTACCCAAATAATTTCTTAAATTATTATGTATTTAATAAATGACTTTATTAAATGAATTTATGGAAAAATACAAACTTAAAACTAGCCGCAATTATGTGTGAAATAAACTCGGTTTAGGATAAAATCCTAATATCTTAAATAACCATTTCAAAAACGATTTGATGTGAAATTGCCGCCACCTACACTCACCCGCGTTTAAAACATGGTAATTTTATGACAGCGGTCCTATTTCACCTTGTGATAATATTGGTCTATAAAATAGATTTATATCATTTTAAGGCGTTGGAAATTAAGTTCTTTATAACAAGTTATTACCCGGTTTCATAAGTTTTTATATTTAAGGACATAACTTTTAAGGAATCCCTATATTCAAACAGAAACATCTATGAAAATTTCATATCTTACTTTTTATCGTATTTAACTAGCTTCGATTGGGATCTTAAGGTACGCCCAATTATACTTATAGATGTTGTCAAAATTAGTCAATTTTAAGTAGTTGTTACTAAATAATTTATGTGATAAATATGCTACTACAGCTCTTCACAAGTCCACTGCTAGACATAGACCACCAAAGAATGCTCAAAACACGATCTTAAGTCATTTGCATCCATCAACTTCATGCGTATTTACCAGGTCGTCACTCCATATAGTGTTAGGCACAGGGCTGTTAGTCAAGAACCTTCCTCCTCAACTGTGGTCGGTTCGTCTAGCTATATGGCCGGCCCATCGCCACTTATACTTACTAATCCGTTAGACTGTGTTAGGGTATTCTGGTTCTATTGCCGGCAGTAGAACCGGATACTCATACTCATGCATTCTATAGGATTTGAATTAAATTTTTGAATGGGTTTTCACCATCAGATGGTCATCAAAGCGTCGTCCTTTAATTAGTACAGTTCACCAGAGAGAGAGAGAGAGAGAGAGAGAGAGAGAGAGAGACCGAGAGAAAAGTTCGCGAAAATAATGTTTAAAAATAATTATCTCTTGTGTCACATTTGTCTTTTTTGTCCCAGGATTACCTGCCTGCACCTCCCGCTCCAGTCGAAGTGGATGCATGTGGGCACGGAGCGTGGGAACGTGCACGTGGTCAATATTGAGACCTTCGCTCTCAGCGGCTACGTAATCAACTGGAACAAGGCCATCGAAGTGTGAGTACCCAAACATTTTACCACTATTTGTGTACACAGCTGAATTTTATTTATTTATTTAAAATCTTTATTGTACATAAAGTATTTAAATAGCAGACTTAATGCCTTTATGTATACTCTATCAGTCAACTATAATAAAAATATGAAAATATGTTTATCTTATATATAAATTACGTGTCACGTTGTTTGTCCAAGATGGAATCTTAAACTACTTAACCGATTTTAGTCAAATTTGCACACCGTGTCCAGTTTGGTCTAACTTGAGAGATAAGATAGTTTTTTCGTCCATGAGTGAACCACAATTTGTTTTTTGCGAATTTAAAGATTTTTAATAAGACATGACAAAGGGTCGTCGAAAAGGACAGGACAACATCTGCCTGACAAGCTGGTATAAATATAAAAGCAAACAAAACATACGTATAAACACACTTATAGGTGTATTACTACATATAACCTAAAGTATATGCTCTAGCTGATACATAGCATAGGCAATGCACATAATTCACACATTTTAAGCATACTTACATACGAATACACACAGAACTATGAATTTAAATCTTCTTCTGCTGACGTCATTCTTCGCCTACTTATCACAAGATTTAAGCCTTTTTTAGTCTAATATGATATTTATCTCTGACCGCAGTACTAATTTTCTTCGGGATCATTAGTGTTAAAACTTTTTTCTGGCTATTGAATAAAAATCTTTTGACATTCGCTTCTTCATCATTGACCCGTATTTTACTGTAAAACTACGAGTAAACACAGTAGTACGGAAGATCAAAAACCAAAACGCCGTACCAATGTCCCAACTAGCCATAGGAACTTGGAACGTTGGCACAATGACTACAAAAAATGTTGAAATTGGAATTGGATATTCTATACAGAAGACGCCAAATCACGTCGAATCAGTAACTATCTCAAACTCATATACAATGATAAAGTCAATACCAAAAATGGTATTGGAACTATCGTGGATCAACATTTCAGCGATAATGTTATTGAAATAAACAAAATTAACAACCGCATCATTTCTGTGAACCAGCTTCACAGACATGATGAGGTCGTTGATTCTGTACCCTGAAAAACAATCGTGCCTTAATGTCGTCTCAGTCAACGAACCACGAGTAAAGTTGTTCTGATACAAAAACACAAGAATTCTGGGATGACCTGCAGATGCATCTAATAAGAGTACCCCGAAGTTAACAAAGAATCATATATGAAGACCTGAACGGTCATGTGGGGATAGACAGGGACAGCTTTTCGAGTTACTATGGTGGTTTTGGATGTGGAAAGCAAAACAATGAAGGTGAAATAATTCTGGAATCCGCAGCTTCACAAAATCTTGTATTCGTTAATACTTTCTTTCAAAAGAACGATGAACATTTAATAATCTATAAGAGTAAAAATTGGGGACACAGGTAGAATATATCACACAGATAAACAAAATTTGAAAAAAATAAAGGACTGCAAGGTTATGCCTGGGGAATCCCTCACCTCCTAACATAGACTAACAGACCAAAAGCTTAAAAGAACCATTAAGATAATAATAGTTAAAATAGGGAGAGTTAAATGGCACGTACTAAAAACGGATAAAAGGAATTCCCTAGGAAAGCATATTATGGATTACTTGAGCCCCTCCAAGATCAGACTTCCACAGAAACGTGGAAAGACTTTGAAAAACTATGTATCACCACAGGGGATAAGGAAAGCACCCTTGCACAATGCAAAATATACAAAATGGTGTAACGACCACACCGAAAACAGTGGTGCTGAAAAGAAGCGTTTGTTTAAAATTTGGCACAGAACAGGCTCCGATGAAGATAAAAAAACAAGGAGTCAAAGAAGACAGCTAGAAGAACAATAGCTATTGAAAGGGAAAAAGCTGATATAAATCCTTACCATCGTTTAGAACTAGCCACCAATAACGACATATACAAAATAGCTAAATACAGATATAACAATTGTAAAGACTTTAAAACTGCAAAATGCATTAAAAACAAAGAAGGTACACTACTTACAAACGGTAAGGACTTATGTAAAAGATGGTTCGAGTACTACCAGGAGCTGCTTAATGAAGAATTACCTTCGAAGCAAGGGCCTGTAATTAATAACTGTTACAGAAGTTAGAAGAGCCATATCCAAAATAAAGAACCATGAAAGTGTAGGCCCAGATAATATACCCGGTGAGCTCTGGAAATCTCTAAAAGGGAACGGAGAAGTATGGCTCTGTGTGTTATTTGATAGCATCCTGAAAAGCGAAAAAATGCGAGATGCCTAAAGAAAGAGTGTGCTGGTCCCATTCTACAAGAACGAAGGCTATATAAAACTCATTACGGACATGTATCATAATGTGCAAATCTCTGCCAGAAGTCCAACCGGCCTGTCGGAGAGCTTCGATATCAAAGTAGTAGTTCGTCAAGGAAGCGCACTAAGCCCCTTGCTGTTTAAAATCACCATGAACTTCGTAACTGAGAAAATCCAGAAACCCACACCATAGAATCTTTAATATGCAGATGATGTTGCGCTTATCTCAGACAGTATAAACGAGATACAAAAAAAAATATTGGTTGCCTGTAAAGTCGGTATACGGGCGAAAGTTTTACGTGACAACGACTTTGAGTGGTAAAATAATTTTAATGTGAATATTCATTCGTATAGTAGGAAGAAGGATGAAATAACACTTTTTATGTCTGTCTCTCTCGCTCTTAGGCGGGCTAACCATGCCCGAGTGGAAGGGACGCGTGCCTCTCACTCGCTCTCATTGTGAGCGCATAACGTGAGCGGAGCGTAACGCAGTTTCTTGAAGTGTCACCCGGCAAACCAATTTATAAGACGTTGTCACGTCAAAAGGAATGGAAAAATACTCTAGAGTTAAACGGATTGCGCATAAACAATACCAACAGAGTGCACGTTGTGTAACTTCAACCCCACACCATCAAGCGTAGAAGTCAAATTGGATGGGTTAGCCCTACCTAGAGTAAATAAATGTAGATACCTCGGATCAGTAATTGTGGATTACGGATCGATAACAGCTGACCCTACGCACAGAATGATTTCTGGGTAGGATAAGTGGCGTACATTAACAGGATTCCTCTACGATCCAAAAATTCCGATAAAAACCAAAAACTCGCCCACAAAACAGTTTTGAGGCCTGTTTTACTCTATGGTAGCAAACGTGGGCTTCGAATAAAAGCCATGAGCAAAACTTCATACCACTGAAATGCGCATCTTACGTTGGGCGGGTGGAGTCACTCTCAAAGACAAAGTGTGTAACGAACACGTAATGGGGAGTTTCAAAGTAACGCCTATTACTGAGAAGATTACAGAGTCCAGGCTAAGGCGGTACGGGCGTGTTATGCGTGTTCTCGATGACCATGTCGTGAAAAAGTGCCTTTCCGTAGCACAAAAAGGAGAGGGAGACCGCAAACTCCTGGATAGGCTCGGCCTTACAGATGTGGATGCTTAACAGCGAAGTGAATGGCGCTGAAAGATTAAGAAAGCCGACACCGCGTAACAGGACGAGGCGAGGGCAAAGAGATTAGTACGTATGGTATTGCGTTATCAAGGCTTAAAAATTTCTTTTTCTATAATCCAACCACAATACTAGAGAACAACATTTTTATGTAATTTCTTTTTCTAAATTGAATTTCGAAACTTTTCATTTTCAATTTAAATTTGTTTAAATCACTTATGAACGTCAAAATCTACACGGGCTCGGAAAAGCAAGACCTTCTCAGAAGAATTGGCAATGAACTCTTTGATTTGTTGTCATGCCGTGAATGCCATGTTACAATTTCGTTGGGAATGTCAACTTTATATTTCTTTAAATGGCAAGCCATGATTAATTTTTTTGTTGTTGATTTTATAGAAGGTCTTTTTGGTCAACCTCAACAAGTTTTTTAAATTCTTTGTCATACTGTTGCACGATATTTTCATATATATTATTATTAGATTAAAAGATTTTCTACATTTAGTCAATCTAAATTAAAGAACCGTAGGCTTTCTGAAACGTATAGCCCCAAATACACCAATTAAATTTCCCAGACAATGGTGAATTTCTAAAAACTGCCTAAAGACGAAAAGAAGATTTATTATTTAAAAATATAGTCACATAGAGCAATAGGTGACAAAAGTTTAAGTTATTCTGATGGTGACCAAACATCAAGTAAGTTTGTACGTGATTTTTATACGTGGGAGAGCCTTGCTGCAGCTATGTTACGAGTATAGCTGTAGCACGAATGAGTCGGCTCGACCGGGTGAGGACCACGCTCATACAGGATACCAGCATAAAATAGTAGAGAACCGGAGACCTTTTTTACTGGAAATGAGGCACTCCATCTTAGTCTTCACGGGTACCAAAGCATCTGCATTTTGATTCGTAATTGAGGATATATGTAGATGTCTATGGGCCACAGCATCCACTTACCATCAGGTGGACTGTGTGCTCGTTTGTCATCCTAATTCTATAAAAAAATTAACGAATAACACATAAAAACTAATATTAGAAACAGGAATCATAAACTATATTAAAGCAGAAAACTTGCTATAAATAACCTAAAGTATTGAAACATTATAAACAAAGTTATAAAACAACAGAATTATATTGGTACATATTTATCAGGTTAAACTACCAAACACAGACGGCGCTGCGAACGCTCCGAGTTCTAAATTAGTTCCTAATTATTTAGCCGGCGTCGAGCGAACACAATTAAGGTGTTAACGGGGCCTTTATAAAGTGATATAACGTTACGGAAGGACTTTCTCTAGTACAATAGTACAGCGCCTTTAATTGGCTAATATTAGAGACATGCTCAAATTTAACGTAACGAGACGCCGTCTAATAGCAAATTAAGAGATTCCACTTAATGATTTCCTATGTTTACGCAAACACTATAGATTTAAAAAAAATAAGTTTTTATGGATTTTATCGCGTTTATTTACTTTACTAACTTATATTCTTGACGTTTTGAGTACTTTATCCAGCAGCATCTTTCTGATAAGAGCTCAAAATAATAAAAATCTGCATTTGCAACTTTGGTAAATAACCCCCTTTTCTTTTTTTTTTTTTTTTGCGGATGGAAAATCATCTAATGACCCCTTTCGCTCTGGGTGGAGCGCAAGGGAGTGTCAGACTTTTACTGACTAAAAACCATCCGTGTTCCTTCAGTGCCCTTACGTTCCGGAGCCGCGGTATCTCTTTCGAACAGCCCGCAGCCCCGGCAGGAAATAACCCCCTTATGAGGATATTTTAGGAGAGTCCTACGTGGATTATAATCGTTATACTAGATAATGACATTCTCATATTGCTAATGATTGATTTCTTGTACTTGTTTAATTATGCTTCTGTATGCTTGTTATTTATTTATTTATAAGGTAAACCAACAGCAAAATAAGTGAAACATCAACAACAACACAATGACATATGATTAAATATGTTTGCCAATTACTTCTTCTGCTTCTTTGACCTAAATCAGGAGAAAAACATGCTCAAAGTACGGTCTTGGGACACCTACTCCATCAAATACCTGCAAATTTCATCGGGTCTACACTACGTATAACAATGTAATTATATTAATAGCGCCCTGCAGCGACTGTGCTTTACTTCACTACAGTGGTAATTATTGTAAAGAGAATTTCTGAATAATTAACTTTAAATATAATGGTGCTCAAAATGCCTTTCTTTCTTCATTAATTTTCCATACAATTTCTTTATTGCGCCTCTGGGTGCTTCAAATTTGGCTAATTATTTGCAGGCTCTGTTGGCTAACTGAAGTAAACAACACGAAATGAAGACAATAGCGGTTTGATTCACCTTTTATATAGAATAGGATTGACAAACGAGCACAGAGTCCACCGATGGTAGGTGGATGCTGTGGCCCATAGACCTATTCTCAATTAAGAATCAAAATGCTCATTCGTTGTCACCCCTGAAGTTTAAAATGCCTTGTTTCCAATAAAAAGTCATCGGTTTTCTACACTCACTATGCATTACTATGGTATTTTCTAGCAGCATTAATATGCTATTTTCTGCTTTTCGAATATTCTCTAATAATTGTTAACATAAATAATTTTCACGGCTTGGGCCTTGTTTTTCAATCCTAAAATAAAAAAGTAAAGAGTCACCTATAAATGTCCCACAACACAATTGCTAGCATCCTCTTATTTCTGAGAGAGTTTCAAGGATGATAAAGTTGCTGTCCCAATGATTTTCCATTTGAATCAGAGTTTAAGAAACGTGAAAAATGTGACACATATGATTTTCTTTATTATGTATTTTTACCGATTTTGCGGGAACACCTTAAAGAGTTAAATGATTAATTATTTACCGCATAAAAATTCCAAAATGAGAAACGTAAAATGAGGAATGAAGATTTTAATCTAAGATTTTAATCAACATTCTAGATGTTACTTTCAATTTATCATATTCCTTAGACCGCTCAAAAGGTTAAAATAATATTTTTTTTTAAAATAAAACCGACATATAAATTAAAAAGAATTCCACATTCAGGTTTTACTCATACTTCAGCCTTATCTTTCAACATTCAATAGCCATGTGACTTTTTTTAAATTTTTAAATTGGTTTAACTTTTATTGAAAGTTTTATTATATTATATTAGACATATTGTATCATAAACTGATAGACAGAAGACTGACAAACGATTACACAGTCTATTTTATGGCAAGTGAATACTGTGGGCTGTAGACACCTACAACTATCCTCGACTATGATTCAAAATGGAGGTCCATGTCCGGGATAAAGAAGGAGGGAGGGGCCTCGTTACAAATAAAATGAGTCTCCGGTTATCTATACTAAGCGTACGAAACGCAACAGCGTTTTGATATTTCACTTGGTCGTCTTAACTGTATGGTCCATCCATACTCGAGTCGCAATACATATACACATCATAGATATATTTTGCATACTTAGCTTAAAACTGAGACTCATAATTGGAACGTATATTATTTGTTCGGTAGCATACTATGTGGCAGGACTGTTATCTGCCTGGGAGAGCGTCTGCGTAGGTTCCACCTTCTTACGTGTTCTTTTTTACGTGGTGGAACCACGCTGTAGCTATATTTTGGTTGCAGCACGATTGGATCAGCTCGGCCGGGGGAAGACCACGCTCTCATTAATACGTAGAATACCAGCGTAAAATAGCCCTTATATTAAAAAAAAACTATTTCTGGCGTCTAATAACATTGCTTGCATGACTGTGTTCCGGTCTGAAAGTAATAGAGAATCAATATAATTACAAGCTGTGAGAGATTCCATCCTCAGAGATGACGACGCACCTGTAGCCATATTAGTTTCTAGTTAGCTACAGGTGTCCATGGTCTACAATAGTCGTTTCCTATCAGTTATATAAAAAAAGTTTTATAAAAAAAGTTTGCTCGGTACCAAGTTGGTTAGTTATTACTAGCTCTCCACGTTTACAGATGGTCGTTAATTGCTTATTCGTAATTGCACAGCTATAATCCACATTTTATAGCCGCTTTATGCTTGCACGTTACGAGATTTTATCACTTGACCTTATTCCGTTATGTGGGGTATTTTCTGCTTAAATTTATTACTTGCTCCCTCGACAATTTGTTGTAATGCAAATCGTAAAGTAGATATTTTATAACACACATATAATTACAATTATTCAAGTTACGTACTAATAGGAAGCGTAGGGAAAAGCTAATTAAATAATTTATCTACATTGAATACTGGCCTTAAGAAAACCCACAAGTTAGAAAAGTATATAGAATCATAAAATATACATTAAAAACACGAGCTATATTTTATCACCATCGCAGTTGAGTCTGCTGGCTCGAACTGCCGTCAAAATCTTCAGAAAACTTCAATGCGACGTATCAACTTGCAAAAATGTTTTAAAACTAATTTTTTCTAGAATAATTTCTTATTCCTAGACACTGGCAGAAGAAAAGCAGTACGAGTCCATTATTAAAGAAAGAAGTCGAGATACGTCCTTGTATATATTTGTTGTTATAATTATATAACACGATATTCTGAATTTAATATAAGTTTTAATCTATAACAGTTCCCACATTATTGCGAAAAAAATTTAGAGTGCTTATCTGAAACATACATATTTATATATTGATTTAAACTTCATAATATCCCAAAATGGATCTAGCATTAGACGGACTTACTACTTAAGATATTCTCTACCACAGTAAGGAATATAAAATAATTGATATACTCGTCAAATTCTTAAAAGTACAAAAAGCAAACTATAATAAAAATATTTTGTTGTTGCGCGAGTTCGAAGCTTTACGTAACTAACATTATATACTAACACCAACTATAAAAAAAACTATTGCTGATTTAAAATTGACATTTTATCAAGTTTTTAACATGGTAGAACACGCTGTAGCAAAATTATGGTTGCGTCAGAAATGAGTTCACTCGATCGAAAAAGGGCCGCGCTCTCACAGCGTACACCACCCTAAAAAGCAGCTTAATATTCCATGTTTCATATGATGATTACGGAAAACCAGTGACCTTTTTTACTACGTAAAACAGCGGTTGCCAACCCACTTGCCAAGACTGGCAACTATAACATATATCCCCCTCCCTCCTATGAGGCAATGTATTGGGGAGGCCTATGTTCAGCAGTGGACTTTGATAGACTGTAACGGTATGCCTTAATCCTTTTAGAGCTTCTTAATGCAGTTCCTTTTTTCCTTTCTTTTTTAAAACTTTCCTGAAAAACGCAAATTTAAAACTTCAAAAACAATTATAAATAGATAACAAAGTGTTTATCCCTATCATACAGATTGCTAAGATCCATTCAAGCTTGGGTTTACGCTTAATGGATTAAACCTAGGCATCCTCCCGATCGAAACATATCTACCAGAGATTCGCTGTACAGTTGTGTTATTTATGGCATTTGGATTAATGAAGCTATTAATCATTCAGAATGGAAATTAATTGGTGCGAGAGTTATGGCTTATCGTCTACGTCAGTTGCGAGACAACGGTATTTATCCTTACTTCATTTGATTAATGTCCATGAAGTAATATTTGGTGCTTATCAATTAAATAGTAACTTAATACTGATTTGACACCAAAGTGATCTAGTTGTTAGTAACTGGCGTATTTCGCGAGTGTTCAAATCCCAGATGGGTTTAATATTCGTGCATACCATATATATACCATATATATAGATAATGGGCCAAGTTAAGAGCATATGTTAGTAGATATATCGATGTAAAAGAAGCGCGGGAGGTGTGTCAGAATCGTGCCAAATGGAAGTCCGTAATCTGTGCCTACCCCTCTGGGTAACAGACGTAAGAGTGTATGTAATGTTATGATAAATTGTTAATTTCTAGGTCCAATTGCATTGACTTGGTTCACCATTTGTTTTTAAAAGACGATATCCCTATTGTTGGATTTTTCCTACATATAGGCTTTTTTACAAACGTAAATTACTCATAACAAACATGCAGACCCAGAACAGTTATTTGTAGGTCATACAGAACTCCTTCCCTTTCCCTTTAACTTCAATGCTTTCTCCTGTATGTCGCCTGCGCTGTATCCTGCAGTGAGACACTTAAAATCATTGGTTATGAAATATTTTATGAATACCAACATACTCCAAATTATTAAATTAGCATTACTAATTGATTTCTATCTTTAATTCGTGACTTGAAGCTGAGTAAAGGTATTTTTTTTCTGTATTTTGTATGTTTTTTTCTTTGTTATAATATATGGGCCAAATAAACGTATTACATTTCTTTCTTTCTTCCTTTCTTTCAAATAGTCATCAATGTTTTATAGATACTGTACATTTACTATTGTACACTGAACACATTCTTGTATACTCGTATATATACGACTCGTGCTCGATTGTATAAAAAAGACTTAAATCAAGGTATATATACTCGAATATGTACCTCGATTTTTAATCTTTTTTACTTAACCAATTTCTCTCAAATGTGCACAAAACTCGCTCCTGCTCAATAAGGCGCAGATTGGGCACTTTGTTCCAGCTCACGTTATCAAAGTAAAAATTGAACGATGAACGTCGCGTGTTTCGGCGTCCATTCACAGCACTAATTGTGAACCAGCGCCGCGCCGGTGCAACAATCCTCTACAAATTGCGGTCATGCTCTAAACACTAGTCCTCTATTCGTCTGCAAACGTCTGTTTCAGAAAAGATTTATTCTATAAATGTTGAAGGGGCTTTTGAGCTTTGAACCGGATATATATCGAATTTTAGTTAATAAATCTTTCGTCTTATATAAAGCGAGAATAAAGTTAATCAGGTAAATTTAATTTTCTGATTGCATTAAAGCCGAGCTATGGAGAGGCTGAGAAATAGTACTCAGGGTTTCAGGGAAGTTTCCACTTCAAAAAGTTTTTCGTAAAACTTTCTATGTGGCCAATCTTACAATTCTTATGTCCATAACCCTTCCCTTCGCTACGTTCCGTTATGTTGATTTTTTATTTGTTTATGATTCTCTCAGTGTAATTACTAGCATAGAGAGAATCTTAAAATAAGAACAAAATTCTTATGCTGAACTCTTTATTCATCGACATTTAACATGCTATAAAATAAGATAGCTGTATTATTCTTATCTTGTTTCTTTTAAAAGGTTGTTGAAATTTTCAGCTAGTTTTTTTTCTGTGACACGACACACAGTACTGATTTAAAAATTTGAATTTGAGGACAAACAAACAAAACACCATTTTAAATATTGAGCTTTAATTCCAGCTTAACAAAACAAAAACCACGGTAATCGGTTTATCGGATTCTATCGAGTGAAAACTCCAATTAATTTGATCAAAGTAAAACGCGGTCTGTTAGCATCGATGAATACACTGCTACTGCTGGTGTTATAAATAAAATTACAAAAAAGATATATTCTTTTTATAGTAAATTGTTTTTTTTTCGTTAGACCTTGATTAATATGCGTTCTCGTTTTAGCCGCGTCACATCGGAACAGAATCACATACCCCATGTCATCCAGAGGCTGTCGTAAGAGGTGACAGAGAGAAGTAAAACAGATGGGCAGTATCATCTTCCTATTTTTTATTTTATTTTCTTCAGGACAACAAATAATTGTGTAATAAAATATAATACAAAATACAGCTCTTATAAAAAGGGAAATACAAATAATTACACAACCAGCACCGTTATCCACAAAGTAATATCACAATAAAAGTAATATAATAATGCGCAGCAAACATGTTGTATGATACCACAAAAGATGAATAATTCGAGCGTTCCCTGAGCAAATTCCAGCCAACACAACCACTGTAGTGGCTATGCTAGCCAAAACTCGCCTCGAGAAACAACACTTGAACCATTAATAAACTGTTTAAACAACAGTTTGTTTTTGTACAACAGAGGAGTAGAATAAGTTGCCAGCAATAAGTTGCCAGCATCTGTCTTTCCATTCGATTATAATACGAGTGTCTTCAAGGCAAGATGAATAGGCTTTTGAGTAGTCAGTGTGCTTCACCATCCTCAGCTGCATCATCACTTACCGTCAGGTGGGACGGTAGTCTAGCTTAGAACAGTGAATCAAAATCACGGTGGCCAACCGCATTTATTCAGTCGCAGACTTTGATAAGTTTTATTGAATTAATGTTTGGTACGTCTCGTTTTGCTTTCTATGAAGACTAAAATGAGAAAAATACTTACTTACTACTTACTTATCTTCACGCACAATCCCTAACGGGGTAGCCAGAGAGAACAGATCGCCAAGTGTCACGATCCTTACATACCTCTTTCGCTTCTTTCAGGTTCATTAACTTCTTCATACATGCACGTCTAGGTATCCGAGTACTCTTGACGCTCCCCTCTTCGAACAATTTGCTCACATGGTCTTCGAAAGTTAGTCTCGGTCTACCTCGACACCTTTTAATATTTACTTTCGCTCTATATATTTTCTTCACCATTCGGTCTTCACTCATTCGTTCAATGTGCCCAAACCATTGGAGTACGACCCTATCAATTTTTGTGATAAGGTCATCTTTCAATCCTGCCATATTGCGAATCTCTTCGTTTCGCTTTCGATCGGCTATGGTAACGCCACACATTTTACGAAGAGATCGCATCTTCACTGCATTCAATTTGCTTTTATGCTTCTTCTGGCATACCCAGGTTTCGCTGCCATGTAACAAAGTCGGTACCAACACTGCGTTATGTATTGCAAGGCGTGCACTCTTCACCACGCCTTGCCTTTTGACTAATGCATTCAGGGCACCATTGCTTTGTTTCCGGCAGCGACACGCCTATCCACATCTAAATCACATCTTCCATCCCGGCTGAAAGCACTCCCCAAGTATACAATTTCATTTACCTGTTCTAGACATTCCTGATTTACCCATATTTTACATTTCGTTCTCTTTTCGTCCTTTTCAAATGCCAGAAGAAAATGAGAAAAATAAAATATTTTAACCCTAATTTGTCGACTTTTTTTTATTTTTTAACTTTTCCATGATTTTTCGTCGATAGACTATGTCTAAGTACAGAATTCTAAGGTATTGTGCGGAACTTATTACTAGTAAACTACCGACAAATTTTCTTCTCGATAGTTAATAAATAAAAAAAAATTCCATACTGATTTCTTATATTTATGCTAAATACTACACATTAAATTAAACTAATTTTACGTTTATCGTTATTACGTTTAATTTTAACTTTTTTAATTTTCTGAGGTTTTTAATGGACTAAGGTTTTGAATGACTTCATAGTTTTGTCGGTTTTTACTAAATAATGCTGTATTTTATCTTACTTAATATACTAACACAAGATTACGTAAAATTGGAACTGTTTCCAGCCATATTTGCAATAAATGATAAACACGGTCCGCACGTGAGGGACGAGCCGGGAGGAATATTCAATCGGAAATAGAACTCCACGTCGTGTTTCAATTTAAAATATAGTACGGTGGGCAGATTTCCTCAGCCGTGACATGACAATATTTGCTGCGTCCTATTTCCGGTTGAAATTCATACGATTTGTAGCGTTCGAAATGTTTAAAATTATATAATAATATATTAATTGATATATTTAAACAAAAGTAATTTGGTCATTTTCACAAAAACCATTTCGTAACTTTGCTGATAAATTTCTCTTGTATTTATTGGCTATCTTTTCATAATTTATTTATTTATTTATTTATTTCACAATTTATGTACACACAAGTTAGGGAGAGGACACATCATAATAAAAAGTTTGTACAAAGGCTCTACTTATCTCACAATGAGATTTCTTCCAGTAGGCCAGTTTCAAACACATATGATTACTAAATGATTATAAGGTGTGCACTTTGTTATTTTACAACACATATGGGTATAAGATAAATATATACGTCAGCTCAAATACTTACATACACACATACATACATATATATATATATATATACATATATATACATATATATATATATATATATATATACATATACACATATATACATATATATAGATACAAATACATGAATATATTCATATTTAAACAAGCATTAATACATACATAAATACTAAATATAATATAAAGTCATAATTAAATATATAAACATATATACACACAAACACACATAAATACATATATGTACATGCATATATTTGTAACAGTATAGTACATATCAGAGATTTGAGACTTACACAGAAGAGAGCGATAAATAATGTTCTTTCACTCGTTTTTTGAATAATGTCACTGTTTTGATTTCTCGAATGTCAGTAGGAAGCGAATTCCAGAGTCTTACTGCTTGTACGGAGAATGAACGGGAATATGAATGAGTATTAAAGGATGGGAATTTTAAGAGAGTTTTAAGGTGAGATCTACAAACTGTATCTGGGGATTTAAGAAAGGTAAATCGATTTCGGAGGTATGTAGGGAAATTTGGGCTGTGTAGGATGTTAAAAAGGAGACAAAGGATACGAGTGTTCCTGCGAAATCGGATCGGGAGCCACTTGAGTTGCTTTCTATATTTAGAGACGTGGTCAAACTTCTTAAGTCCGAAGATATACCGAATGCAAAGGTTTTGTAATCGCTCAAGTTTGTTTAATTGCTCCTCTGTGGCATCCAAAAAACAGACATCAGCGTAATCTAAGATAAGCATAATATAAAATGATTCCAAAATTTTGAATTTCAAAATTTCGAAAGGGATCTTCGTGATAGAGCCACGCTTCAGCTATATTATGGTTGTAGCACGAATGGGTTGTCTCGACCGGGAAGAACCGAGCTCTCGCAGAATACCACCGTAAAATTGCAGCTTAATGTTGGTATGTTTCGTATAGTGAGTGTAGAAAACCAGAGACACCTTTTACTGGAAACGAGGCTTTCTGTCTTGTTCCTCAGTGGTGAAAAAGCATCTGCATTTTGATTCTTAATCAAGGATAGATGTAGATGTGTATGGACTACAACATTCTTTTACTATCAGGTGTACTGTGTTGTGCTAGTTTGTTACCCTCATTGTATAACCCCCTTTCACCACTGAGGATTAAGATGGATTGCCTCGTTTCCAACGAGGTCTCCAATTGCATTCACTCAACCTACGAAACACTGCAGTATTAACCTGCTATTTTATGCTGATATACTGCGAGAGCATGATCCTTCCCCGGTCCAACCAACCTATTTGTATTATAACTATAATATTGCTGCAGCATGACCATAGCACTTGGCTTCTATACGAGAGCTATGCTGCATACGTATAGATTAGGTCAGTTAGTGATAAAAATAGTACTTTTTGAGATCTAAATAACTACAAAATTATAATAGATTTTTGTGAAATTAGGGTTTGTTCGTATTGAATTGGGCAAACAAAATTACAAATATGATATGTAATAGTTACTGGCGGAAGAGAGGGGATCGAAAACAGCTTGAAATGGTTCGTGTAAATATGCACACTGCCGGTGCGTCGCCATTTCCTTTTCCGAACTACGCCGACACACTACCGAGTGTGTAAATAAAGTGAAATAAAGATTACAGCGGGCTTGCAACTCGTTTAGTATAAAGGTTTTTTATGTTTGCGCGAATACTATACATTGAATTAAACTAATTTTGTGGATTTTATCGCGTTTAGTTTTCAAAGCTTTTTAAATTCATATTCAAGTTTTTATAGCATAGGAGCTTTATCACCATGAGTGGTGCAAAGCACCCAAAACGAAGGAATTAAAAATCTAAAATTAAACGCTATAAAATCCGTAACATTAGTCTCATTTAACTTTCAATATCGCTTCATTTATGTATTTCTTTATAGTATAGTTTTATTTCAGCACAGGCTTTGGTTGCCTATACCTATCAAACCTCACATCAAAGGAGTATGTAAAAAAATGTAATTTTGGCTTTAAAATGTGACAAAAAAGAGGACACCTGCGAAGTTTGTTTCGTATATAGGCATTTCAAAAAAAAAAAAGAGTTCATTTAATTTCATATGAAAGCGTAGTTCAGGTCCCGGTTGAGCCGCATCCTAAATATACCGCTATGAAATTTAAATTTACTGTATCCCCAAATTCGGCTCGTGAGAAATGCTTTTATCTTCCAAATTCAAATTGGCAGATCATTTAATATTCATCTCGGTGACATAAGCCTGCTTCTACTGGAACTGTTTGCTCACTCATACATAAATTCAACCTCAATTTTTTATTTTTTATTTTGTCGAATAATGTTAGAAAGATGTATTAGTAGAGTATTTATTCACTTATATCAATATGCTATAGTGGTTATATATTACTGTTCAGAATGTACAAAACTTTGTATTAATTATACAAAGTAATTTTTCTCTAATAAAATAATGCAATTTACTCGTTTTTATATTATTCCACATATTATATCGAAGAAATTGCAAAGAGGGCTATTTCTTTTTGGCGTATTTCATTTATTCATCATAAATTCATTTAAGAGACGTTGTAGCTCATGGGCTAAGCGTTCACTGTAAAATTCACCGTACGTGAGCAAACTGGGTTCGATCCCCACCGGCACCAATGAAATTGTTAATTACAATTTTGAAAACTGATGTACCACGTGCTTGGTGGTGAAGGAAAACATTGTGATTTCTCGCCTGCAATTACGAGATATTAAAAAGAATATTTCGAATACATGTGCATTGGGGCAGCGCGGCGGACATTTTCTTGCCCTAAAACGCAGTCAAAAATAAGGAGGAACTTTACCTTTATACATTCTTCGTAAGTTGTAGAGCCACGTTGGAGCTACATTATGGTATACACGAATGAGAAGCTCGACCGGGGAAGAACCACGCTCTCACAGATTATCAGCGTAAAATAACAGCTTAATACTGCTGTCTTTCGTATGGTGAGTGTAGTGATCCGGAGACCCTTTTTACTGGAAATGACGCACTCCACTTAGTCCTTAGGGATAATTACGCATCTGTGTTTGATTCTTAATCTATGGGGCACAGCATCCACTTACCATCAGGTGGACTATGTGCTCGTTTGTCACCCTTATTTTATAAAAAAAATTGTTCATTAGAGCCTCAAGAGAAAGAGCCTCATCAAGGTCCACGGCTCAACATTGGTCTCATATTTTAGTTACCCTCTGTCACCTCCTACGGTACCCACACAATTATATTGTAGTAGCTAGTCACTACTACATCGAAAGTTTTATATAGCAGACGCGCTGACACAAGTGAACACTTAAATGGAACGCCTTGTTTCCTGTAATGAGGGTCTCCGGTTCTCTTTTGCTGCTATTTTACGCTGGTATTCTGTAAGTTGTAATTGGTAATACTATGGGAAATCTGGTCATAATATTTACTCAGCTACTCAAAATTAATCCGCCAGTTTGTGACGCCTGCACTTTGGAAATAGACGTGAATGTTAAAGACCACGTATCATTTATAAATCAGTTTATAATTTAAGTTATTGCAAGAAAATCCTTCACAATCTAACCTCATTTTATCCCCCTCGTTACAAAGTGTCCGTTAAACCGGACCCGTATCAATTCCGTTCGACTTTATTATTCGATATGTGAGACACGTGGAACGGCCGTAAAGTACTAAACCGCGTTGACTTATGTAATGTGTTTCTGGCGCCTTTAATTCGGAATATAATAAGTTTTTCTTTCTTATGAATCCATCCGTCTCAACGACTAAGCGAATCATTCAATTCGAATTCGTTGAATTTTTATTTCAGATACATATATAGTTTTTTTTAATTGATGCAAATAAGTATGAGGGTATTTAATACACTGAAATTATTGAAAATGAAAAATTAAGACCATATTATGAATACAAATATTACAATCTCATTTATTAGTACTAATTTTAACATTAAAAAAATGGAACATATTAAGTACTTGCTTTCGTTTCCAATAAACGCCGCAACTACGCGCTGACCGGATGTGAGGAGACATCAGCAGGGGACAGGGAAATGCGGCCGGAAATAGATCCCCCAGACATTCCAATTTAAAGTATCGTGCTGCGGTCAGTCCCTTTCAACTAACACAGGACAACATTATGTAGTACTATTACTTAAACATCAGTGTAATGGTAATTTAGATTGCAACTTTACTGTTGTCAAAATTTCTAAATAAACTGTTTATAAAGTTGTTGAGAATTAACACATATTTTTAGATGTTAAACAGGCAGAAAAAACCAGCAGGTAAATGTTTATTTATAGAATAAGAGTGACAAACAGACCCACAGTCCACCTGATCGTAAGTGGATATTGTGTTCCATAGATACCTAATTCGTTCAAGCCTACGTCTATCCTCGGTAAGAATCAAAATGCAGATGCGTTTTTACCCCTGAGAACTAAGATGGAATGCCTCGTTGCCAGTAAAAAGGTAGTTCAGACATTGCAATACGTAACACAGCAACATTAAGCTGCTATTTTCAGCTGGTATTCTATGAGAGCGTGGTCAAGAGTTAACCCATTCTTGTAAAATCACAATATAGCTACATCACGGTTCTATCACATGTAGTATAGATATATAATAGAGGTTATAGAATAAAATCAGAAGCCCAGTTGAACTACTTTTGTTATCAAGGTTTTAAACGGACACACAGTTCATCTCATAAGTAGATGCTGTGGCCATATACCTACATTTAACCTCAATTAAGTATTAAATGATTTGATATGATTAATTTTAGTATGTTAATTCATGTAAAACCAAAATTTCCAATAATAAACAAATTTGCATGTCTCCATTAGGGACTTAGTAATAATGTCCTCCAGACCGAATTACGGCCACGGCGGCCTGCCTCAACGGAGGCTAGCCATCGGCGCTGAACAGAATTATAGTGCCCAAGTGTATGTGCTAGCACAGGTGCACTCTCTATTCCCTCACTCTCATAATCCGATGGGACGGTAAACCGACACGAGCGGAGAGAGATCAGGCGCAGGACCAACCGCTTTACGTGCTTTCCGAGGCACGGGGGTGAGACACCGCCAACTTTCTGCCTCCGGGCAGTAACGGAGAATAACTCAATAATTGATTTTTTAGCCCGACCCAGGATTCGAACCCAGGACCTCATGATTAGCAGTTGCACTACTACAACCACTAGACCATCTTCTTGTATATATATATATATATATATATATATATATATATATATATATATGTGTGTGTGTATATATGTATATATATATATATATATATATATATACATATATATATATATATATATATATAATTGGAACCTCGGAAACGGCTCCAACGATTTTCATAAAATTTTGTGTGCAGGGAGTTTCGAGGGCAAGAAATCGATCTAGCTAGGATTTATTTTTAGAAAATATCTTTTTGTCCGTGTTTTTAGGCAATGAAAAACTGCTACAATATCGTTAGAATAAGAAGGTAAATTTTGACAGTTTACTAATGATTACAAATATCTTAATTGGTATATTGGGCGGTCACAAAATCGTAATACCATGGTTCGAGCCCAGACGGACCGTCCGACTTTTTTTAATTTCTTTTTCAAATTACTTTCTTTTTTGAGAAAACCTATTTTTTCGAGCCCTATTTTAGTATTTTTCAAAAACACGAAAATTTAAATTAAACTAATTGCACTCATGATTTTTATTCAAATAACCAGTTCAGTTTTTTCTATTATGTCGCTAATAAGAATCTAGATAATAAAATAAATAATATATAAAATATAAATATAATAATATATAAATAGATCAAAAAATATTATTCGTATTTCATCAGTATGTAATTTGTATCTTAATACAATTTCCAAAACACACGAATTAAAAAAAACCGAGCGAAAAATACCGAGCAAAGCTAAAAAGGCAAATAAATAAATAAATAAAATGCAGACACGTTGTCCCTCCTAAAATTAAGATGGAATTTCGTGTTTTCAGTGAAAAGTCCCCTCACGCTTACAGCCATTTTAAATCAGTTGTTTAAATTTGATTTTAATATTATCCTTACGGAATTTATTGCGCTTTATTTTACTTATTTTTAATTCTCGACGATTCGGGGCAACGTTGGGATTAAAAAATAAGTAAAATTAAATGCGATAAAATCCGTAATAATAGTTTTATTCACAGTGTATTGTTCGCGTAAACATAATAAAATATTATTATGTACAATGATCTCCCTTTTGTATATAATATCATTGTTATTATTTATGAGGTTTTCTTGCTAGTCTTCTCGCAAAGTGAAAGTAAAGAAGCTAAAATTGCTTGCGTTATATATATATATATATATATATATATATATATATATATATATATATATATATATATATATATATATATATATATATATATATATATATATATATATATATATACGAACTCACCCAACATGTTATATATATTATACGTTATATATATTTACTTATCAAGTTTAGTAATCACCTTCAAATATATAATACCTATAAGAAATGAGAAAACACGTGTGCCCAACAGTACTGATAATATAGGCTGTAATTTAAATTTATTTTGCTTTAATTACTACTAGAAGTTTTCTTCCTCGTACAACTTCCTCGTGGAACTTCCATCAGTGATTTTTCCGGACCGATACGACACCGGGACCTTCAAGATAAGAGGCTATTCCTCTCTAAAAGGCCCACTATGCGCCTGCAATTCCCCTGGTGTTGCCGTTTTTAATTGGTGGCGGTAGTCACTTACCATCAGATGAACCGCATGCTCATTTGCCCTCACTTATATTTAAAAAAATTGGCAGGTGCCCAACAGTGAGACTTATATAGGCTGTAACTTGAATATATTTTACTTTATAATATCTTTCCATTTTACTGAACATTTTCTGAAACTTGGTATTTCGATTCACTACTAACATGTCTTTATCTCAATCATGTTTCCATTGAATGAACTTTATTCATATTGCCAGGTAACTTACTTGGTTTCGTATGAAATAACTTAAGTTAGTTGTTAGAAATGTAAAGCTTTTGAAACACGTTGCAGTTAAGTTATAACATGCTAAGCTGCGACGTGACTAGTCGAGTTACACAGCACTCTAGGGATAGTTCACGGAGAACTTGTCACAACTTTGAAGATATCGGATAGAAGTTAATTAATGATACTATGCACTTGCTGTGTAAATAGCATATTTTACTAGCGTAACGCCCGGTTTCGGTTTAAAGAACTTTATTTCTCATTAAGACAATAAGTCACTTACATGAGAACAATAACATCTATATTATAGTTCTAGTGCGTGTGGGTATTAAAAAAATAAATAAAAATTGTACCGGTCGATCGTTAACCAAGAAGCGAGTTCATTGTGTTCCTATCAACTATAAGGCGGTGGTCCAAGTATAGTTTTAATGCATAGTTTCATCGTTATAAATATATTCAAATAATCTTCTTTTAAAAATATTGATTGAAGTCGCTTCTTTCACATGTTTTGGAAGTTGATTGTATAACTGTGCTCCCCCAAATGTTATGTTATTTTTTCCATAGTTTGTTCTTACGGCAGGTAACACAAAATTGCTGGCTCGGCGGGTTATATATTTGTTTATTTGACTTTTCGTTGTGAATGTTATGTGTGAGTGAATAACTTTGTGAGTTATCTTGTAGATAAGTAGACATGTATTATACGTAAAAATGTTGCTTAATATTTAAAATTTTTGTGTTTTTGTAAATCGTTTTCGCTGGTGTTAAGAAGTCATAGTTGTGTAAGATTTTAATTATTTTATTTTGTAATATTTGTATTGGTTTTAAATTACTTTTAGCTGCAGTACCCCATATTTCGATTTGATACAGTAAGTGAGGCTTCACCAACGTATTGTATATTAAAAGTCGAGCATGTTTCGGTATACATCGAACTATTTTATGCAGTGCGACCACAAGTGAGGAGAGTTTGTTGTGAATATATTGCAAGTGAGCTTTCCATGTAATGTTTTGTCCAGTGTTAAGCCTAGGTATTTTTCTTGGTTAACTTGTAATACCTCACCGTTAATGCTAAGTTTAGGTCGATCAGGTATTTTTCTATTTTTGGAACTAAATATTAGTTTCGCACGGATGACTACTGGACCTCGACAACCGCACAACAAACCGGCTCCAGTTGTGAATGCAAGCCACCCAGCACACTCAAACACACAAAAAAATTCATCAAAATCGTATCAGCTATTTTTGTGTTTTTACGAGACAGACGGACAGCAATTTTATAACACAATTTATTTAACAAAATTTTATATACAGAAAGAAAGAACCATTCATTTGATAATCACACTTTACACACAATTTAAGAAATTTAAATATATATGTTACTAGGGGCAAAAAATATGCATTCGCAGGTGTAAAACTGCCTACTCATTAAAAATTATAATAAGCAGAACATGCATGATGTTAATTAATATCATCATCATCATCATCATTACAGCCCTTTACAAGTCCACTGCTGAACATAGGCCTCCCCCAAGGTATGCCACAAAGTACTTACGGTCCTGAGCCACCTGCATCCATCGACTTCCTGCATGTCTTACCAGGTCGTCACTCCATCTAGTGGGGGGTCGCCCCACACTTCGTCTACCGGTACGAGGCTGCCACTCGAGAACCTTTTTTCCCCAACCGTTGTCGGTTCTTCGAGCTATATAGCCGGCCCATTGCCACTTCAGCTTAGTAATCCGTTGGGCTATGTCGGTCACTCTGGTTCTACTGCGGATATCCTCATTTCTAAGTTTATCACGCAGAGAAACTCCGAGCATAGCCCTCTCCATAGCTCGCTGAGCGACTTTGAGCGTCCTCATACGGCCAGCAGTGAAGGACCACGTCTCAGTTCCATATGTCGTCACTGGCAACACGCACTGGTTGTACAACTTAGTTTTCTGATTTTGAGGTATACCTGACGAGAAGATGCGTTGTAATTTCCCGAACGCTGCCCAGCCGAGTTGAATCCGTCGATTGTCCTCTCGGTCGAAGTTGGACTTACCTAGCCGGACTATTTGTCCCAGGTACACGTACTCGTCAACAACTTCGAGCTTAGTGCTCCAAACAACTACCGGCATAGGTGGGACATGGACATTAAACATGATCTTTGTTTTGTCCATGTTCATCTTAAGACCTATCCGTTGGGAGGCACTATTGAGGTCATTGAGCATAGTGCTTAAGTCCTCCAGCGATTCTGCCATAAGGACTATATCGTCGGCAAATCGAAGGTGAGTGATGTACTCGCCATTGATGTTAATGCCGTATCCTTTCCAGTCCAGTACCTTGAAAACATTTTCCAATGCAGCGGTGAAGAGTTTCGGGGAAATAACGTCACCCTGTCTTACACCTCTCTGCAGTTGGATAGGTTTCGTACTCTGGTTCTGTACTCGGATAGCCGTCGTAGCCCTACTGTACAAAGACTTCAGCACTTTGATATACCGACAGTCAACTTGGCACCGCTGAAGAGACTGTAGCACCGCCCAAATTTCGACGGAATCGAAGGCTTTCTCATAGTCCACATACGCCAGGCAAAGATGCAGATTGTACTCTTCGGACTTCTGTACAATTTGCCGAAGGGTATGTATGTGGTCTATGGTGCTAAAGCCTTTTCGGAAACCGGCTTGTTCGGGAGGCTGGAAGTCGTCGAGTCTGCGTGCGAGACGATTCGTAATGACTCTCGAAAACAGCACGTAGACGCGGCTTAGAAGGGATATCGGTCTGTAGTTCTTCAAGAGGGCGTTGTCACCTTTCTTGAAGAACAAGACCACCGCACTTCTGCTCCACGCCTCCGGAGTAGTGCCGCCATGGAGGACGGAATTAAAGAGCCTCTGAAGGACTGAAGGAGGAGCCTCTCAAGTACCGGTGTTCCACCCGCTTTCAGAAGCTCCGCTGTAATTCCATCCTCGCCCGGGGACTTGCCGTTTTTAAGGTAGTGGAGAGCCATTCTAATCTCGCTCAGACTGACGTCCGGGATATCATCGGAATAGTGTCGGATAAGACCCGCTCTTGGATCGTTACTCACACTTCTTGCGTGTGGCTCCAACGATGATGTGTACAGCTGCCCATAGAACCTCTCAATCTCACTCAGAATCTCAGGTGTCCCGGAAACGATGCTGCCACACTCAGTCTTCAGCTTTGACAGTTGGCTCTTACTGGCAGACAGATCTCTGGTAAAGACTTTGGAGCCCTGGTTCCGCTCAATCGCTTCTTCAATACGAGCAATATTAAATTTGCGTAAGTCTCGCCGCATGCATTTGGAGATCTGTCTGTTCAGTTGCCTGTATGCTGTCAAATCTGTTGACGATTTTGGCCTCATCTCCCGTCTAACAGCCATGAGATTAAGAGTGTGATCGGAGAGCTTTTGTGTTCTTCTGCGGCCGGTCTTGCAGAACTTAGCTCCGACCGCATGGACAGTTTCCACGAGCTTGTCATTCATATCGTCCACTGCATTGCAATCTTCTAGGCACTGAAAGCAGTTACGTAACTCGAGCTGAAAGGTATCGGGATTCTGGATTAGAGCACGAGGGGGACGGAGCGTTGACTTCATTAGACGAGACCTCTCCAACTTAACGTTTAGGTTCAGTGTGCCTCAAACCATTCGGTGATCGCTGCCAGTTTTCACCCTTGCGATCACTGAGACATCACTGAATAGCTGGCGTCTGGTCGTCATAATGAAGTCAATCTCATTTTTTGTGGAACCGTCGGGGCTGGACCAGGTCCACTTCCTGTGGGGCCGCTTCTGGAAGAAAGAGTTCATCATAAAGAGTCCCTCTTTCTCCATAAAGTCGGCCAGCTGCTGGCCCCTACGGTTCCGTTGCCCTACTCCAAATTTCCCTACCTTCAGCTCACCGCTTTCTCTTGTGCCTAGTTTTGCGTTGAAGTCTCTCATCAACACCGTGTAGTGGGTTTTGGAGGAATGCATGGCTCTGGAAATATCCTCATACATTTCCTCCACCTCCTCATCGGGATGTGTCGAGGTTGGTGCGTAAACCTGTATGACCTTCAGCGAATACCGTTTGGTGATTCTGAGTATCAGGTACGCGACCCTCGTCGACACACTCCCAATCTTTACAACGTTGTTGACGAGAGACTTGTGGACGATAAATCCGACACCTCCTTGGGACAGATAGTCGCCCTCCCGGTGATAGAACAAGTTGCCGGACTCGAGGATTGCCGTGTCCTCCCCCTCTCTTCGGACCTCGGATAACCCGATAATATGCAAGCGCAACTTGTCTACCTCTTCTTCCAACTTCAGTATCTTCTCGTCAGTCCTCAGGGTGCGTGTGTTATATGTTGCCAGGTCGAGTCGTCGTAGGTGGCAACCGAACCTCCACCGGAGATTCTTAGTACCCCCTGCCCCGCCGTTACCTTGGTCGCCACCGTAGCCAGGAATAGCGGGGCCGCCGGGGACTGGGGGCCGTTTGTTTGCGTCGTTACTCATGGGGGGATATTTGCCATAGTTGCCACGCTTGGCGAGCGGGTTGGCAACCGCAGTTTTTTTATTATATCATTGCTGTTATCAGGAAGATGCTGCTGCCCATCTCCTGCCTGTCTCCCTCTGTCGCCTCTTACGACACCCACGGGAAGATATGGGGTAGTGGATATTCTCAACCGCCACTACACGGCTAGTTAATTAATAATGGAACAAAAAACAAATAAAAAATTAAAAAAAGAATTTAAAGATAAAATGTGACATCAAATAGGTCCGCAACTCAGTATAATGCTGCAGAGGCAGCGCTGGTTTTCAGTTGGAACTTTGTGACTTCACTGACGAGTCGGTGTGTGAACCTCGAATTACGCGTAACTACAACTTATAGACTAATAGTAATTAGCCAGTGGGCTAAAGAGTAGTGCTGACGTACACAGTTAACACAGACATACTGTATAAATATCAATATAAATGGTGTGTAGTACATACACTACACCTATACTTACACATAAAATATGCAATATAGAGATTACTAACTAGCGATCCACACGGGTTTCGTCCGGTAAGATCTGTTGATGCTGTGTTATTTATGTTTGACGTTTGTGTGGTGTAGAGACCATTCATTTTGATTAATTGACTGGAGATGATCTATGAACTAAGACCTCACGGCTGGCCTGAGTCAGCCTGACTTGCCAAGTATAAAAACATTTAGGGGCGCACAACCTGCTATGAGGAGAGCTATTGTCAAAATCTCCGCGTGATAGAATCCGTAACGATTCAGAGTGGATGTAGAAATATACCAATCATATAGCTCGACGAACTGACAATCGTTGGGTAAGAAAGGTTCTCGAGTGGCAGCCTCGTACTGGTAAGGGAAGTGCAGGTCGGTCTCTTACAAGTAGATACGAGTAGAGTGACGACAGGGTAAGAGAAGTCAATGGATGTTGGTGGCTCAAAACCGTATTTTGTGGCATTATTTGGTAGAAACTTATGTCGCGCAGTGGATATCTGATGGGCTAAATTAGTAAAATATATGATGATATTGTTCACTAACCATAGAGGCTGCAAAAAACACGATAAAAGATTGTGTATAATTTAGTTTAAAATTTAAATTTAAACAGTATACGCGCAAATATAAGAAATCATTTCAGAAAATGAATAATTACACTAAATTATAAACTTGTATATCTATGAATAATTAATAAAATTATTCAGTTCTATTCTATTCCATTCGTTTTATAATCTTCAGTTATGAAAAGGTTCGTTCGGTACCCTCTATAGATAACGATACCAAATGCTTGTTCCGCCACTGTCACCGGAAAGTTGTGTTAAGGCGTTTTATTTGAATATAGCGTTATCTTTCGTTTTAGGCAACAGACTTCTACGCAAAAAACCACAATTAATGTAATATTTTTGAAGATGTTTATTCAAATACTAGATGTTCCCCGCGGCTTCGCCTGTGTGTAATTTACTCTTTTTAACATCAGCTATCTGCCAGTGAAAGTCCTGTCAAAATTGGTCCAGCCATTTCTGAGATTATCCGGAACAAACAGATACACAGACATACAGACAAAAATTTTACAAATTGTGTTTTGTTATTGGGATTCGTATGTTATACTTTCATGTGCATTTAGTAAAAGAAGCTATTATTTCGACATTACAAACAGACACTTCAATTTTTTTATTTGTATAGATATAGGTTTGTATTCAAAATACTTCTTTCAATTTCTATTCTTTTACGCGTCATAAAAATTATATATATGTTAAAATATATAATTTATATAAATGAACAAGATTATAGAATTTAATTCGTTCAAAACGTTTGTAAAGTAACCGCCTCATACTGATAAACTGTGAATGGCGGTTCCACAATATATGGAATGAAGATCTCGGACCTGGAAGTCGATGAATGCAGATGGTACAGGACCCTCTTTTGTGGCATTCCTTGAGAGAAGCCTATTTTTAGCAGTGAACTCTTGAAAGTCTGTAATAAGTAAATAAATAAATGCAACAAAGAATAGCCGTGAGAAAATAAATTTACTGCCAAATATTTTTATCTGAGTGCTGCTTGGTTATTTACTTAAAATATATTTAAAAGCTTATATTTCCTTTGAATAGGTTCCAGTTAAGATTCATGAATACAAACAATATGCTTGTCACATCTTGATAGGTAACTATGGAATATCGACGTGCTGACACGTTAAACAATCGCTAGCGGACGGGCAGTATTAGACAATAGAAACGTCACAATAAGATGGCGAGGCGTCATGAAACAACATGGCGGCTCGATTCGAAGCGTGCTTTGTTACGTTCTCCACAATAATTTACGTTGCATATTGACTCAATTTTCCACTTTATAATTGACGTTATCTAATTACCATTTTTTTATTAATGTAGAAACGAAAAGATATGTATTTTTACTGAAGTTTCTGCTTTTTTTAACCGAAAACATACTGAAAGTTGATGGCGTTCATCATATCGTATTATGTAACTAATAATATATCCATGGATATGACAAAAAACAAATAAAATCAAGAAAATAATTTCATAAAGTGATAATCTTCCTTCTTCTTCATCACTCTGTCACAATGCTCTGCTGCACTAGCCTCTCTCATTGCTAAAATTTGCTATAATTGAATATTAATCGTAGTACCAGATTTCTTTCATTAATGTAAGCCAGATGACAGTATCAGGCTTATATTAAATTATGTAAAAATAACGTCATTTTTTATAGTATAGGGTGACAAACGAGCACACTTGCTGTGAGCTGGGGCCCATAGATATCTACATCTATCTTCGATTACGAATCGAAATGCAGATGCGTTGTCACCCGTGAGGAGTAAGATGGTATGCCTCGTTTCCAGTAAAAAGGGTCTCCGGTTCTCTACACTCACGCTACGAAACACAGCAGCATTAAGCTACTATTTTACGCTGGTATTCTTTGAGAGCGTGGTTCTTCCCCGGTCGATCCGACCCATTCGTGTTACAACTATACTACTAATACTATAACTATAACTATAATAATAACTGCAGCATAGCTCACCATGTGAAAAAAATCATGTTAAGTTTCTAGTGTTTCAAAACTTCATTCTAATAATTACTCTTTAAATTAACAAAAACCAGCCCAGTTTATACTGCATGTACACTACCTTGCAACCTACACTAATACCGAAATTCTTCTGTTTACTGTAAAAATAAAGAGGCCCGTCACTCATTTTGTCTCTCTGCAGTAAATTATACATCGCCTGTCTCCACGTAATAAATTATGTAGACGAGTTTCCCGCTGATAATTACATGCTTAGCTATAGTAAGAACAGTCTTCACGAAAGTTTTTAAATTATCCCTATATATAGAAGTAGGAATATCTTTTTTTCATCATAATCTTCGTCATTGATATAAGAGCTTGTCACAAGCTCACTGCTTTCCCAAAAACCGAAAGCACAGTCGGGACTGTGCTCGGGAGCCACAGCCATCTATCAACATCCTGCATATATTACAAAGCACAGTCCCGAGCCATTTACATCTGTCAACATCCTGCATATATTACAAAACACAGTCCCGAGCCACCGGCATCTATCAACATCCTGCATATATTACAAACTCGTCACTCCATCCATAGTGAAGGATTTAGCAGTGAATAGATTAAAATGCAACTATACCTGTATAAGCCATTAAATTTTAATTATCAAGTAACTTTTAAGTAAATTTTACAGGCCATATTCACGTTTATTTGAGGTTATCCATTTTTTATTTGTAAAATTTAGACTAAAATAAAGACATTACAAACGAACTGTAATATTTGGTAGATTGTCATTGCACTAGAGTTCTTCCAAGTACCTGAACCATTTCACGTACTGTCTACAAAATACATTCCGCTGCTCTAACTACATCCCAATTTTGATATGTTAAATTTAGAATGTTTGAACAACATGTTTATACTGTGATATATTTTTGACGGCTCTGGCGCAGTGCTTAGCAATGAGTGATTTCGCTGTGGGCCGCGGGTTTGAATCCCGCACGGCGCAAATATTTGTATTGACTACAAATAATTTTTCCGGGTCTGGATTTTTGCCCTTGTGCAATTTATGTCTGTAAGCTGCCTCCACGTTAGGAGAAAATCCTAGTGTATGGGTAACATACACAACATAAACGCTCACGCCTGTCACCCAGAGGGGTAAGCACAGACTACAGACTTTCATTTAACACGATCCCGACATACCTCTCTCGCTTCCTCCACATCCATATACCTACGCATACATGCTCGTCGCTTAAGGGCGCTCTTAATTTGGCCCATTTTTAATACATCGCCAATTTGGTCGACAAACTTTCGCCTAGGACGTCCCTTTCCGACTCTTCTATTTACTTCTGCAACATATATTTGCTTTGTCAGTCTTTCCTCATTCATTCTTTGTACATGACCAAACCACCGAAGCATTCCTTTCTTAATCCTGGTCCTCGCATCATCTTGCAAACCACACTCTTCTCTTATCGCACAATTTCTCACCCTGTCACTCAGATTCAGCCCTAACATACTCCTTACTCTGCTGCCCAGCACCTAGTTTGTTATCCGTTGTCACCTATTACTATATCCACGGGGCGATATGGGATAGTGGATGTTCCTTCACGACCACTACACACTTAGTGGGTCTTTGCTAAATACACCATTAAAATTTATTTAGCAATATAAAATAGTTGTGTATACGACTAGACGCTAGAGCCGCGTTGCGTATATTATGGTTGTAGCACGAATGGGTTGGCTCGACCGGGAAAGGACCACGCTCTCACAGAACACGCGTCAAATAGCAGCTCAATGCTGCTGTGTTTCGTACGATGAGTGTAGAGAACCAAAGACCCTTTTTACTGGAAACGAGACATTCCATCTTAATCCTCAGTGGTGAAAACGCATCTGCATTTTGATTCTTATTCGAGGATAGATGTAGATGTCTAGAGGTCACAGCATCCGCTTACCATCAGGTGGATTGTGTGCTCGTTTACCATTATGATTCTATAAAAAAACATGCATAATAATGAAGACATATGTATAAACATGCATATATCTTCATTATTATTTTACAAAACGCTATTGCTGTTTAAACGCGGCTGAAATGAAAGCTTGCGGCACTGTATTTTATCGGTAAATATTGGATATAATGTGAATTGATTGAAATCGCGGAAAATTACCGCAATATAATGCACGTTGTACTAGGTGACAAGACAGATACTACGAGTATATCCATAGTATTGTTGACATTTTAAATTGAACTCATGTGAATGGCAGGATAATTAATTTAGAAAATATTTTACGCTGAGTTACTTTCACCAACTTTATACAAAGATTATCTGAGTATTCTCCTAGACTAGCCGGTTCAGACCAAAAACTGCCTCACGGCTGTGCATCGTGCGAGTGCGGTCGCGGGCGTCGGTGAGTGACTGGCACGGTAAATATGCCACAAAAGACGGCAGTTGTATTTTCATTCAAATATGAAATAAAGTTACTACCATACTTTAATTTATACTAGCGATACGATCCGCTCCGGCTTCGCACAGATGATTTCTGGATCTCAACAACAGCGCCACCTCTGGTAGGTGTGATCTATCTAAACCGGTGATGACCATACATGTGAATCTAAACCATCTAGGAACACATTCACACACAAAGAATTTCGACTTCGACAGAGATCTTATAAATAAGAATTAATGTTTGTTTGTTCGTATTTAATGCGCTGCTATACCGTTCGTCAGATTGCGGTAAAAATTTGTTAGCTTATTGCTTGCACTTGCACGTAGGGTAGACACAGTACAATTAATTTGCAGTAGGTGGTACTGGTGCATGTGTCGTATCGAAAATTTATTTGAAAGTCATATATCGTTCAACTTCAATTTATGTATTATCATTCTTAATTCACAATTCTTCTGCGACTGCTGCGCGCCGGGTACCGGCTAGTTTTATTTATACATTGCGAAAAAATCGTTTTACTCTACAGGTTAACGAAATAACGACAACTCCGTGGCGCAGTGGCTTAGCAACGAGTGGCTGCGCTGGGGGTCGCGGGTTCGATTCCCGCACGTAACAAGTATTTGTATGGCCTACAAATAGTTGTTCCGGGTCTGGATGTTTGTCCTTGTGCAATTTATGTTTGTAAACTGCCCTCACGATACAAGAGAAAATCTTAGTGTAGGGGTAACGTTTTTTAAAAAAAAAAATTATTATATATGTATACTGTACCTTTAATCCTTAAATTTTTCCTAATTGTTAATATACTATTTCAATTAAAAATTGACATCAGAAGAGAAAAAAAATAAATGAATGTTGCAATTATTACTTTATATTTAGTATGCCTATCGGCGGGACATAGAGAACCTACCTTGTATTTTACTATGTACATATCGAGATCTGTAAATTAACCTATGTTCACAAAATAAACTGATTTGATTTGATTTGATTGAAAAATGTTTAATTCGCGCGGCAGTACTGTCATCAGTTGCGGCATCTATAGCCACATATATAAACTAAAACCAGACGATGTAGATCGTTAAAATGTACCCCGCGGCCAAACCGAGTGACGGCTTACCATTCAAATGAAGTCCTGCTTTTTATTCGTCATAACGAGGTTTCGCGGAGGATCCACTTATTATGATCAGGACTAAAGCACAATTCAAACCACTTTCGATGCACTAATTAAATCCGCAATCATTAAAGTGAAACAACTTACAATAGCCATCTTACTTACGCTAGACGTAAAATAATCAGACCGACAATGACGGCATCCACGACTTTTTGTTACCACTACTTTCTTGACACGTGAGAAATAGGTGAAATACGTGATAGATTTTTTAGCGAGAGAAGTTAAATAGTTAGAAAAGTGTAGAGATTAATATTTATTTCTGAAAGATTAATTATTTTTTTATATATATATATATATATATATAAGTATGGTATAAATAAATTAAGGTATGGTTATTCCTAAAAGTAAAAAAATGTTAGACATGTGTAAAAAATTAAAGAATACACAATTGAGCCCTTGTTTTGTGTATTTACACCTATAGAAATTTTATTTACATATACAAAACAAAATACACTAGAAATTTTTAATGATGATGACACTGTCATCTGCGTAACAAATAAGTTGAGGTTAACTCCCTACCAGCGACATCTGGTGGACGTAAGGTTATTAACACCCATTGGCAGCAGCGTTAATGGTATGACAAGCCTGGTGCTGCTATTGTCCATCTCCTGATCATTATGGCAAATCTTCTGTAAAATGGGAAAAGACTCCGTAAATTAACTTTTAGGATCTGATGAAGAAGAATTATATAGAATATTATGTATCGTGTAGTGGCGGCTCGCCGTAAGAATATCCATCGTCCCACATCGTCCCTGAAACGAATTCCAACTGAAACGGGAGGTGGTAGCGTCTTCCTGATAACGACTTAAAGTTATATAAACGGTGCTGCTGTAATCCGCCTGCTAAGTGTGGTAGCTATGGCAAAATCCCCCCTATGAAATACAGAATATGGGGGAGGCCTATTTACAGTGGTGAACTATTACAGGTTGTAATAATTGGAAGAATGTAATGATGGACAAGATAGACAGATCGGCTTGACTCATTTGCACTGCGAAGAAATGTTGCATCTCTTTGCGTATTTTATCGCATTTACCACGGGAATTGGAACTAGGAATTGTTAGGACTAATTCCAGCCGCACAATTTCACCATCGCACATCGCGACAAAATATCGCGCAATACCGTCTATACCATCTGTAGGACTGGCGGTCCACCACTGTGCAATTTAAAAGAAGTTTTCTTCCTCGCTCAACTTCCTCTTGGAATCAATTACCACCAGAGATATTTCCGGACCGATACGACTTAGAGGCCTTGAAGAAAAGAGCCTACTCCTTTTTAAATAGCCGGCAACGCATCTGCAGTTCCCCTGGTGTTGCGGTTGTTTATGGGCGGTAGTTATCACTTACCAACAGATGAACCGTATGCTCGTTTGCCTCCTCTCCTATAACAAAAATCATCGCGTTTCCAGTTTCAGTACAAAGTTATTTCTTAGAGCTCTATACTGCAGACGTTCAGTTACACTGGATTAGTTGCCCGCGTGACGAATGTACGCCGCAACCTGATATGAGTGCTTTAATCTCGTACCTGCCAAGAGTTATAAAGTTAATATTTATTGTAAAACGTGTTATAAAATAATGGTGACAAATGAGCACCCAGTCCACCTGATCGTAAGTGGCTGTTTTGGCCCATAGACACTTACATCTAACTTCGTTTAAGAATCACAATGCGGATGCGGTATCATCCTTGAGGACTAAGATGGAATCATATACTTATTTTTAAACATTAAAAACTACTGTTTTACGCACGTATTCTGTGAAAGCATGATCTTTCGAATCATAACAACCCATTCGTGATGAAGCCGTAATATAGTTGCATTGTGTCTCTGCCGCGTGTTAAAATACATTACAAAATTAGTGTTACAACAATAGGTTACAAGGAAAAGCAAGTGAGTTGGCGTGCGAGGTTTTCTTATTTTAAGTCGTTATTAGGATGACGCTGCTGCCCATCTCCTGATTTGTTTTCTTCTGCGGCCTCTTCCGACACTCACAGAAAGGCACGGGGTAGTGGATATTCTTAAACCACCTTTCTTAATTTAATGATTTCTTATATTTACGCGAACACTACACATTGAAATAATACTAGTTTTGACTTATATTTAACTATAAATACCCGACGTTTCGAGCGCTTTACAGCACCCATGGTCACAACATCTCAGTCCCCCCCCCCGTGACCATGGGTGCTTTTAAGCGCTCGAAACGTCGGGTATGTATAGTTAAATATACGCGATAAAACCCGTAAAAACTAGTATTACACCTTTCTTAATTTTGCAATTACCCTGGTGTTTTAGTTGTTGATGGGCGGCGGTAATCACTTAGTGGACCATATGCTCGTTTGCGCCCTCTCCTATAAAAAATTACCAAAAGAACGTCCTTCTGTGTTATTTTAATCTTATCCCATATTCAAATCGTTGTATTTTGTTTTTAAAAGAACTAACAAACGAACGAATATGCACTTGATAGTAAGTGGATGTACATGTACAGACACATCTACCCACGATTAAGATTCTAAACGCAAGTGATTTGTCACCGTCGAAGACAATACCGGACGTCTTGCACCTTTCACTCTGCTCCCCATCGACAATTTGAGTATTTTGCATTTGACAAATTGTATGAAATAAAATTATTGAAATAAAAAGAGAAGTCCCTTGTCCCGCTTATTTCTCTCTTCTTTGTACGCGTATTCTCGAACATTTTTCCTTCGATTGGTTTCACTTGTTGTAACACTTTCATTTCTCAACACAGCAAGTTACATTACCGGCAGAAAATACACTTTATAATATTTCGATGATATGTCAAGTCCAAGAATCCATACAGAGGGTGTGACGGACTTTGATATCACGTGACCTTGAAATATAAGGGAGTGATGTATGCCCGATGTATATATAGTTTTCGCTTTACTTTTGTATCATATCTATGTCGCTAGAGCACATTAAATATAAGGGAATGATGTATGCCTAATGTATGTATAGTTTTCGCTTTACTTTTGTATCATATCTATGTCTTTAGAGCATATTAAATATGAGGGAGTGATGTATGCCTGATGTATGTATAGTTTCCGCTTTACTTTTGTTTCATATCTATGTCGTTAAAGCATATTAAATATAAGGGAGTGATGTATATCTGATGTATGTATAGTTTTCGCTTTACTTTTGTATCATATCTATGTCGCTAGAGCACATTAAATATAAGGGAATGATGTATGCCTGATGTATGTATAGTTTTCGCTTTACTTTTGTATCATATCTTTGTCGTTAGAGCATATTAAACATAAGGGAATGATGTATGCCTGATGTATGTATAGTTTTCGCTTTACTTTTGTATCATATCTATGTCGTTAGAGCATATTAAATATAAGGGCGTGATGTATTCCTGATGTATGTATAGTTTTCGCTTTACTTTTGTATCATATCTATGTCGTTAGAGCATATTAAATATAAGGGCGTGATGTATTCCTGATGTATGTATAGTTTTCGCTTTACTTTTGTATCATATCTATGTCGTTAGAGCATATTAAATATAAGTGAGTGATGTATGCCCGATGTATGTATAGTTTTCGCTTTACTTTTGTATCATATCTATGTCGCTAGAGCACATTAAATATAAGGGAATGATGTATGCCTGATGTATGTATAGTTTTCGCTTTACTTTTGTATCATATCTTTGTCGTTAGAGCATATTAAACATAAGGGAATGATGTATGCCTGATGTATGTATAGTTTTCGCTTTACTTTTGTATCATATCTATGTCGTTAGAGCATATTAAATATAAGGGCGTGATGTATTCCTGATGTATGTATAGTTTTCGCTTTACTTTTGTATCATATCTATGTCGTTAGAGCATATTAAATATAAGGGAGTGATGTATGCCCGATGTATGTATAGTTTTCGCTTTACTTTTGTATTATGTCTTTGTCGTTAGAGCATATTAAACATAAGGGAGTGATGTATGCCTGATGTATGTATAGTTTTCGCTTTACTTTTTTATCATATATATAATAACTTCAGTCACATAGACATGGACAGGTGAATTTTATATATAAGGATTAGCAGTAACCACCATGCATTGTAATGCCTTTACTTCGCGGGCACGCCCGTATCAACTTATAAACACAAATAAAATGTTTCTTTTAAGAATAAAGGTGGCAAAGGGGCATACAGTCCACCAAATGGTAAGCGGATACTGTGCCCACAGTACCCATAGACATATACATTTATACTCAATTAAGAATCAAAATGAAGATGCATTGTTACTCCTGAGGACTAACATAAAAGGTCTTAATATTCTGTGCGAGCGTGATCCTTCCTAGTTCGAGCCGACCCATTCGTGCTGCAACGGGAGTACCGCAGTACCGTTTGAATCAAAACATTAAAAAAATAAATCATAAAGTTATTTTTCCCAAGTAAGTAATAAAATTAAAGCCAAAGACCTTCAAATATTTAACCAAGGCAAAAAGGGCTGCTCTCTTGTTGCTTGTTTAATTTACAGCAAGCTTAGTGCCGGAACACCCGGTGCCCGGATATTAGATTAATTTTACCCCATCCCTCCTGTTTCAACCCATTCACCTCTGCTCCTCGATGTTGCTTGACTTCCGGATAGCAAAATAAACACATCAAAAACTTACAATCGAAGTTAACGAATATTCAGGATTTTGATTAACAAATTTTAAACATTGGTATAGATATATTCTATTCGTGTTATTATTAAGTTATAACTTATAATGAATAATTTAATGTAAATAAATTTTGAGAGTCTCGTTGACCTAGTGTTTGTCAGTAGTAGTAGAGAGGCCGTATGAGAGAAGTGTCGGTATTGCTTAAGTGCTCATTTTTCCTGGCCCCATGACCGACGTGTATCAGGTGGGGGGGGATCACAAGCGCAGATATAGTAGGGCCCGCCTAATGTTCCTAGTGTGTTACCTGAGAAAGAAAAGAGATGAGAAGACTCTGTGGAGTCGAGAAACTGGTAGCACCAGCTTGTATTTGTACCTAGTGTTTACAGAGTGTATATCACTTTTTTTACTAAAACTACCTTTCTTTTTGTGAACATACTTTTTGTGAAATATTTGTTTATTTAAACATTTCTCTAAGAGACTCTCGGTTTAAGGTTGTAAATAGCTCTTATGGCCCTTTCCGCGACTGACTTTGAAACTATTTTTGTGTTGCAGAAGAGAACCATACGAGGAATATATAACACATCTCCGAAGGAATCCTTTAGAGAAAATTTCCAAGAAATAAATATATTAACTTTGGCTTCTTAATATATTTACGGATAATTTATTATATGTACACAAAAACAAAAATAGTTTCATGAAAAATAGCGACATATGTATATTCTATAAATACTAGCAAAAAGCACAAGCTGGGGCAAACATGGGGCAATATGTACACTTTTACAACAAAGTCCCAAAAATATGCAGGACCAATATTATATCAAATTAATTTAAATTTTTATATAGCATATATATATATATATATATATATATATATATATATATATATATATATATATATATATATATATATATATATATATAATTATTTCTAATCTATATAATATATAATAATTATTATGATAGGAGATATGGACATAGAACGACGAGTGAACGCAGGAAATAAAGTAAATGAGGCTCTACACTCTATTGTGAAAAGTCAGAATGTGTCAAAAAAGGCACGTATGGCGATCCACAATGCTGCGTTAGTCCTTACTTTGACGTATGGTAGTGAAAGTTGGGTGTGGCAGAAGAGGCACGCGAGTAGAATTAATGCAGTTGAAATGCTGTCGCTAAGGAGTATGTTAGGGCTGAATATAAGTGACAGGGTGAGAAATTGTGTGATAAAAGAAGAGTGTGGTTTGCAAGACGATGTTTTGACCACGATTAAGAAAGGAATACTTTGGTGGTTTGGTCAGGTAGAAATAATGAATGAGGAAAGAGTGACAAAGCAAATTTATGATGCAGAGGTTAACGGGAAAGTCGGAAAGGGACGTCCTAGGCAAAAGTTTATCGACCAAATTGGCGATATATTGAAAATGGGCCAAATTAAGAGTACCCTTAACCGACGAGCATGTAATATGCGTAGGTGTATAGATGTGGAGAAGGCGAGAGTGGTATGTCAGGATCGTGCTAAGTGGAAGTCTGTAGTCTCTGCCTACCCCTCTGGGTGACAGGCGTGAGTGTTTATGTTTTTATGTATAATTAATGTTTCAAAAAATAGTCCCACTGGGTTTCTTGTTGGTTCTTCCCGGGACCGGGGTTTTTTCCAAACTTGTTGCAAAACTTAAATTACTTTCTATAAGTATTCCTGTAATCTATATTCAATAAAATCTTGCAGTCGATAAAAGCAATATTACAAGTATTTAACTAATCGATCTATCGACAGTTTCTTAACAGCAAGCAACAAGTGCCACGATAAACTTCCGTTGTTTTGTTCCGCTGTCATCTTGTCATGTCGTCTGGAAGCCGGTGCTCGGAGCCCGTGTCGCCCGATGACGTCATAAACTAACTTCCCTTCATGCTTTCACTGACAGCTGATTATTCGCGATACCAACTTGACGATATTATTACGCGTTGGGTACTATTATTTACAAAACCGATACTAACTTTAAATATGTATGTTATAAAATGTCTGTTTCTATAATCGTAGTGCTGGTGCCGAAGAATTACTTGATAAACTTTTAATTATCATAAAAAAAAGAGTACTGAGTGATCTAAGTATGTTTTTATCCCCTCAACAGTATCTTTCTAAATGGCGTCATTTCTTAAATGTTGCAGCCATTGAGGCTTGTGTTTACTGCTCTGGAATAATAATTGACTTAATTTCGTGTTTTCTTTAAATATATCTATAGGTATAATGTTATGGTTTATACAATTAAATATAATAAACATGTTTTCTCATCTAAATTTATATATTATTATAACATTAGCGCTAAAAGAGAAGTGTAATAGAAAACTATTTAAACAAAAAACAAAATGGCGGATAATCGCGGGAATTGAATCGCCGTCGCCACAGTGGATGACAGTTACGACAATAGATATTTGACACATAGCCGGAATACATGTTTTGACTGTTGAGCGGATATTATAATATATAGGTTGACAAACGAGCACTCACTCGGCCTCATGATAAGTGGATGATATAGATATCCTCGATTTAGAATCAAATCCTGAGGACTAGGAAGAAAATGTTTCCATTCCAATCTCCGATTCTCTGCAGTCTACACTAACCATACAATACACAACAGCACTGAGCTGTTATTTTATGCTGGTATTTCGTAAGAGCGTGATCTTTTCCCGGTCGAGCCGACCCACTCGAGCTACAATTATAATACAGCTGTAGTATGACTACCAAATAAAGTATAGTTCTATATCATAAAACCTAATGATACAATAAATAGAGGAAAAAACATTATTTCTATTAATAGTATAACGTATTCTGTGTTATTATTACCAATTTTAAAATTTGACTTTTATTTAACTCTTACTTTAAAAGATTATCTATGCAACATAACACATTCTCTTTCATGCCCCTTTCATCAGCACATTCATTTAACGTTGAATAGCAGGAAGTAACGTTAATTGAGAAAACCAATCTTTCCTGAAATTTCGTGAAAGCCCCTACTGAAAATGGCGGAAATTCGTTACTCTGAACAAATGGATGTACGCACGTTATTGTGCTACAGATTGCTGCTTGCCAGTAGGCACGTTATAACGAACACTACCGTTAGCAAATTTTACATTTGCCGACCGCGTGCTTGTCTGTATATGGCCTAGGCTACTAGGCACTAACTTCATTAAAAATACAAAAGTTGTAACTCCTACAAAGTTTTGTTAATTTCAACTAAAGTTTATCAAAAGATATTTTGGGTAGAATTAAATAATATTATTAGCTTTCGATATTTTTAATAGAATTAGTGTGACAAACGAACACAGTTCACAGTTCAGCGTACGTGGTTAGTTGTACAGTTGTAGCGCGAATGGGTCGGCTCGACCGGGGAAGTACGACGCTCTCACAGAATACCAAAATTCAAAAATTTCTTTATAGTAAATCCCAATAACATATTTTGGCCTGACCCGGGATTCGAACCCGGGGTCTTATGATTAGCAATCGCGGTTACGACCACTAGACCAAGGACAGTCGAACTTTGTACTACTAAAACAAGTAAAAATTTCGAGTTCTGTCCTTACTTTTATTTATCTCTTTTTATTTTTTACCCTCTATCTCTGACAGTAGACATAATTTAGCCAGCTTTAAATATATCTCAACGAGACTCTACTGCTTCTTTCCTTTACGAGTGCAAAGCTTTACATTTTTTCCTGAGACAAAATCGGTCGTATGATAACGTCAGCTATTCAGGTAAGCATTAACAATTTTCCGCTCGAAAGATTATTTCGGGTTCGGCTGGGGTCTCGACGTCGACGTGGCCCCAGATAAGAACTTTTATTATTTTCCTCTATGGTGCGTTGCTTATATTTTTTATAGGATAAAGGTGACAAACGAGTACACAGTCCACCTGATGGTAAGTGGATGCTGTGGCCCATAGACATCAACATTTCACCTCGATTTAAAACTAAAATGGAATTCCTCGACTCCAGTAAAACGAGTCTCCGGTTTTCTACACTAACCATACGGTGTATAGATTACATATATACAGTATATTTTCATTTAGTAAGTATCGAGTACAATAGCTCACTAAGCTTACTTACATTCATTCTCTATTTCCTATTTCTTTCTTTAAAAAAACTTATACTAGGATTTTGTCCTGTATCGTGGAGGCAATCTGAAACATTTATTTGTAGGTCGTACAAAAATACTTGCTTCGTGCAGGTTTCGATCCCACATCCCACAGCACCGCTAATTCTAAGTCTCTGCACCATGGAGTCATCATTGCTTTTCTCATCTATGATTTATGCAATATAAATGAGAAGTACGAGTATACTTATTGAAAGCCATTTGTATGCTTTTACCACTGGTTCTGAAAAACCTCGGTCCTGGTAAGAACCACCCAGAAACCCGTCGGGACCTTTTAATTTTTTCAAATATAGTTAATAGAATCAGGCGATACTTTGTGGAAATTCATTATATTAAATAATATGTTAGAAATTTATTAGCTAAGATCCGCGGTGGCTGACCACAAAGTCTACCTCAGCTTGGGATGCCTCGTTTAGAGGCGGAACACCTGTCGTATTATTAACGTTGATGTATCTTTCCTAGTGAAGTGATGTTGAGAATAGTGGTGCTGGGATTAGTGTTGACCGCCATAGTACACACAATTGAGGGAGGGTGGGAATAGGTGCGATTCAAACGACATACACATCATTTTATTTTATTACGCGGATCTAATTTATTTTGATGATTAATTTTTAACATCTTTAATATCTCAAATATGAAAACCATAGTAACAACGATAAGCAATAAAAAATAATATATAAATCTATATCCTTAAGACCACAAAGCGGCAACGGATATCCGTTACGAGACATTGAGGACATCCTGTTTGAATTAATACTGCCGTGAGGAACTTCGTACCTTTGAAATTCTGACAATAATTCTCGAAGTCGCCTTCAAAAGAAGGAGGAGCTTTACAATTCGATTTTATATTTTATGGCACGCGTGTTACACGATATCTTTATCAATTGTAAACCTATTTTGTTTTTTTTTTATTATATAAGAGGGGGCAAACGAGCATGCGGCTCACCATACAGTAAGTGACTACCGGTGCACATGAACAACTGCAATGTGTTGCTGGCCTTTTAAAAAAGAATAGGTTCTTTTCTTAAAGTTTCATTATTCGTATTGGTCCGAAAAAATCGCTGGTGTTAGTCGATTCTACAAGGAAGTTGTGCGAGGAAGAAATCTTGTGTTTGATCTTGATTCTTGTTTTAAGAAATAGAGGGGTAGTCCAGTATAAATATTGAAAAAAATTCGGCCCCCCAGGTGTAGCAAAGTACGTGGGTAATTTATTTATTGTAACTAAGTATTTAAACAATTGATATTGTAGTATTCTTTAGTCCACTCAGAAACAGAACAGAATTTATTTTTTAATTGATTATAAATAATACTTATTGAAAGTCACTCTTGTGTTTAATTTACCACTCGTACAGAAAACACCTCTGTCCTTGGAAAACCTACAAAAAACTCAATAAAACTTTTTTTTTTGAAGAAAAAAACAGTGTATAATCATTAAAGTTACACAATTAGTTAATAGAAAACAAATTAGAAACATCTCAAACCAAACGCAATTAAAAAAATAACATTAAAAAAAGTTAAAGCTAAGTTCATAGAACTAAAAAGAATATGAAATAATTTCACACCTCGAAGTCGGCGCTTTAATTCTCCTACACACTATGTGTTGCGCCGACTTCACGATGTGAAATTATTTTAGCTCTTTATAGCCTTTTACTTATATAGGCTTTTACTTTTAATTAAAAGTACATTTTCGGCTTAATGTTTGTGATTAAATGCAAGTTTTTACGTAATAGAAGCATACTGTAATGTACTTTCGCTGTAGCACGAACGTGCCAGCACCAACCTTTCAGGGACTCTTTCCACGCACCATGCTGGTTCGATTATAATTCATATAAATAATTGTTCAAAATATTTTCAAATTATTTGTCTGAAACAATAAATCCCGCTGAGTTACTTGCTGGTTCTTTTCAGGATAGAGGTAGGTATTTTCCGAACCAGTGGTAAATGAAAAATTGCCTTTAATTCAGTATTATGTATAACTAGCTGTGACCCGCGGTTTCACCCGCGTATATCACGTGTCTAAGCCGCGCGACATGACATGACACCTAATTCAAGCATTTTAGATAGCTATGTACGGGAAAATTGGCAAAAGTAATGGAGTACTTTTATCCATTGGCATATGTACGTTATATAACGTGGTTAAATTTAATCTTCTTTTTAATTTTCAATAATTTTATCATCACAAAATACCTTATTGTGGCTTTTGTTTAGGAAACAGGCACATAGTATCGCGCACTTGTTTTTATATGGAGTAAAGGTCTGTATTTCATGGAAGCCATTACACCAGCGCAAGCTGATAAATAGTTTCGGGAGCGTTTTTCTTCTGACTTGCTTAACAAAAATCAATATTTAAGGCTAGCTGAGAGGTGTAGCTTAATGCTATATAGATATAAACTTTTTAAATTTTATGAAAGAAAATAGCGTTATTTTTTTTTAAATTCGGATAAATATTTTTATATTAAAGCCTTTTATATATATATATATATATATATATATATATATATATATATATATAATCTAATTCTATTATTAGACTTTTTTTGGCGTTTAATATCGGTATTGGCTTAAGACATGTATTTTGATAATTTTAACAATGTTACTACCTTCTTTACTAGATGACTATTAAGATATAACTAGAGGTTTTTAGAAAAAAAAACTTGCCTGTTCCAAGTTAACCTCCTGGTTAGGGTGATGAACTTTGTAGTTTGGGTCATTTCTGAACACCTTCCTATTATATCACTGTATGTCGGTGTGTAAACGAGTAACTCATAATTCTTTTAACATTATGTAGTTTTGTCTATCGTGCTTAGAACTTAATAGAATTAATTACTGGTCAAAATGAATTAGGAATTTTATATGTGGTAGAGCCATGTTGCAGCTGTATTATGGTTCTAGCAAGTTGTAAGCGCTGGTCGATCTGACCCTTACTCACTACAAAAGTTACAGCCTCTATACGTCCCACTGCTGGGCACTGATCTCCTCTCCTTTCTGAGAGGGTTTTACGACAAGGATTTAGAAGCGTGAAATCGGGACAATAACTTCCTTTTATTACGTAGACAACCACTAATAAAGGATCTTGGAATATTTAAAACCTTCGAGGGAGAAATATTTAAAACATTTTTTACGCGATTTCAAATTTATATGGAGAAAAATGCGTGCTGGTGAACTTCACATGTCTTTTCAATATTTTTTTCTCAGACATGCAGGTTTCATCACGATATCTTCCTTCACCGCTGAACACGTGTTAAATCAGCAATCAAAATTGCAATTAACAATTTCATTGGTGCCAGTGGGGATCAAACCCGGTTTGCTCGCGTAATGTCAAATTTAAAGCGAGAGCCTAGCCCCTAAGCTACCACATTTTTACAGTCAACCTGATAGTAAGTAAATGCTGTGGCCTATAGATATCTACATCTATCCTTGATTAAGAATGAAAATGCAGATGCGTAGATAAGGACTAAGATGGAACACCTCGTTTCCAGTAAATGGATATTCGGTTCTATACACTCATTATTCTCACTCGCAAAAATTAGCATTTAGCTGCTATTTTTTGCGAGCGTGGTCTTTCCACGGTTGAGCTGACCCATTCTTACTACAAACCATAACATTATCTTTCTATACTACGTATAAAGTCAGTTGTAATCTAAATAAAATGTATCAAATATATTATTCATTTTCGGATTTGAACGTGTTACGGTTGCGGTTATTCCTATTTCGCAAAGCCGCCACAAATCCCTGCTCTGAATTTCACTCGGATTTTCGGTAACGGTAAGAACGAGACGGGATTTGACAAAGACAATCCATGTACTACACAAACCAACTCGTTTGAAAAAGGGCCATTTTCTCCCTCCCAGTGCCTCTCCCCGAGGGTGGGGGCTGTCGCCGCGCCGTCGCAACAAGTGGCGCCGCCCGGGTGGCCTCGTGCCGTCCGTCGCCCTCGAGGCGCTCAATTTACATAAATGTTTGTTGATCATTGCCCTACTTATGCACGGATCTTGGTCACACTAAGATCATTCGTATAAAGTTGTTTATATCTTTACATCTACGAGTATGTATACATATAAATAAAATAGAAGTGTCTGTCTGTAGTACAGATACAACTGGCTTTTATTAAGACTCAGGGAGTTGTTTGCATTATGGCCTAAAAAATAATTAAATAACTTTAAAAAAATTTGTTTGTCAGTCTGTCAAAAGTAAGCCCAAACTGATATGTTCGATTACATCGATGATGTTCTCGTTTTTTTTTTATATCGAATTCGGTTGTACAAAATTTTAATTTTACCGCTTGTTAACTTTTTGTTAGATACTTCTACTTCCCTTAAGACCTATTTTCTAAACGTTTATAGTCCCTATAAAAAGTTATTAAAATATTAATCTTTAGTTCGAGAAAGACCAAAGAGTATACGAATAATGCGTATTAAAGAAACGCTATTAGTACGAGTACCTACTTACATCATCTGTGCGATAAGCAATCTATAACGAGTTTCTGATGTTGTTACAGGACGAGACCGAACCACCCGGGGGCTGTGGTAGAAATCAGCGAGAACCCCCTCGACGCAAGCAAAGTAAGCCATGCATATGTATTTTTTATAGAAGAGAAGGCAAACGAGCATACGGCTCGCCTGATGGTAAGTGATTACCGCCGCCCACGAACAACTGCAACACCAGGGGAATCACAGATGCGTTGCCGGCTCTCTAAAAGTAGTAGGCTCTTTTTTTAAAGATCCCTAAGTCGTATCCGTCCGTAAAAATCTCTGGTGGTAGTTGATTCCACAAGGAAGTTGTGCGAGGAAGAAAACATCTTTTAAATCGCACAGTAGTGGACCGCCAGTCTCCCAGATGGTATGGATGATATCGCGGGTTTTGTGATGTGCGATGGTGAAATTTTGCAGCTGGAATTAGTCCGAACAATTCCTCAGAGCACTCACTGTGGTAGATACGATAAAATACGCAAAGAGGCGTAACATCTCTTCGCAGTGCCAGTGAGTCAAGCCGATCGGAAAGAGCTCGGTCGCCGACGATTCGAACGGCTCTGCGCTGGATGCGATCAAATGGAAGGAGCTAGCACTGGAAAGCCCCAGCCCAGAGATGGGAACAGTATTCCTTGTGCGGCCGAACCTTCGCCATGTAAGGGTGCAGGCGGTGTGCCGGGATAAAATACTACCTCGCTCTGCTGAGCAGGCCAAGCTTTTTAGAGGCCTTCTCTTCCAAGTGACCACGAAACTGCACGTCACTCGATGTGTCGACGCCGAAGATTCCGATACTGGCTAAGGCACAAGGTACTCCACCTTGGAAATGAGGAGATACGATAAAAGGGTTCTTTTGAGCGGCAAACTTGTGTCTTTTGGTGATCGAACTGGTCTAGATTTAGTCACCCCCAGTTCGAGACTTTCTTGAACAAAGTCTCGACTTAAGACACAAGTTTTTCCCGGTACTCGGTGACGTTTCGGCATAAAGGCATAAATGTGATAAACCTAGTGAAATAAGTATCCAACGACCTATCTAAATACTTACAATATTAGTGATTACAAATATGTCTGTACATAGCATACGACGTGCGGAGAAGTGGGGGCGAAATTATAATTTGAGCTGAGGTTCTATAGCCCCTTAAACTGGTATTTTACGTAGATATCATCCGAAAGCGAGGTCCTTCCCTGGTCGAGCCGACTTATTTATGCTACAACCGTAATATAGCTGCAGCGTGACTACCACGTATAAGAGAAAAGAAGTAGAAGCAAATTTAGAATAAGCATCACGCTTAACTGCCGGATTGACGACCGCAGCACCAGATGTCTCGCGCCTTTGATGATAGTTTCTGCCGCCAGTCCAGACATTTTACGCCTGCCATAAATGTTTTAATGTGGTAGAGCCTGCCATGTCTTACCGGGTCGTCACTCCATCTAGTGGTATTACGGGGCTGCCACGCGACAACATTTTACCCCCATCGGTTATCGCTTCTTCAAGCTATATGTCCGGCCCATTGCCACTTTATCTTACTAATCCGTTAGGCTTTGTCGGTTACTCTGGTTCAACCGTTGATATCTTTATTTTAAGTCTATCATGGAGAGAAACCCCGAGCGTTGACAACAGGTATATTTAGCTTGAATGGGAGTCGACCCATTTGACCAGTCGACCCAGTCGACCGGAGAAGAACCACGTTCACAGAATACCAGCGTAAAATAGTAGCTTAATGCTGCTGTGTTTCTAATGATGAGTGTAAAGAACCGAGGCATTTAATCTAGTCCTCAGGGGTGACAACGCATCCTACGCACCTATCAAGGATATATATCAAACTCTAAAAAAGCTACAAAGACCAAATTTCTTAACTTGGAAAGAGCCCAACGAACCCTTATTAAGGTCATGTATTTTAAAAAAAGACGTTTTTTTCACTGAACAACTGTATAGAATAAGTGGTTTACTCTCAGTTAGACAATTATATGTTATTATGACAATCCTCAAAGTACACAAATCCCTGTCCTTTGACCCATGCACCTTGAAAAAGCGGCGAAAAGATATTGTGGTTAAGCCTTCTGGTACCAAAACAGTTTTTGCTAGTAGGCAATTTAGCTCATGTTCTGCATTCCTATATAATAAAATAAATAGAGAATTGAACATATACGATAAAACATACAGGAAGTGTAAAAACCTGATACTTAAGTGGGTGCGGTCGAAAACTTATGAAGAAACTGAATTTCTGCTGTACCGCATTTCATAATTCACTTCTATGTACAATATAATTTAACAAAATGATTTTTCATAAACACACACACGCACACACACACACGCACACACACACACACACGCACACACACACACACACACACACACATACACTCACACATACACACACACTCACTGATGCGCGCGCGCTCTTACGCACGCATGCACACATACACACTTTTGTAATTTTTGTAAATTTTGGTTGTTAAAGTCGAGTAATTTGTTTTTGTTATTTTTGGTTTTTTAAATTAAAAAATGTATGTTTAGATAAGGAAGAGCGGGATTTCCAAACACAGGCATTACTTGCTTAAATGGAGATCCCAGTCAACTATGTCATTCATTTAATTTTTGTGAAGAAAAATATTTTTTTTTTTTTTTATATCTATCATCTGTAGATTTCTATGTATATATTGTGTACTTTGTAAAGCATATCGTCATCTATTGGAAATTGTTAGATTATTCTGGTATTTCCCATAGTAACTTTACGACTCCCAAGGGACGGAATGTCGTGTTGGATCATCGTACATGTCCACCACACGCTAACGACACGACTTGCAATTAGTATTACATAATCTATATTGAATAAAAACTATTCTGTTTTAATCTATTAATATATTGAACTCGTAGAGACCGTGATGTGTCGGTGTAAGAATATAAACTACCCCATGTCGTCCCGTGGGTGTCGTACGAGTAAGAGGCGACAGAGGCAAACAACCCTGAAGTCAACAACATCAAGTAGAAAACACTGTCGTTGCATATACGCCTGCCAATCGTGCCAACTAGGTCAAATATTCCCGTTCAGTCGTGAACTCTGATAGACTATTACATAGGCTTTCCCATAGGTTGCCTCATATAGTGGCCACGCTTGACACGCGAGTCATAGTTAGGAAGACTGCTGCCCATTTCCTGATTGGTTTCCCTCTGTCCCCACTCACGACACCCACGAGATGACATGGGCTGGTGGATATTCTTACATTGCCATTACGCGACATACATTAGTTTTTATGGGTTTTTGTAGTACTTATAATTAATTATTGTCGCTTCCCTTTGGGCTAATAATTATAAGTAACGATACATTTTGACTGAATAATAGTACTAATTAGCATATATTAAAAACTTTAAAATGGCTTCAGTTTTTCTTGTTTTGACCTCTTTCAAATTTCTCAGCCATATACGTCAACGTAACGTTATCTGAACTCCGTTGTTTCTTTGCTAGATATGCGCTTGTAATTCCATTAACGAGCCAGCGACGTGCTCAAACGAAGTTCTTTTGCAATTTTTCGCCCCTTTTAAATCCTCTCCCCGAGCTTTATTTTCGACTCTACGTTGCTCGAATCCCCTGAAAATTGGTATACATGGTGCATTTTTTACGAACGATGCTTGCTCGGTATTTTACGTGATAAAATCTATAACGAGAATTTCTCCAGAATTAGAGTAATAATAATAATGTCCTCCACACCGAATTCGGTCTGATCCCTCTCATAGTCCAATGAGACGGTAATCCGACAAGACCTGAGAGAAACAAGACGGATCAATGAGTTTACGTGCTTTCAGGGGCACGGGGATGAAACACCGCCTACTTTGAAAAATTCAATATTTTTGCAAAACAACAAAAAGGCTTTCGTAGAAACAAATCTATTAATGTAGCAATTTATGAATTTTTATACCAAGTATTTACAAATGTTGACAGAAAACTACCAGTGACAGCCCTATATATGGACATTTCGAAGGCTTTTGATTTTGTCAGGCATGACTTGTTAATTATAAAATTAAATAAATACGGTGTAAGAGGCAAGACACTTGATCTTATAAAATCCTACTTAACAAACAGGATTCAAATTACTCAAGTATCACGGATTTGTCCAAAGACTAAAAATGAATATATTTATTGGTCCTATCCTCGTTCCCCAAATTTTGGTGTTCCTCAAGGAAGCGTACTTGGTCCTTTATTGTTTTTAGTATATATTAATGATATACCTAACAGCGTAAGCTTTCCTATGACTCTATTTGCTGATGATAGCTCTATGGTGTTTACATGTACAGACATAAATAATTATGAAAATGAAATTAATAACAGCCTGAAGAGTATAATTAGCTGGCTTAAGTCAAATAATTTAATAATAAACCTAAAAAAGACTCAAATAAATAAATTTTAACAACGAAAATGGCCCCTTGATTTACTTAACATTAATTACGATGGTGAGACGGTTAGTGAAACCAAAGCAGCAAAATTCTTAGGTCTTTATATTGACAACAACTTAAAGTGGGAGACTCATACAGAATATATTTGCAAAAAGTTAAACCAATTTTCATACACTTTACATGTATTATCCAAAGTAGTTAATGAAGATGCTTTACGGACGGTATATCACGGCTTCGTATCTTCTACTGTGCGCTACGGTATAATTTTTTGGGACAATGCCACAAGGCGCGAAGATATATTTAAAGCACAAAAAAGTGTGTGCGTGCTATTGCAAGCATATCGAGTACAGAAAGCTGTAAACCACAATTTAAAAAATTTAAGTTATTGATATTTCCCGCAATGTATATTTATGAAGTTGTAACATTTGTAAAAACTAATCCTGAAATATTTAATGATTATCTAATAACGAACAACCGACTTAAAAATAAAATTCATACAATTTCATCAAAGACAGCTTTACTTAGAAAAAGCGTTTTTGGTATATTGTCTAAAATATATAATAAGGTTCCATCTATGTTTCATGAAATGGAAAATATTCATAAATTAAAAAAGAAATTAGAACATTTCTAATTGAGAAATGCTACTACTCAATAGATGAATATTTAAGTGACGCATCAGTAGGCATATTATAATGACATTGCACAAAATATAATTCATTTGACTTTTGATTGGATAATATATTATTGTAAATATCCCATTTTAATTAATTATTACATCGTTGTTGAATTTTCTCATATAATTATAATATAAATAATAAAATGAAATAATATATAATAATTTAATTGTAACTGTAATATTTGTATACCTAAGGGTCGAATGCAGCGAACATATTTATATATAACATATACATATAAGATCTATTCTGTCTCATTACCTGTATTCACAAATAAAAAAATAAATTTGAAAAAATTTGAAATTTGAAAAAAAAAATTTACTTTCTGACGCTGGACTGAGGATTTCGGATGAGAAAACAATAAATACCCCATAATAATTTTAATTAAAACTTATAAAAGCTGCAAACGAATAATGGTGGTACTACATGGCAATTTCTGAGAAGCCCACTTTTAGGAGTGGACTTGTGACGAGATATAATGATGGTAATGATACATATTATATAACTATTTTAGTATCCCGTGAACGTTTCGGTTGTTCTTTTTGCGAACAGGGAAGTGGTTAAAATAGATATAGCTAATGTTTTACATTAATACGTTCAATAACAGTCTATCAAAAGTGCACTGCTCAACATTGACCCTGTACACAATGCCTCATGGAAGGGTTGAGGACACTTGACAACCTGAGTTGTTTATTTTCGGTTGCTATCAAGAAGAAGCTACTACCCCCCTGTTAACTCATGTTTCAATTTCCCTATTTCGACTCTTACGACACTCACGGTCTAATGATATAGGGTAGTGGATATGCTTACGCTGTGACTACATGGCTTTTAACATTTGTAACCTTTAATTATAAACAGAATTTTGTCAGTTTTATTATGACCTCAGGTCTAATTGATCAGATCAGATTGGGTAAGAATGACAATCAGAGGGAATATCAGCGAAAAAGCAGCGTTATTCTGTTGTACTTTTTATAGTGAGTAGGAAGAAACGATCATTATACATTCCAACTTCAACCTCATTCTTAATTAAGAACAGAATTAGATGTTTATCATTAGGTGGACTGGGTGGTTGTTTGTGACCCTTACTAACGGTAGGAGTTGGGTATTATCATCAGCATTATCATCAAATACTACAAATAAATTACATGTACTATGATTGTTGTATAGACCGACTTGACCGGGGAAGGACCACGCTCTCACACTCACACCAATACGAGCATAAAATGGCAGTTCAATGCTATCATAATAAATGGTGAGTGTAAAGATCCGAAGACCCATTTTAGTAGAAACGAGGCTTTTTATCTTTTTCTTCAGGGGTGACAACGCATTTGTATTTTGATTCTTAATCGAGAATAGATGTATACCACAACGTCTAATAAACATTAGGTGGGCTGTATGTTCGATTATTCTATAAGAGAAATAAAAATTGTATAGCAAAGCGTAGCCTAATTTTGCGCTGGCTGGCTGCTCGACATATGTCTCTTATTCCCTGATTTTTTCTGCGCAGCTGGTGATCGCGTTCGAGTTGGGCCTGATCGTGGTGTGGGACCTCCGCGCTCGCGCTGTCGAATGGCGAGGTGCCTTGGGCACTGGTGGGGCGTCGGACGTGCGGGCCGCAGCCTGGCAGCACGACGGCAAGCTCATGACTGCCCACGCTGATGGTGCACTGGCCACCTGGACAACACGGGCGCCAAGACCTTCCTCCCTCTCTTATCCGCATGGTGAGTACTGAATACCGTTACAGCCTAGTAAAGTCCACTTCTCCCCCATAGATTGCCTCATAGGGGGGATAGTTGCCACAGTTTACAGATAGAAGATCTATCAGTTTTTTTATTCTAAGTTTTAATCGTTATTAGGAACACGCTGCTGCCCAGCTCCTTTCTATCCGGTCGCAAATGTTATTGGTTTTGGTGGTTAAATGTTAGTGGTCTTTCATAAGCACAGAAAATGTACGTATATACTGGTCAGCAGCAGGAATTTAAAATCCACAAAAACATTTCTTAACGAGTCATATTGATTAAGATTATACATAATCCTTAGAAATTTGCACTGAGTGTCAACAGAATTGCCGCAGAATTGCAGCATGGCTCTACCACGTATAAAAGAAAACAGCTTTTATACGTGGTAGAGCCATGCTGCAGTTATATTACTAGTATAGTTGTAGCACGAATGGGTCGGCTCTACCGGGGAAGGACCACGCTCTCACAGAATACCAGCGTGAAATAGTAGCTTAATGCTGCTGTATTTCGTATGGTGAGTGTAGAGAACCGGAAACCCTTTTTACTGGAAACGAGGCATTCCATCTTAGTCCTCACGAGTGACAACGCATCTGCATTTTGATTCGTAATCGAGGATAGATGTAGATGTCTATGGGCCACAGCAACCACTTACCATCAGGTGGACTATGTGCTCGTTTGTCACCCTATCCTATAAAATAAAATAAAAAAAGAATATAATATAATCATTTTATATTCCTAGTAATAATTTTTGCTACGTCTCTGAATGCTACATTATTAAATATGGATATGGATGATATTAGATATATATATATATATATATATATATATATATATATATATATATATATATATATATATATATATATATATATAGTATCAATATGACATGAATAGCAAAAGCCTTTTGACAGGTCTAAAAAGAGACCAACAAGACCACCAGTCTATCCAAATATCTTTCAAAATTTTGAACATAGCCAATTACGTGTTTTCCCTATTTGAAACCTAAACTAATTTACTCTCAAAATCTTATATTTATCTAACAATGATATTAACCTATTCGATATGACTTTTTCGAATATTTTTGCAAAATTTGATAATAGGTCTATAACTATTCACGTCATTTTTGACACCTTTCTTGTATAAAAGGTTTTATCCGTGTTTTTTTTTAAATAATTTGTAATAATTCCTCTTTCTAAGGCCAAGTTTATAATATGCATTAGAGGTTCCCCTATTAAATGTGTACTTGATTTTATTGCTTTCATCGGTGTATTATTAGTAGCCTGTACTTTTAATGTTCTTTCAATTATTGATAATATTTATAGTTTTGGAAATATTTACAGGGTTTATAAAAATACTATGTAATGTGATTAATTAATTATAATGTCACCTTTTTGAATAGTTTCTATTGTATCTTTAATAATATTTATTTTATAGTATTTTGTTTATTAATAAATCTAAGTATACGAAATTGCCAAGATATCTCTTTGGGAGTTCTTGGCAATTTCGTTCTCGATACTCGTAAATGATGAAGTTTTACATCAGAGCAATCTAAATTAACAATATCAGAGGTATCCTACGGAAAAATAAAAATTATGAACAGCTTCTCACACAAGATGATAAAAACTAACCTGATGAAGCATGCATGTATTTGATAGGTTTCGAAGAGGCTACTTTTACCCCAACTAAACAATCATTAAGCAATTTTTAATAAGAGTTATAATACTACTTAAGTGTGCATTTTTATAAGCCCTGGGAATGAGGTGGTGAATACCATGTTGTTTCTTTATATTTTTATTTAACATAAGTGTAAATTATTTGTTAAAAAAATAGTCTCACTGAGTTTTTTTTTTTGCTGGTTTTTCCCAGGACAGAGGTAAAAGCATAAATGACTTTCAAAACGTATTCTTGTAATCTATATTAAATAAAAATATTTTATTCTTATCTATTGCACTATTTATATGATATATACATGATATTCTATTTTGTTAATAATTTAAGTATGTTTTCTGACAAGGAGTCCGTCTTCGAAGGTACCACCTATGCTAGTACTGCGATTGTCGATTTGCCTGAAAAGCGGGACGATTAACGCAATCAAATAGCTTCAACCACTTATTAACCATGTCCAACCGTAACCTTTTACAGGCGGATATAGAAGATGAAGAACGGATTTTAAGAAACGTATTAACATTGTATTTGAAACCTTTTTTTTTAATTTCAGCGAAGGCAAACAAAGATGGAAAATTGGAGCCTTGTAAACCCATACACAGATTGGAATGGAAAACTTCGAGATCAGGGTGAGTAGAACTGTTGCAAATTTATCGGTAAGGCCTTTTACGTGATAAAGCTATGCTGCAGCTGTAATATTGTTGAAGCACGAATGGGTCGCCTCGACTGGGAAAGGGTCTCACTCTTGTAGAATACCCGCATAAGATACCAGCTTAATGCTGCTATGCTTCATAAAGCGAGTTTAATACACTCTCGTAGAATACCAGCATAGGATACCAGCTTAATGCTGCTATATTTCATAAGGCGAGTGTATAGAACCGGAAGCCCCCTTTAGTTAAAACGTAGTATTCCATCATATCGCTCAGGTGTGACAAAGCATCTGGTTTTTGATTCATAATCGAGGATGGATGTAGATATATCTATAGACAACAGCATCCACTTGCCATCAGGAGGTTAGTGTGCTCATTTTTCACCCCTATTCTATAAAAAAATATTATTCCGGCGACGCGGCTTCCGTAACGCGACGGGGTGGCGTCAAGAACCTCTCACGGAACGATTTTATATAATATGGCCTACAAACAATTCTCCCGGATCTAGATGTCTGTCTGTGTGCAATTTATGTATGTAAAATGCCTCCACGACATACTAGAAAATCTTAGTGTGGATATAATGTTTCTTTAAAGTTTGTAACCGGAACAATCCAGTGGACATAGACAGGTAGCAGTAAAACATATAACTAAATCAACAACGAGGCGGATCTGACGTTAGATGCATCTAGAGCTGCAATACTTAATCCGCCTGCCAAACGTAGTGCAAACAATTCTTCTACCTGGCCTTCTATTATACTTTTTTCAGTAATTAAAAGCCATTACTTGACCTCAATCAAATACAAATAAATATTTTAAATTGGCAGCCTCGTACCGGTGAGAGAGTACGAGCTAACAAGATTGATTTAAACCAAATCAAGATCACAAATAAGACTCTTAATACGTTTCTTCATTGAGTCCAACGCTGCTGGGTGGTATTTTGCAGCACCAACACATGTAACAGTCGTACTCAATCCACGACAGGACCTGCGTCTTGTATAGGATAAGAAACTGCTCCGGGGTGACATACGTACGCTCTCGGTACGTACCTACTACCCATAGTTACGTGATAGGTACCTAATTCCCTTGCGGCTGCTTTGACCCTGTACTCAATAAACCGTCCATAGTTGATTTTCGGAGAAATCTAAAACCCTAACAACTGAAGTCGATCGGTGTACCCAAAGATATATCTCGTTAATTAGGAGCCAAAGTGAGTGGGCTTCTTTATTCTTGTTTTGAAAGCGTTTCATGGCATCGCCCCATACGGTAACATAAGATTCACTTTCGGACTGGATTTGATCCCGGCTGGCCCGAGCATTCGACTAATATCTTTTAACAACTGTGCAGCCATCATACTCATGGTTACTTTTATTACGTTATTGGTTAAAGAGATTTACGTAGAGAATGGGCCTTACCCTTATTAATCAATCTAGGGGACAAGCCATGTAGTGAAAGCTTGCCCAAAAGGCTTACGTGACAAATTCTTTCAAAGGCCTTCGAGGTATCGAAAAAGATAGCAAGTGCTTTTCCAATGTTTTGGAGGACCTCGCGCCATATACGAATATCGCATACCAGAGGGTAGGCTCAGTTAATAATATAATTGTAGGAAAGATTTGTCTTAATTGGACATAAATGTACCGTCATATATTTGAAGCAAAAACTTTCTGATTTTTCCTGTGATCGTCTCCTACGATGCCCATGTAGTGAAATAAGGTAATGGATCCTCTTACGCCATCGTTGCATGAACTAGGGATAGACCGGACGGACGGTCGCTAACGTTACATCGAAAACGGGTAATGTAGAATGAATTATGATGATCATAAACGTCTTTCTGATAATACCGCGGTCTAAATTGACCAGTTCACTTTCATGACGGATCGCTATCACAAGATCCCTTTGAATATGTATTTTTATTTGTTACTAACATTTTTAGGGAAAGTCTAATAATTTTCTCCGGTGGTCTGCCAACGGACAAAGCGGGCCGAACGCACAGCATCACGGTGATCAACGGCAAGAGCACCACCGTGCTAGAGATGGAGCATAGCGTCGTGGATTTCGTCACGCTCTGCGAAAGTCCACACGCCTCTGGTGAGTGACTCAATTATTTTTTAATAAAATCCTGGCAATGCTTGTATCGATAACAATATTACTGTAAACTACTCTACCTAAGCTTAAAATGTTTGTGTTAATAGTGGTGTAACCCACATCTTTTGGAGTTCGTAATTTGCACCCACTATCATTAGTGAATAATGAATATATATTGTCTATTACCCAAAAATAATAAGGTCACACTAATCATATGTTCAAACGGTAGTACAGATTTTTTTTAAAAGTTGCTTGCCAAAAAATAATTTAATCGTCAAAAATTGTGATTTCTTTTAATTTAGATGAAACTTTAGGAAGCAATACATCAACTCATATACACATTTGAACCATTCACCACATTGATACGTAACAGTTTCTCGTCATTAGTTTCGACATACAACATCGCCGAGCTGAGCGTTTTATGGTTTGTTCTAGAATACCAAGAGCCTTACGCGATCGTGGTCCTTCTACAGAACGATCTAGTGGTGATAGACCTGCTGTCACCGGGCTACCCGTGCTTCGATAATCCTTACCCAATGGACATCCACGAGTCACCTGTTACTTGCTGCTCTTACTTTGCTGATTGCCCATCGGATCTGGTTAGTAGTACCTCCTTTAATTTAATTTAATAGTAAACGTTATAACTATAGCTGGTGTAATTCACGCAGGATCAGATTCTAAATCATTATTCAGATAAAGTCCAGCCGTGTTTAGCCACATGCCACTGCTATAAATTATCAACGTTATAAAAAACATGCCTCGCTGCTGAGTCCGTGGAAAGACATCTGAGATTTATAACGTATCATCATTATTTGAGATGATGATACGTTATAAATCTCAGACGACAAGATGGCTCGAACATGGACATGGAGTTGCCAAGACTCTTTGGTTCATCTAGCCTCATTTTGTCATCGAACGACTTGATGAACGGTTAGAAAAACACAAACAACGCGTTTCGCTTCATTAGTTTTGATACGCACATCGAGGGATTGGAGTTCGTTGCCTACTTCTCTCTTCCCTGAATAGTAAACACAAATGTTTTGACTTATTAATGTCTTCATATTGTTGGTGGTAAGACACGCTGCAGCTGTATTATGGCTATGACACACATGGGTTGGCTGGACTATGATAGGATCGCTCTCACGGAATAATGCTGCTGTGTTTCGTATCGTATCGTATATCGTAACGAGGCATTCCGTCTTAGTCAGGGGTTACAGGTCTAGGGTTTTTTTTTATAGGAGAGAAGGCAAACGAGCATACGGCTCACCTGATGATAAGTGATTACCGCCGCCCATAAACAACTGCAACACCAGGGGAATTGTAGATGCGTTAACGGCCTTCTAAAAAGGAGTAGGCTCTTTTCTTGAAAGTCCCTAAGTCGTCCGGAATCGGTCCGGAAAAATCTCTGATGATAGTCTATTCCACAAGAAAGTTGTGCGAGGCAGAAAACTTCTTTTAATCACACGGTGGTGGACCGCCAGTCATCCAGATGGCATGGTCGAGTTTTGTCACGATGTGCGATGGTGAAATTGTGCGGCTGGAATTAGTCCAAACAATTCCTCAAAACACTCCCCGTGGTAGATGCGATGAAATACGGAAAGAGATGCAACATCTATTCGCAGTATCAGTGAGTCAAGCTGATCGGAAAGAGCTCGGTCGCCAACAATTCGAACAGCTCTGGACTGGATGCGATCAAATGGAAGAAGCTCGCACTGGGTAGCCTCAGCCCAGAGATGTGAACAGTATTTTATGAAATACTGTCCCGCTCTGTTGAGCACGCCAAGCTTTTTAGAGGCCAATTTCGCCTTCTCTTCCAAGTAACCACGAAACTGCCCGTCTCTCGATATATCAACGCCGAGGATTCCGCTACTGGGTGAGGCAACAAGGGGAGTGCCTTGAAACTAAGGAGATACGACGAAGGGGTTCTTATTAGCGGTAAACGCGCAAACTTGTATCTTCTGTGAATTAAACTGGACTAGACTTAGTCGCCTCCAGACCGAGACTTTGTTCAACAAAATCTAGACTTCAGACACAAGTTTGTCCCGGAACTCGGCGACGTATTCCCGAGAAATATTGGCACGACCGGTGTATAAAGCATCACCAGTGCTGTGGTCTGCATAGTAATAAATGTTACCGGTTTGCAACATGTCACTGATATGCAGAAGAAACAGCGTTAGTGCTAGCACGCAGCCTTGTGGAACACCAGCATTAATATGCTTGTAATCGGAGCATGCACCGTTTACTACGATCTTGAAAGGAGTGTTCTAATTTGTACCCCGTGTAGGAGAGATACGATGTATCAGCCGGAGAGGACACCTGTATCTCGGTTAAAAAAAGAAGGCCGGCCGCGCCGTTTCCAGATAGTAGTGTACAGCGTCAAGGTTTGAATGAAGCCCCCTGATGTTGCAGAAATTCACGGATAACGTGGCTGGCGGCGCCTTTGTCTTATTGCTCCGGTTGCCCCGAGCAGGCTTAGTCTCGAGCGAAATTTCGCCCAAGAATACGTGGGGCAGCCTTACGCTAACGCTCAGGAGTGAAGTAGTTTGGTAGTGGGTGCTCAGCGAGGGATTCCCCAGGGGTACTGGTACCCTCCTGGGGTAGTCTTGCATTTAATTCCGCTACCATGTTGATGGGGGAGAGGGGAGATTGGGCCTCCGGCCACCTGCACTCACCAGACGAAACGCAGAAGCAGAGCCTCTACTTCACACTGGTCTCCTGTGAGGTCTTGGTACCACCCCAGTTCGAGCCGACCCATACGTGCAACAGCAAAGACTGCCGCGTATCTCTACCACTGTTAAAAACAAGGTGACAAAGCATTTCATCCTTAATCGAGGATAACTGTAAAAATTTATGGACCTCAACATACATAGGTGGACTTTGTACTCTTCTGGTACTCTTAATCTTTAAAAAAGGCTTTTATTAAAACTAATTTGCTTAAGATCAAGAGCCATTATTATCACTCTTAATATTAGATATGATCTTCGTCAAAGGTAGGCCTTTATTATTTAAAATATTATAAAGTTTATATTCTTGGTTTTCAGATCCCGGCATTCTACTCAGTGGGGCGGCAGGTCAATAAAAAGGTGGCCGGCTTCAGCGAGAAGCTATGGCCCATCGACGGTGGCGAATGGGCCCCCGCCTCCTGCTCTTATAGCGAGATCATACTTACTGGGTTTGCCATCCTTCCATCTTTTATCTCTTAATGTTAATTCTATCTCATCCTTCTATTAGTATTGTCGAATGTCAACTTATCATTAATTTGTTTTTTTTTGTAGGCATGCAGATGGCAGTGTAAAATTTTGGGATGCGAGTGCAGGAACTCTACAGATTTTATACAAGTTAAAATGTTCTAAAGGTAAGCTCCTTGTCACGTACATAAACACTCACGCCTGTCACCCAGAGGGGTAGGCAGAGACTACAGACTTCCATTTAGCACGAACCTGACATACCTCTTTCGCTTCCTCCACATCCATATACCTACGCATACATGCTTGTCGGTTAAGGGTACTCTTAATTTGGCCCATTTTTAGTATATCGCCAATTTGCTCGAAAAACTTTCGCCTAGGACGTCACTTTCCGACTTTTCCATTCACTTCTGCAACATATATTTGCTTTTTCAGTCTTTCCTCATTCATTCTTTCTATATGTAGAAAGAAAAAGAAGGAATGCTTCGGTACCACCGAAGCATTCCTTTCTTAATCCCGGTCACCGCATCATCTTGCAAACCACACTCTTCTCTTATCACACAATTTCTCACCCTACACTTTTCGTTAACTATTTTCCTAAATAGTGTCGCTTCGTTACCAATGATGGAACGAAAATATATGAACCGCGAATACTATGAATTGGTACGCTGTATACATTTTAAGCAATGAAAGTTTACATGGTGCGCAAACATTATACGATATTGTCTTTACCGCAGTAAGAAGTTAACATACGTGGTAGTAACGTACCAACCAACCGAAAAACAATTGACAGCTCTAATAAAACTATTTAAGTGCAGTGAGCGGTAACTTAAATAGTGAATATGAAGATATGTAGATTCTGCATGGAGCCTAGCCTGCAAACTCGCTGGACCTTTCACCGTTATACTTTTATCTGTGGGGTGAAATAAAGAGTCGCGTTTATATTAAAGATGCCCTAAATTATGACGACCGCCACAGAAATTTTATTGCTAAAGTAAAATTGCTCAAGCACGGGTAAAAAGTGTAAAAAATAATTTACGAACGTGCTCTATGCATTTGACGTGCTCGTCAAATGCATAGAGAGGAACAAATTCCATTTTGAGGTTATATCTAAATAGTTTATTCGATCCAAAGCCCGTTAAAAGTGTGAAATGAGAATTGGAATCATAGTTCGCGTTGTTTAGTTATTAACTTATGCATTTCGTAGCGAGCGTGTCACTAAGAAAGTAAACAGTAAGCAAACATTTTATGAATTATATCACACACACATGAGCGCGCGTATCCGATGTTGTTGCCCATAAATCTAAAGCAGAAATCTCGTAAAGTAATTATCTTTTTCTTTCATGTTATTTTACTGTCTACTCTCCCTTTCAATTCCCTCAAAGGACACTATTCTTTCTGTGAATGGCTTTTACGACGTTTAGATTTTTACAAAGATTATTTTGTTGCGTGTGATATAACTACACTTCTTAAATGTAGTTGGCATTGTTGCCCAACTTTATATAATAAATAATCGTTGCTGCATCTGTTTTGATTCGTTGAACATATTTGAACGACTTGCGGTTACTAACTAGGCTAGGACTAAGCTTAATAGCTATGTTGGGATCCGATATATTTTTTTAAACGTTACCTCCACATTATGATTTCTCCTGTATCGTGGGGGTAATTTACATACATAAATTTCACAAAGACAAACATACAGACCCGAAACAATTATTTGTAGGTCATACAAGTACTTGTTCCATGTGAGATTCGAGCTCGTGGCTCTTTGCGCTGCAAATCATTGCTGAACCAAAGCGCCACGGATCCGTCAATGTCTGCAAATAGGTGGCGCTGTAATTAAGTGATTAACAAATTCTATATTTAAAGACCATAATCACTCATAAAATAATGAAAATGAGATTTTAAACGTGGTAGAGCCACGCTGCAGGTATATTATAGTTGCGGCACGAATGGGTCAGCTCGACCGGGAGAGAAACAAGCTCTCACATAACACCAGCACAAAATAGCAGCTGGTGTGGGAAGAGTAGAGAACCAGAAACATTATTAAATGAGGTATAACTTCACGAGGCATTATATCGTGCTGAGCACAATCACAAACACATCCACTTTTTAATTTTTAATCGGAGGTAGATTTGAGTGTGTATGAGCCATTAGCATCCATTTACTATCGGATGAACTGTATGCTGCATGTATGCAAGACACCAGCTTCTAACATACAGATTTTGTAACTAGTTTAAGAAGCCAGGGTTCCATTTATTTGTTGACAAATTTATTTGTTCACAAGTCCACTGCTAAACACAGGAGAGGCCTATGTTAAGCAGAAAGGAATGCCACAAGGCATGGATATGAGCCACCTGCATCCATCGACTTACTGCATCTCATACCAGATTGTCACTCCATCTAGTGGGGTACCACCTCACACTTCACCTACCAGTACGAGACTGCCATTCAGAATCTTTAATCCCTATTGGTTGTCGGTTCTTCAAGCTATATGGCCGGCCCGTTGCCACTTCAGCTTCCTAATCCGTTAGCTTACAAATAAAATAAAAAATAATGAGTGATATTATACGAGCATTGGTTGTGACAGTGTTCGAGCGGCGCGGTGGGGGGAGTAGTGGGGTGGGTGGGGGAGGCGGGTGCGGCGGGGAAGAGGAGGGTGCGCTGGCCATCCAGCTGCTGGCGCTGTGCGCGGAGTCACGCCGCCTCAGCGTGGCGCTGCCGCACGGTCACGTCGTGCTCTTCAAATTCCGTAAGGCGGAGGCCACCGCCGAGACACACGTCAGTCCGCAACACTCACACTTAGCATATTTTTTAGTATATAACTTGAGCAAAACTTATAACTTACAGTTAGGGTACAGACACAATAAAAGAAAAGTACACTGCTAAACAACGGTCATCTTTAGAACCGACACGTGCTCCTGCAACGTGGCTGTCGCACAGAATTTACTTTTATAGGATAATGATGAAAAACGCGCGCACAGTCCACCTGATGGTAAGTAGATGCTGTGGTCAACAGACATACGAATCAAAAGGCAGATGCGTTGTCATCCCCGAGGACTAAGATGAAATGCCTTGTTTCCAGTAAAATGGCTCTTCGATTCTCCACACGTACCATACGAAACACAGCAGCATGGAGCCGCTGTTTTACGCTGGTATTCTGTGAGAGCGGGGATGACCCCGGTCGAGCCGACCCAATCTTGCTAAAACTATACTATTGATATAGTTGCAGCATATCATTTAAAAATATAAATCGAAAAAAAATAGGAAAGTTTCCTTATTCATTAAATGATACTTAAATTACACACCGAAATGCCCCATATTATCGTAAGAGGCGACATGTAGGAAAGGGTTAGCAATATCTTCCTTCTAATAATTCAAAGTAATATTAAAATACTTTTTTTTTCAAATTGAAATTAGAAATGAATTGACAGTGCACCTGATGACAGGTGGCTACTGTTGTCCATATACACGTACAGCCGACCACAAACAAAAGAGGGCTACTGATGTGTTAACCTCTGAGGACTAAGATGGAATTCCCTCACAGCCAGCCCAGTCTTTCCCAATACCCTTCAGAGCGGAACTATGCTGCTATGTACACGGCAGGAATGGGTAGTGGTAACTACCCGTACGGCAGAGAAAGAGAGCTACCATTGAGACATAATCTACCTACTCATATACTTAATAAATAGCCAACAATAGCAAGTCATTTTACACTAATACACTACAGCGCGAATGAGCTGGATTACTTGAAATAACAGCATAATGTTGCTGTGTTTCGCACGATGAGTGACTAGTGCAGCAGAACATTTTCACTGTTTACGTGGCTCTCCATTTTAGTCCTCACGAGTGGCAACGCATCTTCATAATAAAAGTTAAAGTTACAGCCTGTACGTCCTCGCATTTCAGAGAGCCGCACTGCCCCAATGCCTGTTGACAAACTTCACATGAATGACATATTTTTTCTTATTTCTCAGACATGTAGGTTTCCTCACAAAGTTTGCCTTCACCTTGGCGGTGAAATGGGAAATCAGAACTTAAAATTGCAATTAACAATTTCATTGGTGCCGGCGAGGATCGAACTTAGGTAGCTCGCGAGCGTTCCCTGTAAATTTTACAGTGCGCGAGCTAAAATCGATAATAACATGACGGCTGAGTGCTACCATCTGCTTGGGTGATGATACTATGATGGCTTGGGATCCTTTAATTAATAAAATTAAATCCCAATTCAAGCATTCAACTGCAATACTGCAAGATACTATAAGTTCATACTGCGTAGATCGTAACAAAAATAAAAAAAAATTATATGGAACACCTCAGTCCACTCCTCCCCCCTCGGTGACCATGGGTACTGTAAAGTGCTCAAAATTTCGGGAATACAAAATAAGTTAATATATGCGTTGAAATCCGTAAATACTAGTTTTATTTAATCGCATCTGCATTTTGATTATTGTTCGAGGATTAATGTGAGTGTAACATATATCAGATACCATCAGGTGCGCTCGTTGTAACCATCGTATAGTTGCAGCAATTCTCCGTACGCTTATAATCAAAACTCACCAAATGATACACTGATTGAAGAAATCGTAAACAAGAACGGAAACAGAGGCATATTATTTATTTTTTTAAACTCACTGCTAAGCAAATAGTAAAGTACAGCCTTCATACATAGGTTCCAGAACTGGGTACAGGCCTCTTCTCCTTTCTGAGTGGGTATTGGCCTCTAAATATAATAATGTTCCTGTGCATGTTGGTGTACTTCACACAACCTTGAAATATTTAGGCCTTAGCAAAGGTCTCCATCATAAATGAATGGTCCTCCATTTTGCTTTTCTTTTCGTCAGTGAAACACTTTATACAAATAAAACATATTTTAGATTACTTGAAATCAATACTATACCAGTAACATATTCATTTACGTTTTATTCAGGTATTAGAAATTCCAATTATATCGGACACGCTGGAAGAAGAAACATCACCAGAACATGAAGGCAGCCGCTCAGCGTCATTTAGCCGCGGAAGTGACGGCGGCGAAGGAGAAGGAAGAAGGGTAAGATTTGCATTATCAAAACAAAATAATGCTATTTATTCTCATAAAAGCATATTCCACCATGACAATTTGAAATTGTATTACTTTATATACAAGTAACAAGTTAATAAATTTGCATTAAATTGCTCATCAATCTGTCTTAAAATCTCTTGCTTTAAAATTGTATAATCACAAATAAACATTAACAAATAAAAAATAGTAAATATACCTGTGATCCTTTTCGTATTCAATATCAACCTATTGCTTTCAATATAAGACTGGAGGGCTCGAATGAAATGTCAAACGTATAAATGTGTTATGAGTCAAAGATGGTCAAAATCTTTGACATTGCACTCTAACCTACCATTAATTTTCTCATATTATGTGCTTTGGGTTTTACAACGAAGTAGGGTTAGCGAAGAACTTCTAAATATTTACCTATTTCTTTTTACATCAATCTCTACGAGCACTTTAGGGTTAAGTGCTCGTAGATCAATCTTAGCCAACTTATTAATTTTAATTAATTTAAAAAAACTCGTTTTTGTTTGAAAGCTCTATGAACTGACGGAAATATATCGCTTTCTTGTCTTTTCAAATATTTAACCATATTTTGACTCGTTATTGTCCACAACAATAACATAAATCACAATAACAACAAAGTAAATTGTCGTATGTAAGTCTATCAGTTAATTGGTACAAACACGGAATAATTGCATAATAATAAAACTAAGTGATTTACGTCACTGTTTAAGTGCTGACTGAGCGCGATATACCGTACTTTGTATAGTAAATAATTATCTATGACACGTGTTAGCCGTATCCAAATCTGTGCGGTCACGAGACGTTCGGTGCGGTTGCAGTGCGGCATGGGTACGGGTAGCGCGCTGCGCGTGCGCGGCGGCCTCGGCACGGGCGGTGCGCGGCGCGCGGCCGGCTTCCAGCCCGCGCTCGTCGCGCTGCAGCTCGGCCCGCCACACCCCGTCGTCGCACTCACCATCAACTCCTCCTACGGACTGTGAGCACATCAATTGACATTACAGCCTCCGGCTTCTAGCCTGCACTCGTCGCGCTGCAGCTCGGCCCGCCGCACCCCGTCGTCGCACTCACCATCAACTCCTCCTACGGACTGTGAGCACATCAATTGATATTGCAGCCTCCGGCTTCCAGCCCGCGCTCGTCGCGCTGCAGCTCGGCCCGCCACACCCCGTCGTCGCACTCACCATCAACTCCTCCTACGGACTGTGAGCACATCAATTGATATTGCAGCCTCCGGCTTCCAACCCGCGCTCGTCGCGCTGCAGCTCGGCCCGCCGCACCCCGCCGTCGCACTTACTATCAACTCCTCCAACGGACTGTGAGCGGTACACATCTATCTTCTTCATCATTATCAACCCGTATTGGTTCACAGCTGAACCTTTGTTAGGGAGTATTTGCCGTATACGCCCCACTTTTTACAAATTTACGTATCAAGTCTGAGGGTAAACCTCTGCTGCAGCCCACAGACTAACTTCAAATAACGAAGGGTACAGGTTGATGCAGTGAGGACGTGTTTGATGAGTTAGATGGCTTGATGGCTCGTGGCCTGTCATTACAATTGTTTTCATTACACATTTACCCTCTAGACCGAAGCGCATCACTGCAAGCACTACCACTTCTCCGCAGAAATCGTGACAGGGTGGTACTCGTATCTTCCCAAACGCATTTCTGAGCAGAAAAGGATTGTTAGCACTTACACACTACAATTTAATTACAAATTTTCTGTCGTTTTAGCAATATAAGACCTAAAGGAGAAATGAAGAATGAAGGGGATTTTCTAAATTATTCTTCAATTTTCTACTTTGAATTCCATAACCACAATCAAGCACTAGTTATGATATATATTTAAAAAATGTGATTTGTAGTTTTGTGTGAAAAAATGTAAAAATTAGACTTCCTACAAATAGCCAGAAATTTAATTATAAATTAAATATTATCAATACATTTGTCATTTATCGACTGATATTTATACACTCACATATTTTGCATAAAAAATATTAAGTAGACCAAACAAGTTTGTACAGCTGTTTTCATTTACAATGAAAAAATTACAGCATGGCGTGGGGAGGTGAACGTGGTGTAGTGGTGGTTGATATGTTTCGACGTAGCGTGGTAGTTGCCTTGCCACCACACGCGCTCTACTTACCGGAGCCCAGCGCGCGCCCGCACGAGCGACAGCGCTCGCCCTCGCTCGATCAGGTACCATAATGTTCGCCTTAGAATCTGTGACTAGATAGACTTAAACAATCTAACCGCAAAACAACTGCCGATAACAGTATTTGAACAAACAATCTTTTTTTCAAACACTTAATTTCAATTCAGAAAGCAACTTTTTCACATTAATATTCATTTGCGAATTTTGTTTGATTAAATATAATTTGCTCTGGTCAGCGAAAATTACTTCCTGATCATATCCTCCGTACTTTCTGTTTCAATATTTTTTATTTTAAAACTAATTGCAACTGGCTACCCTAGCTTTTCCAAGTAGCGAAATGGCATGGCATCATTAGTTATTCTTTATATCTGGCCTGTCTTCACTCTTTCTTACACGCATTTCTACATTAGTGACCCTTGGTAGCACTTACGAGTTTAGTAAATCGTATTTATTCTTCACAGACTTCCTTGTACCGTAATCACGTTTCAAATTAATCTGATAATCTGATCGAACTGAATATCATTAATGATGCAATATTCTTTATTGTACAAATTCGCATTTGAACCCTTCATTACCGTTGACGATTCCATAAAAGTAAAAATCTCTTAAACATACAACAGTAATAACTAAGTACTTAAGCTGTACTTTAAGTTGTCTTGCAACCTATCGTAAATTTTTACTTCATGGAATGGTTGACTTAAATACCAGAGTAGGCCTTAGAATACCGACTCCCTGTAGTGCTACGCGGCACTGAGGCCACGAAAACAGTAGTCGCGCTATACTCCCCAAACTGATACCCTCCCTGTATAACCCGAAGCTCGAAGAAGTACGCGCCTCGCCGGCAGCCAGCCCCGACCCGCCTGCCGACGAGCCCGACGACCGCGTCAAGCTCGAGCTCCGAAGAAAATCTACATCGTGGAAAACTTTTAATCTCAAGCGACAGCTCTCTAAAGTAGATCTCAAGTTTAAGTCCGCGTTCACCATTCCCCCTGAGAATAATGAGGACGAAGTAACAGAAAAAGGCAATTCGCAGTTTTATTGCAATCCCGGCGAAAAGACAGAAACCGAAATAAAAAAAGAAGATTCAAACTCAGAATCGCCCGATACCGTGGAAAAGGCGACCGAAGCTATAGAGGAGGACAAAGATCTCTCCTCACCTTTGAGGGTCTGCTCCGACGTGTTTGAAAGAATGCACAAGGAACTTCAGGAAAAGAGGTCAACTGACGTATATGACAGAATGCACAAAGAGCTACAAGAAAGATGGCAGGACAAAGATAAAATTGAGGCATCGCCTGAACTTTCACCTTCCAAATTAGAGGAAGAAAAAGTCACAAGGCCTGACAACCTACCACTATTCGATGAAGAAGGTAAACCCACAAGACCTCCCCGACGGAAAAACAAAAAGAAAGATGAAAATAGAGATCAAAGAGACCAACGATTGCTGTCGGTTCCAAATATAAAATATAATAAGCAAGAATCAGTGCGTGATCTAAGGAAGAGGCAGTCGACGAGCCAGCAGGTGCCGGCGTCATTTGCCGGCAATCTCATGCGGCGCTTCAGTAAGTACCGCCTCATCCTGGAGCCATGTTCCATATCACTCACATATCAATTCACCAGCCGGGCCCTTGGTAGCGACTAGTTCCTTTGTAATATATAGAGTAGGTAGTTTTAATTGCTCTGGAATTGGATTTGAATGGTTTTGGCGATATATATTTTTGTTTTAATTAATTACTAACTATAAATATTAAATTTGCCTCGTAGGTGAACTGTAGCTAGATATAATTACTATTAAGTAATGTTTTAAGATCTAAATCATACTAATAACTTAACTAAACTTTTCTATATTTAATTCGAACTTGTAGTCTTCATGATGTCGATAACGATTTTACTACATGCTTTTCGCTTTTTGTGATATTTGGCTTTTTATACTTTTCTTAATATGTAACATAAGTTATTTTATAAGACGCGTTTATGTTTCACATGTAAAGTTTCACAATGTGTAACGATTTAACAGGTGTGAGTGTAGCCTCAACGCACGCCACGTGTTTGATTTGTTTGTTTTCTATTCCCAAGGACAAGAACTCATCCGACGAGGACTCTAACTGCCTTAAATATCTATTCGCAGATTTCCTTGGTAATTGAATTACTACAATTGATTGTAATTTTTGCATCAGTAAAAGTAAAGATCTCTGTGTTGTTGGTGTCCGTTACTGAGATGATGTTAAACGCTAATGATACGAGCTCGTAGCCCTATAGCTGTGCACTACCCGCTTAATAGCTTCACATCAACCGATCATACCGTACGGAGCGTAGGTCACGCCCGGAAACATACGCCACGATTTTGACCAATACGCTTTTCCCAGGAGATTTTGTAGCGAGGCTTTGCACGAGGAACGAACGGAACACTGTGGAGCAAACGAACGAGGAAGTAATTGAAGTGCCCAAACGGATAGGTATGAACATAGATTACGGTTCACGTGGCACTAACTAACTGAAAGGTTAATTGTCGGACTACTGATGTCTAGACCACGCCTTACTAATCCTGACATATCTGGCACAGAGATCACAATCTTTTAACTCTACTTTCCGCGTTCGTAACGTAACTAATGGGGTCCTCGACGTTAAATGTCTGTCTGTTCTTTGTTTTTTGTTAATAAATATCAATTGGTGGTGGCTTTTAGGCTTCATTGGACAAGCTCGATGTATTTTCTAAAACAATCTTCTAATTTGTAACAGATTCACTTCGTGTTAAGCAATCGTCCTTTAAATTTAAACAGAGTAAATATTTATTTTTATGATAAGAATAGTGGTAGCGTTAGTATCTTTTATGTCAAATTACGCGTAGTAATATCATAGATATTACGACATTTCGGTATGAACGTTACACTGGGAGCGGTGCGTTAGAGATTTCCCTGGCAACGAGGAAGTGTGTGAGGGTAGCCCTGTAGTAGCGGCAGGGATGGTTCGGGGTGGTGCGGGCGGGGTGGAGGGCGGCGTCGGACGTGTGTGTGTGTTGTAGATGAACGGGCCGGGTGGTGCGGGTGGTGCGGGCGGTGCGGGCGGCGGGGGCGGCGCTGTGAGCGGCGCGGTGGGCGGCGCGGTGGGCGGCGCGGTGGGCAGCGGGGCAGGCGGGGGCGGCGGGGCGGGCGGCGTCGGGGCAGGCGGGGGCGGCGCGGGGGCGGCGCGGGGCGTACGCCGCTCGCGCTCGCAAGGTACCCGCAAACTGCACAAGTGCCTATCCACCGCCTCCGACGTGTACGCCGCGCCCCCCGCCCCGCAACATTCCCTGCTCACGACGCGACAGTATTGCAGTTTTGGTAGTACAGTCACCTTATTCGAAGACTCAGTCTCGCCTCTTTTCCGCTCTGAAACAGTCGCAATTTCTCTTTTTTTATTGAGTTTTTCTTTACTTTCGTTTACGCCTTCGTTATGTTGGTTTCTGACGGGTCGCTTGAAGTGCGCTAGAGTGGGAGATGTAGCATCCAGCGCATGCACAGCGTTGCGCTATCATACTGCCGCTGTTCGTGTACAATTTGGCTCAAGCACGTCTGCTCTTGTCTACAAGCGAACTCGCCGAAATGTTTCTTCTTGATTTTCTTTCATTTGGTTACATTCTGTTTTGTTTGATTTAATTCTTCAATATTTCACTTTTTTCCATTACTTATTATGGCCTTGTTATGAGATTGAAGATAGAAGTATTTTTCCTTTTATTAAAGATGTTATTACACTAAATTTTATGGTAAACAGTGCTTTATCTTCAACTTCGTAACGTTTAAATTTGGATAAAAGAAAAAACTCAGAAATACACGAATTGATCAAGGCAATGTCATATTTTCAACGTACCATTTGATCCCATTTGATTTGTTTAGCATGCGTTAAGTTCACATGTTTATTTAAAAATTTTCCAATTTCAGATCGGAATCATTTAATAGGTAATCATTACAGTTTATCACTCCTGATTTCATTTATTTCCCACTTAGTTGTTTTAGATATACCTATCCTTTGTTGTACCCTCAAATACGACTTCTAGAATGTTCTCCCGCGTGGTGTATGATGTCAAAGCTAAAATCTGAACTGGCGTCTGCCGATCAATGTATTTCAGGACTCGACGTCTAGTGTCAAAGCAATTACAACCTTTGTTCGTAAACATAAATCTAACTTTGTTTCACATTTTAACCACAAGTGATAACTTTGCTCGTGTAAGCAGCTTTTCATCTATAACACTTGAGTTAAATTAAGAAATGAATTTAGATGTGAATAAGTATTTAGTAAAACTATTATTCTAGTTTCTTCGAAATGAATTGAACAGTTTGGCACTGGATTGCGACTCTCGACCTCTGCAGCTAACGTACTCGGGACATGCTTGTAAAATGTGTGTGTTATTTGTTGATACAGAACCAACTATTCCGCAGACTCTCGCATCTATGGAGTACTTACACATAATGCAACCCAATGGTATCCAAACGACATTTGCATCGACTTTTTTTCTTTAATCCTTTTTATTTCATATTAATGTTCTTTTTGTGGCTTGTTCACGGGCCCCAGGCCCTGTACACTTGCCGTAGGTGTTTGTTTATACGTTAGAGTCGAAATTGTGGCTGTGACTGTCTTGTAATATTCCCTTTACACAGCACTGTGTGAGTAACTGCACTCTGACAAGACTTGCGGCATGACGTCTAGATTTAAGGTTAAAAGGTGACTTACTACTCAAAACTATCTTATTTTATAATCTATCACTTTGTCAGTGTTACGATAAACGGATTTTTGTATGTTCTATGTGCATTTAACAGCGAGGCTTTCCATATTGTATCAGACACGCGATCTGTATCTTTTCTATTTAATTATTTTCTACGTTCTACTGGAACTCAAATTTTACTATCACAAAAGGTCACATATCAGCTTGCCTTTATTTGCAAAAAAAAAATATTTTCATATCGAACCTTTGACATATCCGAGCGTGAACCAGCTCAGACATTGTTCCAGTCATAGATAATACACATAGTTCGAATGCTAATCAGTTTTACTAATGATGTAAACTTTTGAGTACATGATGTTATTTTTTTTTCTAGCTCGACCACAAAGCAAAAAGTTTATATGGCTCGTTTTTGGCTGCCTCTATATACGGCTGTCGTTATGTCTATGTATGCTTCCGGTACCATACTTAATAACAGACTACTAGAAGCATGTGCCTAAAAAAATCCTTTGCACCGCTCGTCTTTTAATATTATATTTTATTGCATTGAACTTGTTTGTCCGTCCATACGACTGCTTTGTTTTGGCTACGTTGTGTATGAAGTAACATTATGGGCTCGTGGTAGACTAATAGATGCTCGAGAATATTTGCTCTAACTAGAAAAATTTATAAGGGAAATTTCACCGGCTAAAGACGGGTCTCAGCTTGCGCCTGTCGACCATCTTCATCCTCATAACCTCATTTCACGTTTCTTTTGCCACTATTGACATTTTAAGTTCATACTTACGCTAAGCATGTTCATTCGTTCTTATCATATCTTAGAATTGTGGATATGTGTTCAACTTACGATTAACTACATTTTGTGTAACTGAGATGTTTAACCATTCCTCTTAATTACTTCTTATAACTCTTTGTTCGTGTGTTATTCCAAACTGCAAAGCATTGTAAAAAATACTGTGAATCAAAAACAATAGCATAAGTTGTGTAAATAAGCTGAGATTGGACGGGCATGCAACCGATGATACTTTTCAAGCATGACTTCTCTTCTGATCTGTTGTGGATGTGTCCAGCACTAAGATATTACTCGCTGCACCGAATTGGTGATTTCAGCTAATTTCACAACCGCACATACGATACTAAGCTAGTGGTAGCTTGCAGCTACGTAGTTGTTGCTGGTTATGGTGCTGGTTGAGATACATCCTAACATAAACTTTTATTCGGTTACTTAATATATCTCTGATATCTACTTAAAACTTTTTTTATATCTAACTCATTGGTTAAAACATTTCAATTTCTACCTTCATGTCACGACATAATTTTTCTTAAACCAAACTCAGCCAGAGTCATAACAGCCGCCTAAAGACCCGCGAGCATTCGTGCTCCCGGATCTTTAGCATGCCCCTTTCCTCGGCGGAGGGATAATCTGTTGGTTCTGTTGGGTACGGGCCGCGTAGACAAGCTGGATAGCTCGTTCTCGCGCTCGCGCTCGAGCAGCATGTCCAGCTTAGAGAACATCTCCCAAGAGGGCATCCAGTGCCTTGCCTTCGCAGACAGTTACACCAAAAAGTCAGGTGAGTTTAAACAAATTTTACCACTCTATGAGAATATATATTGAAATATAAAATTAACAATAATATATTATACTATAACATTAATGTTTATACCAAATAGTTATTGTATAGTGCAGCTCGAACAAATCTAGCGCCAATTTCAGACAGATAACCCTACCTTTAAGAAATATGATGCCACGTCTCATAGCCTCTTATGTACTGATCACCCGTTGCTTCAATACGAAACATAGCACTAGTACACAGCCGCCTGGCGTCAGAAACAGGTATCAGGGTTGATACATAGCCAAAAATGGTTCTTCATAGATCAGAAATTCTCTTACCTAGAACTTCTAAGCAAGGTAGGAAGGAAGCAAAAACTGTTGCGGCATCGTATTTACAAAACTCAATTCAACTAAATATGGTCATTGAATTTGTATTACAAAACTTGTTCTTGAATTTGAAATCAAAATAATATAACTAAATGATTCTTTAATTTTGTTATCACATTATATTGTATTTTTTATGATTATTTTTACATATTATCTGCAGACCCCACGAGTTTATTACCAACTCTATGGATCGGCACGACATTGGGCTCAGTCTTAACAATGATGATCAACCTCCCTGAAGCTGATCTCAGACACACACAATCTGTAGTTATTACTACAAGCGGTAAGTTTTACCAATTACGAGCTCATTAATCTATACAAATAAATAAAATTGAAGTGACTTTAGTGTTAGTGTTTTTAATGGCAAAATAACAGCTTTTTAATAAATGCATATGAAAATACATAATATACGGTACTTACAACTAAAAAACAAGTTTTAAAATGTTTGTCTGTGTGTCTGTTTTCGCCGGCTCATCTCCGCAACGGCTGCACCTATTGGGATGAACCTTTCACTGGCCGATAGCTGATGTTACAAGCAATAACTTAGGATACCTTTATTTTAGGAAAAGACTTAGGGTTCTGCGCAAAAAAATTATAACCCATAAAATCCAATCGTCATAATTTCTACGCAGGCGAAGTCGCAGTGAATAGCTAGTTTATAAAAAAGTTCAAGTATTTGCTTCAGTCAACGAAATTGCCTACTAAAACTGCCTTAAAAGAAGATAATTGTATTTTTTTATATTTAGTTATATTGCCATTACATATTAAATTCAGAATATGTTTTAATATGTATGTTGTGACACTATCAAAAATACCTGAACTATGGTATCGAAAAACGTTGCAAAATGAATAAACTGAAGGGGGCTCTTGCAGTGGCCTTATCCCAATTTTAGTTATTTAATTAAACTTTTAGAACTGTGTAACATTTTAAAGATGTATCATTACTTTGTGTGTCAAATGTTTATTAAAATTAACCCGAAATATACTGGCACTTTTATCCTTTCGAATTGACTCAAAAATACCTTAAACGATATTCTCAAACGGCGAAATAAAAACTTTAAATTACACCACATAGCAGAATAAGAAAATGCGTAAAATATTTTTTTAAGTATTTAAAGTATCACAAGTGTAGGGGAAGTCAGCTGAATAGCTGCTCCTGTACTTAAATAAATAAATAGCCAAGCTTGACTTTCCAGGTGGACCTATCTTAAGGCTCAAGGGTTCTATATTAACGATGTCTTTCTTGGACTGTAATGGTGCTTTAATCCCTTATTCATATGAAAGTTGGAAGGATGACAGTAAAGAGGTAATTATTTACTCAAATAATATTATTTACAATAGTTATTATAAAAAGATTTTGCTCTTTATTCAATTTAAATTAAGTTATTATGTACTGTTTTAACTTTTATAATGATTTCTTATATTTACGCGAACACTACACATTGATTAAAACTATTGTTTATACACAATAGTTAAAAAAAAAGTAAAAAAAAGCTGAAGGTACTCCGGGCTTAACAATGACATCGGGACGTCAGTCATCTCAATCCCCCGTGACCATGGCTGCTGGTAAGTACCCGAAACGTCGGGAATTAAAAATAAACATAATTAAAATTAAAACTAAACGCGATAAAATCCGTAAAAGTAGTTTTAATCAATGTTTTAACTTTTGTATTTTATACCCAATTAAAAAATAATGACTGGTTCTATGAGTTCTCGTAATTTAGCAATAACCAGTCATTATTTTCCATCGGTCAGGATAACATCAAAGGTTTAGTTTACGATATTATTTCGTTATCGTTAGGTATAACATTTAGCAGTTCGGCAAACGAATTGAAAGGAACTGGTACTAAAGTATACTTCTAATCTCTTGATTGTTTATGACCAAATAGGTTGTCACTTTTACTTAAATAAAATACCTGGGTAGAGCTTAAAACTCATCATCTTAAAATTTTGACGAACGTAGATCGAAACTTGTAATAACCTTCGTTTGAGAAATTTAAGATGTGTCGAAGGTGTGTTAAAAGTGCACGAAAACGCATTGGAGTAAAGTTTAGTCATACGTTTGTGTACAAGTATTGTGGAAAACGATATGCTGCGGGAGGGCGAACTTACAACAGTGTACACTCATCTGTATACTACCTGTGTACAGCAATACATCAGTATGGATAAGCCTTAAAATTATGGTATGTATATAGGGTCGGGAGGGGCGGGAAGGGAGGGAGAAGCGGGAACGCACTCCCACTAAGCAGGGCTCGGGTAGCCGCACCAGCCCCGTGCCCGCGGCGGACGGCGACCGCCAGTTCGTGGTGCTGGCCTCCGAGAAGCAGGCGCGAGTCGTGGCGCTGCCCAGCCAGAACTGCGTCTACCGCCAGCAGATCGTCGACACTGACTTCGTAGTCAAGTCGGAGACCGTCAGTCTCAAAGGTGAGCTGAGTTAACAAATAGGTTTTAGGTGTTAGTGTCAGAATAGAATAATTTTTATTTAATATAGATCACAAACAATTCTTATTGAAAGTCATTCTTTTTTACTTTTACCTCTGGTTCGAGAAAAAACCTCTGTACTGGGAAGAACCAGACTTTATTCAAAGAAAAATTTTGCAGTAAAATTCGGGTTATAGGGGAAATGCGTAAAAAATGTCATACAGTTTAGTTTTTGGGTCGTAACTCTTTATTTATAAATCACAGCCCATTCATATTGTACACCAGTAATCTTTGGTTTTGTACCTATAAATTCTATTAAAGTAAGTAAGATTATTAAAGTTTCACTGAGATCAACGAAAATCCAATTTTGTCAACAAAATTTATAAAATTAAAGACAAAGCTCGCAAATGAATCGCTTTGTTCGTTTAGGAATGTGCGCGCCAGAAGCGTGGGCCCGCTGCGAACAACTTGAACACCGCTACCAGTCTTCTCTAGGTCTTGACCGGGAAAAAAGATCGTTGCAATATATGCAAGCGCAATCCTCTTCGTCATCTTGAGCGTTGCTTGCCAAATTATTTTTACAGTCCACCTAATGATAAGTTGATGCTGTGGCCCATAGACATCTACATTTATCCTTTATTAAGATTCAAAACGCAGATGCGTTGTCACACCCAAGGACTAAGATGGAATGCCTCGTTTCCAGTAAAAAGGGTCTCATTTTCTTCTTCACCTACTTAATCGAACAAGGTTTGGTAACGTTTCTTCTCCTCTTCTCTGCATGAGCTTCAGGGTCATGTTTGGACTTGATTGCGTTCATGTTTGGATAGAAGTCAAAATCAAAGAGGTTTGTTGTATCTTTGGCTTACGTTTTCCTTGGCCACTCATGTAACGTCCTTTTGGTACAGGTGATATATCTTCAATAGGCACTGCTAGAGTATGGGATGAAGGACGTTCTTTATTACCAACAGATAGGCGATTTTGATTTGGAGCAGGTAAAATAAGTTCTTGAGCAGTGTTTGATGTTGAATTATCGCCTTGTTCGATAGAATCGGTTGTTTAAACTGTATAGTTTTTGTAAGGTTTTACCTCGTAAAGAAATTAACAGCCTTAAATAAAGGTAAACTATTCCGATGATATCCCGGACGTCCGTCTGAGCGAGATTAGAATAACTCTCCAGCACCTTAAAACGGCAAGACCCCGGGCGAGAAGCTTCTGAAAGCCGTTGGAACACCGGTACTTAAAGTCCTTCAGAAGCTCTTCAATTCCGTCCTCCATGGTGGCACTACTTGTCTGTCTTGTTCTTCAATGCTCTCTTGAAGACTTACAGACCGTTTTACCTTCTGAACCGCGTCTACGTGCTGTTCTCGAGAATCATTACGAATCGTCTCTCACGCAGACTCGACGATTTCCAGCCTCCCGAAGCCGGTTTCCGAAACGGCTTCAGTACCGTAGACCACATACGTACCCTGCGGCATATTGTACAGAAGACCAAAGAGTACAATCTGCCACTTTGCCTGGCGTATGCGGACTATGAGATAGCCATTGCTTCCGTCGAAATTTGGGCGGTGCTACAGTCCCTTCAGCGGTGCCAAGTTGATTGTCGATATATCGAAGTACTGAAGTGTTTGTAAAGTAGAGCTATAATAGCTATCCGAGTACAGAACCAGAGTTCGAAACCTATCCAACTGCAGATAGGTGTAAGACAGGGTGACGTCGTACCCCCGAAACTCCTCACCCCTGCGTTGGAAGACGTTTTCAAGCTACTGGACTGGAAAGGATACGGTATTAACATCAATGGCACTTTCGATATGCCGACGATACTAGGTATAGTCCTTATGGCAGAATCGCTGGAGGACCTAAGCACTATACTCAATGACCTCAATAGTGTCTCCCAACGGATAGGTCTTAAGATGAACATGGACAAAACAAAGATCATGTTTAATTTCCATGTCACACCTATGCCGGTAGTTTTGGGAGCACTAAGCTCGAAGTTGTTGACGAATACGTTTACTTGGGACAAATAGTCCGACTAGGTAAGTCCAACTTTGACCGAGAGGACAATCGACGGATTAAACTCGGCTGGGCAGCGTTCGGGAAATTACGACACATCTTCTCGTCAGGTATACCACAAAACCTGAAAATTAAATTGTATAACCAGTGCGTGTTGCCAGTGATGGCTTACGGAACTTAGACGTGGTCCTTCACTGCTGGCCGTATGAGGATTCTCAAGGTCGCTCAGCGAGCTATGGAGAGGGCTATGCTCGGGGTTTCTCTGCGTGATAAACTTAGGAATGAGGATATCCGCCGTAGAACCAGAGTGACTGACATAGTAACGGATTAGTAAGGTGAAGTGGCAGTGGGCCGGCCATATAGCTCGAAGAACCGACAACCGTTGGGGAAAAGGGTTCTCGAGTGACAGCCTCGTACCGGTAGGCGTAGTGCAGGGCGACCCCCCACTAGATGGAGTGACGACCTGGTAAGACAAGCAAGAAGTCGATAGATGCAGGTGGCTCAGGACCATGCTTTGTGGCATTCCTTGGGGGAGGTTTATGTTCAGCAGTGGACTTGTGAAAGGCTGTTGGAATGGTGATGATGATAATGATGAATAAAGGTTAATAGTTAGTGCAAATTAGCTCATTGGGTTCTTATGGACAAAACGACATACCTATGTCATTTTGTCTATTAACTATGGGTCATTTTGTCCTTATAGCGTTACAAAAAATCAAAATTCAACAATAAATTCTAAATAAATATTATATACGGAAAAGTTAATCAAATGCAACAATAAGTGACTGAGGGGTGTATTAAATGTACAAGCAAGGTAAAACTTTAAAAAATATAATACTAATACAAAAAAACTCCTTGCAATAAAAAATGCTCGTAACTTACCAATTTTTGTCGTCTGCCATAACACCCTAACGAACGACAGGCGTGAGTTCATGTTTTGACAGATTGGTATGAGCCGGTAAAGTCACATCATTTAGTTGTCCATGGCGGGCTAGAATCGACAGAATTTTAAGGGTATTTTCCAAAATGTATCCAGTAGACTGGCGAATGCAAATGACGTCATTAATTGACGCCGTATTCCACCATATTCGATACAACGAATCGTCAATATGGCGTCGATTTATGACGTCATTTGCCAGTGTACTGGGTTGTATTTCGGAACATACCCTAAATATGATACCTGTCATTTTCTCCGTGTATGTCATTTTGCACGTACTTCTACAAACTACTTACAAAACTTATTTAAGAAACAACTTGAAGTGACTACCTCATCCTCATTCCCATGGATTATTTTTATTTTTAGTTATTTTATATTTAGTATTTGTATTCATTTATATTACAATAACCCTTTTATACAGTTTTTGTTTAATAAAATATTTAAATTTGGTAATAGAGACCTTGTATGTATATTTTCTGGGACTTTTTGTAATATCATATACAATCCCCTTTAAATAAATTGGGACTCCTTCCTGTCTAGGAATTCACCTAGTTATGTCAGGTTACGCTCTCACAGAGTACCGGCGTGAAAATTTCGTTTGGTGATTGTTGAGAACCGGAGACCGTTTTTACTGAAAATCTCATTTGTATTTATAACCGATAGATAAATGTAGATGTCTATGGACCACAGCATCCACTTACCTTCGGGTGGAGAGTGTGCTTATTTGTCACACTTATTTTATATCATAACATGTAAATATGTTATGGACTTTCGAAAACTGACTCCGTTCCAAATAAGCGGTTATAAATGCAACCGAAGTTTTGTTTAATGTATTTAAGTATGTTTTGAATTTAATAGCAATGACTTAACTCCATCTTAAAAACCATTCCAGACAGCGTCTGCTTAGTGAATTACCTGTCGACGGGACACTTGGTGGCGTACAGCCTGCCCTCGCTGCGACCGCTTATAGACGTGGACTTCTTGCCGCTCACCGAACTCAGGTAAACTTCTGCGATCTCCTGACATTAAATATAGTTTTTATTAATTTCTTCTATGGAAACCGATTTTTTATACTTCCTAATATATTTTCAGTCCACATTATAGACAAAATAGAAAAGACCATATACATTGAAATACATTTAATTTTTTCTTGTTATGTGAAACATACAAGGTTCAATTGCTTGCGGCTCTGTTAAGATCCTGCATCACTTTTTGTCGTAATAATGCCTTTTACATCTTGTATGAATACAGTTAAATAAACCTTGACTCTTGTGTATCTTCAAAATATCGTTGATTTTCTGGCAAAGTTGGTGAAAACACTTCACCTAGAAACTTTTGACTTATCTAACTTCGCCTACGCTTCATAGATTAGTACAGCCAAGCTTTATGTTTTAACTCTTTCACTTACGTTACATAAAATAACTTTTTATATAAGTATTTCATTATTACTTAAATTACATGTTCGTAAAATTTGCGCGCCAGATTACAAACGATATTTTGATAGAAAAGCCACACGTGGTTTCCATGGAAGTATAAGCATTTCCCGAAACAATGGACTCGGACTCCAATTTAACCAAAGTGGATGTGCAATTTGTGTCGAGTCCCACGTTAGACTGCTCGGTGAACACGAGTCACTTTTAGACGATTTCCATGCACTAAATTAAGGCACTAAATGATAAAGAGCTTTCTAACATCTGAAATAGCTTCAAATATTTGTATGCTTAAAGTTATACGTAAAAACAATTACTCATTTAATACAAGTTATTCATTCATCAGTCATCTGCTGATTAACTCGTTTATTAACCATCTGCTGTTTTATCCTTTAGGAGCCTAGACACAGTCTTTCTTTGACTTACGATCGATGTTAGAAACATGTCTTGTTTGGTGCAAAGTAAAATCCAAGCTGTAACTTCACCAAAGTCATCTATTACATCATCACCGACAAAATCAGTCAACGGATACATCAATAAATGGATTCTTCAATGCTATCAAACTATTTCAAAAATATGTTTAAATAAATCGGGATACTTTAATTTGAGGTTGGCTCCGAATTTAATTTGAATTACTTGTGCACACTCGTGTATTTTTTCACATTTTTATTAAAAATTCAATTAACTCATACGTTTATACACCATATATAAGTAGAAACATGGCTAAAGTCAAGATAACTTCGGTGTGGTTCCAGTTATTAACGCCTTTATGCATTTGACCTTCCATTTAAATATCAACCTTAAAGCTCGAATTGATATTTGCACCAAACAAAACAACGGTGTTATCTCTTACTGGAAATACAACAGCACCGAGCTACCGTCGTGCTATTTCTATCACAACGTAGTCTCAATTCTGCCAATCTATCGAGCACCACCTGTGCTTTTATTTATTTATAAGTTAAAAACTAAACGAACTCCAAACATGACTCGAACACAACAAAAAATAATGTCTAATAAAACAACACAGTTCCACTAACTGTGCACGCTACTTGGTGCTGACCTTACGTTACTGTCATTATTATTATTACGCACATGTCCTATCAGTAACCATTTGATCGATCGAATGTGTCCTTTGAATCATCAAAATAGTTAATAAAATTTACCTATGACATCTGTATTACACAAATAATAATCAATAAAAGTTTCGTTACGCTCGTTGCCTCGGTCGCTTCACCGCGGCGGGGGCAACCGGCGCGGCGATAGTTATACTGACATGGTGCCTGTGTTCCTGGTAGTTTCCAGACACAGTCCAAACAGAGGGGTATCGTAGACCCAATGCTCTCCATTTGGGGCCAGCAACTCATTGTTAACGAGGACACAGACCAGTAAGTGACGCCCATAGCGGCCGCGTTGCGTTAGTCATGTACCTGCCGTCACACTGTCCTGTGAAGACGCCCACCGCGACCTCTTGCGCTCCTTTGTTAGAACTGTTAGTTCTTCATGTAACTCCGACAGCTTCCCCAACCTTGTTGCGTCCAAGAACACTTTTCTAAGGTCTGAGCGCGTCATTGCAGGCACATTTAAAATCGCACCGTGCTTAAATCCAGTGCACTGCTCGTAAATCAAGACGTAATTAAACATTATAAAGGACAATAAAATTAATTGTCTTTGATATGCTTGCAATGAATCGTACTGACCTCCATCAATATGACCCTGCTTGCAATATGCTTTTAATAATTAATAACAAACAGTGTTCCTATCACACTACACTCCGTCACAATGTTTTCGACAAACACTTTCACACTTACACTATTTTTCGGTGCTTCAAATTCTTTTTCTCGCTGTTATGTTCTTTTATGGTTACGTTGTTCAATCGCCATTTTAATAAAGTTTAATTACTATAAATCTTTTTTTTTCTATGATTGAAAAAGCATGAATATTTAGATAAATTATGTCATTCAGCCATATTCTTTAGTATACAATCCAACACGCTTTGCTTTTTTTAGTTTTTAAATTAAATAGGTTTCATCCTAAAGGACCGGGATACAAGGTGAGAATTTTCGATTTTCATTGACGATAAACTCATCATCTACAAAAGAAAGATTTATGTTTAACATTTCTAATTCTTTATTTACATTTATTGAATGTGTTTGCATATTTCAAAGTTTGCTAATCAAAAGAGCACTTTCATTAAATTTGTCTACGCTCCACATACATGCATTTAAAAAACTGAGGTATATAAATTAGTAAATACTACCTCATCGTTATAGTAACAATTCAGTTAAAGTTTGACTTGCAAAGGACTTACAAAGTATTTTGGGTCAACCGAATACCAAAAGAGGTTACGGTTATTATACAGTCTAATTTGTATGAATATAAATTTAATTTAAAATAATTAGCTTTTACAGTATGCCTGAAAACATTAGCTTTATAGTTTTTCTGCGACATTGCAGGATAGCGAAGACATTCTGCTTCAGCAACCGCGGGCACGGACTGTACCTCGCCTCGCCCACTGAGATACAGAAGTTTACCATCGACGCTGAATTCTGGTAAGTGTTAAAGATTATTTGCCACCTCTATTTAGGGTCTCATATGTAAGGTACCTATGTCTCATAGGTATCGTATAAGGCGCCAGAGAGAAATGAACCAAGTGATGGAAAGTAACAGAAACATAAACTTTTTTATTCAATATAGATTGTAACAACAATAATTTATTCAATATATTTGAAACAATAGTTATTGAAAGTCACTTTTTTCATTTACCACTGGTTCGCAAAAAACACCATTGTCCTGGGAAGAACCAGCAAGGAACCCAGCGGGCCTATTCTCTTTTCAAATAATAGCTTACAATCGCCAAATCGCCCTCCTAGTAACAACCCGCCAATCCGTTTGCCAAGCATCGCAGTTACGGAAAATAATCTAGACTTGAACTAGACCTTTGGTGGGCTGTAATCAATAAATAATATCAAGCTGTTGAGTTGTTTTAATAGAATAAGGGTTATAACCGAGCACACATTTCACCTGATGGTAATTAGATGCTATGACCCAGACACATCTACATTTATCTTTAAATAAGTATCAAAATTCAGATGCGTTGTCACCCTCGTTTTCAGCATAAAGATTCTCTGGTTCTTTACACTCGCCATACAAGACACAACAGCTGCTATTTTACGCCAGTACCAGACCAGTCTTTCCCCGGTCGAGCCAACCCATTTAGTATCAGACCAGTCTTTCCCCGGTCGAGCCAACGCATTTGTGCTACAAACATAATATAATACAGCTGCAGCATGGCTCTACCACATCGTATTGTCATTTCGATGTCGCTGCAATTAAATTAGAAGTAGTATACAATTCTTGATCAATTAGTCTAATACATCGTCTTTTGACTGTTATCATTATCTAAAAAAAATATTATTAGAAAGACTATGTAATAATTACCTATTTTTGTTACCTCTCTAAGACGTGGATAGTGCCCATAGGTGTATGGTGTATAGGTGTATAGGTGCATGTATATTTATATTTTCTCACTCTCATAGTCCGGTGGGTAATCCGACACGATCAGAGAGAGAGAGAGATCAGGCACAGGACCAACGGCTTTATGCGTTTTGTGCTTTCCGAGGCACGGGGTTGAAGCACCGCCAACTTTCTGACTTCCAGGATACTACTGAGCAGCCCCCAGTAGTTGATGTCGGCCCGACCGAACCCGGGACCTCATGGTCGGCAACAAGATCAATCAAAAAAGTTATATTTACTTAGAAACAAAATAAAGTATTTTCATTTTCATTTATTTGTGTGTCAGAAGAGTGCACTATCCGACTCCGAAACTCGATTGTTTTTAAATTAAAGACATATGAAATGATCTCCGTTCCCCAGTCGCTGCATTTGGAATGAAATATTTGTACATCATATTGTTTATATGACAGTTATCCTGTATAACGTGAACTTTAATATTTATTTGTCTGATATATATTACCTTTCAGTCAACAACTTAATGAGATGCTGGGGAAGCTGTTCCTCCCGAGGGATATGCCTGAACCTCCGAAAGAGAGCTTCTTTAAAGGACTGTTCGGCGGGGGTGCCCGGCCGCTGGATCGTGAAGAGCTTTGTAAGTCTGCTTCTCGTTCATGTTCAACTGGAAACCGAAACAATTTAAATGTGCATAAAAACATTGAAGTGTGCCATGTAGTTGCGGTGAAGCGATTCCACTAAACCATGTATCCCGCGGGTGGTTTTATAGAATGGGGGTGACAAACGAGCCGAGCGTCCACCTGTTAAAAAAACAAAAAATATGTCAGTAAATAAATAACGCTAAATTAATAAATCTAGGTGAAGCGAGGATAGGTCGCTAGTATATATGTGTAAACAGGATATGAGCAGAGATGAGCACCATCGTCTTCATAATAACTCAAATCAATAATAAAACTGCGTTGTCAACCCATTTGCAAAGCATAAAAACTACAGTATATATTCCCACTACGAGGCAATCCATAGAATACTTTAATACATACATAATAGAACTAGGGAGTGAGCGGAGCCCGCGTAGCCACTAAAATGTCACTAACATGTCAATTCACACGTATCACTGTCAACACGGGATGTGTTTTGACATTACAATCGTTTACATATTTCGCATGCAAATTATTTAGAAAATGCCAAATGTCACCCTATTTACAAATAAGTATGTATTAAAATTTAATGATGATCTTGAACATTAATCAAAAGTCTAAAATGTGTAAATTTACTCAGTCTATCAACACAGTGAATTGGGTTTGGCGACGCAAATCCTCGTATAAAATAAAGTTGACAGCCATTCTGTTGTGTATTATAGTATTCTATGAGGCAATCTAAGGAGAATAATTTATTCAGCAGTAGGCATTTGAAATTCTGTAGTTAATCGATAAAGACCACAATGAACTACAAACTTGTATCAATATAATATGAAAGCACGACCACATGTGCCGTACTTTTTTAAAATCTTACAATGGTATTTTATGTTTTTTGGTCCATAGACAAGACATATAAATAAGAAATAGCTCCATTATTACCCCTAAGAATTCAGTTTAATGCCTCTACATGCCTGAGTTACATCTTTCTTCTACTCCATTAGATCATAAACAGACCTCTTATTTACCCAGACTTCGACGGTCAGTGCCAAGGGGACTCTATGAGCAACACTTGATTTAAATTCTCGGTGTATTGAATTATTTTTAGCATCCGTGGTTACTTCAGTACTGAGCTATTTCAAATCCTGATATTTAGTATAGCAACTATTGTTCTAATTCCTGATGTTAACGCATTATTTATATCATTCATGGTTATATCAGCTACTGAGCTATTTCACGCTGTGATATTATAAATTCTCGATGTATAGCGACTGTTATTCTGATTTCTCCTTTCCTCCGTGTATGTTTTTATATATGGTATATAATATTTAATAATTTTGCGAAAGACAGCTGGTAAACTGGATGTCAGTTTGTCGACGAGTGTGTGAGTGTGGTTGTGTGCAGTCGGCGAGAGTAGCGGCAAGCCGAATCGTGCAGTTGCGAGGGCGGTGGGCGCGGGCGGCGTGGCCGAGGCGGGCGCGCGAGCGGGCGCGGCGGCGAGCGAGGTGGCGCGCGCGCACCAGCAGGTGCTGGAGCGCGGCGACAAGCTGTCGCAGCTGGAGGACCGCACCGAGCGCATGCACTCACACGCCGCAGAATTCTCCTCCTCCGCGCACCACCTCATGCTCAAGTACAAGGACAAGAAGTGGTACCAGCTGTGAGCGCGCAGACTGATCCGCCGCTGCGTACCGTGCGAAACCGTACCCTCGTACGCGCTATTATATATAAAAACGCGCGCCCACGTACATACACATATGCGTCTACATTTTTTTTTTACAAATATGGACATAGGCCTTTCTAATGCTAGGGAACATTTGCTCTGACCACTACGCTGAGTAGATAACAATTGCCATCGGGCACGTTCTTGGAAAAACTTTGTGCCTAAGCAAACTTAAAAGCTGTTGAGATCATGATTGTCATTTACAACCTGTTATAAGTGCATTGCTGAACATAGGCCTCCTCTAATTATTACAAAATCACGTTTCTGGACTACCCGCATGTTTTATTCGATGGAATTATGTGGTAGAGCCACACTGCAACGGTCTTATAGTTGTAGCACAACTAGATCGGCTCGACCAGGGAAGGACCACGATCGTACAGAATACCAACATAAAATAGCAGCTTAATACTGCTGCGATTCGTAAGATGTCATTGAGTGTAAAGATTCGGAGACTCTTTTTACTTGAAACGAGGCATTTCATATTAGTCCTCAGAGGTGACAACGCATCTGCATTTTGATTCTTAATCAAGGATAAATGTGTGGCTGGTTGGTCACTCTTATTATGTACAAAAGATATTTTTGATGTATATGTGTGCGTCTGGCACGGTGGTGAACTTCTACGGGCTATTACAAAAAGAAAATATGTGCGTGAGTCACGGTTTCGTTGTTACTTTAAAGCGTACGCGCCACTCCTTCTATCTTTTTTGTTGGTCTGAGCGCACCTCTGTGAACGCGAAATTTCACTCGCTTTAAATCTGTTCCGATCCGATTTTCCACGAACGTGTACAATATTTTATTGTCTCAATATTATATTAAACAACTTAATATGGACAGCATTGTTTATATATATATATATATATATATATATATATATATATATATATATATATATATATATATATATATATATATATATATATATATATATATATGGAAAATCGGATTGGAATAAAATACACATTCGTACTTCATTAACTCCTCGTATATAAACTAAATTGTAAAGAATCGTTCGTGAACCGAATTATTTACAATGACAACAGTTTTCATATATGCTCAACTAAAAGGTGATGACACTCATCCTTCCATATTTTAGCCATATTCCATATTTGAGCCCATCTTAATACTGAATACTTGGCTCAAAATTAACGCACAACGTTTTCCATATTCAATATATCGTAGATTTTAAAACATACAAGCAGTATCTAGAAAAGTATTTCAATTATTTCTGTGCCTATTTCATCATTCACCGATAACTAGAGATTTCTTGTTGTAGGTAAAATACACAATATCATAATGTCATACAATATTAAAATCACGCAGCCTCCTTCTCCGGTGGGTGTGTGCCACGCTTGCGGTGCATTTGATCCCTGATGTGATAATGTAAATAAATTAAAAAGGAACATTAAATAATATATTGTAACTTAATCTTTTTATACCGTACTTATCGTAGTGAAACGTCGACACTTGAGCACTTCATTCAAATAAATATTTTGATTTGTAATCGATTATTTCACGGGTATGTTCCGAAATCTTCCTATAATGATTCCACGAATGATTCTACATTTAATTTATGAAAATAAATATGTTTGAGTCTGTCTAATGTTGTTATTATTTATACTCATGAGATTACTTCTACTACTTTGATACCTTTTACGAGTAGTTGTACATTTTTATAGATATGAGCAAAAAGTAAACCTTAATAAATTAATATTAATAGTTGATGTTAAACTGTATAAAGTGTTAAGTTAAATAAAATATATAAACGATACTATAAAAATGGAAAATTAAGCATTGGATGACAATAATTTTTGTTACTCTACAAGTTTCTTTCACACCTTAAGGTGGAGTATCTATGTGTTTTATTCCGATTTTTCTAGTTTGTTTTTTCTTATTAAATTCACATTTTTTAAATTCAAGTATGTAAATTTTAATTAGATTTTATTTTTATGCATTCGTTAGTAATACACAATAAATTTTGAATTGTTTTTATTATTATGAAACGTCACGGTGCTTGTCACCACATACTAATGATAGCAATACTTACTACGCGCAGGTTGCCAGCCTAAAGTAGACCAGACCAATTGGTGTCGTGTTGGTGTTGCTAGTTAAAAATACGAAATAAAAATAAAGCGATAACTAATAATATGTAATGTAACAAATAAACGCACTATGTATATCGCTGGATAAATAATAGGTTTGTAGAGAAACTCTCTGTGTATACAAAACAAAATACATAATATTATAAATGTATCAATGTAATGCACCACCTCATGGTATAGTTTCGTTCGTCATCAAAGGATCGAATACAATTGAAATAAAAATAAAAACATTTGCATGTCAGTATCACCATTTTGATAATTAACTTTCTACCATTTTCGAAAACCGCAAAAACACACAGCGAGTTTCCTCTGCTTTATATCTAAGTACTATAGTGAAATCGGTGTATCGCATGGCAATAATCATTTTTTTGACACCTCTCTCTATTCTCTCTTTATTATCACTGATAATCCTTTGGTTGCTTATCGCTTTTCTATGTAATGCCTTATTTAGTCAAGTGTTTAAATAGTTAAGATTAACAAGTACATTTTAAAAACATGGTACTTGATCTATATTAATTACTATTTATTTTAAAATATCTTGTAGTGTATTAATATTCTCATTTTACGCTATTTTTGTATGCCCATTCACAACTTCATTATAAGATTGAAACGGATTTTATATCAAAACTCAAGCCAAATTATTATATATATCCATAATAACTGTTGATTATTTTTATACTTTTAACTTTAACGGGCAACCAAACGTAACCTCATTTATGTAAGTAAACTAACTTATTTTAAAGCGCATAATATATAAGTCATTCTACGTTTTTTTTAATAATCTATTCTAGAATACGAAATAGTTCTTTAAAAATTATTTCGTTAGGAATGTTATGGCTAACAGTGTTACTATTGTCAGGAATATGCAATTGAAACTAATGAATTTGACAGTTCCAATTTAATGTTTAAATAGATTTTAAAGGCATTATTTTATTACGTGGGCCACACGCCTTTTTATGGAATTTAGTAGAGAATTCAATATTTTCCTTAATAGTTAATTAGCACATGTGGAGTATCTTCAACGTCACGCACTATGTATTTTGTGTTTGAGGGTTAGTTGAGCACACTAGCTGCTGTAGATGCACCGTTCTATATCTGGTCGCATATCAGTCTTATATTTCAGACTACTTAGATAGTCGCGATGATCGTAGTGCCCGTCGTAGTTTCGTGACGGCGTTTAACTTTTCTACGTAACGCTTCTAAGATCAACTTAGAATTAATAAAAAGTTGTAAGAATTCTCAGGCCAAAGAAAACTAAACAGAAAATGATCAACAGAATTTACCATTTTCCATTTTCCTAGTGTATAGAACAAAGCTGAGCTTAGTAATTTAGTTTTCTTTGATCTGTGACCCTTTCATTGACATAACAGATTATAATAACACGTCACGTTCCATACTGTACAGGTTGCTAGCATTTTATTCTAAATAGATTTTCGTGACAAAGTAGTTGATGTATCGGATGTTATTAATGTTCGAGGGATTTACTTAAAATAAATATATTTTCCGTATATTTAATAATTTCGTGCAACCGTCTTCATGTTATAATTACCTATAATTTTTTAGGTTAAGATTTAAGACATTGTATAATTACTTACGTCAAACTTTTTCTAAGTTATTATTTATGGGAACGATAACAAGTGTTCTTAAAATTATAGTTTCAAGACGTACTAAATATGGCGACGGCCGCACAACTCTTTCTGCCATAACTTGTAGCACTGGTCTCGAATGTGTACAGATTTAGGTAGGTACTCAATCTGAAAAGTCTTATATTAGTGCTCTTGCAATGTTCAATTGATATGTACTTTAATGAAAGCAGTTAAGTTTACTCAGTTTTATTAATTGTTGCACGAGGTCGGCGCTACCTTGTTCACTCGCGTCAGTTGACTTCGCCCCCATTTAAGCGCCGGCAGTTTCTTTTTTTTTTGGAAAATTATGGGACTAAATTAATGTAAGGTTTGTAAATAAATAATAAACAAAACTTGTGGCAAATTATTACTTGTTAAATCTATAACGAGCGTAGTTTGTTTCAACATTATTTTATAAGAATTAGACGACTGTCTCTTTTTTAACGTTCGGAAGTGAGGAATTATAAGACCTATAACTATACATATTGTATATAAAAGATGCTGTTGAATTATATTATTTAGTTTGGTAGTTGATTATAGTCATTACAATACATAAATGAATTATAAAAATATGAAAATAAAATAAAATTATATCGAAATATGCCTTTTCATTTAATCGCTCCTAATTAAGGTTAAGTATAGTATTAGGGATAGGTTCTCGAGACGCGAGCGACTTATCGGGGGATAAGTCACTCGCGTCCGTAGGCTATGACCACCTATTCCTAGGCCCACCCTACACGTGTCCCCCTGGTGGTGCTAAATGAGCGATAAGCCGATACCACAGACTCGGCTCCACGCCGTATAAATATGTATGCATTAAATAATTAATATAAGTAAATGTGTCATGCATGCTTTCAGTAGTATAAAAATGCGTTCATTTACCTACATTTACTAATCTATATATTTTATAATCGTTCGTAAGGAGTAAACTTCAGTCGTGCGCCGGAACTGACAAACTACTTTTTATTTTTCAGAACAATTCTTTTTTTAATGTTATTTATAAGAATTATGCAAACAATATTCTAAAAAAATATTATAATTAGGCTCGTTACTATTAAGATTATATGAGAGATAAATGAAAATAATCCACTTTAAATTCTACCTTCCGTCATTAGTATGAGCTGCATCAACCAATTATAGAATTATAGTAATAGTAAAAAAACATAGCAGCTTAAAATCAGGACATACATAATCAATAGCTGAGTACTCCCATTCTAGAGTTTTTCAAATAAATCAAAGATAAACATCTTTTAAAACAAATTTTACAAAATATGAAGTAAGAACTAAGTAGCATTTGAAGTAAATTATCTTAATTTATTTCTCATATAACCTTAATTGTCGTTATTGATAAACATCTTTCAAAACAAATTTTACAAAATATGAAGTACTAGTAAGTAGCATTTGAAGTAAATTATCTTAATTTATTTCTCATATAACCTTAATTGTCGTTATTTAGTTACGAGAATAATTATAATAATTTTGTAAAGTATGAAGGAAAGATGTATGAATTCATTATTGCACACGTTTCAGCAGTACGCACGTAAAATATGGTACTTGAAACTATAGCGTATCCTATTCCTATTCCAACAATACTAAACTTTATGCGTACTTGATACTTTATGGACTAGGTGGAACAGGTATTTGGATCGAGGTATATATACGGAATTGGACTAGGTGCACCTAGTACGAAATTTACCTAGTACGACTCATCTCTACTAGGTGCACCTAGTACGAAATTTACCCTAGAACGACTCATATCTAGTGTTCACCACACGATGATGTACTTTTTGACTGCGCTGACCGCTGATTCGCGGCAACCGGCAATGTTCCTTCCCTCTAGCGGAGAGAGTCCGAAGCACTGTTATAGAGATGAGACGTATTTACGCTACCAGGTTTTCGCTTCAAAGTACGGCGCCCTGGTACGGGCAAAAAATACTTGCAAGTATGAAAGTATGTGTTGTAAGTCAGATGCTCGAAGAACTTGAACACAACACATGAAAATACTTGCATAGGAAAATGATCCATATCTTAATAGGAATAAGAAACTCAATCGTATTTGTGAATAAAAATACTTTGAACTAGAGATGAGACGTATTTACGCTACCAGGTTTTAACACCAGGTTTTCGCTTCAAAGTACGGCGCCCTGGTACGGGCAAAAAATACTTGCAAGTATGAAAGTATGTGTTGTAAGTCAGATGCTTGAAGAACTTGAACACAACACATGAAAATACTTGCATAGGAAAATGATCCATATCTTAATAGGAATAAGAAACTCAATCGTATTTGTAGATAAAAATACTTTGAACTTCAAAGTATTTTTTTATTTATACGACTTTGCTCCGTATTCATAATAGGATAACATGCAATACGGGTCGAATTCCTATGCAAGTATATTCAAATTTTGACGCCGCGGCTGGACACGTCGCTCGCGTCAACAAATACTTTTAAGTATTTTTAGAACCTGGTTTTCAACCCTGGTATTTTTCCATACTCGTACTTAAAAGCCCTGGTATTAAATTTTGCAAGTATGTCTCATCTCTACTTTGAACTTCAAAGTATTTTTTTATTTATACGACTTTGCTCCTTGTTCATAGTAGGATAACATGCAATACGCGGGTCGAATTCCTATGCAAGTATTTTCAAATTTTGACACCTCGGCTGGACACGTCGCTCGCGTCAACGAATACTTTTAAGTATTTTTAGAACCTGGTTTTCGACCCTGGTATTTTTCCATACTCGTACTTAAAAGCCCTGGTATTAAATTTTGCAAGTATGTCTCATCTCTACACTGTTATACTGATATTGCTATCACTACGGTAACAAAAGTAAATGGCGTATCCAGTGGTACACACATTTATTTCAAAATGCTATGTCATTTCTAGTACAGCAACTCAATAGTGCGTATTTTATTAGGTGAGCGGCATCTAGCGTGTAATGGCGGAACAACAATACTGTTTATTTTCTACGGATACATAATATTATACTCAACAGATGGTGTTAATGAAGTGTAAGGGAAATGAAAATATTATTATGCTAGGAGATTTTAATGAAAGGTTACAAGATGAAGGTGAGAAAAACAAGTTCAAATGTAGATTGAAAGAAAATATAAGTGGTTTGGATGAATTATGTATGAAGGAGTTAGACTTGGAGAATGTATGGCAAAATGTAAAGAAAGGTTTAGTGGATGCAGCTACCGAAGTATGTGGTGTTAGTAAGAGAAAGAATGAAAGGAAAAATAATACGTTATGGTGGGATGATGAGATACGTATGGAAGTTGAAGCAAAGAAGAGAGCATGGCTAGATTTACTAGCAACAAAGGCTGGTAATTCTAGCGGTACGAATGATGATATTGAAATAAAAAAGGCAGTCTTTAAACATCTTAATAAGAGAGTAAAAGAAGTAGTTGAAAGAAAAAAGCAAGAAATAACGGATAAGAAAGATAGAAGAATATCGGATAACTTCCAGGCAAATATTAAAATGTTCTGGAAACTTGTAAGAACTGCCAGGGGACATTCAAAAGAGCCTATGATGAATGTTATAAGAGACGAGAATGGCTATATTCTGAAAGATGAAGTTTTGAGTTTAAAAAGATGGAAGGAATATTTTGAAAGCGTGTTTAAGAGTGAGGAGACAACGTGTGTACTAAGTGAAGTAGAAATTCCGAAAGAAGAGGAAAGAGGTAGCGAGATAAGTATAGATGAAATAATGAAAGAAATGAAAAGCATGAAAGCAGGTAAGGCTGCCGGATATGATAGAGTTTCACTCGAAATGCTAAGGGCTGGAGAGGAAGTCGTGGCAGGCCTGCTGCACACCTTGTTTAATTTATGCTGGGAACTGAAGCGGGTACCGGTAGACTGGTGCAAAGCCGTGATAGTCCCAGTATATAAAGGAAAAGGGTCGCAGCAGGACTGTAAAAACTACCGTGGCATCAGCCTTCTTAGCATTGTGGGAAAACTGTATGCTAAGGTACTGATTGAAAGGGTCATGAGGTCAGAAACTGATGGAAAAATTTGGGATGTGCAAGCGGGATTCAGAAAGGGAATGGGATGTACAGATCAAGTCTTTTCCATGCGTATGATCGCGGAGAAGTTTTTGGCCAAAATCCAAAAGGTTTTTTGTGCGTTCACGGACTTGGAAAAGTCCTATGACAGAGTGGATAGGGATGTGCTATGGCAAACACTGAACTCATTTGGGTTGAGCGCTGGCTTGATACAGGCATTGGAGTTTCTTTATAGGGACTCTAGTGCTTGTGTTAGGATCAACGGGGTCTACTCGGACTGGTTTGACATCCATAAAGGTGTCAGACAGGGCTGTGTGGCTTCCCCGTGGCTGTTCAACCTATTTATGGACAGTTGTTTGCAAAATTTGAAAGTTGAAGAATGCGGATTAAGAATGGGTGAGTTAACCGTCAAATGCCTTTTGTACGCCGATGATCAAGTTATCCTTGCATCGTCGGTGGCCGAGTTGCAAATGATGGTTACATTAATGAACAGATCATTAAAAGAAAGGGGTATGAAAGTGAACGCAGGTAAGACGAAGGTTATGGTTTTTGAAAGAGAAGAAAGTAAAACGATTTGTGAAATAAGAATAGAAGGGGAGTTGATCGAGCAAGTAGATGAGTTTGTATATTTGGGCTGCGTATTTAGCAGGGATGGGAGATATGATAAGGATATAGAACGATGAGTGAATGCAGGAAATAGAGTAAATGGGGCCCTGCACTCTATTGTGAAGAGTCAAAATGTGTCAAAAAAGGCACGTATGGCAATTCACAATGCTGTGTTGGTCCCTACTTTAACGTATGGTAGTGAAAGTTGGGTGTGGCAGAAGAAGCACGAGAGTAGAATCAACGCAGTAGAAATGCGGTCCTTAAGGAGTATGTTAGGGCTGAATCTGAACGACAGGGTAAGAAATTGTGTAATAAGAGAAGAGTGTGGTTTGCAAGATGATGTTGTGACCAGGATTAAGAAAGGAGTGCTTCGGTGGTTTGGTCATGTGGAAAGAATGAATGAGGAAAGAGTGACAAAGAAAATTTATGTTGCAGAAGTGAATGGCAGAGTCGGAAAGGGACTTCCTAGGCGAAAATTTATCGACCAAATTGGCGATTTATTGAAAATGGGCCAAATTAGGAGTACCCTTAACCGACGAGCATGTATGCGTAGGTGTATGGATATGAAGCAGGCGAGACAGGCGTGTCAGGATCGTGCCAAATGGAAGTCTGTAGTCTCTGCCTACCCCTCTGGGTGACAGGCGTGAGTGTTTATGTATGTATGTATGTATGTTCTCGAGCCGCAACCCAGTACTGGTAAGTGAACTGTAGCGCGGCCCCTACTAGTTGGAGTTACGACCTGATAAGACACGCAGGAAGTCGATGGATACAGGTGGCTACAGACCGTGCTTTGTGGCGTTCCTTGGGGATAGGCTATGTACAGCAGTGGACTTGTGAAGGGCTGTAATGATGATGATGATGATGACGAATTATAATGTTGGTCGCTTGACTGGAGTTTAGAGTCCAGCCACTCCTTGCTTCAGTCCTTAGGGCCAAAACAGCTTATATAGCATTAGAGCTTTTTTTTTTAAATTAGAGCTCTCACTGGCTCTCTTGACCGTCTGGCCCAAGGACAAAGATCAGGTCTATGATGGAGCAAGTTTGTCCAGGAGAAGCCTGTTATGTTAACCTTGAAGAGGTTCAGGTTATACGCACTCGGAAAAACAAACAGAAAGATAATATGATGATGATGTATGGTAACCTGCAGTACGTCTCGTACTCTGATAAAATAGATTGGAGATCACTACGAAGTGCAATCTAACTGACAAACAAGTAACTTGGCGACGGTGACTTAAGCTGCAAAATCTATTTTCCACCAGCTTTTTGTCGCCGATAAGCCTCCTGGCTCTGCGTTCCACCAAGTCGAGTACGACAAGTTGATATTTTGCTAAGCCATCGCAAAGGTGACTACAATACTCCATGCATGTTCGGACTAGAGCTTTGTATAAAGTTAGAAGTTAAGTTGTCCAGGCGTGAAGTATCGCTTCACCTTGTTTAGAATACCCAGTTTTATGGCCGCTGTTTATGCTTTCGACTCAATGTTAGCGCCAAAGTTGAGGTTAGCACTCAGTAAGAGCCAGATCGAACGGACTAAGTTTCGCAGAGTTGAAAGTGATCAGATTGTCAAGGTTTGGATCTGCCGCCAATATGCACTACAGAAAAGGGATGAAAAGTTCCATCCCCAACTCGGCAACGACTTTTTTGGGATCATCATGAATTAAAGTCCGCATCCAATCCCAATTCGCTGACCTGCTGACACGGCGGCGGCCTCTATCGGACACTGTACTACGGATCAGACTGTGATCAAAATAGCCACGGATGAGCTTTGATGGAGACCTGATAACCGTCCGGATGAGAGATCAATAGAAGGTCCATCAGGGAAGGTGTAAGATCCTTCAAATCTGAAAACTGCGTAAGCGAAGTGACCAGTTGTATCAGACCATATGCTAAGACAAAGTCGTAAACAGATCTTCCTACATGATAGTACGAGAACCGAATCATTCGGCATGGTGGACGTTGAAACCAGTGCGTTTACCGTATAAAATTCTGTGTTTTATTTTGCGCCAACGAAATTATCGGTTACCGATTGTCTCACGTGAATTGCTTTAGACGGAAAAGGTGCAACGTTTCACGTTTTTGTAACACCAAATAATTTAATAAACTACGTTTTCACGTACTTAGGGTGTTCATGGGCCGCAGTGCCCCTTTTTGCTATGTGGTTAATCCGGCACTGAGGTGAAGTTGAGGGCGTCCCCTACTAGATGAGTAACAACCTGGTAAGACATGCAGGAAGGCATTCCTTAGGGGAGGCCTATATTCGACAGAGGACTTGTGAAGAGTTGAAATGGTGATGATGATCTTTGGCTTGTTACTTGTTAAATTGTCACTTCTGTAAGTATAATTGTATTCATAGTCCGCTGAACAAATAACATCCCGTTCTCAATTGTCGGGTGTCGGACCCGACAGAAAATCGGCTGCTTTAGTGGCAGAACATTTGTATGATGCTGTTCACAGTTATCCGACACCGTATTTTTGTCGGCGCCACCAAGAAATGTCGGGTGTTTTGGCAACCCTCTACGTCCGAAAAATATCGCATCAAATCTCGTTTGCCAATGAGTGGGTAAGTATGCCGCTTTCACATTTTGTGAGATGTCAGACCCGACAACCCTCTATATCGCGGCACGCACGCAAAGTTGTTGCGTTTTCATTGTACCCAGTTTGTACACATGTAGGGTGTTTCGTAATAATGGAAAAATATAATGATTTCTTAAATTTACGCGAACACTACACATTGAATAAAACTAAATTTACGGATTCTATCGCGTTTATTTAACTGATTTTCCTTATTTTTAATTCCCGACGTTTCGGCTGCTTTACAGCAACCATGGTCACGGGGGAACTGAGATGTTTGACGCCCCATGGGATCCGACAACCCTCTCCCAGTTTAGTTTTATTCAATGGAAAATTATAATATAAGTCCCGAATGTGATTAATTCACACTAGTTCAAAAAAAATTGTTTTTCGGGACAAAAGAAATTTCTTTTCTTGCCTTTTTCTTTGTTTTCCTCTAAAATAATACACCACAACAAATTTTCGATGTCCATCGTGTATACTTGCTTCGCATAGACTGCCAAAAAAGGCTCCAGCTTCAAGCGGGTCTGACAACCGACCAGGATGGACATTCCATTAATTTATTTCGATTAATATACGACGCCCGGCACCCGACAAGTGGGAACTAGCTCCAGCCGGCTATACATTTTGGCGAAGCGAAGGCCACCAACGTATGTCATCGCTCGCCATGCTGGCCGAGTGCAGGCGAGTGCCAATGTATATACGGTTCGTTTGACGTACCTTGCCGCCACTCGGGATCGCTCGCCACGGCTCGTCTCACTTCGGAAGTGTCGGTTTTTCTGAACAAATCAAAAGCGCTCGCCTGCACTCGGCATGTTGTGTCCATAGGGTCTTACGCGGATTAATCGTTGATACGTGTCAAATGCCGATACTATGCAGCATTCAAATTCTGGGTTTTATAGTGTTAAGAAAACCGAAATAGCGTGGGAATAACCAGGTTTCCTGGAGCGCGAGCTTTAGTATGAAGGTTGGAACTGTGTCGCTTCCGCAATTTTTGAATGTTAGGTTTTGTTTTTTCAATTAATGAGCATCTCAAGTAATGTTCTATATTGGTACGATTTCTGGCCTTTATTTTTAGTGTCACTAAAGTTGAGAACCCACTCTCACATCCGTAAGTAGTGGCACCGTTCAAAGAACTAATTTTTTAAGCTGTGTTAATACTCGTAGCAAACGGTTTAACATTTTTGAGCTCTGCCTGCTACATTAGGATGGATATATGCAATACCTACCAAATATACGCCAAAATGTGCAGAGATCATAATTTTGGAATTCCAGTTTTAAAGTATTATCCAGGGCTCCAAAGTCTTTGCCAGAGATCTGTCTGCCAGTAAGAGCCAACTGTCAAAGCTGACGACTGAGTGTGGCAGCACCGTTTCCGGGACACCTGAGATTCTGAGTGAGATTGAGAGGTTCTATGGGCAGCTGTACACATCATCGTTGGAGCCACACGCAAGCGTGAGTAACGATCCAAGAGCAAGTCTTATCCGACACTATTCCGAAGATATCCCGGACGTCAGTCTGAGCGAGATTAGAATGGCTCTCCAGCACCTTAAAAAAGTCCCCGGGCGAGGATGGAATTACAGCGGAGCTTCTGAAAGCGGGTGGAAAACCGGTACTTGAAGTCCTTCAGAGGCTCTTCGATTCCGTCCTCCATGGTGGCACTACTCCGGAGGCATGGAGCAAGAGTGCGGTGGTCTTGTTCTTCAAGAAAGGTGATAACGCCCTCTTATAGAACTACAGACCGATATCCCTTCTGAGCCGCGTCTACGTGCTGTTTTCGAGAATCATTAAGAATCGTCTCGCACGCAGACTCGACGACTTCCAGCCTCCCGAACAAGCCGGTTTCCGAAAAGGCTTTAGTACCATAGACCACAAACATACCCTTCGGCAAATTGTACAGAAGTCCGAGGAGTACAATCTGACACTTTGCCTGGCGTACGTGGACTATGAGAAAGCCTTTGATTCCGTCGAAATTTGGGCGGTGCTACAGTCTCTTCAGCGGTGCCAAGTTGACTGTAGGTATATAGAAGTGCTGAAGTGTTTGTACAGTAGGGCTACGATGGCTATCCGAGTACAGAACCAGAGTACGAAACCTATCCAACTGCAGAGAGGTGTAAGACAGGGTGACGTTATTTCCCAGAAACTCTTCACCGCAGCATTGGAAGACGTTTTCAAGCTACTGAACTGGAAAGGATACCTTCGATTTGTCGACGATATAGTCCTTATGGCAGAATCGCTGAAGGACTTAATGCTCAATGACCTCAATAGGGTGCCTCCCAACGGATAGGTCTTAAGATGAACATGGACAAAACAAAGATCATGTTTAATATCACATATCACATATGTCACACCTATGCCGGTAGTTGTCGGGAGCACTATGCTCGAAGTTGTTTTATTACAAGTACGTTTACCTGGGACAAATAGTGCGACTAGGTAAGTCCAACTTCGACCGAGAGGTCAATCGACGGATTCAAATCAGCTGGGCAGCGTTCGGGAAATTACGACACATCTTCTCGTCAGGTATACCTCAAAACCTGAAAACTAAGTTTTACAACCAGTGCGTGTTGCCAGTGATGACAGTAGTTACGATGTACCAGTTCTGGCGCACTGAGTCAGAAGTTGTACAAGTACGACGTTCGTCGATTCACGATCCTAAAAAAAAAAAAAAAAAAAGGTTTTGGCATGCTCTGATCACGAATCTGCGGTCCATTTTTGCGTAGGATGTACGGTTCCGGAGATGTGCAGATCAATTAACTCTTATTTAATTGATATCCGCTTCGAGCCTCAACCGTCATTAGCGCTCCATTGTCCTTATCTACTTATCTATTGTTGATTGACTACCGTCATTATCTATTATTCGTCGGCGTGTGGGTCGGCTTATGCTATTGTATTATACTCCTTTGTTCCTATCTACACTAATCTGACTCATTAATAAAACACATTACCCAATTTTGTTAAAAGTTTTATTTATAAAATACAAAATCTTATTACTTATTATCTATAAAATAGGAGCGAAACATCTCATCCACTAAAATATCGTTGTACAATGTGTTCCCTGTAAATATACTCGTAAAACTATGCATTGAACATCCCTGAAACTTATATAGCAAATACATTAAGCAATATTCGCCACAAACTGAAGTCCACTCATTCTGAATCCTATCAACATTCCAGTTCCATCTTTTACAATTTCTTTTAAAAAACTCTAGATGATATCGTACAGGTGCCCGTCCGAATGAATTAAAATATTGACCGACGTCATTCGTATCGATATATAAAGCTACCCAATGTGACCCTGGTTTATCATCTGTATCCAAATTGCATATTATATACGTTGGTACGTAGGTGTACATGGGTAGTTTATTGGCAGCATAAACATTATTTTCTAGAGTGGGGTGAATCTTTTTCAGATGTTGTTGTACATCTAGTGTATCCATAATATTACTGCTATTAGTAGATTATTACAGTACCAATCTACTCAATGACTAATATAGGAGTGATCAATTATAGTGATTTCTAAATATTAAATTGCATTCTTTGTGTTATATAAATCGTATTTGAGTCACCAATACACTGAACAAGACACGACAGGAAGGACGTAGGAATGTAGAGATAAGCAACAGAATGTAAGGTAAGTTTGTTGACGCATAAAGATACTATCAATTCTACTGCAGAAATTCTTTAGATTAGAATTATTACTCACTGGTACTATATAAGACCAAGCAACTGCAGTCATGGAGTTAGTGTATGGTCGTTTGACCGCAGTGGATCTATCAATACTACGTTTGTGTTACTTCAACGCATCAAAGGCCATGGATGTAAGTGTTTATTCTATTGACAAACTTACTTTTCTTTCTGTCATTTTCTTACGTGTGTATGATTTAGTGTTAACAAATTATATTTAAATATTATGTGTGTGTATATGGTTAAGCCGTGGTAGCTCAGATGGTTAGCGCAAAATGTAAAATTCACAGTACGCGACCCGGGTTCGATCCCCGCCGGCACCAATTAAATTGTTAATTACAATTTTAAGTGCTGATTTACCACGTGCTCAGCGTAGCCCTAAAACCCTCTCAGAAATGAGAGGAGGCCTATGTTCAGCAGTGGACTTTAATAGGTTGTAACTTTAGCTTTTTTAACTTTTATGATTAAGTGTTAACAAATTGATATTAACATGATAACTGTGTTGTTGCAGAAATCATTGAGCTTCGATGAAAATACCTATAAACAGTATTACTACTCGCCACTCTCCCCTCAAGAAGAGAGTGATGACATCGTCATTAATAATAACACATGCGATGGTGGAAAAAGAAAATCGCAATCGATTGATCATTTTTTTGAAGCTGAATCAAAAATAAAAAAGAGGAAGCTGTTATCATCAACCGTAACACGAGCCGCTAGAGATGGTGTATCATACATTTCTACTAATTCTGACGACGGAGACCAAGCGACGCATCTCATCAAAATTGAAATGTACGATATGAAGAAGCTATCCAAGATTCCAACTACTGATCATTGGAAACATGCTTCCACGAGGATTAAATATTACGTAAAGACTAATAAGGATAGCATCTACGACAACACAAACGCCCTCGTATACAATATTACAAAGACAATAGCAGAAAGTGAAAAAGTTAAAAAATACTTTTTTAACAATGACAGTCATTAGCTGATCATTAGTGAATGTGATTCTGTTTACTTAAATTACAGGAAGACAAGAGCAGAAGAAAGAGATGAGTGTGGCATACGTGTACAGAACACATCATTGAAGAACAAAACTACAACACTGAGTGGAGATGAAAACGAGAAGAATATGCAGTACTCAAGAGCTGAATATCCATTCTTCAGTTCAAAATCTAGCCGGTTGCTCAGTTTCGAAAACTGGCCTCTCGTTATGCGACAGAAACCTGAAGATCTTGCAGAAGCCGGTTTCTTTTATACTGGCCATGCAGACAGGACCAAGTGTTTCCATTGTGGTGGTGGCTTAAAAGATTGGGAAGATGATGATGATCCTTGGCAGCAGCATGTTCAGTGGTTTAGTCAGTGTGCTTATGTAAAATTTAAACTCGAACAGAGTTTTGTATTACATTAAATAGAATATTTATAAAGAAATAAAAAAATAATATATTGCATACAATTTGTTTTATTTAATTTTATAATGTTTCACATAGTTACATACACACAAAATGCATTACACATAACTCATAAAATCTATCACACAACACATATTATAACCTTAACTACTATAGTCTACAGTAACATTTCTGTTTTTATCTATCTCAATAATATTATCGAACTCAGCATAAACTATACAGTTAATTGTTTGTATTAGTGAGGATTCAAATCGTACTTCTAATCTTACACTACCATGCTTTATGAGATTCCAATGAGCTGATGAGTTGGCTGATAAATCAGGAGTTAAGTCAAATGCTAATAGACAGTAACCTTTGGCATACTGTTCACAAGAGATTCCATTTCCTTCATTAAGAAAGTGAATACCAGTTCCCGAGAATAGAGTATGATATGCTGATGTAAATATGCTATTATTAAAAGATGGTTGCAAAGCTTTTGAAGGTATTTGTTGACCATCAATATATAAGCTGAAAGAATTAATACCATAGTTTTCAAAGTTAAATGGATTTTTAGTAAGGGAACCATTAAATGCAGAATTGTTCACAAATCCAATTATACATCTTTTGGGTACCTGCCCTAAAAATATATTATCAAGAGTTTTTCCTTGAACACCCGATGGAATTGTTAAAACTTTTACTTCAGCTCGAGTAATAGGATATTTAGCAGTGGTAGAAGCTAAAACTTTTTGATGTGCGAGTAATACACTTGGATTAATTCGTGCTCGTCGAACAATAAGAGTTGCATCCGTAATGCAAACTTTAAACTTTACATCGTTTGACCCAGCAATTAAATTAAAGCTCTCTCTAGATCGAACCAATTTAACACTCATTTCAACACCATTAATTAAAAATTTATCTTGGTTGAAAATGTCACCGTGAAGATGACCAATCATTTCTATTTCCTTACTTTCACTAATCAATTCCTGTCTTTTAACAAATCCTATGTTTTTACCATCCGTAGAATCCATTTTTCCTGCTGTATCATACCAAAGACTACAAGTAAGATGAGATTGTTTAGCAGCAGGAGCATAGTTTAAAAGGGTTTCCATGTATGCTCGATATGCATAGGTATTATTAGGTGGTGATACAAGTTTTTGGTTTAAATAAACATCAAGTTGACTAAAAAGTGAATGCAGCCAGTTATTTACAGGTGCTACTATTGTAGTAGATATCAAGTTAGTTGAATCTTGATTTAATACTTTTGCCTTTATGTGGAGTAATGTATGAGACAAATCTATGTAGTCATCGCCTGTCCCAGGAACTTGAAACTCGATAGGTCCATCATCACCAAGAGATGAAATTGGTTTATAATGAATCCACAATCCATTTTCAATGCTACTTTGTGTAGACGGTAGTGCAAACAAATCCAATTCTGACTTAACGCACTCGCAAGAATGATTATGAAGGAAAGACATATTTAATTTGAAAATATATCTTTGTTATTTTTTGGTTCTAGACCAAGTTTTTTTGCAGCTTTCACTTTAGCAGTTAATGGTGGAATGAACGAGGTCAATCGTTTTCTTTTAGTTTTATACCCAGATCCTGTCATGTTAAATTGATCAATTTTCTCATCAGCCTTTCGTTTTAAATTCGTACTAACTTGCTTTAGACGATCTTTTATTGAGGCTTCCATAGGACGCGCTTGAACCATATCCGATAAAAGTCTTACTCCAGCGCTTAATGCCTCCTTACCAATCACTCGAGCACCACTTGAAAGTAAAGGTAAAACTGATCTAAATAACCCCCCTAAGAAGCTCCCAATACCATGACCGCGTTGGTATGGTGCACCCTTATAAATTACTCCAACTCCTGACCCAGCTTGATGTGTATAATAATTTTCATATGGACATTTATGATGATTACGAAGGGAATTCATTATTATAATTTTCGGAAATGTAGTTTAATACACACGGTGCCAAACTGGAATGGTATTTTTTGTCCTGTGCTCGATCTTATAACTATTTCCAGCGTATTGAACTCTCTTCGCATAACAGGTAAGTAGTGAGGTTGAGAGAAAACGTGCATTTTATTTGCACCATAAATGTATTTTGTAGGATCTAATGAAATGACTCGTAGTAAAGGAGTCATAACATCACCCACAATCTGAGGATCGATAATGTCACAATATAGAAAGAGTTGAGATGGTAACCCTAAGTGTAAATTAGCAGGACACTTTCCAAAATTTCTCTCTAGGAGATTTTTATTTGGTTCATAACCTAGTTGTAAACTTAATTTGGGTGATAATGTTACGGATGTTATATTTTTATCCAAAACAGAAATAGACACAAATTTTGTTATTTCATCATAGCGAAATTTCAAGTTCTTTCCGATACCATTTAACACTCTTAAAATATGCTCAACGTTATCATAGTTGGTAGCTGGAATATGTTTTTTGTAGTACACTGTGGATGGTTTATCTTCATTAGGCATTAACATAGATTTTGTAATGTATATAACATTTTCATGATCTTGAACAGTAAACATGGTACATGGATATTGAAACTCGACAACTCCAACCGACCATTCACCTTCTAATTTAATAGCTTTCGGTAATTTCGTTGAAAAATTTGTGGTCTTGTTATCAGGAAAATATTCCATTGAACTATTGCTGAGCAAAGTTAAATAAAAACTTTCTTTATTCATATTTCTTTTAAACTAGAAGCTAAAATCCAACTGTTAAATTTATCTGGATAACCTTTCCACTTCACTAATACTTCTTTTCTGTTACCTGAGTAACGAGTGTCAATTATTTTATCTATTTTATATTGTGAGGTGGGGTTGTAAGTGATTTTCTGTAATTCTCTTTCATAAAAAGTACCAACTATTGGTTCATTTTGTAAATCTGTTATTGTATAAACAACCCATGGAGATCTATCAATTATTGAAGATATAATAAATATTTCATCACTCCAATTTGATTCATATCCTTTTTGGAAAGCATGTTTATATTTAGTTATTCGAACATAATCACCCACATTGAAATTTGGTTTAGGATTTTCTAAAGAAAGTTTGTTTGACCGTCTATCATAAAGATTAGTCCAAACTGTCATAATATTGTTGGAATTTACATCACATGGGCACATCTTAATACTAGAGTGAAAGCTGTGATTGTAAGAGTATATTAAATCTTGTAAAACATCTATATATCTATAAGTATTATTATGAGTGAAATAACGCCACATTTTCATTTTTAGTGTTCTTTGAAATCGTTCAACAATACTGGCCTTAATGTCAGGATTGTTAGTGGTATAGTAATTAATCTTTTTGGATTTAAAGTATTTTTGTACATCTTTTGAAACAAATTCTGTACCTTTATCAGATTGTATGTGAGTAGGTGTTAAATTACTTTCAGTAAATATACTTTCAAAACATTCTTTAGTTGTTTCTGAGTTTTTCTTTTTCATTGGTCTTGCAAAAGCATATTTACTAAATACATCAATAACACAAAGTATATACTTGAAACCATCATTATATTGAGAATAAGTTCGCATATCACTTAAATCAGCTTGCCACAGTTCATTAATATTTGATAGAATGTACCTATTACGCGGGAATTTTTTTCGAATGGGTTTATGTAATGTGTATGTTTCTTGCGATTTTAACCATTCCTTTACTTGCTTTTTATTCATTTTACCCTTCATGGCTTTTGATAATTTATCAATACTACCAAAACCAGCGGGATTAGATGGATCATAATAAATCCTGTTAATTTCTTCTAGTACGGGGTCCATTTTTCCCACTCAAGCCTTTTACGTATTTTAGTTGTAGACTTTTTATCTCTACTGCTCGGTGTAGAAAACTCTTGAAATTCAATCTCAGAGGGTTTGTTCAGATCTTTTGCTTGAAGTTGGTTAATAAACTCACATCTCTTTGGATTTCCAATATAAGTAAGTGGTACTTTAATATCTTTTAATGGTTCAGCAAATCTATCCCAACCTACTGGATCACTTCTTTTTAAGGGTCTTAGTGAATCATTTATTAAATCAACAATATTACTTCCAGGAATTTTTTCATTATCAATTGTGACTGTACCTTCATTATCCCAATGTATTTTACCTCTACTTGTTTCAACTAAGTTTAATAATAACTGTCCTTTTTTATTATAAGTTTTTGGTATTAAACTGAGTATTTGAGCTGGTGTGTAAAGTGGATTTTCAACATTTTCTTTACTTTTGATGGATCGATTCTCCTCCAACAAAGATTCAGCATCAACTGAAGTTTTTAGATCTCTATCTTTATTTTTAAAACCAATTTTAGACTCGTTTGAATCTTCATTAGATGTATCAGAATAAATTGGTAATCTGAGTGGTTGACGATCCTCTTCGGTAAAATGAAGGTATCTTTGCAGTGTTTGTAAATATAACATCCATTTCTTTCGGTCTTCCGTCTTACTATTCATAATATTTTGCATTTCGATATCTAATCGAGATAAACTACTACTCGTATTAACCTTATTTTCTTGTTTTAATTTTTCAATCAATCCAGGTTCGATAAGTATCATTTTCTTTGCATTTTCCATGTTAACTGGCTAGTCCACTCACTAATCCACTCAATATTGCACCTAATATTATTGGTAAGAAAGCCCCTCCTTTTTGTATAATTATATTTTTTCTTAGTTTATGTTTACACTTACGCACTAGTTGACGGAGTATATTTTTGTGTTTATTCAATTTTTGTTTATCTTGATCTTTAAGAGGTACTTTTCCTTGTAAAACGTTATGAATACACTCACAAATACAGTTAATTTCTTCTTCATCACACGTTTTAAGTAATGCTCTTTGATATTTTGGTTTAAGCGTATGCAAAGCGTTTAGCAAATGTTTATGCGTTGTGAGTCGACGATGCATCATTTAGCAATGATTTGAAATGTTTGATTCTTGGTGTATTTAAACTCTTTTGTGGGGACGTAGACTGTGCAGAAACCATTAAATGGGAAGACATTTGTCTTGATACGACAAAAATCATTGGTATTCTGTTTTAAATCTACCATTAAATATCCATGCGCCTCTAGAGTTGCATCCCTGTAGGCATCTTCAATAAATTTTGGGTTATCTGGTGACACTTGTTGTGCTAAATATCTTATTTGAGTTTTATCTCGAGGGTTTTTAAAATATATTATATAACTTGAGTTTAAGGATATGTCTCTTTGCCCTTTACCCTGATGAAATAAATTTTGTGTTAAATAAAATACACTAAGATTCCTGTGATGACTACCTTTTGTAAATATATCCACAATTCTTCCATCGGACTCTCTCATTAGATCATCAATAATAACAAGATGTGGGTTTTCACCGTCAAACATATTAACATTTGGAATTCCTTGATGGTAGTTAACATTTGGTAAATTATATAAAGGTTGCATTTCATCAAAGCACCATGTGATCTGATTAAAATCACAATTACATATTTCTGTAACTGATTTTATGAAATTTGTTACAAAATTTGACTTCCCACATCCACTTGGCCCCGCCACAATAGCAGTAAACGGATGGATAAAGTGAAACATTATACACGTCTAAAGTTCTAAGGGGTGAAATAAAAAATGAAAGTGTTGGTGTTAACAATTAATATATATTGCAAACATTATATAAAACAGAATGATCTGTATACTATTTCTAACACAATTAGTACATCATAATTTTACAATCAACTCAATCTCAAATAAATGCACACACACACACACACACACACACACACACGCAAATATAAACAACAATTAACTTAAATTATTTACAATAAAACAACGATTAAACATGTAATAAACTCTACGTCATATTATACTATTATCATTATTTTACAATCAATACAAATTTTATTTACATGCAGACATAAAATTAAAAACTATCAACACTTACATAACGCAGTTTATAATGACCCCAAGCTAATGTTTCAATATTATTATCTAAAATATGCCTCTTTGTGTCATTATATGATAAACCAATCTTATTTAATTTTTGTGTAAAAATTGTGTGTTTAATTGATTTAAATCTAAGCATACTATAATATTGCACTTTTTTATTAAATAGAGAAGACTTATAATTATCCATGGTCATCTTTTTAGTGATACATTTATTTACGCCTTTTGCCTTGGCTATAGTCTTATTCTCTAAGTTAAAAGCGTACATTTTGGATCGTAAACCCACAAATTCTTTCATGATTTTACCATTATTTTCATCTTTAAAAAAACCTAATTTCTTTTTATTTAATTTTGGATATTCAAAAATATTATTTGCATCATAAGCTGAGGTATCAAAGTATGATGAAAGGTCAGGTTTTATATCAGAGTAAAAATCATCTGTAAATATATGATATATTAAACTATCCGTATCTGTATACAATAATTTGATTTTACTAAACTTTTTAACCATATAGTTATAATGAAAATCATACATTAATGTTTTTGAAATATCTAAAATGCAAAACCCTAAATAAATTGGTTTGTTATATATTAACTTTGTTTTTCGCAACTGAACCGCAACTAGGTTTTCCGAAAATACTGAAAGACTATGAAATTGTGGTTTAGCGATTAGATCTTGAGCACCTAAAGCTTTGCCCTGGTTCTCCCAGTGTGTAACTAATTTTATGTTAACCCTTTTTTCAATATTCTCCATAGTCTTTCCGAAGACTGAATTATTCATTAATTTATAAAAATCTTTTTCGAAACCTGATTTTGATAACGTTCTTAATTTTGTGTTTAGATCTATGTACATCTTCAACCAGCGAGACTGTTTAAATTTTAAAACTCTATGAATTTTAGTTAATTTAACCCCCATTTCTATGCACTGCTTTAAATTTCTGTAATGAATTACATATTTATCTTTATTATTTAAATTTGGGACTAGTTTATTTTCATTAATATTGTCTGCACAAATGTTTTCGGGGCATAAAGGAAAGTCCGAATGTAAATCATGAAGTTCATCTGGATATTCCAAATCAACTTCTAAAATAAAACCGAAGTTCGATGTCTCAGACACATTAAATTCTGTATTCGGATTTACCCATTCGAATCCACCAGTAGGAAGACATTGAGACATAGCCCAACCATATAAATTGTTGGCATCAAAATATGTGATATATGAATTTGGTTTCCCTGCATCATAATCCCCCATATATTTGTTATTAGCTCTAGCATAACGATTACTACATTGAGATACACCACCCCTGATACCTGATCTAATAAATGCAATTTTCTCATAATCTGTTAAAAGTTCTAATTCTATTTTTGTATATTTTAACATTCCTTCCCAACTTAAACCGGGTGCTGTGTAATAATGGGCAGGGTCTAAATCATAAGTATTAATACATAACTTTCTAAAGTTTTCAAATACATCGGTTAAAAGTAAAACGTCTGTTTTTAAATACAGGTTTGAATAATCTAGCATATTACAACACCCAAAGTGTTTCCAAACATCTTTAGCATGATTGTAATCATCATTTGAAATATGGGAATCTGTGAGCGAGCTATAAAAAAATTTTTGTTCGGGGAGCGATGTTAGGCTTAAACTATCATAATTAGTCATAAGTTCATATGGATAAACGCCTTTCCGTTTTAAACGAAAGAAATCTTCATCATTAGGATAATTTCTACGTAATTCTTGAAATTGATCATTACTGAGATTTTTGGCCAATTCTTCTAATTTACATGATAAAAACTTAAATGAATCTATGAATCTTAATATAATTTCGTGGTTATTCATTTTTAATTTTTTGGAAAAGGATATATATTTTTCTTTATTTTGAGGGATAACTTCGACTTCACCATCACAAAAGTTTAACGCGTGAACAATAAAATGAGCATCATAGTGACTAAGGTTGTGTAAAAATATTGGTATATAACGAGGTTTTCTGAACTTCGAGCTACATGATTCGTGAGCAACACCTATAAAACTACCGGTGTACCAATCAAAATCATAAAAATGTTCTGCTAACTCTGTTTCACAAATATGACAAATGGTTGCATTTGAAATTTGGTTTTTGTCTTCATTTGTTAGCGGAAGTGGAGGATATTTTTGAAGTCTATTTATTTCTTTGAGATTGTTAGATAAACTTTCCATAAACACTTATGCACAGTTAGGTCCGCAATACGTTACATATTTTGATAATTTATCATCATATGAACATTTAATATAATAACCAAAACTATGTACTTCATGTTTCTGAATATTGTGTGTGAAAGGTTTGGAAGGATCGTTAGAACATGATTCTATTGGTTTTAAAAATGCTTCAAAATCAGCATAAACTACGAATGGTATCTTCAACTTTTTTTCATAACTATCAAATTTAATTTTATCATTTGAAATAGGTTGACCAAACCAATTCTTTTTTTTTTAAAAGTTTCACTGTTTGGTAATTCTGTACAAATGTGGGCACAATCGTATTGTTCATGGTTATTTAAACTTTCCTTAGATGGAAAGTGAAGTAGACATGCTTCGCAAATGTACATGATGTGACCGTCTTTTGAAATTTGTTTACTAACTAACCGCGATAAATTTTTTATGTAACAATAATGATTTTTTGTATCCTTGGAAAAAAATAATAAATTGATATGTCTATCTTTACGACACTTTGTTAAAAATAATGGACCTACTATAGAATTACATCGTTTTTCTTTATTATATTCTAACCCAAAAACATTAATACTAATATCATTTAATTTCTCTACTTTTGCTATGTCAGAAATTTTAACTGGAAAGGAAATACCATCAAATTTAAGTTTATTTGCATGTTTAACGTACGATGATACACGATCCGCGTTTTTGTTTACGGGATATAACGCCGAGAGTAACGCCCATTTAAAACAAAAATAATCCTTGCTTTTTACATTTATAACAGCCTTTTTTAATTTTATGTCACGAGGAAGATCTATGTATGAAGTACCGCGTAGGGGGTTAAATTTATTAACATTCATGTCTATAGATTTTATGTTTTTTAGACTCCATCCACTATCTTTTTTTTCAAATGCACTAATTTTAGTAGTAATTGTATCATTTAAAGATGAAAAAAAATATTTAAGTCATCTCCTTGACAAATAATATAGTTAAGCGTTTGAAAATCGAACGTATCATGAATATCTTTAGTTTGTTGAACAAAATCAGCATGCAATATGAAGTTTACTTTAAAAATTATGTGTTGATGAATACACTCTTGTATTAAAAATAAAATATCATCTTTAATAGAATTTAAAAATAGTTCAGGAGTTTCAAAATTTACCAATGTCGAACTATCTACTCTACTCTTGATTTTATAAGTTAAAATCCTATTTCCAAAAGCAGATTCAATAACACTAACGTTTGATAAAGAATTATGTGAATTTAAAAGATTATTTTTGTGAACATTACTTTTAAAATGATTAGCTAAATACCGTTTCTTGATAAATATATGACACGTTAGACATTCCACTTGATCATCGTTACTGATACTGTTCCCTGCAGAGGTAGGCGCTTCTGCTTCCGTTGTTGGTTTTTTGATGATCTTGGGTTCTTTGCTGCTCGTTCGCTTCGTTCCTCTTCCAAGTTGTAGTGGTTGACTACTAAAATGTTTAAATGTATTAAAAACTGTACAAGACATTGTGTAAATTATGATCGAAATTAATGTTTATTTTACTTACTTAAACTGTGTTTCAACCATCGCACAGTGATTATACAACTCATCATCATACGATGAATCGAACAGTTGATCCTTCTCCATTTCATCACAAACTTTAGACAACTCCTGATTTAATTCGCTGTTGAATAGTTCCGTATTCTCTTCCATGGTTGTGGATAAGAAAGCACTGGTGCACACTTCACTGAAGTTTGCCATCCTTATAGTAAAGAAGAAAATAGGTAGCAGAGTAAGTAACAGTTCAGTGTTGGTAGACCAACTGATACCCAAATTTCAAATAATGTCCGATATTTAAGTCTAACAAAGGAATAGAAATAGAATATAATGAGTACACGGAAGTAATTTAAGTAAACAGAATCACATTCACTAATGATCAGCTAATGACTGTCATTGTTAAAAAAGTATTTTTTAACTTTTTCACTTTCTGCTATTGTCTTTATAATATTGTATACGAGGGCGTTTGTGTTGTCGTAGATGCTATCCTTATTAGTCTTTACGTAATATTTAATCCTCGTGGAAGCATGTTTCCAATGATCAGTAGTTGGAATCTTGGATAGCTTCTTCATATCGTACATTTCAATTTTGATGAGATGCGTCGCTTGGTCTCCGTCGTCAGAATTAGTAGAAATGTATGATACACCATCTCTAGCGGCTCGTGCTACGGTTGATGATAACAGCTTCCTCTTTTTTATTTTTGATTCAGCTTCAAAAAAATGATCAATCGATTGCGATTTTCTTTTTCCACCATCGCATGTGTTATTATTAATGACGATGTCATCACTCTCTTCTTGAGGGGAGAGTGGCGAGTAGTAATACTGTTTATAGGTATTTTCATCGAAGCTCAATGATTTCTGCAACAACACAGTTATCATGTTAATATCAATTTGTTAGCACTTAATCATAAAAGTTAAAAAAGCTAAAGTTACAACCTATTATTTCTGAGAGGGTTTTAGGGCTACGCTGAGCACGTGGTAAATCAGCACTTAAAATTGTAATTAACAATTTAATTGGTGCCGGCGGGGATCGAACCCGGGTCGCGTACTGTGAATTTTACATTTTGCGCTAACCATCTGAGCTACCACGGCTTAACCATATACACACACATAATATTTAAATATAATTTGTTAACACTAAATCATACACACGTAAGAAAATAACAGAAAGAAAAGTAAGTTTGTCAATAGAATAAACACTTACATTCATGGCCTTTGATGCGTTGAAGTAACACAAACGTAGTATTGATAGATCCACTGCGGTCAAACGACCATACACTAACTCCGTGACTGCAGTTGCTTGGTCTTATATAGTACCAGTGAGTAATAATTCTAATCTAAAGAATTTCTGCAGTAGAATTGATAGTATCTTTATGCGTCAACAAGCTTACCTTACATTCTGTTGCTTATCTCTACATTCCTACGTCCTTCCTGTCGTGTCTTGTTCAGTGTATTGGTGACTCAAATACGATTTGTATAACACAAAGAATGCAATTTAATATTTACAAATCACTATAATTGATCACTCCTATATTAGTCATTGAGTAGATTGGTACTGTAATAATCTACTAATAGCAGTAATATTATGGATACACTAGATGTACAACAACATCTGAAAAAGATTCACCCCACTCTAGAAAATAATGTTTATGCTGCCAATAAACTACCCATGTACACCCACGTACCAACGTATATAATATGCAATTTGGATACAGATGATAAACCAGGGTCACATTGGGTAGCTTTATATATCGATACGAATGACGTCGGTCAATATTTTGATTCATTCGGACGGGCACCTGTACGATATCATCTAGAGTTTTTTAAAAGAAATTGTAAAAGATGGAACTGGAATGTTGATAGGATTCAGAATGAGTGGACTTCAGTTTGTGGCGAATATTGCTTAATGTATTTGCTATATAAGTTTCAGGGATGTTCAATGCATAGTTTTACGAGTATATTTACAGGGAACACATTGTACAACGATATTTTAGTGGATGAGATGTTTCGCTCCTATTTTATAGATAATAAGTAATAAGATTTTGTATTTTATAAATAAAACTTTTAACAAAATTGGGTAATGTGTTTTATTAATGAGTCAGATTAGTGTAGATAGGAACAAAGGAGTATAATACAATAGCATAAGCCGACCCACACGCCGACGAATAATAGATAATGACGGTAGTCAATCAACAATAGATAAGTAGATAAGGACAATGGAGCGCTAATGACGGTTGAGGCTCGAAGCGGATATCAATTAGATAAGAGTTAATTGATCTGCACATCTCCGGAACCGTACATCCTACGCAAAAATGGACCGCAGATTCGTGATCAGAGCATGCCAAAACTTTTTTTTTTTTTTTTTTTTTTTTTTTTTTTTTTTTTAGGATCGTGAATCGACGAACGTGGTACTTGTACAACTTCTGACTCAGTGCGCCAGAACTGGTACAACCTCTCTACAAGTGAGCCAGAACTGGTACATCGTAACTACTGATGACCTACGGAACCGAGACGTCGTCCTTCACTGCTGGCCGTATGAGGACGCTCAAAGTCGCTAACCGAGCTATGGAGAGGGCTATGATCGGAGTTTCTCTGCGTGATGAACTTAGAAATGACGATATCCGCAGTAGAACCAGAGTGACCGACATAGCTCAACGGATTAGTAAGCTGAAGTGGCAATGGGCCGGCCATATAGCTCGAAGAACCGACAACCGTGGGGGCAAAAAGGTTCTCGAGTGGCAACCTCGTACCGGTAGGCGGTACCGGTAGACCCCCCACTAGATGGAGTGACGACCTGGTAAGACATGCAGGAAGTCGATGGATGCAGGTGGCGCAGGACTGTGCTTTGTGGCATACCTTGGGGGATGCCTATGTTCAACAGTGGACTTGTGAAGGGCTGTAATGATGATGATCCTCGCGCCATCCGAGATCCTATTTTGGCTGTCATATCTTCATCCTCACAAATGTTTGCACAAAAAAAAAACCATTTTCTACCGGTGATACGGTAGAAAATGGTCTTAATATCCGAGTTCGACTGACGATTATTCATTGCTGCAGTGAGTTTATTACTGACAATAAATGCCGAACCACGGATTTTTTAAACGTGATTTTGTCAACTTTGTCATGTTCCAGTTGCTGACAAAGTTATAATATTGACTTACCGCCAACTTAAACTCTGCGCTGGTACAATTAGGAAATGCAATGCACAGGCGTGCCATATTCGGTTTTATTGGTCTAGTCTTCGTTATGTAACTAATTACTAGCTTGTTAACCTAGCAAAATACCAGTTTTACACCCACAGTGTTAATTACCCCCAAATAATAAGGAATCGTGGCTATAAAGTATAAACGAACGCACCACCTATTATTGGTTTGCCCGCTTCCGTTCTGGAAATTTCGTTCGTCGTGGTCGTTTGAAAACTTTGGTCGATAATGACGAATTAAAGGCGATGTAGGAAGTTGATGATACTCAATCTACGGCAGAATTAGCAGCAGCTTTCGACGTTAGCATCAAAACAATATTGGTCCTTTGACGTCAAATTGGCAAGGTAAAAAAGCTTGACAAATGGGTGCCCCGCGAACTCAATGATTGCCAGCGAGCAGTACGCGTCGAGACCTTGCTCTGCTCAACATGCACACAAACGAAGAAATTTCGTACAGCATTGTTACCTGCGACGAAAAATGTATTCTGTCTGATAATCGCAAGCGCTCAGCAAGTTGGTTGGATAAACGGGCAATGCTTAAGTGCTGAACCAGGAAAACTTACCCTTACTTTAAAAGTGATGATTACTGTTTGATGGTATAGTGACGTTGTGTTTATCACAGCTTCTTACCGAACAGGATGAGCATTACTGCAGATGTGTACTGTGTAGAACTAAACACAATGATAGAGAATCTCGCACGTCACCAATCAGCTTTTGTCAATCGCTCGTCCCCGCTGCTCCTGCACGACAACGCGCGATCTCATACTGCATAACAGACGGTCTCCAAGTTACAAGAGCTGGGGTTGGAAACTCTCCGTCATCCGCCGTACTCACTAGACCTTGCGCCTATAGACTTTACTTTTTTCAGAATTTGGTTAAATTTTTAGCGGGAATAAAATTCAATACCCAAGAGGCAGTACAAAATGGCTTTGAAGAATTTCATTCCTCCCTTCCAGCTGATTTCTTTAAGAAGGGCATCAATAAACTGCCACTGCGTTGGCAAAGATGCATTGATTGCATGTGTGATTACTTTGATTAATACACCCATAAAAAAAGATAGCGGTCAGTTTGAAAAATCGAAATATTTTTGTTACGGATTATTACTTTTTCGTATTTTTAGATTATTTGCTTGAAAATATAGAATTAGAATATTAAACAATAAAACAAATTCAATTGTTTTTCCATATAAAAATAAATTTAATCCAGTTTAAATAAAACTAATTTTTACGGATTTTATCGCGTATATTATTTTACATTCCTGACGTTTCAAGCACTTTAAAGCATATGGTGTAAAGTCCCCCCCCCCCCCGCCCCGCGTGACCACGTAACCACGGATGCTGTAAAGTGCTCGAAACGTCGGGAATATAAAATAAGTTAATGTACGCGATATATTCCGTAAAAACTAGTTTTATTTAAATGAGTAGATAGTGTTCGGGTAAATAAAAGAAATCGTTAATCCAAGCTCACGCTCATTCAGAAATCTGCCTTAGTCAATTTTAACGATTTAAAATATTTTTTCGAGGAGAGTTGTGATTAAAAAATGCCAAGAGGATTATCAGAAGTTTTACGAGCAAGAATTGTACTTTTGAGAGAAGAAGTCCACGAGAAAAATAGCACGCATAGTTGCCGTATCCCAATACTATGGCATGGCCACGTTGCAGAGGTACCAGGGAATAGATAATTTAGCTGATCGACCCCGCGGTGGTCGCCCAACTGTTCTGACTACTGCTCAGAAGCACTTTATCAGATTGCTGGCAGCCCGTGACCCAACAGCAACGCCACTAGCCCACTGCATGGTTTACTGGACTGCAGTGGGTTAAGCTCCGGCAAAATGAAGAAGATGAGATGAAAACATTTGGCATAACGGCCTCTTCGTTGACGAATCGCAAATCAGTACTCATCCTGATAAGCGACAAGTCCGTGTCTGGAGAAGACCTGAAGAATCTGAAAGGCAAAGAACTGCCACTGGAACCGTTCAACCAGGCGGGAAATCGTTGTCCTTTTGAGATGGAATTGTGATTGGAGTTAGAACGCATTTGATCCCGTATTGACGCTCCATATCGGCAGTTAAGTACAAAACAGTCGCTCCTGATGGAATTATCAGACTATTCCGAGTAAACCACGGGCACGAATTCGTTCTGGTTGACGATAACGTGCCCGCACAACGAGCTTAACGAGTCAATGCTGCTCTCCGAGAATACGATATCACAAGGTTAGACTAGCTTGCGGGCTCGCCTGACTTTTACCCAATAGATTATGCTCTTAAGCGAACTGTATGGAACCGTCAGCCACCTCCCCAGACAGTGCCAGAGATCAGGGAAGCCGCTGTTCAAGAATGGGACAGGCTGCCGCAAGAAATGCAGGATAGCTTGATCCTCAACATGACCAGGAGTATTTCCGCCAGGAGAGGAGTTATATTGTATTAACTAAAAACCTTCTATTGATAAATTGTTGCATAAGTTTTATTAAATAATCTTTTGCTTTCCATCGAATTTCTGTTACAATTACATTAGGATTGAATTATATATTATTAATTTTTGATATTCCATGCATATACCTTCTGGACAGTTTCGAGCTTTCGAAGGAAAAAGAGAGAGATCTCCCGCCGGGTAAGGTGTTCAGCCCGGGGGACGGCCAACGCTCCGCGTTGTATCGTAGCTGTTTTGACATGTTTACTGTACTTATTGAGTTCCATTTATATACTGGATGACTTTTTTTATACCCTCTGGAAAAAATAGGGTGTAATAAGTGAACGGAATAAAAGCCTATGGCACTAATATTTTACATTTTTTGTTTTTACATCAACATATTAAGAAATGAGCTATCAATAAATGGGCACTAAAATTGAGTGCGTATTATTTTAATTTCGATAGTTTTTAGTTGTTTATTTATTTATTTAAAAATTTTTGTTTTCATTTTTTTATAATTGAAAGTTTATTTCAAATTAGTGATATTTATTGATAGTTCAATTGCATAATATTATGTTAACGTAAAATTAAAAAAATTGTAAAATATCAGTGCCATAGGTTTATCTTCCGTTCACCTATTACACCCTATTTTTTTCAGACGGTAAAAAATCACCAATATATATAGCGACAAGCATGGTAGACCAATTGAATTAGAGCCCGTGAGCTCTAGCACGTTTGCAAACAAAGTAGTCTTGGTGTCTGTTTTAGTCCGTGGGACATATAACTTTAATGTTGGTTCTCTTTACTGATGATAGCACTGCAATTATTGAGGGCACTAATCCTAACAATTACATACATACATATAATCACGCCTCTTTCCCGTAGGGGTAGGCAGAGACCACTTCTTTCCACTTGCTACGATCCTTACATACTTGTTTCGCTTCGTCCACTTTCATTATTCCCTTCATACATGCTCTACGGTTTAGGGTACTCTTAACCTGGCCTTTTTTCAAGACGTCCCTAATTTGGTCTAGAAAAGTCCGCCTAGGTCTACCCCTTCCAGCACTTCCATTCACACTCGCCTTATACACTTTTTTCGTCAATCATTTTTCAATTCATTCTCTCGATGTGGCCAAACCATCTCAGCATACCTTTCTCAATTTTTGTCACTACATCTTCTTTCATAACACAACGTTTCCTTATCTCACTATTTCTAAGAAAAAGAAAGAAACAATTACCAAAACGAAATTAATTACTCTAGGTATATGTGAAATCATAAAACGGCTTGACACTAACAATTTGATAATAAATTTAAACAAAACTAAAATAATGGGTTTCCATCAGCGTCGTGCACATCCAACATTCCTGTTACTTACAATAACTGTTTGATAGAAGAGGTTACCAGTAGTAAATTTCTAGGTATAACTATAGACAATAAACGCACTTTGAAACCCCACGTAGAAGATACATGTAAGTGCATGAGTAAATCCATACTACTAGCATACTTACTTTTTCAATTATCAAAAAAAGTGAATATTGAAACATTACTGATAGCGTATCATGGCTTAGCGGGATCGATTCTTCAATATGGTATTATTTTTTGGGGACAATCAACTGACATAGAGACTATACTCAGATTGCAAAAACGCTGCATTAGATCATTTTATACGTGGTAGAGCCATGCTGCAGTTATATTAGTAGTAGTATAGTTGTAGCACGAATGGGTCGGCTCAACCGGGGAAAGACCACGCTCTCACAGAATAGCAGCGTGAAATAGTAGCTTTGCTAGGGACAAACTGATCCCACGTACGCAACGTATGCAACGCATTATTAAATCTAAACGGTAGAATTTGTACGCCTACGAGGGCGACACTGAAAATTTCGGGAATCAAGGAAGTGACACGACATTACTATTTAAAAATGTATTTATTGCTTTTCGAAGTATTCTCCGCGAAATTTGACACATTTTTCCATACGATGGAACCAATCATTGAAGCAACCATTCCATTCGGAAGTTGGGGTCTCCAAAATGGCCGTTTTGTAGGCGTCCACAGCTTCTTCAGGTGATGAAAATCTCTGTCCACGCAATTTATTCTTTATTTTAGGGAAAGTATAGAAATCATTAGGGCTTAGGTCGGGGCTGAACGGCGGATGGTCTAATAATTCTATATTTTCTTGCTCTAAAAACTCTTGTTCTGTGTGCGGTGTGAGAACTCGCATTGTCGTGATGGAGGATGATGCGGCGGTTGCAGTTCTCTTTACGGAGTTCAGAAACGACCTGTGACAAAAAAATGCTGGCATACCATTCTGCATTAGCCGTTCTTTGTCCCTCAAGAGGAATAGTCGTAACTTGGCCGATTTTGGAGACAAACGTGGCCACCATTTTTTTTGCAACACTCCGTGAACGAACAATTTTGTTGCCTTTAACTCACTTTCGAACACCCAAACTCGTGACTGGTTTTTTGTTTCGGGTTCGTACGCATATATCCAGGATTCGTCATCTGATACGATGTTGTATACAGCATTTGAGGATCCTGCGTGGAATCTTTCGAGAGTTCTGACGCACCTAGTAACGTGAGCCGCTTTTTGCTCTTCACAGAATGAATGCGGTATCCATCGGGAAAACAACTTTTTACACCTAATTGTTCATGCAAGATTATTTGTATTTGACTCATGCTAATGTCTAAAGTTGCCTGAATTTCGCGGTATGTCACATGTCGATCTTCCTCAATCAGCTTACGCACAGCATTAACGTTTTCTTGGAAGACTGCAGTTTTTGGACGACCTTGACGGGGATCATCACTGAGCTTGACACGTCCACGTTGAAATTCAGCAAACCAGCGATAAATTGTGGTTTTGGATGGGGCTTCATCACCAAATGCAGAAATCATCCGGTCAACACACTGTTTTTGTGTTAAACCACTTCAAAAGTTATAATAAATCATCGCTCTTAAATTTTCTCGAGTCAATTCCAGGGCCTTTGTAGTTAGAACATTTTTCCGTTCTATAGAAACTGGCATTGCATATTTAGTTCCACAACTCTCCAAAGGACAGCGCTGGAGTAAGTTTACGTTCGGAAGTGCATTGTTTTAGATAATTAAATCAAATTAAATGAACGTATCACATGACTAAATCGACGTGTTAATAATGTGAATTTAGATATTTTCACCAAAAAATGAGTTAAACAACTAATTTTATTAAGATTTAGCTGCTTTAAGTCTAGTTTATTCGTTTAATTGGAAGATGGAATATTGGTGTTTTAATTTCTAAACGTGACCAGCACCCTCTACCACCATTTTGTTTGTTTTTGAATTTGACATTGGCGTTTTGTTTTTCTGACGTAACGATTGTGCTTTGAATGTTTTGAATTTTTTATATTTTTCCTATATTTTCTTACAACTTGGCTATTCTTGGACTTTGATTATCTTTGCTTAATATAGTGCCCATGCACGTGAAAGGGACTTCGATCATCTGTTTTTCCTTCGGCCATAGTTCGTATAGTTTAGTGATGGCCGCGGATAAAATTTGCTATGTTTTAGGATGTACCAAGAGCTGTGAGTAAATCTAATTATTTACAGGTTTTACCAGTCAATATATTATTTCTTCTTTCTATTTTATATATAAGTCAGTGTCACCTTGGGCAACAATGTGATACCTAGCGCAGACGGAGGTAGCCCAAGAGTTCTGCAACACTTTTCCACCCTTAGAGCCAATACCTTGCTATGTATACTTACATACATAAAAAATGGGGGGGGTTCCGGCACTTAATTCTTTTAGGAAGGGGAAGGTTCCTACTCCTCCCCCCATCTACCCGTCCACTCGGCGACCAATAATTCGTGCAGCAGATTACTATAGAATTACCCTTATAACACTACTACTTATACTACTTTCATTACACTTTTCAAAAACGCTTCTAAAATATTAATTTTTTTTGTAGGTGAAGATGGCTATATACTTCACAAATTTCCAAACTCTACAAAAGATTCAACGCGCTTTTGTACACGGGTTCAAGCAGTTGGTGGAAACTTTCTGTGCTTAGATGATATGTATATGTTTAAGTACCGCAGAATTTGTCATACACCTTTTGAATCCAAGTACTGGACCGGAGTAAAATGTTAAGCAATACCAGCATTGCATATGAGAGGTTAGTAAAAATTTGCATTAACATTGTAATGATCTATTCTTAATATTATGAATGTTAAAGTTAATATGGAAGTTCGTTCCCCAAATAATTAATTTTACTATCAAACATGAATAATTGAATGTTTAAATTTTGAATCATTGTTAAACTATGTTCTGCAATACTAATTTTCAACTTCCATGTTGATGAAATATTATGTATGACATGTAAAGCAATTTTATGGAAAGTTTGTTATTTCTTATTAACAGTTTGATTCAAATGATAATAAAAAGCTTATAAATTAAGGCTTTTTCAAAGCTCATATGAATATCAAAATCTACACCAGTTTATAAATATTAAACTTTCTCAGAGTACAACTGGGAAGAAACATGAGTTTATGTTATAATAACAAATATATAGTGATCTAAAGATCTTTTCCAGTACTAATGAGAATATATATTGCACCAACATACTATATTGTACAATATGTTCAATGTTTAATTATTTTTTAATCATATTGTCCTTTAGTATCTATTTAAAGTTATGATGATCTTCAATTTGATATCCCATTCTTTCATTTCATTCAATCTTATTTAAAGTTTAGATGCCCAAATTTGTGCAGTATTCATAAGAAACAGAACAAAAAAGTTAGTATTTTATTTGGTCTTATTACCAAACTTAATTAATCACAAGAGAAGTTACTTGATTTGCCTCCGTCTTTGTAAAATTCGACATTGCTGTAAGATCCATAATTTACATTATAGTATGCATATTTTTCACAGGTGTTCTATTGTACAACTAATACTAATCATAAACTTCCATTTTAATAAAATGGAATGTGTAACTTTTAGCTTCATTTTTATTTGTTTTATTTTGTTATGCTACTTGTGGTATTTGTTGTTTGATATTGTCTGTTGGAAGATGTTGGTAGTCCTTCAGCCTTAGTCGTTCAAATTCTACATGGCTAATATGTGTATGCTGTAATTTTTTGCTGATTGATAGTAGAGGAATTAATCTTTGCAATTAATAAACCCAAGCAGGTTAGAATTTTTATTAGAGCCATCAGTTCACATTTCTCTTTGTACTATTCTTAAGTTGTCAATATATTTCAAGTACAATATAATCATTCATTGTATATATTGATTTTACAGGTGCTGTTGCTAAGATATCACCCTTAGCTGAAGTTACAAATAAAAATAATACTCTTAAAACACGTTATACACAAGAAATTGCTTCAACATCAAGTTATGTGCAAGGGACAACTACTGCTCAAACATCCAGTAAGTTAAAATTGATAATACCTATATTATTTATAAATAAAAATTATTGTATAAATTAAATTGAGGATAATATATTGTAAATTAATTTTATTTAAAAAAAGTCCCACTGGGTTTTGTGCTGGTTCTGGTAAAGCTTTAATATCAAGTTGCTTTAATAGGGGGTTGTGAGGCGGGGGGAAGGGAGTTGGAGAGGGATAGATTCGTCCCCCAGCTGTCCCCCCACCATGAGATGCATGCCATTTTTATATTAAATGTCAAAGATTAAAACTTTATAAAATAATTTATAAGAAAAATGACCTTAATAGGTAGTCGGGGAGGGGGCGTGACCCCTCTTCACCGAAGCAATATCAAAGTTTAGTTGATGGAGCCCCCGTTATTTCTGGGTGGTTTATGAAAAAATAACCACAAATCTTTCTAACCAAATCTATCTGGGTTGGTGTGCCCCAAGTCCCGAGCTTGCTTTGCTCGCTCTTGTACCAAATAAAACACCAAAATGTTAACTTTAATAATTACTTTAAGAAGCACGAATGTAGAATAAATGCTGTAGAAATGCGGTCTTTAAGGAATATGCTAGGGTTGAATCTGAATGACAGGGTGAGAAATTGCGTGATAAGAGATAAATGTGGTATGCAAGATGATGTTGTGACCAGGATTAAGAAAGGAATGCTTCGGTGGTTTGGTCACGTAAAAAGAATGAATGAGGAAAGAATGACAAAGCAAATTTATATGGCAGATGTGAACGGCCGAGTCGGGAAGGGACGCCCTAGAAAAAAGTTTATCGACCAAATTGGCGATATTTTGAAAATGGGCCACGTTAGAAGTACCCTTAACCGACGAGCATGTATGCGTAGATATATGGATGTAAAGGAGGCGAAAGAGGTATGTCAGGATCGTGCCAAATGGAAGTCCGTAGTCTCTGCCTACCCCTCTGGGTGACAGGCGTGAGTGTTTATGTTTTTTTTTTACTTCAATAAGTAAACATATTTTATCACTTTTGCCAGTATATTTCATCATGTTTCGCCTGCACAAGTACTCCACTATTGCATTATTAAAATATACAATATCTTAAAAACGGTTAAGTTTCGAGTATGGTGTTATGATTCAAAATGCAATCAACTTGCTACAATTAAATTTATTTTCACTAAACTATAGTACAAATTTTCTTGGTCTATATAAATATAATGTTTTGCATTTTAATTTCAGGCTTGAAGGTGACTGTACAGGAACGGGAGGCAGGTGCTCTTCAATGATTGATTTATTGAACGTTTGTTGGTTATATTTAAGTCGTCTTATTGCTAAAAGTGTGTATCAGGTAATAATCAAAATTTAAACAGACAGATCTTATAACTAATTGCACGACGTGCTGTGATTGGTTGCCAACAATGACGAGCTCTGATTCGTAGATAAAAGTTTGGTGTTCCGGTGCGTCGCTAGGCGGCGTTAGTAGTCGCGCCAACAGTGACTAAGCCCAAAAGGACTCAAATTAGTACAAGAATTACAATGTTAAAAAATAAATAATGATTTCTTATATTTACGCGAACATTGCACATGATTAAAACTACTTTTACGGATTTTATCGCGTTTATTTTTACTTTTTATTTTTAATTCCCGACGTTTCGGGCGCTTTCCAGCACCCATGGTCACGGGGGACTGAGATGACTGACGTCCCAATGTCATTGTTAAACCCGGAGTACCTCAAAAGTGATCATATCCTAGATATGAAGTCTGCAGTTTGTGATCATATCCTAGACGGCCCCAACCATTACATCAGATTTGATAGACCACAAATCCTCGCGAAAGAACACCGATTCCTACCAAGGATGATACGTGAGGCTATTGAAATTAAAAAACATCCTAATTTCAATAGAGAAGGAGGCTGGGTACTACCACTTGCTTGGGATCCTATAATCAATAAAATTAAAACTAAACCCAAGCATACCACTGCAAGACCTCAGGACATAGTCAGTTCATTTTGCATAGATCGGACCATAAACAATAATTAAAAAAGCTGAAGGTACTCCGGGTTTAACAATGACATCGTGACGTCAGTCATCTCAGTCCCCCGTGACCATGGGTGCTGGAAAGCGCTTTACAGCACCGGATCGTCGGGTATTTATAGTTAAATATACGCGATAAAATCCGTAAAAACTAGTATTATTTCAATTACTGGTTTAGTTGACAATGGTGATGTAGTGAGGACTGAACTTAGAATAGAGGTATTCTAAAAACTATAAACAGCCGATATCATATTCATTTTGTGCTTGCAGTACAAAAAAAGCTGAATTAGCCTTAATAATTAAAAGAAATATAAGAAAATTGAAGGGGTCTGGCTTTAAAATCCTTGCTACTGTATGTGACCAGGGAACATCAAATGTTAGTGCCAAGTGGAACATAGTAGATAAATATTGAAATATGGTGGTGGATAAATATTGAATATACAGGGTAACATAATAGGTAAAATAATAGGAAAAACTTTGTTTCATAGCACATATGCTCCGAATTATGTTTTAGACACTTTTTATAAAATCTTTGATTAAAGAAATTAAGCAAAAGTGACAGTGAAATTCAGTCAGTCAGTCAGTCATACCTGCAGTATCTTTGCTCTCATTGGGGTAATTAATAATGTTTTGAAAACAAATCAAAACAAAGTTGTTAAAGACAAATATTTATTTAACATTAATTATTAATATGTTTCAGTTGTAAAGTTTTATTTGCAACCTAATCCACGTTGGTTAAAATTCGTGCTTTACTCTTAATTTTAGGTATTTTATCAGGTTACACTTATGTCTGCTTATTTATCCATCATCCAGTAGTTCATTTTCTCCCGCGTCAACATCTAAGAGCAATTATAAAAAAAATTGAATATACAGGGTAACCCTGTATATATATTTCAATATAAATTATATTGGTTAAGTCGACTTAGATCCTTTAGGGGGTTGTAATTTGCATCATTACCGACTATTACGACTATGAAACACCATACATCAAACCTAACCGTTTTCAAGATATTGGATACTTAAGTTTTTTTTTATAAAAATTGTCAACTTTTTGTCTATTGTACTATTTTTTTTGTAATTTGTGCATCTTATTTTATTTTTCTTATAACTTTTGTGTAGTAGATAAGTTGCTTTATTATTTTAAATACCAAGATCTTAGGTAAATAAACTAAATTTTATGTTATTTTATTTCGATTAATTTACTTTGTATACTGTCATTACTGTCTACTTATAATTACTGTTGGATTTATTAATTTAAAATTGTTACTTTGATGAAATATATTGATTGATCGACATTTATTTATTTATTTCTGAAATTGTGTAGATTGCTTAGTTCTTAATTTTTTTTACTGGTTATGGGTGTAAATTACCTGAATAAAGATGATTATTATTTTAAATTTTATTTATTAAATTGAGTTTTCTATTTTATGATTTACCTTTGATTACATAATTCTGCAACTAACTAGTTTTGTGCCTATATGCACAAAACTAGTTAGTTGCTGAATTATGTGATCTTGTAAAATTAATTAAAAATAATCAGTACACCAGGGATGGGGCTGTACTATATATAGAATATCGTCCGTTTAGTTCGACAACTCCACTATAGATGTCTCTGTACCACGGAATCGACTAGCAACTCTATTCCAGGTATATATAATGTACTCTGTGGTCAATTCCATTTTCTCAACGACTAAACAAGTTTGACAAAACCTTGTGACAAGACCGAGAATCTTTTTTAAATAAATAAATGGTATTCGATTTTTAAAACCAAGGAGTTTTCAATTAAAAAGATTTTAATATGACAGAAACAGTAAAAATATTCCATTCCCGATACTTTTAGTGCAACCTATGTAGAAACACACTTGTCATCCGCAACGTTCGACCTGTTGCGCCAGATCGGCGTGGGAACGTGAAGGGGATGTTCATACGCTATCCCACGCGTACGACTAGTGTGTTTCTATGTTCTAGATCTTACGTTCGCAACGCGTCAGACACGGATTGAACGTCTATGGTATACCACCTTCGATTTAAAATGGGAGACGAACTACTCATTGATTTGGTTAGGCGATATGAAGCCATTTATAATATTAAATGCATTGAATATCGCGATTCTATTTTACGCAATGCAGCATGGGAAGAAATATCAAAACAGCATGGCAAGCCTGGTAAGTACCTACTTATTACTGTATTTTTTGTACGCCGTGGTGCCGACCATCCTGGGAAACAGGCGTGGCGTTATGTATGTACTCGTATGTATGTTTTTATGTGTAGTAGTATATATTTGTAATAAAACAATACTAGCGGCCGACCGCGACTTCGTACGCGTTTATCCCGTTTATGCAACATTTTTCACTGCTGCTCCGATCCTATTGGTTGCACGGTTGGCGGTTTGAAGAACAAATGTCATTTTTGAAGCCATATTTGGAGGGCCGTCCTACTACAGGAATGAAAGAAAATGCTAGTGTGTCTAATGAAAATTCTCCTCTTCCATCCCCGGAGAGTCCATACGCTGAAAGCCAACCATCCCCTGAAAGTATAACATCCCGCACCAATACTCCTACGTCGAATACATCATACAAAAGAAAGGCAAGTCCCAGTACTGATAATTACTTGGCTGATATGATGAAAAGCTCTCAAGAAAATAGAAATAAAAAGCAGGAACTGGATGATCCAGATACATTATTTTTAAGCATGAGTAAAACTATGAAAAAACTCCCAAGACTGGATCAAATTCCAATTAAAATGGATTTGCTTAAAGCTATAAGTGAAGCAGAGATCAAACAACTGGAGTCACAACAAAATGTTTTGAGAACACCAATTGTTAGGAGTGACAGAAGCAGCTTAAACCGCCATAATGTAAATTCTGCTTCTGGGAGTTTGGTACAATCCCACATTTCATATTCTTCCCCATTTTATATACTTGAACTGCCCCATACCCAAGTTTCATCAGAAGCGGCTAATGATGAAGAAACTGGTGAGGTCGAAAATATTCACTGTTATTACGAAAATATCAATATGTAGGTAATAAAAACATTCTTCACCAATATTATTTGTATTATTTTCTATAGTACCTAGCATAGTTATCTCTACAATAGAAAAACAGACAAAACATACCGTAGACAAACTGCTAGCCGTTCTCTGGTACTAATTGGCTTCCGAAGACGTGTATGTTCTTTTTTTATGTCACATTCAATAATACTATGAATCTCCTCAAACTGTACTTTAGACATACGGAAGTACATAAAGAATCGGTCTTCATCACAAACCAATTTCTTTAATAATGTATGGTATTCACCAACATTTTCTCTTTCTTTATTTATCTCATGAACCCAATATCTTCTCTTCTTAACTGTTTTTTTTGTTCGTTTGGCGCGGAAATATACATTTAAAAATTACGTAATAATTCGTCCTTAAATTCACTGTCAGACTCGGAAAACATTGTACACCTGAAAATACAACAGCATCTAATGCCAATATGCGTCGTATACGTGGGACAAGTGTGCACACCAAGTCACCCACGTTGCGTTGCATACGTTGCGTACGTGGGCTCAATTTGTCCCTACTCTTATGCTGCTGTGTTTGGTATGGTGAGTGTAGAGAACCGACGACCCTTTTTACTGGAAACGAGGCATTCCATGTTGGTCCTCACGGGGGACAACGTATCTGTATCTTTATTTGTAATCGAGGATAGATGTAGATGTCTGTGGGCCACAGCAACCACTTATCATCAGGTGGACTGTGTGCTCGTTTGTCACCCTGTCCTATAAAAAAGATCAAGGTGTGGTCTACAACCGACAGACAGTTGTGTACTTTAAGTTATTAAAACTGTTAACTTTCCCGGAACAGTACATTTTAAATACTGCACTTTTTGTAAAAACCCACACTTATTTACTAAATTATCAGCAGTCATGAAAACTAATACGTGCTCAATAAATGAATCAATTATTAAGCAATTTAAATGTATACACAAAAGCTTTTTCAGACTTGCTCCTAAAATATTCAACAAAATTCCAATTGCAATTCAAATGCTGCTGTTAAAATTCAAAATAGCACAGCAAAAACTTTTTAAACTTGTTAGGTTTGTTGTGAGTCTTATTTCATTTTATGAATATTATTTAATTATTATAATTACAAAAATTGTAATTTTAAACTATTCGATTTGTGAAAATATTTGTGTCTTACGTTAAAACACAGCACACTACTAAAAGTACGACCACCTATTGTTATGTGTTTCCAAAGTAAATAAAAAAATTCTAATGCTGATTCTGTTAACAGAGGCACGTTGCAGCTATATTACGGATGTAGCCCGAATGGGTCGACTCGACCGGGGAAGGACCACGCTCTCACAGAATACCAGCGTAAAATAAAAGCTCAATGCTGCTGCGTTTCGTATGAGTGTAGAAAACCGGAGATACATTTTACTGGAAATGAGGCATTCTATCTTAGTGGTCAGATGTGGAAACGCATTTGCATTATAATTATTAATTGAGGATCGATGTAGAGACCTATACACCACAGAAACCACTTATCATCAGGTAGACTGCTCGTTTGTTACTCCCATTCAACATATAAAAACATCGTCAAATGCAATTAAAAGCTTGTGTGTGATCCATATCATACAAACCTGTATCATATTTACTGCTACAAGCAAGTAGGCGAGTCGATGGGAACAATCAAAGAAAACGCGAGAATATTTGAGCAACTTTTTTTAATAAAACTTTTTAACTATGATATAATAAATACAATAGAATACAATACGAACATTCATTATGTCTTGGGCATTTCGAACGCAACGGAGTTAGAAGGGGAGAAGGTTTAGAGTGCTTTGAGATTGTGGGCGGGGAAGGTTAGGAGAGTCGGGCACGTCACAGTTCTCGCCTTAGCGGAACGTTGCGCGTCCGTCGCTACGTACAAGATGAACAAACTGAGCGGTGAAACGGTGAAAACATCGTAGTATATGTAAACTTTTAAAACAAAATCAGATCACGAAGCTGGTATAGCAAGCAAACGTTCAGTTGTGTTCCTCTCTGTTCGCTAGACACAAGTTCTAAATTGTATTTATTATGAAACCTCAGCGTTACGTTACTGCAAATAACTTGTCAAAATCTTCGCCACGACGATTTGCACGCTATAACGCGACTGTATGCGTCTGGCGACGATGCCGCGGTATCTTCTGTACACATGTATTTTATACTTATAGCGTACAAAGCGCTCCGGACGAGTACATCAGCGACACATGAAAACAATTTTGCTCTATGACGTCTAAGGCCGTGGATACGTAAAAATATAAAAATAGGAATGGCGTATCGTTACATATCAATGTTACAGTATCAAGTCTAAGGTTTGTCCTAAACTAAGGCCACAAACACGACGACGGCACGGACGCGAGAACTCAGCGTTTTCCTTAAGACAAAAATCTGGTAAGAGTTAACTATTCTTACAATTCAGACTATTACTACTGCATTTTTAGACTATTTGGCTAGCTGGACTTGTCTTAAGTAAACCTGCGCGGCACAAGTGTCTCGTGCTCGCGACACGACGACATAAGGCGATGCAAAACCATCGGTCGAGGACGGCGCAATCGGTTGAGGATCGACGTCGGAAAACCTATATATCACATTATTCTGTACAATTTAAAATCCTTGGAAAATTCCCTTAAAGCGGACGCCGAGATCACATCGTTATCACACTCGCCGGAAACAAACTCCCGTAAAATTCGCTAACAAAATGTCTAAATATCGAAAAGTTTTTTGTAAAAGTTCGTCCGATAATCGCGCAGAGGAATTTGTCCAGTGCGCGATGAGCGCACGGTTAAAAATTTATTAAAATCATTTGGTACCAGACTCGTACATTTATCGATTACACGTGTGACTATAGTGGTATTTACACAGCGGTTCCTATGAAAGCTTTGGAGACACAGAAATCAACAAGTGATCTAGGTCTACACTTATGACTGTAGGGCTATAGATGTCACAACAACATTAAAGGCAACTAATTGCACTAGATTCAATTGTGTACGTGCCACAAGGTACTATACAACTAACAACTATACTACTAGTGTTTCAGGGAGACGTTCAACAGTATATTTTAAAAGACGTCTCCCTAAAACAATTGGTGTAAAGTGAAAGTGTTTATAAACTCTTTCATAAAACTTTGAAATATGCGTAAAAGAAGGAATCTTTACAAAAAAAATCAGTCAATATATAATTTAACGATATAGGCGTACCGTAGTGTTTGCGATCGAAAATAGTTTAGGTATTCTCGGACATAAGTAACGAAACTGCATAGAAATATGAACCACATCACTTTACACCTAATAATTGCAATAAGAAATTATGTGCCTCTATATAGATGGTTTATGTCACGAAGGCGGGCGAGCTTTGCGTTAGCAAAAGACACTTTAGTTATTGTCTTACTTCACCGCGAACATTTTTTTCGAAGTTTACTTTCCGTTCTAACATTATTTGTTAGTAATTGCAGACTTTTGGCTAACAAACACTAAAACAATGTGCATTTGCATCTTTGCCAACCTACCATCGTGAGATAAAAATATTAAACAACAAAATTAGTTATAACGATATATTAGTTGATAACTGTACAATAAGTTTTGTGCAATTGCACCGAACAGTAATATTGCATTTATTAAACTGCATTTTATAAGTAAAAGTTTATTGCGTAACAATTGATAATAATTGATTACATACAGAGTACGCGAGTATAACACCAACCTAAAATGCTTAACCTACTAAACACAATATTTACAAGGATAACACATGGTACGTCCACATTTGCCCAACGCTCGAGTTCGCGCGCACAAGCCAACTGTATGGTTCTCACTGTGGACCGCACGCCTGAATTGCGATCTCGATTTTAGCACCTTTCAAGGGCTACTGTCAGTGTGATGGCGTTTGACAATTCTGAAACTATTTTGTATTCGACAATTAACCTTGCCAGAGCGCTTGCTTAAGTATTTCGGTTAAAAAGTGGCTTGAAACTTTTTTCCACTATTGATCTCATTTTATAAGAATAAGGGCATAATATGTCATCTAAGTTATTTTTAAATTCCACCACAACCACCAGCATATGGTAAGTGGCGACGTTTTGCTGGTGGTTGTATAAACAAAACGCATCACACTGCAGTGCCGTTTAACATTTTGCTAATTACAGTTATCACACAACACTAACAGCTAAACTTTTTGACACAAAACTTACAGTTTATACACGAATATAGTGATTTCGACATGATCTAAACTTGAATGAAAATTTAATTGCACTTAGGCGCAAAATAATGACATTCGTAAACGACAAAACGGTCGACATTGGTTGAACGCATGATACATAAGAACTAATAGTACAATAAAAACCAGATATAGATTTTAGGATATGTGAAAAATCTTTATAACTTACATCAAGAGAAATACAATAACTAAGAGCAATGAGATCTCTGATATGAATACCTCCACAACTTTTAACTAGTCAATTAATTATACACCTAGTCCTTTAGGTAAACTCCGACATTCAGTTGAAAGCCTAAAGAAATGTTAATCAATGTTTACTCAAATGTTTAGTCATCTGGTTAAACTAAATTTTTACAATTTGCGAATGTTAGTTATTTTGGAAATTTTAGTTTAAATGTATGTTTTAAATTAAATTCCATTGGAAAATCGTAGGCAAGTGTATTTAGTTACAAAAAATTGTCCAAAAAAACACCATTTCTATATTAAATTACATCAGGTGATGGACACCATCTTGGGGAGACTGTTAGCATCACTATGGCAGTAAATGGAAGTTCTTGATTTTTGTGCTCTTGATTCAGCCATACTAAAGGAGCTGACTCTCGGTCAGTAAATTTGACTAAATGCTTAGGCGTACAGTTGCGTGCCCATGGACGGACAAACCGTAACTGGCTAGTTAAAAAATTGGGCCGTGACAAATGTGTGGAGCAATGATAATGTGGAACATCTAAATATGATTATTTGAAAATGAAAATACGATATAGCGAGAAAACGAAATGTTTTCACAAACTCTCTTTAAAACCGCATCCCTTAACAAACTGCTCTCAACTGAAAATAAATCAAAGTAATCGTTTTTGGCGCGAAATGAAAATAATTGATGTGCACTCCGATTAACGCTGCAATTTAATGTTAAGAAATCTTACTCGAAACTTTAATTGCTTACAATGCAAGTCGGTTCGGTTGGAGAATGTACACGCTCTTCAGATCTCGGCAGATGATATCTTTTAGGCCAAGGTCAAAAACCGCTACAATTTCTGAATTGCATTAAAAGCTAGCCGCGTACTTTTACGGCCTAGTATGAGTACGACAGTCGTATTCTAAAAGAGTATGTTGCTGCAAGCACATCAGCCACGTGTCGAGAATGCACTTGGTTCTCGATTGTCATTACCCACACAAGAACAACTTTTCACCTGAAACTATATCAATTACTTGTAATTAAATTAAAAAAAAGTTTACTTCAAAAAGTAAAAGTCGACTTCAAATAACTAAGAAGGATAAAATAATTTTTACAAAGCCTAAAATAAGATTAACAGCCCCGATTACAGAATGTTTTTCGTTGCCTGACGTCTGCTTTTAAAATCAATTTCGTCTAAATAGCTACATTAAAACTTCATACCCAATATTTTGCCACCACTAGGAGTGGAATTTAGTTTATAAATTGAAATGGGACAACCACTGAAGTATAACATATATAATTAAAAAACATTAATATCGGTTCACAACTTACGAAGATATCGCGTGACATCCATACAAACAAAAACTTTACCTGTTTTAATTCGGCTCGGTATCTCAATTAATTATATATAATAAACTTTTCGAAAACAGACGACAACATCGACAACACCGGGAATAAATTAAAAACCTATGTTTGTTTTTCAGTTGAAAGCGTTAGCATCACGCAAGATTCAAACGTTGGCAACATTTTGTAACGAACATAATCACAACCAACTAAATTTAAATGTGATATTCAGCTTACATATGTACCGAGAGACGTGGCGCTAGCCAGCGATATGTCCACTGATATATTTAACTCGATATGAATTTACTGCAGCGAAATCATACGCGCAACTCTCGTTCTAGAGCAGTGGTTCCTAAACTTTTAGTGTTGCGTGTGTGCACCTAAATCTTTTCGACAAATATAAATTATGGTGTGGTTGATTTTTTTTGATAAGGTTGATTTAAGTTTGCCCTAAAAGTAAAAACCAAAAATTTATTTTAATGTACAGTCAACGCCTTCTATTATAAATCATATCGGTAGGATTCACAAAACGACCATAAACTATAAAAATGTTGAATAAAACTATTATCTACGGATTTTATCGCGTTTAATTACTACTTTAACCTATTTTTATTATCGTGACGTTTCGGGTGCTTTACAGCACCCATGGTGACGTGGGGACTGGGATGTTTGACGTTCCAATGTCATAGTTAGTTCGGCTATCTTCAGTTTTTAATATTTTGGTCCGATTTACGCAAAACGAGCTTATAAATCGGACCAAAAAATATTAAAAAACTGAAGGTAACTGGACTAACTATGACATTGGGACGTCTCCGTGCCCCACGTGACCATGGGTGCTGTAAAGCCCCCGAAACGTCAGGATAATAAAAATAGGTTAAAGTAGTAATTAAACGCGATAAAATCCGTAGATAATAGTTTTATTCAATGTGTAGTGCTCGTTTAAATTAAAGAAATCATTATATAAAAATTTTGTACACTCTTTTACATTGAGTGATTGTATAATGCCTTCGCGGACCACCTTGGGTGCCTTCAGGGACCACAAATGGTCCACGGACAACCGGTTAAGAACCACTGTTTTAAATTACAAATAGAGACATATGCTGGGTACATTTTATAATGTTTGTGAGGAATTTGGACCCTCAAAATATTTTTCCATAGAATTTAATAGTCAAAGATGTAATTATATGCACGTTATCAAACATGCTACTACAAAGGATACCTTTATTTAGTAAACACTTAAACGCCATTGTAGAAAACATTGACGATTGACTGATTGAATAGGTTTTTATCGACCTATTGTTGTCCCGACCTGCTTCATCGACTGAACTAGGCTACCGGGAGGGAGCTGCAGCCGGACGCGGAAAACTGGACAGACTTTCACTCTTTTTTCAAAACTAATATAATGTGAGGATTGTGTAAATGTCTCTATTTTTTTTTCTTTTACACTTTATGTTTATTATATTTGTATGCTGACTATCTCATAACGTTTTCAAAGGTTCCTAGTTTCCAAATAATTAATTTATATAAAAGAACAGGAACCTGGCAATGGTAAACATAGGTTGTATCGTAAAAAAATTGCCCTAGTGTTTTTCAAGGATAAAACAGAGAAGTACGTTTGAATGGACTAAACGCCGCTCGGATATCCACTTAAACTACCAAAGAAACTTAGCTAGACGTAAAGTACAGACTACATGTTGCTATTCTAAATATACAACAATCGTAGATATATACATCAGCTATTAATTGAAATCTGAATTGAACACGAGCAAAACTTGGGAACACGGGTTAACATACAACTCTACATTACACCTGCGTAGCACTCTACAATAATTGAAGACCAAAATTTAATTATTTCGAGAATATGCTAAATCAATGTATTGCAATAATGTTTGTATATAAAAGTAGAAATAACGTAAATATTTACTTGTATTTTTTTATTTTCAGTTTTCTCTACACTACCAACGTTCTTGGTCTTTCATCGATTTTGAGAGTTTGGTGGCGAAGATCGAGTCTGGATGGGTGTGGGTGGCGAAAACGTGTTTGGAATCTTCGAGAATGACCCCAAACTTTACAGAAAATCCCATAATGTTTCAGATTATATCTTATAGTTTCTTGCGCTCACTTTATTCAACGCTCACAAAGAATTTATCCAGAATTGAAGTTAGAAAGTCACCAAAGCATTGTAGCTAGAATACATAAAAATCTTTTGTTCAAAACTATGTATGAAATCGCGACAGGGGACTGTCTCAAATGGCACTCATTGATTTGTTATGTTCACATTGTTGATTTGAGTTGTCATCAAAACCGGTGGGCTTTAGTTAATTAAATATTTTAAATAACAGTTCTATGGATGTAAACTACGTAAACAAATTATAATTTTAAGTAAACGAAAATTATCAAAATAATGAAAAATTTATTAATCTACGAACTCAAAAACCGTTTTACGTTGTAACCCGGAGTCAGCAAGTCCAACTATTGTGGAGCGCACGCACTCTTAACACTAATATCGAGATATAAATGTATTACTTTAGTAATACGCGCGTAGCACAATTACATCACAGTTTATATTAATATTGACGAACAAACAAATTGCTTTAGAAATGAACAATATGCCAGAAAATTGTGTTTTTTATTCTTTTCATATTCTAAATGAACTGTTATTGGGATATGAAGGCAAGAATGCAATAATTTTGTACAGGTTTCATTATAACTTTCGCAAAGACTTTGGATTTTTTTATACAACCAATGGCTGCAAACTTTCCCAAAGGAACATATCACAAAATTCTGCAGTATCACACTAAAACGGGACGTTGATATAATTATTTCAATTGAGTCAATATAGGTAATATTTGAATTATTGCATTAACTACGAATGTGTTTTATCTTTAGGAAGCTCACAATATTAGTAATGTATATTATAAATTGTTTAATATTGCAATACAATTAACTCTACCTACATTAAGAGCACAATGGGGAGGAAATAATTTATGACCCAGGATACTTTTACAGTATTGTGATTATCATAACAGTGTTCACGAAGCTCACTACTTTCCAAAAATAATTTGTTTCATTATTTTAACTTATTATCTACATTAGTGACAGACTTCAAACAACTATCAACGTATGTTACTTTAATGACAGCTAAGTTTGTCAACAATTGTTATGGGGAATGTTCCGATATTACACTGCGAGCACTGCTCAGTGTTCTCCCTGTTGAAAAATTCGTTCCGTTATTGACTGAACTGCCAGTATACTGCCGTACCCTTGGGAAATATATGACGTCATAAATCGCCGCCATTTTTGTACAGTGAGCACTGGCGCTTTCGAGGTAAGGTGCTCTCAATACTTTGATCGCATGATCAAAAATCTGAAAACAGCTTCCACGAATGATTGTTATTATTATTAATTAAGATTGTTAATCAAATAAACTTGGACATTAAGTTTTAAAATCAACAACATTCAAATAATATTTTTTTTAGTTGGACAGAAAACATGTACATGATAAACATTTTCATTTGGAAACAGTGTCAAAAATGACAATATACTAGACAGCGTTCCATTTAAAACAGCAACCAGTATAACAGCAAACTAAAAAGGAACGGCTTCACAGTATACTGAATTGACGTCACACCTTACAGTGGTCGCCGTGTATATCGTAACACACCCAAAAAATGATGTTATGTACAGGCCATCAAATTTCTATGGTTTCTTTTTGATTCATGAAATTAATATCAATTGACGTGTCAACTAGCCCATTAAAGTTAAAATACCGTTACACAAATACTATTAATTCTTTCACTAACACGCAAGTCACTTTGTGGAACAAGGTGCTGGTATTAAAGTAAAAAATGGGACAGTGAGAGAGAGTTAAAAATGTCGTCCTAGATGGCATCACATAATACATTCACTTAATAAGCTTAATCCCACTTATGAATAACTTTTGTTAGTTATCTCACGCCTAGTGAGGATATAAACCCACAGACATTGTCTCATGAGCAGTAAACGGAAGGAGTTTTATTAAAAAGATTGTGACTTCACTTGGGTCTCTGCTGGTCAGTTATCCATAGGATTTTAGTATTTTATTAAACACTGAGAAAAATTCATTAAACACTATCTGTTTAGTCAGTAGCTTCCTTAAATTAAGCGTACGGACTAAATTTGCCGTCGTACTATTTCCAAGAATTGATTGGTCCTTTAAAAATGTGCTTTTTGTACGTACATTAGGAACAGATTTACAAACATTAGGTTATTTCGAAGGTTACAGGCATTTGAGCCTTATTTTAAATGTGAAACTAAACTGGAGCAGCATGAAACAAGAAAGAAGTTTATATAAAACTATTTATTTACGGATTTTATGGCGTATATTAACTTATTTTATATTCCTTATTATACCCATATTCAAAAGAGAAAGCGGCTGGGTGGAAGCATTTGCTTGGCATCCTACAATTAATAAAATAAAATCCCAACCCAAGCATACAAGACTTCAAGATACTATAAGCTCGTTCCGCGTACATTGCACCAGAAATGAACAATTTTAAAGTGACGGTAGCCGTGGTTAACTATAACACTGAGACGTCGAACAGCTCAGTCCACACGTGACCATGGGTGCTGTAAAGTGCTCGAAACGTCGGGAATATAAAATAAATTAACATACGCGATAAATGCGTAAAAGTTAGTTTCACTTAAATTTAGTGTTCGAGTAAACATAAGAAATCATTATAGAAGAAGTGTATATATACTGTTTATGTAAATAAATATACAAAAGGAATGAACCCCAATAACAATCGATAAGTGCAATGATCAAAGATAGTCGGTATCGGAGGCCGTGAAGCCGTTCCACAAGAGTCCGCACCCACCACAACGGTGCTACGCAACCATAACGGATCACCTGTCGGCTGCCGATTCGGAGTTCGCTGGTTCGGAGGATTGTTCAGTAGATTGTTCGGTGGATGGCACGGCGCGCGGTTCGACGAGTGGCTCGTCAGCTCGCGGCATGGCGCTGACGATGTCCGCGATGACGTCAGGCGCCATGGAGCTCATGGCGGTCAGCAAGTTGTTCGTAAGCTCCGCCGTCGCAGCCTCATCGATTGGCTTCGTTTCGAACTCGTTACCCAAGTTCATGCCTTGCATGGATTGTTCCAGGCCGCTTTGGCAATTAGACTCTGCAAGATTAAAATACCACTTTGTAATGTTTATTTATTTATCTACATACCATACAAATATGTACGATATTTAACAAAATTAATAAATCATAACATGCGTACAGTTCACACGCGGTAGAAACGAAACTTTCAGAAATATGCTTTGTAATAGTGCTCATCTACTCCATTCTATAAAGAGTTACTTTATCGAACAAAAATTTATTGACTCCCAAGGTGGTACATACACACATAGAATAATTTAATATAATATTTGTTAATTTTTGAACGCTTTACTTCATCAGTTTCGAGTTATATTATTCACCTTAAAACGCCACACAAAGAGAAGAACAATGGGAAACATATATTACATATACTGTATATTAACTGAAATGATTGAAATAAATGAAATAAATAATTTTTATTCAATATAGATTATTGCATAATACGTATTGAAAGTCACTTTTTATTAACCATTGATTCGGAAAAAATCTTCTGTCCTGGGTAGAACCAGCAAAAAACCGAACCCATTTTCTAGCAGGCTAAATCTTATAGATGTATATGTTTATCTCTTTTTAGTGTCGCTTTCTTGTTTCATCCAGTTCTAAATAATACCGATTCTAAAGAAATTTTCACTTCTAACAAACTAAAACTAATAATTATGATACAGTCCTACTCCACGTGGGAGCGTGTCAAGAACGCTGGCTGCGTTTCCTCGCTGAATGACTATACTCAGTCTTTGAGCCAGAAAAAAACCAGCCTCCTTATCGCCAGCAGCAACAACCAGTCGCGGATACAGTTCATTTAGGAACCTCACCACACTTGGACCCCACGGGCCGATAATTTTATTTTATAGTTCTGTCATTTTTATGAATAGAATAAAAAATACTGAACACGAACTTAAAGCTTTAACTTATTTTTATTACATCCTATGTACCTACTATGTGTTAAAAATAACATTTTTCGTGGGATCTTCATTGGCTTAAGTTTTCCATTTGTACTTTGATTTTAAATAAAATAACAAGAAACAAATTATGATACTTAGTAGCATCAATTTAAACATTTTTTTTAAAATAGGATCGATGGCTATCTATACATATAAATATTGAAGTTTCAATACTAATAACACATAAACAACCATTTTAAAATATTTGTGTCTGTCTGTCAAGGCTAATGTTTGGGACGGCCGACCCGATTGTGACGAAACTATACTAACAAGGCTAGGAAGTATCTAGGCAATATTTCATCCGAACAACTGGAAAACTGTACCCGGAAAAACGAAAAATTAATAAAATATATCTTTTTCCCTTTAATTATCTTAAATCCAAATAACGGCACATTAATATCCTGGGTTGCAGTAAACAATAATAATAATAAAAAATATCTAAAATTATTTATACATAGAAGTTACACGACATATAAGCCTAAAAATTGTGTTGATGCATAAACATTATGGTTACGTCCGGTTGTTACTCAAAAGCTCAAAACAGCTATAAACACCAAGCTAAAAACTCCGATCTAACTCCAAACTTTTAAGCACAACAATATTTAAAGCCAAAGGGTGCTCATGCAATTTTAACTGTTTTAAAGTAATATTTTTCTAACCAACTCTACATTAGCAGTTCCGCCACTAATCACCTGAACTAGGCTGAAGACTTTTTACAACGAAAACTTAGATTTCTGGTACTTTTAGGGCCTCATTTGCCGTTCACAGTTCGTTCTCGGTCCGATCTCGGTCTGATTTATTATAAAGTAAGGGGATTCAACCGAAACTTGACTGTTACCTAACAGTATGAATACACACACATATTTTTTACTTGATAATATTTTATCGAACCGAGATCGGATCGAGAACGCACTGTGAACGGCATTATAATGAGGATCGGCCCTTAAGCGTCTCTAACCAATCGGATACGACGACCTTTTGCCACAGGGGCGGAACTACTTAGGAATGAGGTGAAATATTTGACATACTTCATAGTTTGTTTTTGTTTGAAGTTATTTTTGTTTGGAAAATGTAAGGGTTTCTTTGTGAAATATTAGTTATATTTTATATTAATATTACTAAATTAATATTTATTAGGTAATTTTATATTATTTTAATAATATTAATATAACATAATATAACAACTTTAACAGATTTTAAATAATATTTATTATATTTTAATTGATTTAATATTGTTGCGCGCCATAGTTGATGCCTGGTGCAATGCGGGTGATTGTTAGCGCCAACTAGTATAAAGTACCAGAAATAGAAGCGTCAAGATCTTCCTTGAAAATTCACTAGCACCATCTAGTGTGGAGTAGCAGAATTAGGAGAGCTTTCTAGAAAATTCCTTGCTAGAACTTACGATATTCTGCTCGAAAATTCTAGATATTTCAGTGGAAAAGACCTATATAAAGCCGGTTAAGGCCGCGACCGGAAGAGAATTGGCGATTCAAGCGGAGACTTCGGAGCGAAATGAAGTGAACTAAAGTGTTAAGTGTGATTAATTATTACTGTGTTTTAAGTTTTAATTGGTGTTCGGTAATTAAAGTGTCAATTTTGGTAATTCAATCGGCAGTTTTTATTTTCACGAACCTTAAGCGTCTTACAATATTAATATTAAATATAACTACTATAATCTTTGAGTATTCAACCAAAGGAGACAGCATCGCAAAGCATACCCCTCTGCAAAAGGTACGAGAGTCCGACTCATACTCGTTATATAAAACTAGTTGCTCCGCGTCGTGCGTCATTCCAAAGTGATCGTGCCCGTAAATCGAGCTCCGACAAAATGCCGAATTGCAGTGTAGTTACATGAAAAAAAAACAATCAAAAACGTCAAGTATCAAAAGGATAATGTGACTTTTCCTCTGTGAGTATTTTTAACATAATATTAAAGTAATTTTATCATTAAAACTCGTACTTTGTGAATATTTTCGTCCAATACCAAGTGTGGCCATCATAGTTCATAAAGTAAAAAATAATCTATTTTTAAATAAATACAATTTCCTACACAAGTTAAATATATTAACGAAAATATACTAACTAAATCAGTTTGTGATGAATAATAATCACTACATATACATAGATACTACATAGATGTGTAGTGGATTTTGTTAAATTATTTATATATTCAGCACAAATTCAACAAGATACTGAATATTATATAATTTAATATAATCGATAACTAGTATTTATCAAAATATTATACAAAATAAAGGCCAAATAAGTCTAATCGAAACTTGCTACTTCGCAGCAAAAGTGTGCAATTTTTATAAAAGTAAACTGGTATCACTGCAACCGAAAGTATTGCACTATAGTGATGGACGCCACAACTTTAGCTATCGATAAGTTAGTTAACCATGCGGGTTTGTCTGCCGAACCGGTTTGTAGTTTTTATTTAGCTTTTACAGTAAAGTATTACAAACAGTAGTAAATTTTTCTATTATTGGTTTGTTTTTACAGATTTATAAAGGATCCTTTTAGGCGACACACTTGGATTGTAGCTTGTAGAAACCATGAATCGTGGATACCCAAACGGACTAGCACCATTTGCTCCGAACATTTTGAAAAATCATATTTCATACCCCAAGCTTACAATAAAAGAAGCTTAGATGACACTGCAGTACCAACCGTGATCTTTGTGACCCCAATATTGTTTTACTTGAAAATATTTTATTAAGTTTACAAAAGCATTAATCTATCAAATTTAATTCATATATATATATATATATATATATATAATATTCCACAGCTATCACACAACGCCATCTAGTCCCAAGCTAAGCAGAGCTTGTGTTATGGGTACTAGACAACTGATAAACATAATAATATATTTCTAAATATATAAATATTATAGATAAATTACACCCAGACACAGAACAAATGATCGTGCTCATCACACAAACATTTGTCCTGGGTGGGAATCGAACCCACGACCTCCGGCTTAGCAGTCAGGGTCACTAACCACTAGACCAACAGGCCGGTCAAATATATATATATATATATATATATATATATATATAATATCTTGAACCTTCTAACTTACGTAAGTAAATTAGTAAATTATTTATTTTAGGGTGATCGTGGTGATTGCACAACATCAGCAACATCGAAAAAAGAAAGCTGGATGTTCCGGAAAAATTGTTGTCTCGAAAGTAACAATTTGAAAAAAAATCTTTATATAGCCCAAACTAGTCCTACTCTCACTGCGAATACATCCCAACACTTAGGAAAATTAAACTGAAAAAATGCCTTGACATAAAAAACAATAGCATAAACAGGCTTCACAAGTTTGCAAGAAATACTTTGCCCTAACACTTAACTATTACTCACCAAAAGCCTATCGATATGTACGTAAAACTTTTGGAACATGTTTGCCTGCACCACGGACATTGACTAAGTGATACACTACCATCGATCGCCGATCAGGGTTTACTCAAGAAGCGCTGACGGCATTAAAATTGAGAGCGGAGTGTAACCCTGATAAAAAAATTTATTGTACCTTGGTCATGGATGAAATGAAAGACATTTTGCTTCTTCCATCTTTGCCAGCATTTGCCGGCAAAAACGCACTCTTGAGAGATAATCTCTTGGTTGGAGAGTTTGCACGCGTGTAACGTGGTAAGGGTGGAATTCGTTTTTCTTTAAAATATCGTGTACGGTCGATTTTCCAATACCTGTGCGTCGAGCTATTGCTCGCGTAGAGGTTGAAGGATCGTTTTCAATATCCTCAAGCACCACGTCTTCTACATCAGGACGAGCGATTCTTCCAGCGCTAGCACCACCGACACCACTACCCGGCATTCTTCCTTCAGAGTAACAACCGTGGACTCTTATAAATACACGCCAGTCTGGGTGGCGAGCATTAGGGTACCTCTCCCTATAAAGAGCTGCGGCTGCATTTGCGTTGCCTCTGCATTCTCCATAAATAAAATGCATGTTTGCATATTCTTGTGCCGTGTACTGATGACGTGGCATTTTGATAGGTACACAAAAGTCCAGTTTAGTCCAGAAACAAGCCAAATCGTCGCAAATATCACCAAACGCAAAACAAGTCCAAATCAATAAGAAAAACAAATAGTCCGGTAAAATAGCCAGTGGTCGTTTTAACACTGATTTAAATAATTGCAAAGGAGACAAAATAAATACATGCGAAGTCGAGCAGGTCGTGTGACGCACTAAGTTCTCTTTTACATTTAGCTCTTCTCTCTCCCACTTACCCAATTCAGACCTCTCTTTGTCTAACACAAAAGGCAGCAGGTAGCAAATATGAAGGTCACACGACCCATTTCACGCTAGTAAAGTAACCATTTCAAGATTTAAATTGGTTATTTTATTACATTTAAATAAGTTAATTTCTAATACTTAATTTGGTTTCAATTTGTTTAAAAATAGCTGTTTTCATGTATGATCAACTCCTGATGTGTTTTTATTAATTCCCAATGATCAGGGACAATTCAATTTAAAAAATGTTCCCATGTTACAAATTTTGTTACTTAGTCAAATTTTCTCCTTTTCTACATTAATGGCAATAAGTCACTATTTATGGAAGATACATTTATGAATTATACCATTATAAAATCTACATGAAACCGATATTATTGTAAAATTATTGGTCACCCATACATTCATACATTTTTTTCATACCCAAGAGGTTTGAACTTCGCTTAAATAATATTTTTTGCATGTTTTTCAGAAATAAATTGATTTGCTAATTTTTTAAATAAAAACTGCAAAAGCTATTCATATTGTTTACATTTTACCTATAAGCACAGTTAGTGTATAATAATAATATAACAAAAAACCAATAGAAATCATTCATTTTTGGTCATAGTGTTCAAGACAGTAAAATAAGATAGAAAAGAATCGACTTTTCTTTAAAAAAATATATATCAAAGGTACTACTTGTGATTTATTATTTTTCGTATTTTTTTCAGGACGGCCATAAGTTGTATATAAGACATTTCAAGGTTATCCATTCATTACCGGACACCCTGTATATATAACTGATAGGATTTTTCTTTTCTTAAATCTGATTTTAATAATAATATAACAAAAAACCAATAGAAATCATTCATTTTTGGTCATAGTGTTCAAGACAGTAAAATAAGATAGAAAAGAATCGACTTTTCTTTAAAAAAATATATATCAAAGGTACTACTTGTGATATATTATTTTTCGTATTTTTTTCAGGACGGCCATAAGTTGTATATAAGACATTTCAAGGTTATCCATTCATTACCGGACACCCTGTATATATAACTGATAGGATTTTTCTTTTCTTAAATCTGATTTTTAAAATAAGTTAACTAAACCTCCTATTTTGGTTTGTTAAATATTTTAAATTTTATCCTGCATAATGTACAATAAACCTGTAGCAAAATAATAAAGTTTCTTTCAATAATTTATAAGTTTTTTTCCGAAGATTACTTTTAAATACATTAAAAAAAGTTTTACTTATAATCAAATAAAAACTTACGCGACTATGGTGATTTGTTAATCGATAAAAAAATATCGACATAGTCCACGCCTTACGTTGCTCACGCATTCAACCAGCGCTATCAGTGTATCGACACGTGTACAATTTGATGGTATGCGTAAACGCGATGAACACAAACACGAATGTTGTAGTGTGCGCCTATGGTGACACGATTTAATTTTGCATTTGTAGTTAAGTATACAGTTGTGTGTTTATCTTGCGCCCCCCTGATGTTGATAGAATTTTTGTTTAGGAATTAACGCGCATGGCCTCTCCAGTTGGTTGAATACTCAAAGACTATAATAAAAGTAGAGTATTTAAAAAGTTAGTTTAGTTAGCCTCCGATTCTCTACTCACCATATGAACCACAACAACATTGAGCTGCTATTTCATGCTGGTGTTCTATTCTGTGAAAGCGTGGTGCTTCCCGCTCAAGCCGTCCCAATCGTGCTGCAGCCATAAAATAGCTGCAGCATAGCTTTATCACGTAAAAAGCCATATCAATAAATTATATAAAACTCTACTTACTATGACCTCGAAGTTTTCCATTCCGATCTGTGTATAGTATGGATTTACGAGGGTTCAATTTTCCATCTTTATCCTTTTTTTAAAAAAAAAAGAATATTAACAATGCTATAAACATTACTAATATTCCTATTAACCACTCGTGGTAAGCTTAAATTGCTTGTGTTACGAGTGGTTCACGCCAGTAGTCGAATGGCGGATTCGAACCCACGACCTTTTTGAGTTCGCGGTCTGCGCCCTGCCATTAGGCTACTGTCGCTTCCAAATATGTAATGTATAATGTATTAATTATAATGTATAATTCTATCCTATATGTAAACCTTAATACGTACGTTCAGCGTGGACGCGGTCGCCGTAGGCCCAGAAGGGCGAGAAGTCCTGTCGCTGGAAGGAGTGTTGCTCAGTGGCGGGGGCGAAGGGGTCAACGGGGTTCGCAAAAGCGTCCTCGAAATTTGCCCACTCGGTGCCGTCCGTCGCGTTGTCTTCTGCCGCGTCCCACGTCACGTGTCCCTTGTCCATTAGGACATCTGTGTGGGAGGTCTATGTTCAACAGTGTTTTATACACAATAATGGATGCATGGAACCCACGTTTAACTTACGCTTTCTCAGTTGAATCCCTACTACATTACACTTCATTTCAGCTTTCTTTATAGAATCAGAGTGACAAACAAGCACACAATGCACCTAATGGTAAGTAGATGCTGTGGCCCATAGACATCTACATCTAATCTCAATTAAGAATGAAAATGCAGATGCGTTGTCACTCTTGAGGACTAAAATGGAATGGCTCGTTTCCAGTAAAAACGGTCTCCGGTTCTCTACACTCATCATACGAAACACAGCAAGCAGCATTAAGTTGTTATTTTACGCTGGTATTCTGAGAGAACGTGGTCCTACTGCGGTCGAGCCGACTCATTCCTGTTTATTATTATTCCATAATAGCGCTGTAGAGTGGCTCTACTACATAAAAATCTGTATACACATTGTCATGCACAAATAATTTTTTTATTCTTGTAGGTTGATGAAAACCGTGAGGCCGTTTCGGTTTTTATTTATTAATTATTCATTAGAATAAACAAACAATAACATTGAATAAAATATTTACGGATTTTATCGCGTTAATCCACTATTTTAACTTAGTTTTTAACTGCAGACGTTTCGGGTGCTTTACAGCACCCATGGTCACGGGGGACAGAGATTTTTGACGTCACAATGTCAATGTCAAAATAGTTAGGCCGGCTACCTTCAGTTTTTGAATAAAGATTAAGTTTTGAATTAAGAACTCATTAAACCGTAACATATTTACATAAGGTAGCAAGACATACAACTAATATTTTCATACATTTGATATAAACACCGTTTATTACATAAGTATATACATCGTAGATAATCTAATGTAGTAGAAATCGTATATATAAATAACTTCTCTAATATTTTTTGAACGAGTTCCCCAAATATCAACTATGTTGAGTGTGTATTATATGAATTTACGATTCCATACATAGGATAACTGCAGAGAGCACTTACTATGGGGTGGGCCCGGTGACTGTTGTGTTGTAAAAGAAATAAAACCAAGCTCACCGGTAACTTGCTGGAACATTTCGTCGACGACTGCGGGAGCTATCCCTTCTTCAGCCTCTCCCTCTGCGTCGTTATCCGCTTCCGCTTGTCCGTTGTCATCCCAAGTGCTGCGCAAATTGCATGGTAAAATATAAGTTGATTTATCATAGTTGTAGCTATATTCAAAATGCATGCAATGTGTTAAACACTCACTCGTCATTGAACCGCTGATCCGCTAGCTCCAGGAAAGTATTTTTACTGTCTGGTGTCTGAAAATGTGAATACAATGTATGTTAACAATATCATAATTATGTCTTATAACAATGAGTAATAGTAATTAGTTGTATAATTGATAAATAATGTATTGTGGATATATATTTTTTGGACCACAACAACTATAGGGATATCTACTATAAATAAATAGGCTCAAAAACTTCACAAATGCCATCAGAAAAAATCAGAAATGTTCGAAAAGTTTATTTTAAAACAAAATTAATTAATTAAAATGGATTAATTCATCAGATCATACCTACAAATATTTAACGTTATTATTGTAGAGTATGAAAGCCATCTTAGGGGCTTATGAAAAAACTTAGATTTGACAATGTGTTGTCAATAAATAAAAGGTATGAATTCAATTTGTGTTATAGTGGTGAAATCCACATAAATACACAATAATTATGTAAAGAAGATTATGATTTCTTTTAAATTGTAATAAAGATTTCCATATATACTGCTAGACGAGCCCTGCGGCCTTAATACATAACGCGCTAAGTTACGGTCAATTCTCCGTAACTCCTTTAGTCGACTGCGAGCGGAAGAGAAAACTTGTTCTTTGTTTTATAAACCGCGAACGTTGTTTTCGACAATCTAACACTGATTTTGATTAATGTGACTAAGAAAACTCTGTCATTATATACGTGGGCACTTTGTCAACGTGATTGAAAGTTTATTTCAGATAAGTATGTCACTTAATATGGTAATTGTCTAAATACAATAAAATACTCCACTCGTAAATGAAAATACAACTGCTTGGCATATTTAGCGTGCCAGCCTGAATTGCCGGTCTAGTCATAATAAGACTGTAATAAAATATTTTACTCACATTTTCATCGCAGGAGAGCTCCATCGGAGTGAATGATTCGTTGACACCGGACGCCTCGGAGTACTGTAAAAGTCAAATGTAGTCTTGAAAGTTCTGTTTAATAAAATTAATATATTTTACGACAGTTGCGTGTTGCTTTACGTTGCACGAGAATATTTCTGAAAATAAGAGTCTATGCCCTCCGTCAATGTGTAGGTGTAAAAATAGACACGATATACGTACGACGATACGACACGAATATATCTACACGAAAAAAGCCTTTTCTCCCTTGGGCATATTGTTAATCGCGAGTATGCTAGTACTTTCTAATTGAAAGAGCGGGATGATAAGATGACCCGGATCGTTCTATCTTCTTATTGGATATGCTGCAAAAGCGTGCGTCGGCGATTGGAAACGTGACAATTAACAGCACTCCGGGAAGCGACTACGAGCAATCGACCTAGGACATCTGCGATTATTAACAACCTCTGAAGAAGCTTAGGGATTTCAGACGTAAACTTGTTGTGTGTGTGGAAGCATACATCAATAGATGAGAGGATTAGATACATCTCATCCTGATCGGCATTTTTACTCACCACGCATGTAACAATATAATTTATTCATGTGTTACTTTGCGGAAATCTATAAACTAATGTCGAAAAAATTAATAAGATAAGATCTGCGTGAAAAATAAAATTTTGTTAAAGCTGCATTACTTCATTAGAATATTTGACTGTGGGGGGGGGGGGGGTGGGTGCTCCTCTCTCCCAGCACAATCCCTGCACTACCACTGCCACTAAGTCCAACACCACTACGTTTAGATGCAAAACAAACTAGAGAAGACAAAATATTTTATTTTTCTTCTCATCTCCTAGCTATCTTAGGATTTTAACTAATCTCTAATATAACAATATCTAACTAAAATGATAGAAAACTTGGATTCTTACCACGTAAATGTTATCTGAAGGATAAAACCCGCCCTGAAAACAAAACGAAATTATAAAAACTGGAAAATTATCTTTATTTGAACATTAAAGGTATAAAATAAGGAAGTTTTAATATTTTTTCAATTCGGACCCATGCTCTCATCGCCACAGCTCATTGCTAAGCCAACGCGCTATAGACCCATCAGGCCTCCAGCTTCTCTGTTGGCAATCTGCCTGCCAATCGTGACAACTATGACAAAGATTTTAACTATAAGATGAGTATATGGATGAGTCCTATATGATCAGCAGTGGGCTTTGGATAGGTTGTTACAAATGAATGAAATAATAATAATGACATCTGCGCAGGACAGGTTCACGAGTGTGCGCGCAGTACAAGTGCACTCTCTTTTTTACTCTCTTTATCTGATAGGACGGCAATCCGATACGGAAAGAGATCGATATGCGATCGATGAGATACTGCACGCGTGTGTGTGTGCGTGCCTGTGCGCTGTGCGATACTGTGTGTTTGTACGTATACGTGTGCGTGCGTGTGCGATACTGTACGCGTGTTTGTACGTATACGTGTGCGTGCGTGTGCGATACTGTACGTGTGTTTGTATACGGGTGCATGTGCGATACTGTACGTGTGTTTGTATACGGGTGCATGTGCGATACTGTACGTGTGTTTGTACGTATACGTGTGCGTGCGTGTGCGATACTGTACGTGTGTTTGTACGTATACGTGTGCATGCGTGTGCGATGCTGTACGTATGTTTGTATACGGGTGCATGTGCGATACTGTACGTGTGTTTGTACGTATACGTGTGCGTGCGTGTGCGATACTGTACGTGTGTTTGTACGTATACGTGTGCGTGCGTGTGCGATACTGTACGTGTGTTTGTATACGGGTGCATGTGCGATACTGTACGTGTGTTTGTACGTATACGTGTGCATGCGTGTGCGATGCTGTACGTATGTTTGTATACGGGTGCATGTGCGATACTGTACGTGTGTTTGTACGTATACGTGTGCGTGCGTGTGCGATACTGTACGTGTGTTTGTACGTATACGTGTGCGTGCGTGTGCGATACTGTACGTGTGTTTGTATACGGGTGCATGTGCGATACTGTACGTGTGTTTGTACGTATACGTGTGCGTGCGTGTGCGATACTGTACGTGTGTTTGTACGTATACGTGTGCATGCGTGTGCGATACTGTACGTGTGTTTGTATACGGGTGCATGTGCGATACTGTACGTGTGTTTGTACGTATACGTGTGCGTGCGTGTGCGATACTGTACGTGTGTTTGTATACGGGTGCATGTGCGATACTGTACGTGTGTTTGTACGTATACGTGTGCATGCGTGTGCGATACTGTACGTGTGTTTGTATACGGGTGCATGTGCGATACTGTACGTGTGTTTGTACGTATACGTGTGCGTGCGTGTGCGATACTGTACGTATGTTTGTATACGGGTGCATGTGCGATACTGTACGTGTGTTTGTACGTATACGTGTGCGTGCGTGTGCGATACTGTACGTGTGTTTGTATACGGGTGCATGTGCGATACTGTACGAGTGTTGTACGTATACGTGTGCGATGCTGTACGTGTGTTTGTATACGGGTGCATGTGCGATGCTGTACGTGTGTTTGTATACGGGTGCATGTGCGATGCTGTACGTGTGTTTGTACGTATACGTGTGCGTGCGTGTGCGATACTGTACGTGTGTTTGTATACGGGTGCATGTGCGATACTGTACGTGTGTTTGTACGTATACGTGTGCGTGCGTGTGCGATACTGTACGTGTGTTTGTATACGGGTGCATGTGCGATACTGTACGTGTGTTTGTACGTATACGTGTGCGTGCGTGTGCGATACTGTACGTGTGTTTGTATACGGGTGCATGTGCGATACTGTACGTGTGTTTGTACGTATACGTGTGCATGCGTGTGCGATACTGTACGTGTGTTTGTATACGGGTGCATGTGCGATACTGTACGTGTGTTTGTACGTATACGTGTGCGTGCGTGTGCGATACTGTACGTATGTTTGTATACGGGTGCATGTGCGATACTGTACGTGTGTTTGTACGTATACGTGTGCGTGCGTGTGCGATACTGTACGTGTGTTTGTATACGGGTGCATGTGCGATACTGTACGAGTGTTGTACGTATACGTGTGCGATGCTGTACGTGTGTTTGTATACGGGTGCATGTGCGATGCTGTACGTGTGTTTGTACGTATACGTGTGCGTGCGTGTGCGATACTGTACGTGTGTTTGTATACGGGTGCATGTGCGATACTGTACGTGTGTTTGTACGTATACGTGTGCGTGCGTGTGCGATACTGTACGTGTGTTTGTATACGAGTGCATGTGCGATACTGTACGTGTGTTTGTATACGGGTGCATGTGCGATACTGTACGTATGTTTGTACGTATACGTGTGCGATACTGTACGTGTGTTTGTATACGGGTGCATGTGCGATACTGTACGTGTGTTTGTACGTATACGTGTGCGATACTGTACGTGTGTTTGTACGTATACGTGTGCGATACTGTACGTGTGTTTGTATACGGGTGCATGTGCGATACTGTACGTGTGTTGTACGTATACGTGTGCGATACTGTACGTGTGTTTGTACGTATACGTGTGCGTGCGTGTGCGATGCTGTACGTGTGTTTGTATACGGGTGCATGTGCGATACTGTACGTGTGTTGTACGTATACGTGTGCGATACTGTACGTGTGTTTGTACGTATACGTGTGCGTGCATGTGCGATACTGTACGTGTGTTGTACGTATACGTGTGCGATACTGTACGTGTGTTTGTACGTATACGTGTGCGATACTGTACGTGTGTTTGAATACGGGTGCATGTGCGATACTGTACGTGTGTTTGTACGTATACGTGTGCGTGCGTGTGCGATGCTGTACGTGTGTTTGTATACGGGTGCATGTGCGATACTGTACGTATGTTTGTACGTATACGTGTGCGATGCTGTACGTGTGTTTGTATACGGGTGCATGTGCGATACTGTACGTGTGATTGTACGTATACGTGTGCGTGCGTGTGCGATACTGTACGTGTGTTTGTACGTATACGTGTGCGTGCGTGTGCGATGCTGTACGTGTGTTTGTATACGGGTGCATGTGCGATACTGTACGTATGTTTGTACGTATACGTGTGCGATGCTGTACGTGTGTTTGTACGTATACGTGTGCGTGCGTGTGCGATACTGTACGTGTGTTTGTATACGGGTGCATGTGCGATACTGTACGTGTGATTGTACGTATACGTGTGCGTGCGTGTGCGATACTGTACGTGTGTTTGTACGTATACGTGTGCGTGCGTGTGCGATGCTGTACGTGTGTTTGTATACGGGTGCATGTGCGATACTGTACGTATGTTTGTACGTATACGTGTGCGATGCTGTACGTGTGTTTGTACGTATACGTGTGCGTGCGTGTGCGATACTGTACGTGTGTTTGTATACGGGTGCATGTGCGATACTGTACGTATGTTTGTACGTATACGTGTGCGATGCTGTACGTGTGTTTGTATACGGGTGCATGTGCGATACTGTACGTGCGTTTGTACGTATACGTGTGCGTGCGTGTGCGATACTGTACGTGTGTTTGTATACGGGTGCATGTGCGATACTGTACGTGTGATTGTACGTATACGTGTGCGTGCGTGTGCGATACTGTACGTGTGTTTGTACGTATACGTGTGCGTGCGTGTGCGATGCTGTACGTGTGTTTGTATACGGGTGCATGTGCGATACTGTACGTATGTTTGTACGTATACGTGTGCGATGCTGTACGTGTGTTTGTACGTATACGTGTGCGTGCGTGTGCGATACTGTACGTGTGTTTGTATACGGGTGCATGTGCGATACTGTACGTATGTTTGTACGTATACGTGTGCGATGCTGTACGTGTGTTTGTATACGGGTGCATGTGCGATACTGTACGTATGTTTGTACGTATACGTGTGCGATACTGTACGTGTGTTTGTATACGGGTGCATGTGCGATACTGTACGTGTGTTTGTACGTATACGTGTGCGATACTGTACGTGTGTTTGTACGTATACGTGTGCGATACTGTACGTGTGTTTGTATACGGGTGCATGTGCGATACTGTACGTGTGTTGTACGTATACGTGTGCGATGCTGTACGTGTGTTTGTATACGGGTGCATGTGCGATACTGTACGTATGTTTGTACGTATACGTGTGCGATGCTGTACGTGTGTTTGTATACGGGTGCATGTGCGATACTGTACGTATGTTTGTACGTATACGTGTGCGATGCTGTACGTGTGTTTGTATACGGGTGCGTGTGCGATGCTGTACGTGTGTTTGTACGTATACGTGTGCGTGCGTGTGCGATACTGTACGTGTGTTTGTATACGGGTGCATGTGCGATACTGTACGTGTGTTGTACGTATACGTGTGCGATACTGTACGTGTGTTTGTACGTATACGTGTGCGATACTGTACGTGTGTTTGTACGTATACGTGTGCGATACTGTACGTGTGTTTGTATACGGGTGCGATACTGTACGTGTGTTGTACGTATACGTGTGCGATACTGTACGTGTGATTGTACGTATACGTGTGCGTGCGTGTGCGATACTGTACGTGTGTTTGTATACGGGTGCATGTGCGATACTGTACGTATGTTTGTATACGGGTGCATGTGCGATACTGTACGTGTGTTTGTACGTATACGTGTGCGTGCGTGTGCGATACTGTACGTGTGTTTGTACGTATACGTGTGCGATACTGTACGTGTGTTTGTACGTATACGTGTGCGATACTGTACGTGTGTTTGTATACGGGTGCGATACTGTACGTGTGTTGTACGTATACGTGTGCGATACTGTACGTGTGATTGTACGTATACGTGTGCGTGCGTGTGCGATACTGTACGTGTGTTTGTACGTATACGTGTGCGTGCGTGTGCGATACTGTACGTGTGTTTGTATACGGGTGCATGTGCGATACTGTACGTGTGATTGTACGTATACGTGTGCGTGCGTGTGCGATACTATACGTGTGTTTGTACGTATACGTGTGCGTGCGTGTGCGATACTGTACGTGTGTTTGTATACGGGTGCATGTGCGATACTGTACGTGTGTTTGTACGTATACGTGTGCGTGCGTGTGCGATACTGTACGTATGTTTGTATACGGGTGCATGTGCGATACTGTACGTGTGATTGTACGTATACGTGTGCGATGCTGTACGTGTGTTTGTACGTATACGTGTGCATGCGTGTGCGATACTGTACGTGTGTTTGTATACGGGTGCATGTGCGATACTGTACGTATGTTTGTATACGGGTGCCTGTGCGATACTGTACGTGTGTTTGTACGTATACGTGTGCGTGCGTGTGCGATACTGTACGTGTGTTTGTATACGGGTGCATGTGCGATACTGTACGTGTGTTGTACGTATACGTGTGCGATGCTGTACGTGTGTTTGTATACGGGTGCATGTGCGATGCTGTACGTGTGTTTGTACGTATACGTGTGCGTGCGATACTGTACGTGTGTTGTACGTATACGTGTGAGATACTGTACGTGTGTTTGTATACGGGTGCATGTGCGATGCTGTACGTGTGTTTGTACGTATACGTGTGCGTGCGTGTGCGATACTGTACGTGTGTTTGTATACGGGTGCATGTGCGATGCTGTACGTGTGTTTGTATAAGGGTGCATGTGCGATGCTGTACGTGTGTTTGTACGTATACGTGTGCGTGCGTGTGCGATGCTGTACGTGTGTTTGTATACGGGTGCATGTGCGATACTGTACGTGTGATTGTACGTATACGTGTGCGATACTGTACGTGTGTTTGTACGTATACGTGTGCGTGCGTGTGCGATACTGTACGTGTGTTTGTATACGGGTGCATGTGCGATACTGTACGTGTGTTTGTACGTATACGTGTGCATGCGTGTGCGATACTGTACGTGTGTTTGTATACGGGTGCATGTGCGATACTGTACGTATGTTTGTATACGGGTGCATGTGCGATACTGTACGTGTGTTTGTACGTATACGTGTGCGTGCGTGTGCGATACTGCACGTGTGTTTGTATACGGGTGCATGTGCGATACTGTACGTGTGTTTGTACGTATACGTGTGCGATGCTGTACGTGTGTTTGTATACGGGTGCATGTGCGATGCTGTACGTGTGTTTGTACGTATACGTGTGCGTGCGTGTGCGATACTGTACGTGTGTTTGTATACGGGTGCATGTGCGATACTGTACGTGTGTTTGTACGTATACGTGTGCGATGCTGTACGTGTGTTTGTACGTATACGTGTGCGTGCGTGTGCGATGCTGTACGTGTGTTTGTATACGGGTGCATGTGCGATACCGTACGTATGTTTGTATACGGGTGCATGTGCGATGCTGTACGTGTGTTTGTACGTATACGTGTGCGATGCTGTACGTGTGTTTGTATACTGGTGCATGTGCGATACTGTACGTATGTTTGTATACGGGTGCATGTGCGATACTGTACGTGTGTTTGTACGTATACGTGTGCGTGCGTGTGCGATACTGTACGTATGTTTGTATACGGGTGCATGTGCGATACTGTACGTGTGTTTGTACGTATACGTGTGCGTGCGTGTGCGATACTGTACGTGTGTTTGTATACGGGTGCATGTGCGATACTGTACGTGTGCGTGCGTGTGCGATGCTGTACGTGTGTTTGTATACGGGTGCATGTGCGATACTGTACGTGTGTTTGTACGTATACGTGCGCGATGCTGTACGTGTGTTTGTACGTATACGTGTGCGTGCGTGTGCGATACTGTACGTGTGTTTGTATACGGGTGCATGTGCGATACTGTACGTATGTTTGTACGTATACGTGTGCGATGCTGTACGTGTGTTTGTATACGGGTGCATGTGCGATACTGTACGTATGTTTGTACGTATACGTGTGCGATACTGTACGTGTGTTTGTATACGGGTGCATGTGCGATACTGTACGTGTGTTTGTACGTATACGTGTGCGATACTGTACGTGTGTTTGTACGTATACGTGTGCGATACTGTACGTGTGTTTGTATACGGGTGCATGTGCGATACTGTACGTGTGTTGTACGTATACGTGTGCGATGCTGTACGTGTGTTTGTATACGGGTGCATGTGCGATACTGTACGTATGTTTGTACGTATACGTGTGCGATACTGTACGTGTGTTTGTATACGGGTGCATGTGCGATACTGTACGTGTGATTGTACGTATACGTGTGCGTGCGTGTGCGATACTGTACGTGTGTTTGTACGTATACGTGTGCGTGCGTGTGCGATACTGTACGTGTGTTTGTATACGGGTGCATGTGCGATACTGTACGTGCGTTTGTACGTATACGTGTGCGTGCGTGTGCGATACTGTACGTGTGTTTGTACGTATACGTGTGCGTGCGTGTGCGATGCTGTACGTGTGTTTGTATACGGGTGCATGTGCGATACTGTACGTATGTTTGTACGTATACGTGTGCGATGCTGTACGTGTGTTTGTACGTATACGTGTGCGTGCGTGTGCGATACTGTACGTATGTTTGTACGTATACGTGTGCGATGCTGTACGTGTGTTTGTATACGGGTGCATGTGCGATACTGTACGTGTGTTGTACGTATACGTGTGCGATGCTGTACGTGTGTTTGTATACGGGTGCATGTGCGATACTGTACGTATGTTTGTACGTATACGTGTGCGATACTGTACGTGTGTTTGTATACGGGTGCATGTGCGATACTGTACGTGTGTTTGTACGTATACGTGTGCGATACTGTACGTGTGTTTGTACGTATACGTGTGCGATACTGTACGTGTGTTTGTATACGGGTGCATGTGCGATACTGTACGTGTGTTGTACGTATACGTGTGCGATGCTGTACGTGTGTTTGTATACGGGTGCATGTGCGATACTGTACGTATGTTTGTACGTATACGTGTGCGATACTGTACGTGTGTTTGTATACGGGTGCATGTGCGATACTGTACGTGTGTTTGTACGTATACGTGTGCGATACTGTACGTGTGTTTGTACGTATACGTGTGCGATACTGTACGTGTGTTTGTACGTATACGTGTGCGATACTGTACGTGTGATTGTACGTATACGTGTGCGTGCGTGTGCGATACTGTACGTGTGTTTGTACGTATACGTGTGCGTGCGTGTGCGATACTGTACGTGTGTTTGTATACGGGTGCATGTGCGATACTGTACGTGTGTTTGTACGTATACGTGTGCGTGCGTGTGCGATACTGTACGTGTGTTTGTACGTATACGTGTGCATGCGTGTGCGATACTGTACGTGTGTTTGTATACGGGTGCATGTGCGATACTGTACGTGTGTTTGTACGTATACGTGTGCGTGCGTGTGCGATACTGTACGTGTGTTTGTATACGGGTGCATGTGCGATACTGTACGTGTGTTTGTACGTATACGTGTGCATGCGTGTGCGATACTGTACGTGTGTTTGTATACGGGTGCATGTGCGATACTGTACGTATGTTTGTACGTATACGTGTGCGTGCGTGTGCGATACTGTACGTATGTTTGTATACGGGTGCATGTGCGATACTGTACGTGTGTTTGTACGTATACGTGTGCGTGCGTGTGCGATACTGTACGTGTGTTTGTATACGGGTGCATGTGCGATACTGTACGAGTGTTGTACGTATACGTGTGCGATGCTGTACGTGTGTTTGTATACGGGTGCATGTGCGATGCTGTACGTGTGTTTGTATACGGGTGCATGTGCGATGCTGTACGTGTGTTTGTACGTATACGTGTGCGTGCGTGTGCGATACTGTACGTGTGTTTGTATACGGGTGCATGTGCGATACTGTACGTGTGTTTGTACGTATACGTGTGCGTGCGTGTGCGATACTGTACGTGTGTTTGTATACGGGTGCATGTGCGATACTGTACGTGTGTTTGTACGTATACGTGTGCGTGCGTGTGCGATACTGTACGTGTGTTTGTATACGGGTGCATGTGCGATACTGTACGTGTGTTTGTACGTATACGTGTGCATGCGTGTGCGATACTGTACGTGTGTTTGTATACGGGTGCATGTGCGATACTGTACGTGTGTTTGTACGTATACGTGTGCGTGCGTGTGCGATACTGTACGTATGTTTGTATACGGGTGCATGTGCGATACTGTACGTGTGTTTGTACGTATACGTGTGCGTGCGTGTGCGATACTGTACGTGTGTTTGTATACGGGTGCATGTGCGATACTGTACGAGTGTTGTACGTATACGTGTGCGATGCTGTACGTGTGTTTGTATACGGGTGCATGTGCGATGCTGTACGTGTGTTTGTACGTATACGTGTGCGTGCGTGTGCGATACTGTACGTGTGTTTGTATACGGGTGCATGTGCGATACTGTACGTGTGTTTGTACGTATACGTGTGCGTGCGTGTGCGATACTGTACGTGTGTTTGTATACGAGTGCATGTGCGATACTGTACGTGTGTTTGTATACGGGTGCATGTGCGATACTGTACGTATGTTTGTACGTATACGTGTGCGATACTGTACGTGTGTTTGTATACGGGTGCATGTGCGATACTGTACGTGTGTTTGTACGTATACGTGTGCGATACTGTACGTGTGTTTGTACGTATACGTGTGCGATACTGTACGTGTGTTTGTATACGGGTGCATGTGCGATACTGTACGTGTGTTGTACGTATACGTGTGCGATACTGTACGTGTGTTTGTACGTATACGTGTGCGTGCGTGTGCGATGCTGTACGTGTGTTTGTATACGGGTGCATGTGCGATACTGTACGTGTGTTGTACGTATACGTGTGCGATACTGTACGTGTGTTTGTACGTATACGTGTGCGTGCATGTGCGATACTGTACGTGTGTTGTACGTATACGTGTGCGATACTGTACGTGTGTTTGTACGTATACGTGTGCGATACTGTACGTGTGTTTGAATACGGGTGCATGTGCGATACTGTACGTGTGTTTGTACGTATACGTGTGCGTGCGTGTGCGATGCTGTACGTGTGTTTGTATACGGGTGCATGTGCGATACTGTACGTATGTTTGTACGTATACGTGTGCGATGCTGTACGTGTGTTTGTATACGGGTGCATGTGCGATACTGTACGTGTGATTGTACGTATACGTGTGCGTGCGTGTGCGATACTGTACGTGTGTTTGTACGTATACGTGTGCGTGCGTGTGCGATGCTGTACGTGTGTTTGTATACGGGTGCATGTGCGATACTGTACGTATGTTTGTACGTATACGTGTGCGATGCTGTACGTGTGTTTGTACGTATACGTGTGCGTGCGTGTGCGATACTGTACGTGTGTTTGTATACGGGTGCATGTGCGATACTGTACGTGTGATTGTACGTATACGTGTGCGTGCGTGTGCGATACTGTACGTGTGTTTGTACGTATACGTGTGCGTGCGTGTGCGATGCTGTACGTGTGTTTGTATACGGGTGCATGTGCGATACTGTACGTATGTTTGTACGTATACGTGTGCGATGCTGTACGTGTGTTTGTACGTATACGTGTGCGTGCGTGTGCGATACTGTACGTGTGTTTGTATACGGGTGCATGTGCGATACTGTACGTATGTTTGTACGTATACGTGTGCGATGCTGTACGTGTGTTTGTATACGGGTGCATGTGCGATACTGTACGTGCGTTTGTACGTATACGTGTGCGTGCGTGTGCGATACTGTACGTGTGTTTGTATACGGGTGCATGTGCGATACTGTACGTGTGATTGTACGTATACGTGTGCGTGCGTGTGCGATACTGTACGTGTGTTTGTACGTATACGTGTGCGTGCGTGTGCGATGCTGTACGTGTGTTTGTATACGGGTGCATGTGCGATACTGTACGTATGTTTGTACGTATACGTGTGCGATGCTGTACGTGTGTTTGTACGTATACGTGTGCGTGCGTGTGCGATACTGTACGTGTGTTTGTATACGGGTGCATGTGCGATACTGTACGTATGTTTGTACGTATACGTGTGCGATGCTGTACGTGTGTTTGTATACGGGTGCATGTGCGATACTGTACGTATGTTTGTACGTATACGTGTGCGATACTGTACGTGTGTTTGTATACGGGTGCATGTGCGATACTGTACGTGTGTTTGTACGTATACGTGTGCGATACTGTACGTGTGTTTGTACGTATACGTGTGCGATACTGTACGTGTGTTTGTATACGGGTGCATGTGCGATACTGTACGTGTGTTGTACGTATACGTGTGCGATGCTGTACGTGTGTTTGTATACGGGTGCATGTGCGATACTGTACGTATGTTTGTACGTATACGTGTGCGATGCTGTACGTGTGTTTGTATACGGGTGCATGTGCGATACTGTACGTATGTTTGTACGTATACGTGTGCGATGCTGTACGTGTGTTTGTATACGGGTGCGTGTGCGATGCTGTACGTGTGTTTGTACGTATACGTGTGCGTGCGTGTGCGATACTGTACGTGTGTTTGTATACGGGTGCATGTGCGATACTGTACGTGTGTTGTACGTATACGTGTGCGATACTGTACGTGTGTTTGTACGTATACGTGTGCGATACTGTACGTGTGTTTGTACGTATACGTGTGCGATACTGTACGTGTGTTTGTATACGGGTGCGATACTGTACGTGTGTTGTACGTATACGTGTGCGATACTGTACGTGTGATTGTACGTATACGTGTGCGTGCGTGTGCGATACTGTACGTGTGTTTGTATACGGGTGCATGTGCGATACTGTACGTATGTTTGTATACGGGTGCATGTGCGATACTGTACGTGTGTTTGTACGTATACGTGTGCGTGCGTGTGCGATACTGTACGTGTGTTTGTACGTATACGTGTGCGATACTGTACGTGTGTTTGTACGTATACGTGTGCGATACTGTACGTGTGTTTGTATACGGGTGCGATACTGTACGTGTGTTGTACGTATACGTGTGCGATACTGTACGTGTGATTGTACGTATACGTGTGCGTGCGTGTGCGATACTGTACGTGTGTTTGTACGTATACGTGTGCGTGCGTGTGCGATACTGTACGTGTGTTTGTATACGGGTGCATGTGCGATACTGTACGTGTGATTGTACGTATACGTGTGCGTGCGTGTGCGATACTATACGTGTGTTTGTACGTATACGTGTGCGTGCGTGTGCGATACTGTACGTGTGTTTGTATACGGGTGCATGTGCGATAATGTACGTGTGTTTGTACGTATACGTGTGCGTGCGTGTGCGATACTGTACGTATGTTTGTATACGGGTGCATGTGCGATACTGTACGTGTGATTGTACGTATACGTGTGCGATGCTGTACGTGTGTTTGTACGTATACGTGTGCATGCGTGTGCGATACTGTACGTGTGTTTGTATACGGGTGCATGTGCGATACTGTACGTATGTTTGTATACGGGTGCCTGTGCGATACTGTACGTGTGTTTGTACGTATACGTGTGCGTGCGTGTGCGATACTGTACGTGTGTTTGTATACGGGTGCATGTGCGATACTGTACGTGTGTTGTACGTATACGTGTGCGATGCTGTACGTGTGTTTGTATACGGGTGCATGTGCGATGCTGTACGTGTGTTTGTACGTATACGTGTGCGTGCGATACTGTACGTGTGTTGTACGTATACGTGTGAGATACTGTACGTGTGTTTGTATACGGGTGCATGTGCGATGCTGTACGTGTGTTTGTACGTATACGTGTGCGTGCGTGTGCGATACTGTACGTGTGTTTGTATACGGGTGCATGTGCGATGCTGTACGTGTGTTTGTATACGGGTGCATGTGCGATGCTGTACGTGTGTTTGTACGTATACGTGTGCGTGCGTGTGCGATGCTGTACGTGTGTTTGTATACGGGTGCATGTGCGATACTGTACGTGTGATTGTACGTATACGTGTGCGATACTGTACGTGTGTTTGTACGTATACGTGTGCGTGCGTGTGCGATACTGTACGTGTGTTTGTATACGGGTGCATGTGCGATACTGTACGTGTGTTTGTACGTATACGTGTGCATGCGTGTGCGATACTGTACGTGTGTTTGTATACGGGTGCATGTGCGATACTGTACGTATGTTTGTATACGGGTGCATGTGCGATACTGTACGTGTGTTTGTACGTATACGTGTGCGTGCGTGTGCGATACTGCACGTGTGTTTGTATACGGGTGCATGTGCGATACTGTACGTGTGTTTGTACGTATACGTGTGCGATGCTGTACGTGTGTTTGTATACGGGTGCATGTGCGATGCTGTACGTGTGTTTGTACGTATACGTGTGCGTGCGTGTGCGATACTGTACGTGTGTTTGTATACGGGTGCATGTGCGATACTGTACGTGTGTTTGTACGTATACGTGTGCGATGCTGTACGTGTGTTTGTACGTATACGTGTGCGTGCGTGTGCGATGCTGTACGTGTGTTTGTATACGGGTGCATGTGCGATACCGTACGTATGTTTGTATACGGGTGCATGTGCGATGCTGTACGTGTGTTTGTACGTATACGTGTGCGATGCTGTACGTGTGTTTGTATACTGGTGCATGTGCGATACTGTACGTATGTTTGTATACGGGTGCATGTGCGATACTGTACGTGTGTTTGTACGTATACGTGTGCGTGCGTGTGCGATACTGTACGTATGTTTGTATACGGGTGCATGTGCGATACTGTACGTGTGTTTGTACGTATACGTGTGCGTACGTGTGCGATACTGTACGTGTGTTTGTATACGGGTGCATGTGCGATACTGTACGTGTGCGTGCGTGTGCGATGCTGTACGTGTGTTTGTATACGGGTGCATGTGCGATACTGTACGTGTGTTTGTACGTATACGTGTGCGTGCGTGTGCGATACTGTACGTGTGTTTGTATACGGGTGCATGTGCGATACTGTACGTATGTTTGTACGTATACGTGTGCGATGCTGTACGTGTGTTTGTATACGGGTGCATGTGCGATACTGTACGTATGTTTGTACGTATACGTGTGCGATACTGTACGTGTGTTTGTATACGGGTGCATGTGCGATACTGTACGTGTGTTTGTACGTATACGTGTGCGATACTGTACGTGTGTTTGTACGTATACGTGTGCGATACTGTACGTGTGTTTGTATACGGGTGCATGTGCGATACTGTACGTGTGTTGTACGTATACGTGTGCGATGCTGTACGTGTGTTTGTATACGGGTGCATGTGCGATACTGTACGTATGTTTGTACGTATACGTGTGCGATACTGTACGTGTGTTTGTATACGGGTGCATGTGCGATACTGTACGTGTGATTGTACGTATACGTGTGCGTGCGTGTGCGATACTGTACGTGTGTTTGTACGTATACGTGTGCGTGCGTGTGCGATACTGTACGTGTGTTTGTATACGGGTGCATGTGCGATACTGTACGTGCGTTTGTACGTATACGTGTGCGTGCGTGTGCGATACTGTACGTGTGTTTGTACGTATACGTGTGCGTGCGTGTGCGATGCTGTACGTGTGTTTGTATACGGGTGCATGTGCGATACTGTACGTATGTTTGTACGTATACGTGTGCGATGCTGTACGTGTGTTTGTACGTATACGTGTGCGTGCGTGTGCGATACTGTACGTATGTTTGTACGTATACGTGTGCGATGCTGTACGTGTGTTTGTATACGGGTGCATGTGCGATACTGTACGTATGTTTGTACGTATACGTGTGCGATACTGTACGTGTGTTTGTATACGGGTGCATGTGCGATACTGTACGTGTGTTTGTACGTATACGTGTGCGATACTGTACGTGTGTTTGTACGTATACGTGTGCGATACTGTACGTGTGTTTGTATACGGGTGCATGTGCGATACTGTACGTGTGTTGTACGTATACGTGTGCGATGCTGTACGTGTGTTTGTATACGGGTGCATGTGCGATACTGTACGTATGTTTGTACGTATACGTGTGCGATACTGTACGTGTGTTTGTATACGGGTGCATGTGCGATACTGTACGTGTGTTTGTACGTATACGTGTGCGATACTGTACGTGTGTTTGTACGTATACGTGTGCGATACTGTACGTGTGTTTGTACGTATACGTGTGCGATACTGTACGTGTGATTGTACGTATACGTGTGCGTGCGTGTGCGATACTGTACGTGTGTTTGTACGTATACGTGTGCGTGCGTGTGCGATACTGTACGTGTGTTTGTATACGGGTGCATGTGCGATACTGTACGTGTGATTGTACGTATACGTGTGCGTGCGTGTGCGATGCTGTACGTGTGTTTGTACGTATACGTGTGCGTGCGTGTGCGATACTGTACGTGTGATTGTACGTATACGTGTGCGTGCGTGTGCGATGCTGTACGTGTGTTTGTACGTATACGTGTGCGTGCGTGTGCGATGCTGTACGTGTGTTTGTACGTATACGTGTGCGTGCGTGTGCGATACTGTACGTGTGATTGTACGTATACGTGTGCGTGCGTGTGCGATACTGTACGTGTGTTTGTACGTATACGTGTGCGTGCGTGTGCGATACTGTACGTGTGTTTGTATACGGGTGCATGTGCGATACTGTACGTGTGTTTGTACGTATACGTGTGCGTGCGTGTGCGATACTGTACGTGTGTTTGTATACGGGTGCATGTGCGATACTGTACGTGTGATTGTACGTATACGTGTGCGATGCTGTACGTGTGTTTGTACGTATACGTGTGCATGCGTGTGCGATACTGTACGTGTGTTTGTATACGGGTGCATGTGCGATACTGTACGTATGTTTGTATACGGGTGCCTGTGCGATACTGTACGTGTGTTTGTACGTATACGTGTGCGTGCGTGTGCGATACTGTACGTGTGTTTGTATACGGGTGCATGTGCGATACTGTACGTGTGTTGTACGTATACGTGTGCAATGCTGTACGTGTGTTTGTATACGGGTGCATGTGCGATGCTGTACGTGTGTTTGTACGTATACGTGTGCGTGCGTGTGCGATACTGTACGTGTGTTTGTATACGGGTGCATGTGCGATGCTGTACGTGTGTTTGTATACGGGTGCATGTGCGATGCTGTACGTGTGTTTGTACGTATACGTGTGCGTGCGTGTGCGATGCTGTACGTGTGTTTGTATACGGGTGCATGTGCGATACTGTACGTGTGATTGTACGTATACGTGTGCGATACTGTACGTGTGTTTGTACGTATACGTGTGCGTGCGTGTGCGATACTGTACGTGTGTTTGTATACGGGTGCATGTGCGATGCTGTACGTGTGTTTGTACGTATACGTGTGCGATGCTGTACGTGTGTTTGTACGTATACGTGTGCGTGCGTGTGCGATGCTGTACGTGTGTTTGTATACGGGTGCATGTGCGATACTGTACGTGTGTTGTACGTATACGTGTGCGTGCGTGTGCGATACTGTACGTGTGTTTGTACGTATACGTGTGCGTGCGTGTGCGATGCTGTACGTGTGTTTGTATACGGGTGCATGTGCGATACTGTACGTGTGATTGTACGTATACGTGTGCGATACTGTACGTGTGTTTGTACGTATACGTGTGCGTGCGTGTGCGATACTGTACGTGTGTTTGTATACGGGTGCATGTGCGATGCTGTACGTGTGTTTGTACGTATACGTGTGCGATGCTGTACGTGTGTTTGTATACGGGTGCATGTGCGATACTGTACGTGTGTTTGTACGTATACGTGTGCGTGCGTGTGCGATACTGTACGTGTGTTTGTATACGGGTGCATGGGCGATACTGTACGTATGTTTGTATACGGGTGCATGTGCGATACTGTACGTGTGTTTGTACGTATACGTGTGCATGCGTGTGCGATACTGTACGTGTGTTTGTATACGGGTGCATGTGCGATACTGTACGTATGTTTGTATACGGGTGCATGTGCGATACTGTACGTGTGTTTGTACGTATACGTGTGCGTGCGTGTGCGATACTGTACGTGTGTTTGTATACGGGTGCATGTGCGATACTGTACGTGTGTTTGTACGTATACGTGTGCGATGCTGTACGTGTGTTTGTACGTATACGTGTGCGATGCTGTACGTGTGTTTGTATACGGGTGCATGTGCGATACTGTACGTGTGTTTGTACGTATACGTGTGCGATACTGTACGTGTGTTTGTACGTATACGTGTGCGATGCTGTACGTGTGTTTGTATACGGGTGCATGTGCGATGCTGTACGTGTGTTTGTACGTATACGTGTGCGTGCGTGTGCGATACTGTACGTGTGTTTGTATACGGGTGCATGTGCGATACTGTACGTGTGTTTGTACGTATACGTGTGCGATGCTGTACGTGTGTTTGTACGTATACGTGTGCGTGCGTGTGCGATGCTGTACGTGTGTTTGTATACGGGTGCATGTGCGATACCGTACGTATGTTTGTATACGGGTGCATGTGCGATGCTGTACGTGTGTTTGTACGTATACGTGTGCGATGCTGTACGTGTGTTTGTATACTGGTGCATGTGCGATACTGTACGTATGTTTGTATACGGGTGCATGTGCGATACTGTACGTGTGTTTGTACGTATACGTGTGCGTGCGTGTGCGATACTGTACGTGTGTTTGTATACGGGTGCATGTGCGATACTGTACGTGTGCGTGCGTGTGCGATGCTGTACGTGTGTTTGTATACGGGTGCATGTGCGATACTGTACGTGTGTTTGTACGTATACGTGCGCGATGCTGTACGTGTGTTTGTACGTATACGTGTGCGTGCGTGTGCGATACTGTACGTGTGTTTGTATACGGGTGCATGTGCGATGCTGTACGTGTGTTTGTATACGGGTGCATGTGCGATACTGTACGTGTGTTTGTATACGGGTGCATGTGCGATACTGTACGTGTGTTTGTATACGGGTGCATGTGCGATATTGTACGTGTGTTTGTACGTATACGTGTGCGTACGTGTGCGATACTGTACGTGTGTTTGTACGTATACGTGTGCATGCGTGTGCGATACTGTACGTGTGTTTGTATAGGGGTGCATGTGCGATACTGTACGTATGTTTGTATACGGGTGCATGTGCGATACTGTACGTGTGTTTGTACGTATACGTGTGCGTGCGTGTGCGATACTGTACGTGTGTTTGTATACGGGTGCATGTGCGATACTGTACGTGTGTTTGTATACGGGTGCATGTGCGATACTGTACGTATGTTTGTATACGGGTGCATGTGCGATGCTGTACGTGTGTTTGTACGTATACGTGTGCGATGCTGTACGTGTGTTTGTACGTATACGTGTGCATGCGTGTGCGATACTGTACGTGTGTTTGTATACGGGTGCATGTGCGATACTGTACGTATGTTTGTATACGGGTGCATGTGCGATACTGTACGTGTGTTTATACGTATACGTGTGCGTGCGTGTGCGATACTGTACTTGTGTTTGTATACGGGTGCATGTGCGATACTGTACGTGTGTTTGTACGTATACGTGTGCGTGCGTGTGCGATGCTGTACGTGTGTTTGTATACGGGTGCATGTGCGATACTGTACGTATGTTTGTATACGGGTGCATGTGCGATACTGTACGTGTGTTTATACGTATACGTGTGCGTGCGTGTGCGATACTGTACTTGTGTTTGTATACGGGTGCATGTGCGATACTGTACGTGTGTTTGTACGTATACGTGTGCGTGCGTGTGCGATGCTGTACGTGTGTTTGTACGTATACGTGTGCATGCGTGTGCGATACTGTACGTGTGTTTGTATACGGGTGCATGTGCGATACTGTACGTATGTTTGTATACGGGTGCATGTGCGATACTGTACGTGTGTTTATACGTATACGTGTGCGTGCGTGTGCGATACTGTACTTGTGTTTGTACGTATACGTGTGCGATGCTGTACGTGTGTTTGTATACGGGTGCATGTGCGATACTGTACGTGTGTTTGTACGTATACGTGTGCGATGCTGTACGTGTGTTTGTATACGGGTGCATGTGCGATACTGTACGTGTGTTTGTACGTATACGTGTGCGATGCTGTACGTGTGTTTGTATACGGGTGCATGTGCGATACTGTACGTGTGTTTGTACGTATACGTGTGCGTGCGTGTGCGATACTGTACGTGTGTTTGTATACGGGTGCATGTGCGATACTGTACGTGTGCGTGCGTGTGCGATGCTGTACGTGTGTTTGTATACGGGTGCATGTGCGATACTGTACGTGTGTTTGTACGTATACGTGTGCGTGCGTGTGCGATACTGTACGTGTGTTTGTATACGGGTGCATGTGCGATACTGTACGTGTGCGTGCGTGTGCGATGCTGTACGTATGTTTGTATACGGGTGCATGTGCGATACTGTACGTGTGTTTGTACGTATACGTGTGCGTGCGTGTGCGATACTGTACGTGTGTTTGTATACGGGTGCATGTGCGATACTGTACGTGTGTTTATACGTATACGTGTGCGATGCTGTACGTGTGTTTGTACGTATACGTGTGCGTGCATGTGCGATGCTGTACGTGTGTTTGTATACGGGTGCATGTGCGATACCGTACGTATGTTTGTATACGGGTGCATGTGCGATGCTGTACGTGTGTTTGTACGTATACGTGTGCGATGCTGTACGTGTGTTTGTATACTGGTGCATGTGCGATACTGTACGTATGTTTGTATACGGGTGCATGTGCGATACTGTACGTGTGTTTGTACGTATACGTGTGCGTGCGTGTGCGATACTGTACGTGTGTTTGTATACGGGTGCATGTGCGATACTGTACGTGTGCGTGCGTGTGCGATGCTGTACGTGTGTTTGTATACGGGTGCATGTGCGATACTGTACGTGTGTTTGTACGTATACGTGTGCGTGCGTGTGCGATACTGTACGTGTGTTTGTATACGGGTGCATGTGCGATACTGTACGTGTGCGTGCGTGTGCGATGCTGTACGTATGTTTGTATACGGGTGCATGTGCGATACTGTACGTGTGTTTGTACGTATACGTGTGCGTGCGTGTGCGATACTGTACGTGTGTTTGTATACGGGTGCATGTGCGATACTGTACGTGTGTTTATACGTATACGTGTGCGTGCGTGTGCGATACTGTACTTGTGTTTGTATACGGGTGCATGTGCGATACTGTACGTGTGTTTGTACGTATACGTGTGCGTGCGTGTGCGATGCTGTACGTGTGTTTGTATACGGGTGCATGTGCGATACTGTACGTATGTTTGTATACGGGTGCATGTGCGATACTGTACGTGTGTTTATACGTATACGTGTGCGTGCGTGTGCGATACTGTACTTGTGTTTGTATACGGGTGCATGTGCGATACTGTACGTGTGTTTGTACGTATACGTGTGCGTGCGTGTGCGATACTGTACGTGTGTTTGTATACGGGTGCATGTGCGATACTGTACGTGTGCGTGCGTGTGCGATGCTGTACGTATGTTTGTATACGGGTGCATGTGCGATACTGTACGTGTGTTTGTACGTATACGTGTGCGTGCGTGTGCGATACTGTACGTGTGTTTGTATACGGGTGCATGTGCGATACTGTACGTGTGCGTGCGTGTGCGATGCTGTACGTGTGTTTGTATACGGGTGCATGTGCGATGCTGTACGTGTGTTTGTACGTATACGTGTGCGTGCGTGTGCGATACTGTACGTGTGTTTGTATACGGGTGCATGTGCGATGCTGTACGTGTGTTTGTATACGGGTGCATGTGCGATGCTGTACGTGTGTTTGTACGTATACGTGTGCGTGCGTGTGCGATGCTGTACGTGTGTTTGTACGTATACGTGTGCGTGCGTGTGCGATACTGTACGTATGTTTGTATACGGGTGCATGTGCGATACTGTACGTGTGTTTGTATACGGGTGCATGTGCGATACTGTACGCGTGTTTATACGTATACGTGTGCGTGCGTGTGCGATACTGTACGTGTGTTTGTACGTATACGTGTGCGTGCGTGTCCGATGCTGTACGTGTGTTTGTATACGGGTGCATGTGCGATACTGTACGTGTGTTTGTACGTATACGTGTGCGATGCTGTACGTGTGTTTGTACGTATACGTGTGCGTGCGTGTGCGATACTGTACGTGTGTTTTTATACGGGTGCATGTGCGATACTGTACGTGTGTTTGTACGTATACGTGTGCGTGCATGTGCGATACTGTACGTGTGTTTGTACGTATACGTGTGCGTGCGTGTGCGATACTGTACGTGTGTTTGTATACGGGTGCATGTGCGATACTGTACGTGTGTTTGTACGTATACGTGTGCGTGCGTGTGCGATACTGTACGTGTGTTTGTATACGGGTGCATGTGCGATACTGTACGTGTGTTTGTACGTATACGTGTGCGTGCGTGTGCGATACTGTACGTGTGTTTGTATACGGGTGCATGTGCGATACTGTACGTGTGTTTGTACGTATACGTGTGCGTGCGTGTGCGATACTGTACGTGTGTTTGTACGTATACGTGTGCGTGCGTGTGCGATGCTGTACGTGTGTTTGTACGTATACGTGTGCGATGCTGTACGTGTGTTTGTACGTATACGTGTGCGTGCGTGTGCGATACTGTACGTATGTTTGTATACGGGTGCGTGTGCGATACTGTACGTATGTTTGTATACGAGTGCATGTGCGATACTGTACGTATGTTTGTATACGGGTGCATGTGCGATACTGTACGTATGTTTGTATACGGGTGCATGTGCGATACTGTACGTGTGTTTGTATACGGGTGCATGTGCGATACTGTACGTATGTTTGTATACGGGTGCATGTGCGATACTGTACGTATGTTTGTATACGGGTGCATGTGCGATACTGTACGTGTGTTTGTATACGGGTGCATGTGCGATGCTGTACGTGCGTTTGTATACGGATGCATGTGCGATACTGTACGTATGTTTGTATACGGGTGCATGTGCGATACTGTACGTATGTTTGTATACGGGTGCATGTGCGATGCTGTACGTGTGTTTGTACGTATACGTGTGCGTGCGTGTGCGATACTGTACGTGTGTTTGTATACGGGTGCATGTGCGATGCTGTACGTGTGTTTGTACGTATACGTGTGCGTGCGTGTGCGATACTGTACGTGTGTTTGTATACGGGTGCATGTGCGATACTGTACGTGTGTTTGTACGTATACGTGTGCGTGCGTGTGCGATGCTGTATGTGTGTTTGTACGTATACGTGTGCGTGCGTGTGCGATACTGTACGTATGTTTGTATTCGGGTGCATGTGCGATACTGTACGTGTGTTTGTATACGGGTGCATGTGCGATACTGTACGTGTGTTTGTACGTATACGTGTGCGTGCGTGTGCGATACTGTACGTGTGTTTGTACGTATACGTGTGCATGCGTGTGCGATACTGTACGTGTGTTTGTATACGGGTGCATGGGCGATACTGTACGTATGTTTGTATACGGGTGCATGTGCGATACTGTACGTGTGTTTGTACGTATACGTGTGCGTGCGTGTGCGATACTGTACGTGTGTTTGTATACGGGTGCATGTGCGATACTGTACGTGTGTTTTTACGTATACGTGTGCGATGCTGTACGTGTGTTTGTATACGGGTGCATGTGCGATGCTGTACGTGTGTTTGTACGTATACGTGTGCGTGCGTGTGCGATACTGTACGTGTGTTTGTATACGGGTGCATGTGCGATACTGTACGTGTGTTTGTACGTATACGTGTGCGATGCTGTACGTGTGTTTGTACGTATACGTGTGCGTGCGTGTGCGATGCTGTACGTGTGTTTGTATACGGGTGCATGTGCGATACTGTACGTATATTTGTATACGGGTGCATGTGCGATGCTGTACGTGTGTTTGTACGTATACGTGTGCGATGCTGTACGTGTGTTTGTATACGGGTGCATGTGCGATACTGTACGTATGTTTGTATACGGCTGCATGTGCGATACTGTACGTGTGTTTGTACGTATACGTGTGCGATGCTGTACGTGTGTTTGTACGTATACGTGTGCGTGCGTGTGCGATGCTGTACGTGTGTTTGTACGTATACGTGTGCGTGCGTGTGCGATACTGTACGTGTGTTTGTATACGGGTGCATGTGCGATGCTGTACGTGTGTTTGTATACGGGTGCATGTGCGATGCTGTACGTGTGTTTGTACGTATACGTGTGCGTGCGTGTGCGATGCTGTACGTGTGTTTGTACGTATACGTGTGCGTGCGTGTGCGATACTGTACGTGCGTTTGCATACGGGTGCATGTGCGATACTGTACGTGTGTTTGTACGTATACGTGTGCGATGCTGTACGTGTGTTTGTACGTATACGTGTGCGTGCGTGTGCGATACTGTACGTGTGTTTGTATACGGGTGCATGTGCGATACTGTACGTGTGTTTGTATACGGGTGCATGTGCGATACTGTACGTGTGTTTGTAAACGGGTGCATGTGCGATACTCTACGTGTGTTTATACGTATACGTGTGCGTGCGTGTGCGATACTGTACGTGTGTTTGTATACGGGTGCATGTGCGATACTGTACGTGTGTTTGTATACGGGTGCATGTGCGATACTGTACGTGTGTTTGTAAACGGGTGCATGTGCGATACTCTACGTGTGTTTATACGTATACGTGTGCGTGCGTGTGCGATACTGTACGTGTGTTTGTATACGGGTGCATGTGCGATACTGTACGTGTGTTTGTACGTATACGTGTGCGATGCTGTACGTGTGTTTGTACGTATACGTGTGCGTGCGTGTGCGATACTGTACGTGTGTTTGTATACGGCTGCATGTGCGATACTGTACGTGTGTTTGTACGTATACGTGTGCGATGCTGTACGTGTGTTTGTATACGGGTGCATGTGCGATACTGTACGTGTGTTTGTACGTATACGTGTGCGTGCGTGTGCGATACTGTACGTGTGTTTGTATACGGGTGCATGTGCGATACTGTACGTGTGTTTGTACGTATACGTGTGCGTGCGTGTGCGATACTGTACGTGTGTTTGTATACGGGTGCATGTGCGATACTGTACGTGTGTTTGTACGTATACGTGTGCGTGCGTGTGCGATACTGTACGTGTGTTTGTATACGGGTGCATGTGCGATGCTGTACGTGTGTTTGTACGTATACGTGTGCGATGCTGTACGTGTGTTTGTACGTATACGTGTGCGTGCGTGTGCGATACTGTACGTGTGTTTGTGTACGGGTGCATGTGCGATACTGTACGTGTGTTTGTACGTATACGTGTGCGTGCGTGTGCGATACTGTACGTGTGTTTGTATACGGGTGCATGTGCGATGCTGTACGTGTGTTTGTACGTATACGTGTGCGATGCTGTACGTGTGTTTGTACACATACGTGTGCGTGCGTGTGCGATACTGTACGTGTGTTTGTATACGGGTGCATGTGCGATGCTGTACGTGTGTTTGTATACGGGTGCATGTGCGATACTGTACGTGTGTTTGTATACGGGTGCATGTGCGATACTGTACGTGTGTTTGTATACGGGTGCATGTGCGATATTGTACGTGTGTTTGTACGTATACGTGTGCGTGCGTGTGCGATACTGTACGTGTGTTTGTACGTATACGTGTGCATGCGTGTGCGATACTGTACGTGTGTTTGTATACGGGTGCATGTGCGATACTGTACGTATGTTTGTATACGGGTGCATGTGCGATACTGTACGTGTGTTTGTACGTATACGTGTGCGTGCGTGTGCGATACTGTACGTGTGTTTGTATACGGGTGCATGTGCGATACTGTACGTGTGTTTGTACGTATACGTGTGCGATGCTGTACGTGTGTTTGTATACGGGTGCATGTGCGATGCTGTACGTGTGTTTGTACGTATACGTGCGCGATGCTGTACGTGTGTTTGTACGTATACGTGTGCGTGCGTGTGCGATACTGTACGTGTGTTTGTATACGGGTGCATGTGCGATACTGTACGTGTGTTTGTACGTATACGTGTGCGATGCTGTACGTGTGTTTGTATACGGGTGCATGTGCGATACTGTACGTGTGCGTGCGTGTGCGATGCTGTACGTGTGTTTGTATACGGGTGCATGTGCGATACTGTACGTGTGTTTGTACGTATACGTGCGCGATGCTGTACGTGTGTTTGTACGTATACGTGTGCGTGCGTGTGCGATACTGTACGTGTGTTTGTATACGGGTGCATGTGCGATGCTGTACGTGTGTTTGTATACGGGTGCATGTGCGATACTGTACGTGTGTTTGTATACGGGTGCATGTGCGATACTGTACGTGTGTTTGTATACGGGTGCATGTGCGATATTGTACGTGTGTTTGTACGTATACGTGTGCGTGCGTGTGCGATACTGTACGTGTGTTTGTACGTATACGTGTGCGTGCGTGTCCGATGCTGTACGTGTGTTTGTATACGGGTGCATGTGCGATACTGTACGTGTGTTTGTACGTATACGTGTGCGATGCTGTACGTGTGTTTGTACGTATACGTGTGCGTGCGTGTACGATACTGTACGTGTGTTTGTATACGGGTGCATGTGCGATACTGTACGTGTGTTTGTACGTATACGTGTGCGATGCTGTACGTGTGTTTGTACGTATACGTGTGCGTGCGTGTACGATACTGTACGTGTGTTTGTATACGGGTGCATGTGCGATACTGTACGTGTGTTTGTACGTATACGTGTGCGATGCTGTACGTGTGTTTGTACGTATACGTGTGCGTGCGTGTACGATACTGTACGTGTGTTTGTATACGGGTGCATGTGCGATACTGTACGTGTGTTTGTACGTATACGTGTGCGATGCTGTACGTGTGTTTGTACGTATACGTGTGCGTGCGTGTACGATACTGTACGTGTGTTTGTATACGGGTGCATGTGCGATACTGTACGTGTGTTTGTACGTATACGTGTGCGATGCTGTACGTGTGTTTGTACGTATACGTGTGCGTGCGTGTGCGATACTGTACGTGTGTTTGTATACGGGTGCATGTGCGATACTGTACGTGTGTTTGTACGTATACGTGTGCGTGCGTGTGCGATACTGTACGTGTGTTTGTATACGGGTGCATGTGCGATACTGTACGTGTGTTTGTACGTATACGTGTGCGTGCGTGTGCGATGCTGTACGTGTGTTTGTACGTATACGTGTGCGTGCGTGTGCGATACTGTACGTGTGTTTGTATACGGGTGCATGTGCGATACTGTACGTGTGTTTGTACGTATACGTGTGCGTGCGTGTGCGATGCTGTACGTGTGTTTGTACGTATACGTGTGCGTGCGTGTGCGATGCTGTACGTATGTTTGTATACGGGTGCATGTGCGATACTGTACGTGTGTTTGTATACGGGTGCATGTGCGATACTGTACGTGTGTTTGTACGTATACGTGTGCGTGCGTGTGCGATACTGTACGTATGTTTGTATACGGGTGCATGTGCGATACTGTACGTGTGTTTGTATACGGGTGCATGTGCGATACTGTACGTGTGTTTGTACGTATACGTGTGCGATGCTGTACGTGTGTTTGTACGTATACGTGTGCGTGCGTGTACGATACTGTACGTGTGTTTGTATACGGGTGCATGTGCGATACTGTACGTGTGTTTGTACGTATACGTGTGCGTGCGTGTGCGATACTGTACGTGTGTTTGTATACGGGTGCATGTGCGATGCTGTACGTGTGTTTGTACGTATACGTGTGCGATGCTGTACGTGTGTTTGTACGTATACGTGTGCGTGCGTGTGCGATACTGTACGTATGTTTGTATACGGGTGCATGTGCGATACTGTACGTATGTTTGTATACGGGTGCATGTGCGATACTGTACGTATGTTTGTATACGGGTGCATGTGCGATACTGTACGTGTGTTTGTATACGGGTGCATGTGCGATACTGTACGTATGTTTGTATACGGGTGCATGTGCGATACTGTACGTATGTTTGTATACGGGTGCATGTGCGATACTGTACGTGTGTTTGTATACGGGTGCATGTGCGATGCTGTACGTGCGTTTGTATACGGGTGCATGTGCGATACTGTACGTGTGTTTGTACGTATACGTGTGCGTGCGTGTGCGATGCTGTACGTGTGTGTGTATACGGGTGCATGTGCGATGCTGTACGTGTGTTTGTACGTATACGTGTGCGTGCGTGTGCGATACTGTACGTGTGTTTGTACGTATACGTGTGCGATGCTGTACGTGTGTTTGTACGTATACGTGTGCGTGCGTGTGCGATGCTGTACGTGTGTTTGTATACGGGTGCATGTGCGATACTGTACGTGTGTTTGTACGTATACGTGTGCGTGCGTGTGCGATGCTGTACGTGTGTTTGTATACGGGTGCATGTGCGATGCTGTACGTGTGTTTGTATACGGGTGCATGTGCGATGCTGTACGTTTGTTTGTATACGGGTGCATGTGCGATGCTGTACGTGTGTTTGTACGTATACGTGTGCGATGCTGTACGTGTGTTTGTACGTATACGTGTGCGTGCGTGTGCGATACTGTACGTGTGTTTGTATACGGGTGCATGTGCGATACTGTACGTGTGTTTGTACGTATACGTGTGCGTGCGTGTGCGATACTGTACGTGTGTTTGTATACGGGTGCATGTGCGATACTGTACGTATGTTTGTATACGGGTGCATGTGCGATACTGTACGTGTGTTTGTACGTATACGTGTGCGATGCTGTACGTGTGTTTGTACGTATACGTGTGCGTGCGTGTGCGATACTGTACGTGTGTTTGTATACGGGTGCATGTGCGATACTGTACGTGTGTTTGTACGTATACGTGTGCGTGCGTGTGCGATACTGTACGTATGTTTGTATACGGGTGCATGTGCGATGCTGTACGTGTGTTTGTATACGGGTGCATGTGCGATACTGTACGTGTGTTTGTACGTATACGTGTGCGTGCGTGTGCGATACTGTACGTATGTTTGTATACGGGTGCATGTGCGATACTGTACGTATGTTTGTATACGGGTGCATGTGCGATGCTGTACGTGTGTTTGTACGTATACGTGTGCGTGCGTGTGCGATACTGTACGTGTGTTTGTATACGGGTGCATGTGCGATACTGTACGTGTGTTTGTACGTATACGTGTGCGTGCGTGTGCGATACTGTACGTATGTTTGTATACGGGTGCATGTGCGATACTGTACGTGTGTTTGTATACGGGTGCATGTGCGATGCTGTACGTGTGTTTGTACGTATACGTGTGCGTGCGTGTGCGATACTGTACGTGTGTTTGTATACGGGTGCATGGGCGATACTGTACGTATGTTTGTATACGGGTGCATGTGCGATACTGTACGTGTGTTTGTACGTATACGTGTGCGTGCGTGTGCGATACTGTACGTGTGTTTGTATACGGGTGCATGTGCGATACTGTACGTGTGTTTTTACGTATACGTGTGCGATGCTGTACGTGTGTTTGTATACGGGTGCATGTGCGATGCTGTACGTGTGTTTGTACGTATACGTGTGCGATGCTGTACGTGTGTTTGTACGTATACGTGTGCGTGCGTGTGCGATGCTGTACGTGTGTTTGTATACGGGTGCATGTGCGATACTGTACGTATGTTTGTATACGGGTGCATGTGCGATGCTGTACGTGTGTTTGTACGTATACGTGTGCGATGCTGTACGTGTGTTTGTATACGGGTGCATGTGCGATACTGTACGTATGTTTGTATACGGGTGCATGTGCGATACTGTACGTGTGTTTGTACGTATACGTGTGCGTGCGTGTGCGATACTGTACGTGTGTTTGTATACGGCTGCATGTGCGATACTGTACGTATGTTTGTATACGGGTGCATGTGCGATACTGTACGTGTGTTTGTACGTATACGTGTGCGATGCTGTACGTGTGTTTGTACGTATACGTGTGCGTGCGTGTGCGATGCTGTACGTGTGTTTGTATACGGGTGCATGTGCGATTCTGTACGTATGTTTGTATACGGGTGCATGTGCGATGCTGTACGTGTGTTTGTACGTATACGTGTGCGATGCTGTACGTGTGTTTGTATACGGGTGCATGTGCGATACTGTACGTATGTTTGTATACGGGTGCATGTGCGATACTGTACGTGTGTTTGTACGTATACGTGTGCGTGCGTGTGCGATACTGTACGTGTGTTTGTATACGGCTGCATGTGCGATACTGTACGTATGTTTGTATACGGGTGCATGTGCGATACTGTACGTGTGTTTGTACGTATACGTGTGCGATGCTGTACGTGTGTTTGTACGTATACGTGTGCGTGCGTGTGCGATGCTGTACGTGTGTTTGTATACGGGTGCATGTGCGATACTGTACGTGTGTTTGTACGTATACGTGTGCGTGCGTGTGCGATACTGTACGTGTGTTTGTATACGGGTGCATGTGCGATGCTGTACGTGTGTTTGTATACGGGTGCATGTGCGATGCTATACGTGTGTTTGTACGTATACGTGTGCGTGCGTGTGCGATGCTGTACGTGTGTTTGTACGTATACGTGTGCGTGCGTGTGCGATACTGTACGTGTGTTTGTATACGGGTGCATGTGCGATACTGTACGTGTGTTTGTACGTATACGTGTGCGATGCTGTACGTGTGTTTGTACGTATACGTGTGCGTGCGTGTGCGATGCTGTACGTGTGTTTGCATACGGCTGCATGTGCGATACTGTACGTATGTTTGTATACGGGTGCATGTGCGATACTGTACGTGTGTTTGTACGTATACGTGTGCGATGCTGTACGTGTGTTTGTACGTATACGTGTGCGTGCGTGTGCGATGCTGTACGTGTGTTTGTATACGGGTGCATGTGCGATACTGTACGTGTGTTTGTACGTATACGTGTGCGATGCTGTACGTGTGTTTGTACGTATACGTGTGCGTGCGTGTGCGATACTGTACGTGTGTTTGTAGACGGGTGCATGTGCGATGCTGTACGTGTGTTTGTACGTATACGTGTGCGTGCGTGTGCGATACTGTACGTGTGTTTGTATACGGGTGCATGTGCGATACTGTACGTGTGTTTGTATACGGGTGCATGTGCGATACTGTACGTGTGTTTGTATACGGGTGCATGTGCGATACTGTACGTGTGTTTATACGTATACGTGTGCGTGCGTGTGCGATACTGTACGTGTGTTTGTATACGGGTGCATGTGCGATACTGTACGTGTGTTTGTACGTATACGTGTGCGATGCTGTACGTGTGTTTGTACGTATACGTGTGCGTGCGTGTGCGATACTGTACGTGTGTTTGTACGTATACGTGTGCGATGCTGTACGTGTGTTTGTACGTATACGTGTGCGTGCGTGTGCGATACTGTACGTGTGTTTGTACGTATACGTGTGCGTGCGTGTGCGATACTGTACGTGTGTTTGTACGTATACGTGTGCGATGCTGTACGTGTGTTTGTACGTATACGTGTGCGTGCGTGTGCGATGCTGTACGTGTGTTTGTATACGGGTGCATGTGCGATACTGTACGTGTGTTTGTACGTATACGTGTGCGTGCGTGTGCGATGCTGTACGTGTGTTTGTATACGGGTGCATGTGCGATACTGTACGTGTGTTTGTACGTATACGCGTGCGATGCTGTACGTGTGTTTGTACGTATACGTGTGCGTGCGTGTGCGATACTGTACGTGTGTTTGTATACGGGTGCATGTGCGATACTGTACGTGTGTTTGTACGTATACGTGTGCGTGCGTGTGCGATACTGTACGTGTGTTTGTATACGGGTGCATGTGCGATACTGTACGTGTGTTTGTACGTATACGTGTGCGTGCGTGTGCGATACTGTACGTGTGTTTGTATACGGCTGCATGTGCGATACTGTACGTATGTTTGTATACGGGTGCATGTGCGATACTGTACGTGTGTTTGTACGTATACGTGTGCGTGCGTGTGCGATACTGTACGTGTGTTTGTATACGGGTGCATGTGCGATACTGTACGTGTGTTTGTATACGGGTGCATGTGCGATACTGTACGTATGTTTGTACGTATACGTGTGCGATGCTGTACGTGTGTTTGTACGTATACGTGTGCGTGCGTGTGCGATACTGTACGTGTGTTTGTATACGGGTGCGTGTGCGATGCTGTACGTGTGTTTGTATACGGGTGCATGTGCGATACTGTACGTATGTTTGTACGTATACGTGTGCGATGCTGTACGTGTGTTTGTACGTATACGTGTGCGTGCGTGTGCGATACTGTACGTGTGTTTGTATACGGGTGCATGTGCGATACTGTACGTGTGTTTGTATACGGGTGCATGTGCGATGCTGTACGTGTGTTTGTACGTATACGTGTGCGATGCTGTACGTGTGTTTGTACACATACGTGTGCGTGCGTGTGCGATGCTGTACGTGTGTTTGTATACGGGTGCATGTGCGATACTGTACGTGTGTTTGTACGTATACGTGTGCGATGCTGTACGTGTGTTTGTACGTATACGTGTGCGTGCGTGTGCGATACTGTACGTGTGTTTGTATACGGGTGCATGTGCGATACTGTACGTGTGTTTGTATACGGGTGCATGTGCGATACTGTACGTATGTTTGTACGTATACGTGTGCGATGCTGTACGTGTGTTTGTACGTATACGTGTGCGTGCGTGTGCGATACTGTACGTGTGTTTGTATACGGGTGCGTGTGCGATGCTGTACGTGTGTTTGTATACGGGTGCATGTGCGATACTGTACGTATGTTTGTACGTATACGTGTGCGATGCTGTACGTGTGTTTGTACGTATACGTGTGCGTGCGTGTGCGATACTGTACGTGTGTTTGTATACGGGTGCATGTGCGATACTGTACGTGTGTTTGTATACGGGTGCATGTGCGATGCTGTACGTGTGTTTGTACGTATACGTGTGCGATGCTGTACGTGTGTTTGTACACATACGTGTGCGTGCGTGTGCGATGCTGTACGTGTGTTTGTATACGGGTGCATGTGCGATACTGTAAGTGTGTTTGTACGTATACGTGTGCGTGCGTGTGCGATACTGTACTTGTGTTTGTATACGGGTGCATGTGCGATACTGTACGTGTGTTTGTACGTATACGTGTGCGTGCGTGTGCGATACTGTACTTGTGTTTGTATACGGGTGCATGTGCGATACTGTACGTGTGTTTGTACGTATACGTGTGCGTGCGTGTGCGATACTGTACGTGTGTTTGTATACGGGTGCATGTGCGATACTGTACGTGTGTTTGCATACGGGTGCATGTGCGATACTGTACGTGTGTTTGTACGTATACGTGTGCGATGCTGTACGTGTGTTTGTACGTATACGTGTGCGTGCGTGTGCGATACTGTACGTGTGTTTGTATACGGGTGCATGTGCGATACTGTAAGTGTGTTTGTACGTATACGTGTGCGTGCGTGTGCGATACTGTACTTGTGTTTGTATACGGGTGCATGTGCGATACTGTACGTGTGTTTGCATACGGGTGCATGTGCGATACTGTACGTGTGTTTGTACGTATACGTGTGCGATGCTGTACGTGTGTTTGTACGTATACGTGTGCGTGCGTGTGCGATACTGTACGTGTGTTTGTATACGGGTGCATGTGCGATACTGTAAGTGTGTTTGTACGTATACGTGTGCGTGCGTGTGCGATACTGTACTTGTGTTTGTATACGGGTGCATGTGCGATACTGTACGTGTGTTTGTACGTATACGTGTGCGTGCGTGTGCGATACTGTACGTGTGTTTGTATACGGGTGCATGTGCGATACTGTACGTGTGTTTGTACGTATACGTGTGCGTGCGTGTGCGATACTGTACGTGTGTTTGTATACGGGTGCATGTGCGATACTGTACGTGTGTTTGTACGTATACGTGTGCGTGCGTGTGCGATACTGTACGTGTGTTTGTATACGGGTGCATGTGCGATACTGTACGTGTGTTTGTATACGGGTGCATGTGCGATACTGTACGTGTGTTTGTATACGGGTGCATGTGCGATACTGTACGTGTGTTTGTATACGGGTGCGTGTGCGATGCTGTACGTGTGTTTGTACGTATACGTGTGCGTGCGTGTGCGATACTGTACGTGTGTTTGTATACGGGTGCATGTGCGATACTGTACGTGTGTTTGTACGTATACGTGTGCGTGCGTGTGCGATACTGTACGTGTGTTTGTATACGGGTGCATGTGCGATACTGTACGTGTGTTTGTATACGGGTGCATGTGCGATACTGTACGTGTGTTTGTATACGGGTGCATGTGCGATACTGTACGTGTGTTTGTATACGGGTGCGTGTGCGATGCTGTACGTGTGTTTGTACGTATACGTGTGCGTGCGTGTGCGATACTGTACGTGTGTTTGTATACGGGTGCATGTGCGATACTGTACGTGTGTTTGTATACGGGTGCATGTGCGATGCTGTACGTGTGTTTGTACGTATACATGTGCGTGCGTGTGCGATGCTGTACGTGTGTTTGTACGTATACGTGTGCGTGCGTGTGCGATACTGTACGTGTGTTTGTATACGGGTGCATGTGCGATGCTGTACGTGTGTTTGTACGTATACGGGTGCGTGCGTGTGCGATACTGTACGTGTGTTTGTATACGGGTGCATGTGCGATGCTGTACGTGTGTTTTTACGTATACGTGTGCGTGCGTGTGCGATGCTGTACGTGTGTTTGTACGTATACGTGTGCGTGCCTGTGCGATACTGTACGTGTGTTTGTATACGGGTGCATGTGCGATGCTGTACGTGTGTTTGTACGTATACGTGTGCGTGCGTGTGCGATGCTGTACGTGTGATTGTACGTATACGTGTGCGTGCGTGTGCGATACTGTACGTGTGTTTGTATACGGGTGGATGTGCGATACTGTACGTGTGTTTGTACGTATACGTGTGCGTGCGTGTGCGATACTGTACGTGTGTTTGTATACGGGTGCATGTGCGATACTGTACGTGTGTTTGTATACGGGTGCATGTGCGATGCTGTACGTGTGTTTGTACGTATACGTGTGCGTGCGTGTGCGATGCTGTACGTGTGTTTGTATACGGGTGCATGTGCGATATTGTACGTGTGTTTGTACGTATACGTGTGCGATGCTGTACGTGTGTTTGTACGTATACGTGTGCGTGCGTGTGCGATACTGTACGTGTGTTTGTATACGGCTGCATGTGCGATACTGTACGTATGTTTGTATACGGGTGCATGTGCGATACTGTACGTGTGTTTGTACGTATACGTGTGCGATGCTGTACGTGTGTTTGTACGTATACGTGTGCGTGCGTGTGCGATACTGTACGTGTGTTTGTATACGGGTGCATGTGCGATACTGTACGTGTGTTTGTACGTATACGTGTGCGTGCGTGTGCGATACAGTACGTGTGTTTGTATACGGGTGCATGTGCGATGCTGTACGTGTGTTTGTATACGGGTGCATGTGCGATGCTGTACGTGTGTTTGTACGTATACGTGTGCGTGCGTGTGCGATGCTGTACGTGTGTTTGTACGTATACGTGTGCGTGCGTGTGCGATACTGTACGTGTGTTTGCATACGGGTGCATGTGCGATACTGTACGTGTGTTTGTACGTATACGTGTGCGATGCTGTACGTGTGTTTGTACGTATACGTGTGCGTGCGTGTGCGATACTGTACGTGTGTTTGTATACGGGTGCATGTGCGATGCTGTACGTGTGTTTGTACGTATACGTGTGCGTGCGTGTGCGATGCTGTACGTGTGTTTGTATACGGGTGCATGTGCGATACTGTACGTATGTTTGTATACGGGTGCATGTGCGATGCTGTACGTGTGTTTGTACGTATACGTGTGCGATGCTGTACGTGTGTTTGTATACGGGTGCATGTGCGATACTGTACGTATGTTTGTATACGGGTGCATGTGCGATACTGTACGTGTGTTTGTACGTATACGTGTGCGTGCGTGTGCGATACTGTACGTGTGTTTGTATACGGCTGCATGTGCGATACTGTACGTATGTTTGTATACGGGTGCATGTGCGATACTGTACGTGTGTTTGTACGTATACGTGTGCGATGCTGTACGTGTGTTTGTACGTATACGTGTGCGTGCGTGTGCGATGCTGTACGTGTGTTTGTATACGGGTGCATGTGCGATACTGTACGTATGTTTGTATACGGGTGCATGTGCGATGCTGTACGTGTGTTTGTACGTATACGTGTGCGATGCTGTACGTGTGTTTGTATACGGGTGCATGTGCGATACTGTACGTATGTTTGTATACGGGTGCATGTGCGATACTGTACGTGTGTTTGTACGTATACGTGTGCGTGCGTGTGCGATACTGTACGTGTGTTTGTATACGGCTGCATGTGCGATACTGTACGTATGTTTGTATACGGGTGCATGTGCGATACTGTACGTGTGTTTGTACGTATACGTGTGCGATGCTGTACGTGTGTTTGTACGTATACGTGTGCGTGCGTGTGCGATGCTGTACGTGTGTTTGTATACGGGTGCATGTGCGATACTGTACGTGTGTTTGTACGTATACGTGTGCGTGCGTGTGCGATACTGTACGTGTGTTTGTATACGGGTGCATGTGCGATGCTGTACGTGTGTTTGTATACGGGTGCATGTGCGATGCTATACGTGTGTTTGTACGTATACGTGTGCGTGCGTGTGCGATGCTGTACGTGTGTTTGTACGTATACGTGTGCGTGCGTGAGCGATACTGTACGTGTGTTTGTATACGGGTGCATGTGCGATACTGTACGTGTGTTTGTACGTATACGTGTGCGATGCTGTACGTGTGTTTGTACGTATACGTGTGCGTGCGTGTGCGATGCTGTACGTGTGTTTGCATACGGCTGCATGTGCGATACTGTACGTATGTTTGTATACGGGTGCATGTGCGATACTGTACGTGTGTTTGTACGTATACGTGTGCGATGCTGTACGTGTGTTTGTACGTATACGTGTGCGTGCGTGTGCGATGCTGTACGTGTGTTTGTATACGGGTGCATGTGCGATACTGTACGTGTGTTTGTACGTATACGTGTGCGATGCTGTACGTGTGTTTGTACGTATACGTGTGCGTGCGTATTGCGATACTGTACGTGTGTTTGTATACGGGTGCATGTGCGATGCTGTACGTGTGTTTGTACGTATACGTGTGCGTGCGTGTGCGATACTGTACGTGTGTTTGTATACGGGTGCATGTGCGATACTGTACGTGTGTTTGTATACGGGTGCATGTGCGATACTGTACGTGTGTTTATACGTATACGTGTGCGTGCGTGTGCGATACTGTACGTGTGTTTGTATACGGGTGCATGTGCGATACTGTACGTGTGTTTGTACGTATACGTGTGCGATGCTGTACGTGTGTTTGTACGTATACGTGTGCGTGCGTGTGCGATACTGTACGTGTGTTTGTACGTATACGTGTGCGTGCGTGTGCGATACTGTACGTGTGTTTGTACGTATACGTGTGCGATGCTGTACGTGTGTTTGTACGTATACGTGTGCGTGCGTGTGCGATGCTGTACGTGTGTTTGTATACGGGTGCATGTGCGATACTGTACGTGTGTTTGTACGTATACGTGTGCGTGCGTGTGCGATGCTGTACGTGTGTTTGTATACGGGTGCATGTGCGATACTGTACGTGTGTTTGTACGTATACGTGTGCGATGCTGTACGTGTGTTTGTACGTATACGTGTGCGTGCGTGTGCGATACTGTACGTGTGTTTGTATACGGGTGCATGTGCGATACTGTACGTGTGTTTGTACGTATACGTGTGCGTGCGTGTGCGATACTGTACGTGTGTTTGTATACGGGTGCATGTGCGATACTGTACGTGTGTTTGTACGTATACGTGTGCGTGCGTGTGCGATACTGTACGTGTGTTTGTATACGGGTGCATGTGCGATACTGTACGTATGTTTGTATACGGGTGCATGTGCGATACTGTACGTGTGTTTGTACGTATACGTGTGCGTGCGTGTGCGATACTGTACGTGTGTTTGTATACGGGTGCATGTGCGATACTGTACGTGTGTTTGTATACGGGTGCATGTGCGATACTGTACGTATGTTTGTACGTATACGTGTGCGATGCTGTACGTGTGTTTGTACGTATACGTGTGCGTGAGTGTGCGATACTGTACGTGTGTTTGTATACGGGTGCGTGTGCGATGCTGTACGTGTGTTTGTATACGGGTGCATGTGCGATACTGTACGTATGTTTGTACGTATACGTGTGCGATGCTGTACGTGTGTTTGTACGTATACGTGTGCGTGCGTGTGCGATACTGTACGTGTGTTTGTATACGGGTGCATGTGCGATACTGTACGTGTGTTTGTATACGGGTGCATGTGCGATGCTGTACGTGTGTTTGTACGTATACGTGTGCGATGCTGTACGTGTGTTTGTACACATACGTGTGCGTGCGTGTGCGATGCTGTACGTGTGTTTGTATACGGGTGCATGTGCGATACTGTACGTGTGTTTGTACGTATACGTGTGCGATGCTGTACGTGTGTTTGTACGTATACGTGTGCGTGCGTGTGCGATACTGTACGTGTGTTTGTATACGGGTGCATGTGCGATACTGTACGTGTGTTTGTATACGGGTGCATGTGCGATACTGTACGTATGTTTGTACGTATACGTGTGCGATGCTGTACGTGTGTTTGTACGTATACGTGTGCGTGCGTGTGCGATACTGTACGTGTGTTTGTATAGGGGTGCGTGTGCGATGCTGTACGTGTGTTTGTATACGGGTGCATGTGCGATACTGTACGTATGTTTGTACGTATACGTGTGCGATGCTGTACGTGTGTTTGTACGTATACGTGTGCGTGCGTGTGCGATACTGTACGTGTGTTTGTATACGGGTGCATGTGCGATACTGTACGTGTGTTTGTATACGGGTGCATGTGCGATGCTGTACGTGTGTTTGTACGTATACGTGTGCGATGCTGTACGTGTGTTTGTACACATACGTGTGCGTGCGTGTGCGATGCTGTACGTGTGTTTGTATACGGGTGCATGTGCGATACTGTACGTGTGTTTGTACGTATACGTGTGCGATGCTGTACGTGTGTTTGTACGTATACGTGTGCGTGCGTGTGCGATACTGTACGTGTGTTTGTATACGGGTGCATGTGCGATACTGTAAGTGTGTTTGTACGTATACGTGTGCGTGCGTGTGCGATACTGTACTTGTGTTTGTATACGGGTGCATGTGCGATACTGTACGTGTGTTTGTACGTATACGTGTGCGTGCGTGTGCGATACTGTACGTGTGTTTGTATACGGGTGCATGTGCGATACTGTACGTGTGTTTGTACGTATACGTGTGCGTGCGTGTGCGATACTGTACGTGTGTTTGTATACGGGTGCATGTGCGATACTGTACGTGTGTTTGTATACGGGTGCATGTGCGATACTGTACGTGTGTTTGTATACGGGTGCATGTGCGATACTGTACGTGTGTTTGTATACGGGTGCGTGTGCGATGCTGTACGTGTGTTTGTACGTATACGTGTGCGTGCGTGTGCGATACTGTACGTGTGTTTGTATACGGGTGCATGTGCGATACTGTACGTGTGTTTGTACGTATACGTGTGCGTGCGTGTGCGATACTGTACGTGTGTTTGTATACGGGTGCATGTGCGATACTGTACGTGTGTTTGTATACGGGTGCATGTGCGATACTGTACGTGTGTTTGTATACGGGTGCATGTGCGATACTGTACGTGTGTTTGTATACGGGTGCGTGTGCGATGCTGTACGTGTGTTTGTACGTATACGTGTGCGTGCGTGTGCGATACTGTACGTGTGTTTGTATACGGGTGCATGTGCGATACTGTACGTGTGTTTGTATACGGGTGCATGTGCGATGCTGTACGTGTGTTTGTACGTATACATGTGCGTGCGTGTGCGATGCTGTACGTGTGTTTGTATACGGGTGCATGTGCGATGCTGTACGTGTGTTTGTACGTATACGGGTGCGTGCGTGTGCGATACTGTACGTGTGTTTGTATACGGGTGCATGTGCGATGCTGTACGTGTGTTTTTACGTATACGTGTGCGTGCGTGTGCGATGCTGTACGTGTGTTTGTACGTATACGTGTGCGTGCGTGTGCGATACTGTACGTGTGTTTGTATACGGGTGCATGTGCGATGCTGTACGTGTGTTTGTACGTATACGTGTGCGTGCGTGTGCGATGCTGTACGTGTGATTGTACGTATACGTGTGCGTGCGTGTGCGATACTGTACGTGTGTTTGTATACGGGTGGATGTGCGATACTGTACGTGTGTTTGTACGTATACGTGTGCGTGCGTGTGCGATACTGTACGTGTGTTTGTATACGGGTGCATGTGCGATACTGTACGTGTGTTTGTATACGGGTGCATGTGCGATGCTGTACGTGTGTTTGTACGTATACGTGTGCGTGCGTGTGCGATGCTGTACGTGTGTTTGTATACGGGTGCATGTGCGATATTGTACGTGTGTTTGTACGTATACGTGTGCGATGCTGTACGTGTGTTTGTACGTATACGTGTGCGTGCGTGTGCGATACTGTACGTGTGTTTGTATACGGCTGCATGTGCGATACTGTACGTATGTTTGTATACGGGTGCATGTGCGATACTGTACGTGTGTTTGTACGTATACGTGTGCGATGCTGTACGTGTGTTTGTACGTATACGTGTGCGTGCGTGTGCGATACTGTACGTGTGTTTGTATACGGGTGCATGTGCGATACTGTACGTGTGTTTGTACGTATACGTGTGCGATGCTGTACGTGTGTTTGTACGTATACGTGTGCGTGCGTGTGCGATACTGTACGTGTGTTTGTATACGGGTGCATGTGCGATACTGTACGTGTGTTTGTACGTATACGTGTGCGTGCGTGTGCGATACTATACGTGTGTTTGTATACGGGTGCATGTGCGATGCTGTACGTGTGTTTGTATACGGGTGCATGTGCGATACTGTACGTGTGTTTGTACGTATACGTGTGCGTGCGTGTGCGATACTGTACGTGTGTTTGTATACGGGTGCATGTGCGATACTGTACGTGTGTTTGTACGTATACGTGTGCGTGCGTGTGCGATGCTGTACGTGTGTTTGTACGTATACGTGTGCGTGCGTGTGCGATACTGTACGTGTGTTTGTATACGGGTGCATGTGCGATACTGTACGTGTGTTTGTACGTATACGTGTGCGTGCGTGTGCGATGCTGTACGTGTGTTTGTACGTATACGTGTGCGTGCGTGTGCGATGCTGTACGTATGTTTGTATACGGGTGCATGTGCGATACTGTACGTGTGTTTGTATACGGGTGCATGTGCGATACTGTACGTGTGTTTGTACGTATACGTGTGCGTGCGTGTGCGATACTGTACGTATGTTTGTATACGGGTGCATGTGCGATACTGTACGTGTGTTTGTATACGGGTGCATGTGCGATACTGTACGTGTGTTTGTACGTATACGTGTGCGATGCTGTACGTGTGTTTGTACGTATACGTGTGCGTGCGTGTACGATACTGTACGTGTGTTTGTATACGGGTGCATGTGCGATACTGTACGTGTGTTTGTACGTATACGTGTGCGTGCGTGTGCGATACTGTACGTGTGTTTGTATACGGGTGCATGTGCGATGCTGTACGTGTGTTTGTACGTATACGTGTGCGATGCTGTACGTGTGTTTGTACGTATACGTGTGCGTGCGTGTGCGATACTGTACGTATGTTTGTATACGGGTGCATGTGCGATACTGTACGTATGTTTGTATACGGGTGCATGTGCGATACTGTACGTATGTTTGTATACGGGTGCATGTGCGATACTGTACGTGTGTTTGTATACGGGTGCATGTGCGATACTGTACGTATGTTTGTATACGGGTGCATGTGCGATACTGTACGTATGTTTGTATACGGGTGCATGTGCGATACTGTACGTGTGTTTGTATACGGGTGCATGTGCGATGCTGTACGTGCGTTTGTATACGGGTGCATGTGCGATACTGTACGTGTGTTTGTACGTATACGTGTGCGTGCGTGTGCGATGCTGTACGTGTGTGTGTATACGGGTGCATGTGCGATGCTGTACGTGTGTTTGTACGTATACGTGTGCGTGCGTGTGCGATACTGTACGTGTGTTTGTACGTATACGTGTGCGATGCTGTACGTGTGTTTGTACGTATACGTGTGCGTGCGTGTGCGATGCTGTACGTGTGTTTGTATACGGGTGCATGTGCGATACTGTACGTGTGTTTGTACGTATACGTGTGCGTGCGTGTGCGATGCTGTACGTGTGTTTGTATACGGGTGCATGTGCGATGCTGTACGTGTGTTTGTATACGGGTGCATGTGCGATGCTGTACGTTTGTTTGTATACGGGTGCATGTGCGATGCTGTACGTGTGTTTGTACGTATACGTGTGCGATGCTGTACGTGTGTTTGTACGTATACGTGTGCGTGCGTGTGCGATACTGTACGTGTGTTTGTATACGGGTGCATGTGCGATACTGTACGTGTGTTTGTACGTATACGTGTGCGTGCGTGTGCGATACTGTACGTGTGTTTGTATACGGGTGCATGTGCGATACTGTACGTATGTTTGTATACGGGTGCATGTGCGATACTGTACGTGTGTTTGTACGTATACGTGTGCGATGCTGTACGTGTGTTTGTACGTATACGTGTGCGTGCGTGTGCGATACTGTACGTGTGTTTGTATACGGGTGCATGTGCGATACTGTACGTGTGTTTGTACGTATACGTGTGCGTGCGTGTGCGATACTGTACGTATGTTTGTATACGGGTGCATGTGCGATGCTGTACGTGTGTTTGTATACGGGTGCATGTGCGATACTGTACGTGTGTTTGTACGTATACGTGTGCGTGCGTGTGCGATACTGTACGTATGTTTGTATACGGGTGCATGTGCGATACTGTACGTATGTTTGTATACGGGTGCATGTGCGATGCTGTACGTGTGTTTGTACGTATACGTGTGCGTGCGTGTGCGATACTGTACGTGTGTTTGTATACGGGTGCATGTGCGATACTGTACGTGTGTTTGTACGTATACGTGTGCGTGCGTGTGCGATACTGTACGTATGTTTGTATACGGGTGCATGTGCGATACTGTACGTGTGTTTGTATACGGGTGCATGTGCGATGCTGTACGTGTGTTTGTACGTATACGTGTGCGTGCGTGTGCGATACTGTACGTGTGTTTGTATACGGGTGCATGGGCGATACTGTACGTATGTTTGTATACGGGTGCATGTGCGATACTGTACGTGTGTTTGTACGTATACGTGTGCGTGCGTGTGCGATACTGTACGTGTGTTTGTATACGGGTGCATGTGCGATACTGTACGTGTGTTTTTACGTATACGTGTGCGATGCTGTACGTGTGTTTGTATACGGGTGCATGTGCGATGCTGTACGTGTGTTTGTACGTATACGTGTGCGATGCTGTACGTGTGTTTGTACGTATACGTGTGCGTGCGTGTGCGATGCTGTACGTGTGTTTGTATACGGGTGCATGTGCGATACTGTACGTATGTTTGTATACGGGTGCATGTGCGATGCTGTACGTGTGTTTGTACGTATACGTGTGCGATGCTGTACGTGTGTTTGTATACGGGTGCATGTGCGATACTGTACGTATGTTTGTATACGGGTGCATGTGCGATACTGTACGTGTGTTTGTACGTATACGTGTGCGTGCGTGTGCGATACTGTACGTGTGTTTGTATACGGCTGCATGTGCGATACTGTACGTATGTTTGTATACGGGTGCATGTGCGATACTGTACGTGTGTTTGTACGTATACGTGTGCGATGCTGTACGTGTGTTTGTACGTATACGTGTGCGTGCGTGTGCGATGCTGTACGTGTGTTTGTATACGGGTGCATGTGCGATTCTGTACGTATGTTTGTATACGGGTGCATGTGCGATGCTGTACGTGTGTTTGTACGTATACGTGTGCGATGCTGTACGTGTGTTTGTATACGGGTGCATGTGCGATACTGTACGTATGTTTGTATACGGGTGCATGTGCGATACTGTACGTGTGTTTGTACGTATACGTGTGCGTGCGTGTGCGATACTGTACGTGTGTTTGTATACGGCTGCATGTGCGATACTGTACGTATGTTTGTATACGGGTGCATGTGCGATACTGTACGTGTGTTTGTACGTATACGTGTGCGATGCTGTACGTGTGTTTGTACGTATACGTGTGCGTGCGTGTGCGATGCTGTACGTGTGTTTGTATACGGGTGCATGTGCGATACTGTACGTGTGTTTGTACGTATACGTGTGCGTGCGTGTGCGATACTGTACGTGTGTTTGTATACGGGTGCATGTGCGATGCTGTACGTGTGTTTGTATACGGGTGCATGTGCGATGCTATACGTGTGTTTGTACGTATACGTGTGCGTGCGTGTGCGATGCTGTACGTGTGTTTGTACGTATACGTGTGCGTGCGTGTGCGATACTGTACGTGTGTTTGTATACGGGTGCATGTGCGATACTGTACGTGTGTTTGTACGTATACGTGTGCGATGCTGTACGTGTGTTTGTACGTATACGTGTGCGTGCGTGTGCGATGCTGTACGTGTGTTTGCATACGGCTGCATGTGCGATACTGTACGTATGTTTGTATACGGGTGCATGTGCGATACTGTACGTGTGTTTGTACGTATACGTGTGCGATGCTGTACGTGTGTTTGTACGTATACGTGTGCGTGCGTGTGCGATGCTGTACGTGTGTTTGTATACGGGTGCATGTGCGATACTGTACGTGTGTTTGTACGTATACGTGTGCGATGCTGTACGTGTGTTTGTACGTATACGTGTGCGTGCGTGTGCGATACTGTACGTGTGTTTGTATACGGGTGCATGTGCGATGCTGTACGTGTGTTTGTACGTATACGTGTGCGTGCGTGTGCGATACTGTACGTGTGTTTGTATACGGGTGCATGTGCGATACTGTACGTGTGTTTGTATACGGGTGCATGTGCGATACTGTACGTGTGTTTGTATACGGGTGCATGTGCGATACTGTACGTGTGTTTATACGTATACGTGTGCGTGCGTGTGCGATACTGTACGTGTGTTTGTATACGGGTGCATGTGCGATACTGTACGTGTGTTTGTACGTATACGTGTGCGATGCTGTACGTGTGTTTGTACGTATACGTGTGCGTGCGTGTGCGATACTGTACGTGTGTTTGTACGTATACGTGTGCGATGCTGTACGTGTGTTTGTACGTATACGTGTGCGTGCGTGTGCGATACTGTACGTGTGTTTGTACGTATACGTGTGCGTGCGTGTGCGATACTGTACGTGTGTTTGTACGTATACGTGTGCGATGCTGTACGTGTGTTTGTACGTATACGTGTGCGTGCGTGTGCGATGCTGTACGTGTGTTTGTATACGGGTGCATGTGCGATACTGTACGTGTGTTTGTACGTATACGTGTGCGTGCGTGTGCGATGCTGTACGTGTGTTTGTATACGGGTGCATGTGCGATACTGTACGTGTGTTTGTACGTATACGCGTGCGATGCTGTACGTGTGTTTGTACGTATACGTGTGCGTGCGTGTGCGATACTGTACGTGTGTTTGTATACGGGTGCATGTGCGATACTGTACGTGTGTTTGTACGTATACGTGTGCGTGCGTGTGCGATACTGTACGTGTGTTTGTATACGGGTGCATGTGCGATACTGTACGTGTGTTTGTACGTATACGTGTGCGTGCGTGTGCGATACTGTACGTGTGTTTGTATACGGCTGCATGTGCGATACTGTACGTATGTTTGTATACGGGTGCATGTGCGATACTGTACGTGTGTTTGTACGTATACGTGTGCGTGCGTGTGCGATACTGTACGTGTGTTTGTATACGGGTGCATGTGCGATACTGTACGTGTGTTTGTATACGGGTGCATGTGCGATACTGTACGTATGTTTGTACGTATACGTGTGCGATGCTGTACGTGTGTTTGTACGTATACGTGTGCGTGCGTGTGCGATACTGTACGTGTGTTTGTATACGGGTGCGTGTGCGATGCTGTACGTGTGTTTGTATACGGGTGCATGTGCGATACTGTACGTATGTTTGTACGTATACGTGTGCGATGCTGTACGTGTGTTTGTACGTATACGTGTGCGTGCGTGTGCGATACTGTACGTGTGTTTGTATACGGGTGCATGTGCGATACTGTACGTGTGTTTGTATACGGGTGCATGTGCGATGCTGTACGTGTGTTTGTACGTATACGTGTGCGATGCTGTACGTGTGTTTGTACACATACGTGTGCGTGCGTGTGCGATGCTGTACGTGTGTTTGTATACGGGTGCATGTGCGATACTGTACGTGTGTTTGTACGTATACGTGTGCGATGCTGTACGTGTGTTTGTACGTATACGTGTGCGTGCGTGTGCGATACTGTACGTGTGTTTGTATACGGGTGCATGTGCGATACTGTACGTGTGTTTGTATACGGGTGCATGTGCGATACTGTACGTATGTTTGTACGTATACGTGTGCGATGCTGTACGTGTGTTTGTACGTATACGTGTGCGTGCGTGTGCGATACTGTACGTGTGTTTGTATACGGGTGCGTGTGCGATGCTGTACGTGTGTTTGTATACGGGTGCATGTGCGATACTGTACGTATGTTTGTACGTATACGTGTGCGATGCTGTACGTGTGTTTGTACGTATACGTGTGCGTGCGTGTGCGATACTGTACGTGTGTTTGTATACGGGTGCATGTGCGATACTGTACGTGTGTTTGTATACGGGTGCATGTGCGATGCTGTACGTGTGTTTGTACGTATACGTGTGCGATGCTGTACGTGTGTTTGTACACATACGTGTGCGTGCGTGTGCGATGCTGTACGTGTGTTTGTATACGGGTGCATGTGCGATACTGTAAGTGTGTTTGTACGTATACGTGTGCGTGCGTGTGCGATACTGTACTTGTGTTTGTATACGGGTGCATGTGCGATACTGTACGTGTGTTTGTACGTATACGTGTGCGTGCGTGTGCGATACTGTACTTGTGTTTGTATACGGGTGCATGTGCGATACTGTACGTGTGTTTGTACGTATACGTGTGCGTGCGTGTGCGATACTGTACGTGTGTTTGTATACGGGTGCATGTGCGATACTGTACGTGTGTTTGCATACGGGTGCATGTGCGATACTGTACGTGTGTTTGTACGTATACGTGTGCGATGCTGTACGTGTGTTTGTACGTATACGTGTGCGTGCGTGTGCGATACTGTACGTGTGTTTGTATACGGGTGCATGTGCGATACTGTAAGTGTGTTTGTACGTATACGTGTGCGTGCGTGTGCGATACTGTACTTGTGTTTGTATACGGGTGCATGTGCGATACTGTACGTGTGTTTGCATACGGGTGCATGTGCGATACTGTACGTGTGTTTGTACGTATACGTGTGCGATGCTGTACGTGTGTTTGTACGTATACGTGTGCGTGCGTGTGCGATACTGTACGTGTGTTTGTATACGGGTGCATGTGCGATACTGTAAGTGTGTTTGTACGTATACGTGTGCGTGCGTGTGCGATACTGTACTTGTGTTTGTATACGGGTGCATGTGCGATACTGTACGTGTGTTTGTACGTATACGTGTGCGTGCGTGTGCGATACTGTACGTGTGTTTGTATACGGGTGCATGTGCGATACTGTACGTGTGTTTGTACGTATACGTGTGCGTGCGTGTGCGATACTGTACGTGTGTTTGTATACGGGTGCATGTGCGATACTGTACGTGTGTTTGTACGTATACGTGTGCGTGCGTGTGCGATACTGTACGTGTGTTTGTATACGGGTGCATGTGCGATACTGTACGTGTGTTTGTATACGGGTGCATGTGCGATACTGTACGTGTGTTTGTATACGGGTGCATGTGCGATACTGTACGTGTGTTTGTATACGGGTGCGTGTGCGATGCTGTACGTGTGTTTGTACGTATACGTGTGCGTGCGTGTGCGATACTGTACGTGTGTTTGTATACGGGTGCATGTGCGATACTGTACGTGTGTTTGTACGTATACGTGTGCGTGCGTGTGCGATACTGTACGTGTGTTTGTATACGGGTGCATGTGCGATACTGTACGTGTGTTTGTATACGGGTGCATGTGCGATACTGTACGTGTGTTTGTATACGGGTGCATGTGCGATACTGTACGTGTGTTTGTATACGGGTGCGTGTGCGATGCTGTACGTGTGTTTGTACGTATACGTGTGCGTGCGTGTGCGATACTGTACGTGTGTTTGTATACGGGTGCATGTGCGATACTGTACGTGTGTTTGTATACGGGTGCATGTGCGATGCTGTACGTGTGTTTGTACGTATACATGTGCGTGCGTGTGCGATGCTGTACGTGTGTTTGTACGTATACGTGTGCGTGCGTGTGCGATACTGTACGTGTGTTTGTATACGGGTGCATGTGCGATGCTGTACGTGTGTTTGTACGTATACGGGTGCGTGCGTGTGCGATACTGTACGTGTGTTTGTATACGGGTGCATGTGCGATGCTGTACGTGTGTTTTTACGTATACGTGTGCGTGCGTGTGCGATGCTGTACGTGTGTTTGTACGTATACGTGTGCGTGCCTGTGCGATACTGTACGTGTGTTTGTATACGGGTGCATGTGCGATGCTGTACGTGTGTTTGTACGTATACGTGTGCGTGCGTGTGCGATGCTGTACGTGTGATTGTACGTATACGTGTGCGTGCGTGTGCGATACTGTACGTGTGTTTGTATACGGGTGGATGTGCGATACTGTACGTGTGTTTGTACGTATACGTGTGCGTGCGTGTGCGATACTGTACGTGTGTTTGTATACGGGTGCATGTGCGATACTGTACGTGTGTTTGTATACGGGTGCATGTGCGATGCTGTACGTGTGTTTGTACGTATACGTGTGCGTGCGTGTGCGATGCTGTACGTGTGTTTGTATACGGGTGCATGTGCGATATTGTACGTGTGTTTGTACGTATACGTGTGCGATGCTGTACGTGTGTTTGTACGTATACGTGTGCGTGCGTGTGCGATACTGTACGTGTGTTTGTATACGGCTGCATGTGCGATACTGTACGTATGTTTGTATACGGGTGCATGTGCGATACTGTACGTGTGTTTGTACGTATACGTGTGCGATGCTGTACGTGTGTTTGTACGTATACGTGTGCGTGCGTGTGCGATACTGTACGTGTGTTTGTATACGGGTGCATGTGCGATACTGTACGTGTGTTTGTACGTATACGTGTGCGTGCGTGTGCGATACAGTACGTGTGTTTGTATACGGGTGCATGTGCGATGCTGTACGTGTGTTTGTATACGGGTGCATGTGCGATGCTGTACGTGTGTTTGTACGTATACGTGTGCGTGCGTGTGCGATGCTGTACGTGTGTTTGTACGTATACGTGTGCGTGCGTGTGCGATACTGTACGTGTGTTTGCATACGGGTGCATGTGCGATACTGTACGTGTGTTTGTACGTATACGTGTGCGATGCTGTACGTGTGTTTGTACGTATACGTGTGCGTGCGTGTGCGATACTGTACGTGTGTTTGTATACGGGTGCATGTGCGATGCTGTACGTGTGTTTGTACGTATACGTGTGCGTGCGTGTGCGATGCTGTACGTGTGTTTGTATACGGGTGCATGTGCGATACTGTACGTATGTTTGTATACGGGTGCATGTGCGATGCTGTACGTGTGTTTGTACGTATACGTGTGCGATGCTGTACGTGTGTTTGTATACGGGTGCATGTGCGATACTGTACGTATGTTTGTATACGGGTGCATGTGCGATACTGTACGTGTGTTTGTACGTATACGTGTGCGTGCGTGTGCGATACTGTACGTGTGTTTGTATACGGCTGCATGTGCGATACTGTACGTATGTTTGTATACGGGTGCATGTGCGATACTGTACGTGTGTTTGTACGTATACGTGTGCGATGCTGTACGTGTGTTTGTACGTATACGTGTGCGTGCGTGTGCGATGCTGTACGTGTGTTTGTATACGGGTGCATGTGCGATACTGTACGTATGTTTGTATACGGGTGCATGTGCGATGCTGTACGTGTGTTTGTACGTATACGTGTGCGATGCTGTACGTGTGTTTGTATACGGGTGCATGTGCGATACTGTACGTATGTTTGTATACGGGTGCATGTGCGATACTGTACGTGTGTTTGTACGTATACGTGTGCGTGCGTGTGCGATACTGTACGTGTGTTTGTATACGGCTGCATGTGCGATACTGTACGTATGTTTGTATACGGGTGCATGTGCGATACTGTACGTGTGTTTGTACGTATACGTGTGCGATGCTGTACGTGTGTTTGTACGTATACGTGTGCGTGCGTGTGCGATGCTGTACGTGTGTTTGTATACGGGTGCATGTGCGATACTGTACGTGTGTTTGTACGTATACGTGTGCGTGCGTGTGCGATACTGTACGTGTGTTTGTATACGGGTGCATGTGCGATGCTGTACGTGTGTTTGTATACGGGTGCATGTGCGATGCTATACGTGTGTTTGTACGTATACGTGTGCGTGCGTGTGCGATGCTGTACGTGTGTTTGTACGTATACGTGTGCGTGCGTGAGCGATACTGTACGTGTGTTTGTATACGGGTGCATGTGCGATACTGTACGTGTGTTTGTACGTATACGTGTGCGATGCTGTACGTGTGTTTGTACGTATACGTGTGCGTGCGTGTGCGATGCTGTACGTGTGTTTGCATACGGCTGCATGTGCGATACTGTACGTATGTTTGTATACGGGTGCATGTGCGATACTGTACGTGTGTTTGTACGTATACGTGTGCGATGCTGTACGTGTGTTTGTACGTATACGTGTGCGTGCGTGTGCGATGCTGTACGTGTGTTTGTATACGGGTGCATGTGCGATACTGTACGTGTGTTTGTACGTATACGTGTGCGATGCTGTACGTGTGTTTGTACGTATACGTGTGCGTGCGTATTGCGATACTGTACGTGTGTTTGTATACGGGTGCATGTGCGATGCTGTACGTGTGTTTGTACGTATACGTGTGCGTGCGTGTGCGATACTGTACGTGTGTTTGTATACGGGTGCATGTGCGATACTGTACGTGTGTTTGTATACGGGTGCATGTGCGATACTGTACGTGTGTTTATACGTATACGTGTGCGTGCGTGTGCGATACTGTACGTGTGTTTGTATACGGGTGCATGTGCGATACTGTACGTGTGTTTGTACGTATACGTGTGCGATGCTGTACGTGTGTTTGTACGTATAAGTGTGCGTGCGTGTGCGATACTGTACGTGTGTTTGTACGTATACGTGTGCGATGCTGTACGTGTGTTTGTACGTATACGTGTGCGTGCGTGTGCGATACTGTACGTGTGTTTGTACGTATACGTGTGCGTGCGTGTGCGATACTGTACGTGTGTTTGTACGTATACGTGTGCGATGCTGTACGTGTGTTTGTACGTATACGTGTGCGTGCGTGTGCGATACTGTACGTGTGTTTGTATACGGGTGCATGTGCGATACTGTACGTGTGTTTGTATACGGGTGCATGTGCGATACTGTACGTGTGTTTGTATACGGGTGCATGTGCGATACTGTACGTGTGTTTGTATACGGGTGCGTGTGCGATGCTGTACGTGTGTTTGTACGTATACGTGTGCGTGCGTGTGCGATACTGTACGTGTGTTTGTATACGGGTGCATGTGCGATACTGTACGTGTGTTTGTACGTATACGTGTGCGTGCGTGTGCGATACTGTACGTGTGTTTGTATACGGGTGCATGTGCGATACTGTACGTGTGTTTGTATACGGGTGCATGTGCGATACTGTACGTGTGTTTGTATACGGGTGCATGTGCGATACTGTACGTGTGTTTGTATACGGGTGCGTGTGCGATGCTGTACGTGTGTTTGTACGTATACGTGTGCGTGCGTGTGCGATACTGTACGTGTGTTTGTATACGGGTGCATGTGCGATACTGTACGTGTGTTTGTATACGGGTGCATGTGCGATGCTGTACGTGTGTTTGTACGTATACATGTGCGTGCGTGTGCGATGCTGTACGTGTGTTTGTACGTATACGTGTGCGTGCGTGTGCGATACTGTACGTGTGTTTGTATACGGGTGCATGTGCGATGCTGTACGTGTGTTTGTACGTATACGGGTGCGTGCGTGTGCGATACTGTACGTGTGTTTGTATACGGGTGCATGTGCGATGCTGTACGTGTGTTTTTACGTATACGTGTGCGTGCGTGTGCGATGCTGTACGTGTGTTTGTACGTATACGTGTGCGTGCGTGTGCGATACTGTACGTGTGTTTGTATACGGGTGCATGTGCGATGCTGTACGTGTGTTTGTACGTATACGTGTGCGTGCGTGTGCGATGCTGTACGTGTGATTGTACGTATACGTGTGCGTGCGTGTGCGATACTGTACGTGTGTTTGTATACGGGTGGATGTGCGATACTGTACGTGTGTTTGTACGTATACGTGTGCGTGCGTGTGCGATACTGTACGTGTGTTTGTATACGGGTGCATGTGCGATACTGTACGTGTGTTTGTATACGGGTGCATGTGCGATGCTGTACGTGTGTTTGTACGTATACGTGTGCGTGCGTGTGCGATGCTGTACGTGTGTTTGTATACGGGTGCATGTGCGATATTGTACGTGTGTTTGTACGTATACGTGTGCGATGCTGTACGTGTGTTTGTACGTATACGTGTGCGTGCGTGTGCGATACTGTACGTGTGTTTGTATACGGCTGCATGTGCGATACTGTACGTATGTTTGTATACGGGTGCATGTGCGATACTGTACGTGTGTTTGTACGTATACGTGTGCGATGCTGTACGTGTGTTTGTACGTATACGTGTGCGTGCGTGTGCGATACTGTACGTGTGTTTGTATACGGGTGCATGTGCGATACTGTACGTGTGTTTGTACGTATACGTGTGCGTGCGTGTGCGATACTATACGTGTGTTTGTATACGGGTGCATGTGCGATGCTGTACGTGTGTTTGTATACGGGTGCATGTGCGATGCTGTACGTGTGTTTGTACGTATACGTGTGCGTGCGTGTGCGATGCTGTACGTGTGTTTGTACGTATACGTGTGCGTGCGTGTGCGATACTGTACGTGTGTTTGCATACGGGTGCATGTGCGATACTGTACGTGTGTTTGTACGTATACGTGTGCGATGCTGTACGTGTGTTTGTACGTATACGTGTGCGTGCGTGTGCGATACTGTACGTGTGTTTGTATACGGGTGCATGTGCGATGCTGTACGTGTGTTTGTACGTATACGTGTGCGTGCGTGTGCGATACTGTACGTGTGTTTGTATACGGGTGCATGTGCGATACTGTACGTGTGTTTGTATACGGGTGCATGTGCGATACTGTACGTGTGTTTGTATACGGGTGCATGTGCGATACTGTACGTGTGTTTATACGTATACGTGTGCGTGCGTGTGCGATACTGTACGTGTGTTTGTACGTATACGTGTGCGATGCTGTACGTGTGTTTGTACGTATACGTGTGCGTGCGTGTGCGATACTGTACGTGTGTTTGTACGTATACGTGTGCGTGCGTGTGCGATACTGTACGTGTGTTTGTATACGGGTGCATGTGCGATACTGTACGTGTGTTTGTACGTATACGTGTGCGATGCTGTACGTGTGTTTGTACGTATACGTGTGCGTGCGTGTGCGATACTGTACGTGTGTTTGTATACGGGTGCATGTGCGATACTGTACGTGTGTTTGTACGTTTACGTGTGCGTGCGTGTGCGATACTGTACGTGTGTTTGTACGTATACGTGTGCGTGCGTGTGCGATACTGTACGTGTGTTTGTACGTATACGTGTGCGTGCGTGTGCGATACTGTACGTGTGTTTGTATACGGGTGCATGTGCGATACTGTACGTGTGTTTGTATACGGGTGCATGTGCGATGCTGTACGTGTGTTTGTACGTATACGTGTGCGTGCGTGTGCGATACTGTACGTGTGTTTGTATACGGGTGCATGTGCGATACTGTACGTGTGTTTGTATACGGGTGCATGTGCGATACTGTACGTGTGTTTGTATACGGGTGCATGTGCGATACTGTACGTGTGTTTATACGTATACGTGTGCGTGCGTGTGCGATACTGTACGTGTGTTTGTACGTATACGTGTGCGATGCTGTACGTGTGTTTGTACGTATACGTGTGCGTGCGTGTGCGATACTGTACGTGTGTTTGTACGTATACGTGTGCGTGCGTGTGCGATACTGTACGTGTGTTTGTATACGGGTGCATGTGCGATACTGTACGTGTGTTTGTACGTATACGTGTGCGATGCTGTACGTGTGTTTGTACGTATACGTGTGCGTGCGTGTGCGATACTGTACGTGTGTTTGTATACGGGTGCATGTACGATACTGTACGTGTGTTTGTACGTATACGTGTGCGTGCGTGTGCGATACTGTACGTGTGTTTGTACGTATACGTGTGCGTGCGTGTGCGATACTGTACGTGTGTTTGTACGTATACGTGTGCGTGCGTGTGCGATACTGTACGTGTGTTTGTACGTATACGTGTGCGTGCGTGTGCGATGCTGTACGTGTGTTTGTATACGGGTGCATGTGCGATACTGTACGTGTGTTTGTACGTATACGTGTGCGATGCTGTACGTGTGTTTGTACGTATACGTGTGCGTGCGTGTGCGATACTGTACGTGTGTTTGTATACGGGTGCATGTGCGATACTGTACGTGTGTTTGTACGTATACGTGTGCGTGCGTGTGCGATACTGTACGTGTGTTTGTACGTATACGTGTGCGTGCGTGTGCGATACTGTACGTGTGTTTGTACGTATACGTGTGCGTGCGTGTGCGATACTGTACGTGTGTTTGTATACGGGTGCATGTGCGATACTGTACGTGTGTTTGTATACGGGTGCATGTGCGATACTGTACGTGTGTTTGTACGTATACGTGTGCGTGCGTGTGCGATGCTGTACGTGTGTTTGTACGTATACGTGTGCGTGCGTGTGCGATACTGTACGTGTGTTTGTATACGGGTGCATGTGCGATACTGTACGTGTGTTTGTATACGGGTGCATGTGCGATACTGTACGTGTGTTTGTATACGGGTGCATGTGCGATACTGTACGTGTGTTTATACGTATACGTGTGCGTGCGTGTGCGATACTGTACGTGTGTTTGTACGTATACGTGTGCGATGCTGTACGTGTGTTTGTACGTATACGTGTGCGTGCGTGTGCGATACTGTACGTGTGTTTGTACGTATACGTGTGCGTGCGTGTGCGATACTGTACGTGTGTTTGTACGTATACGTGTGCGATGCTGTACGTGTGTTTGTACGTATACGTGTGCGTGCGTGTGCGATGCTGTACGTGTGTTTGTATACGGGTGCATGTGCGATACTGTACGTGTGTTTGTACGTATACGTGTGCGTGCGTGTGCGATGCTGTACGTGTGTTTGTATACGGGTGCATGTGCGATACTGTACGTGTGTTTGTACGTATACGTGTGCGATGCTGTACGTGTGTTTGTACGTATACGTGTGCGTGCGTGTGCGATACTGTACGTGTGTTTGTATACGGGTGCATGTGCGATACTGTACGTGTGTTTGTACGTATACGTGTGCGTGCGTGTGCGATACTGTACGTGTGTTTGTATACGGGTGCATGTGCGATACTGTACGTGTGTTTGTACGTATACGTGTGCGTGCGTGTGCGATACTGTACGTGTGTTTGTATACGGGTGCATGTGCGATACTGTACGTGTGTTTGTACGTATACGTATGCGTGCGTGTGCGATACTGTACGTGTGTTTGTATACGGGTGCATGTGCGATGCTGTACGTGTGTTTGTACGTATACGTGTGCGATGCTGTACGTGTGTTTGTACGTATACGTGTGCGTGCGTGTGCGATACTGTACGTGTGTTTGTGTACGGGTGCATGTGCGATACTGTACGTGTGTTTGTACGTATACGTGTGCGTGCGTGTGCGATACTGTACGTGTGTTTGTATACGGGTGCATGTGCGATACTGTACGTGTGTTTGTATACGGGTGCATGTGCGATGCTGTACGTGTGTTTGTACGTATACGTGTGCGATGCTGTACGTGTGTTTGTACACATACGTGTGCGTGCGTGTGCGATGCTGTACGTGTGTTTGTATACGGGTGCATGTGCGATACTGTACGTGTGTTTGTACGTATACGTGTGCGTGCGTGTGCGATGCTGTACGTGTGTTTGTACGTATACGTGTGCGTGCGTGTGCGATACTGTACGTGTGTTTGTATACGGGTGCATGTGCGATACTGTACGTGTGTTTGTACGTATACGTGTGCGTGCGTGTGCGATACTGTACGTGTGTTTGTATACGGGTGCATGTGCGATACTGTACGTGTGCGTGCGTGTGCGATGCTGTACGTGTGTTTGTATACGGGTGCATGTGCGATACTGTACGTGTGTTTGTACGTATACGTGTGCGATGCCGTACGTGTGTTTGTACGTATACGTGTGCGTGCGTGTGCGATACTGTACGTGTGTTTGTGTACGGGTGCATGTGCGATACTGTACGTGTGTTTGTACGTATACGTGTGCGTGCGTGTGCGATACTGTACGTGTGTTTGTATACGGGTGCATGTGCGATACTGTACGTGTGTTTGTATACGGGTGCATGTGCGATGCTGTACGTGTGTTTGTACGTATACGTGTGCGATGCTGTACGTGTGTTTGTACGTATACGTGTGCGTGCGTATGCGATACTGTACGTGTGTTTGTATACGGGTGCATGTGCGATACTGTACGTGTGTTTGTACGTATACGTGTGCGATGCTGTACGTGTGTTTGTACGTATACGTGTGCGTGCGTGTGCGATACTGTACTTGTGTTTGTATACGGGTGCATGTGCGATACTGTACGTGTGTTTGTACGTATACGTGTGCGTGCGTGTGCGATACTGTACGTGTGTTTGTATACGGGTGCATGTGCGATACTGTACGTGTGTTTGTACGTATACGTGTGCGTGCGTGTGCGATACTGTACGTGTGTTTGTATACGGGTGCATGTGCGATACTGTACGTGTGTTTGTATACGGGTGCATGTGCGATGCTGTACGTGTGTTTGTATACGGGTGCATGTGCGATGCTGTACGTGTGTTTGTATACGGGTGCATGTGCGATACTGTACGTGTGTTTGTATACGGGTGCATGTGCGATGCTGTACGTGTGTTTGTACGTATACGTGTGCGTGCGTGTGCGATACTGTACTTGTGTTTGTATACGGGTGCATGTGCGATACTGTACGTGTGTTTGTACGTATACGTGTGCGTGCGTGTGCGATACTGTACGTGTGTTTGTATACGGGTGCATGTGCGATACTGTACGTGTGTTTGTACGTATACGTGTGCGTGCGTGTGCGATACTGTACGTGTGTTTGTATACGGGTGCATGTGCGATACTGTACGTGTGTTTGTATACGGGTGCATGTGCGATACTGTACGTGTGTTTGTATACGGGTGCATGTGCGATACTGTACGTGTGTTTGTATACGGGTGCGTGTGCGATGCTGTACGTGTGTTTGTACGTATACGTGTGCGTGCGTGTGCGATACTGTACGTGTGTTTGTATACGGGTGCATGTGCGATACTGTACGTGTGTTTGTACGTATACGTGTGCGTGCGTGTGCGATACTGTACGTGTGTTTGTATACGGGTGCATGTGCGATACTGTACGTGTGTTTGTGTGCGTGTGCGATGCTGTACGTGTGTTTGTACGTATACGTGTGCGTGCGTGTGCGATACTGTACGTGTGTTTGTATACGGGTGCATGTGCGATACTGTACGTGTGTTTGTATACGGGTGCATGTGCGATGCTGTACGTGTGTTTGTACGTATACATGTGCGTGCGTGTGCGATGCTGTACGTGTGTTTGTACGTATACGTGTGCGTGCGTGTGCGATACTGTACGTGTGTTTGTATACGGGTGCATGTGCGATGCTGTACGTGTGTTTGTACGTATACGTGTGCGTGCGTGTGCGATACTGTACGTGTGTTTGTATACGGGTGCATGTGCGATGCTGTACGTGTGTTTTTACGTATACGTGTGCGTGCGTGTGCGATGCTGTACGTGTGTTTGTACGTATACGTGTGCGTGCCTGTGCGATACTGTACGTGTGTTTGTATACGGGTGCATGTGCGATGCTGTACGTGTGTTTGTACGTATACGTGTGCGTGCGTGTGCGATGCTGTACGTGTGATTGTACGTATACGTGTGCGTGCGTGTGCGATACTGTACGTGTGTTTGTATACGGGTGGATGTGCGATACTGTACGTGTGTTTGTACGTATACGTGTGCGTGCGTGTGCGATACTGTACGTGTGTTTGTATACGGGTGCATGTGCGATACTGTACGTGTGTTTGTATACGGGTGCATGTGCGATGCTGTACGTGTGTTTGTACGTATACGTGTGCGTGCGTGTGCGATGCTGTACGTGTGTTTGTATACGGGTGCATGTGCGATATTGTACGTGTGTTTGTACGTATACGTGTGCGATGCTGTACGTGTGTTTGTACGTATACGTGTGCGTGCGTGTGCGATACTGTACGTGTGTTTGTATACGGGTGCATGTGCGATACTGTACGTGTGTTTGTACGTATACGTGTGCGTGCGTGTGCGATACTGTACGTGTGTTTGTATACGGGTGCATGTGCGATACTGTACGTGTGTTTGTACGTATACGTGTGCGTGCGTGTGCGATACTGTACGTGTGTTTGTATACGGGTGCATGTGCGATACTGTACGTGTGTTTGTATACGGGTGCATGTGCGATACTGTACGTGTGTTTGTACGTATACGTGTGCGTGCGTGTGCGATACTGTACGTGTGTTTGTATACGGGTGCATGTGCGATACTGTACGTGTGTTTGTATACGGGTGCATGTGCGATGCTGTACGTGTGTTTGTACGTATACGTGTGCGTGCGTGTGCGATGCTGTACGTATGTTTGTATACGGGTGCATGTGCGATACTGTACGTGTGTTTGTACGTATACGTGTGCGTGCGTGTGCGATACTGTACGTGTGTTTGTATACGGGTGCATGTGCGATACTGTACGTGTGTTTGTACGTATACGTGTGCGATGCTGTACGTGTGTTTGTACGTATACGTGTGCGTGCGTGTGCGATGCTGTACGTGTGTTTGTATACGGGTGCATGTGCGATGCTGTACGTGTGTTTGTACGTATACGTGTGCGTGCGTGTGCGATACTGTACGTGTGTTTGTATACGGGTGCATGTGCGATACTGTACGTGTGTTTGTACGTATACGTGTGCGTGCGTGTGCGATACTGTACGTGTGTTTGTACGTATACGTGTGCGATGCTGTACGTGTGTTTGTACGTATACGTGTGCGTGCGTGTGCGATACTGTACGTGTGTTTGTATACGGGTGCATGTGCGATACTGTACGTGTGTTTGTACGTATACGTGTGCGTGCGTGTGCGATACTGTACGTGTGTTTGTATACGGGTGCATGTGCGATACTGTACGTGTGTTTGTACGTATACGTGTGCGTGCGTGTGCGATACTGTACGTGTGTTTGTATACGGGTGCATGTGCGATACTGTACGTGTGTTTGTACGTATACGTGTGCGATGCTGTACGTGTGTTTGTACGTATACGTGTGCGTGCGTGTGCGATACTGTACGTGTGTTTGTATACGGGTGCATGTGCGATGCTGTACGTGTGTTTGTACGTATACGTGTGCGTGCGTGTGCGATACTGTACGTGTGTTTGTATACGGCTGCATGTGCGATACTGTACGTATGTTTGTATACGGGTGCATGTGCGATACTGTACGTGTGTTTGTATACGGGTGCATGTGCGATGCTGTACGTGTGTTTGTACGTATACGTGTGCGTGCGTGTGCGATACTGTACGTGTGTTTGTATACGGGTGCATGTGCGATACTGTACGTGTGTTTGTACGTATACGTGTGCGTGCGTGTGCGATGCTGTACGTGTGTTTGTACGTATACGTGTGCGTGCGTGTGCGATACTGTACGTGTTTTTGTATACGGGTGCATGTGCGATACTGTACGTGTGTTTGTACGTATACGTGTGCGTGCGTGTGCGATACTGTACGTGTGTTTGTATACGGGTGCATGTGCGATGCTGTACGTGTGTTTGTACGTATACGTGTGCGTGCGTGTGCGATACTGTACGTGTGTTTGTATACGGGTGCATGTGCGATGCTGTACGTGTGTTTGTACGTATACGTGTGCGTGCGTGTGCGATACTGTACGTGTGTTTGTATACGGGTGCATGTGCGATACTGTACGTGTGTTTGTACGTATACGTGTGCGTGCGTGTGCGATGCTGTACGTGTGTTTGTACGTATACGTGTGCGTGCGTGTGCGATACTGTACGTGTGTTTGTATACGGGTGCATGTGCGATACTGTACGTGTGTTTGTACGTATACGTGTGCGTGCGTGTGCGATACTGTACGTGTTTTTGTATACGGGTGCATGTGCGATACTGTACGTGTGTTTGTACGTATACGTGTGCGTGCGTGTGCGATACTGTACGTGTGTTTGTACGTATACGTGTGCGTGCGTGTGCGATACTGTACGTGTTTTTGTATACGGGTGCATGTGCGATACTGTACGTGTGTTTGTACGTATACGTGTGCGTGTTCGTGTGCGCGCATGACTTACGAGCGGTGTGTCGTGGCGCAGCAGCAGCGGGCGCAGCGCTTGCTCGCGGAAGGCGAGCCAGCGCTGCGCTGTTGCGGGGTCTGCGGGCGCACAGCCCTCTAGCCGCCGCAGCGCTAACACCACGTGCCCCATATTACCACGACGTATGGACCCCGCACCAATCCTGAATTCAACGAACATTTGAGCAACGTATTGTTATTCGAATTTACATAATTTTTCACATTAAATATATAAAATATCCTATCTCTAATATACGTAAGGCACAATAACCTTTTCCCAGCTGCTGTAAATTTATACTACATAATGAATAACACAAATATACAGTAACAGTTATACTGTAAATTCCATAAAATAATTTAAGTCATTATAAATTTACATCTACGAAATTACCCAAGTTGTTTTGAGAAATAAATAAATAAAATAAAAATTGAATTACCACTTCTACTAAAAAATACTTACTTTGAATTCTCATTTGCTTCAAAAGTATCCATTAACCTTGTTAAAAGATTGCATTCATCTATTAACTGAAAAATACAAAATGTTACTTTAACACAAGTGGGAAAATTAAACATTTTGTAAAACCGACTTGCAGTGACGTGTAGCTCTCACGACAATATATAGTGATTAGTATTAAGTGTAGAATAGTAGTAGTATATTTAGTCCTAAACTGAGCAACACGACTACTTTGTTTGACACCTTTCTTACATATATACAGACTTCAATATAAATAAAATAAGAACATCATCAATGTGTTCGAAGTCAATTACATACGCATTGTTAAGGCTAACTCAAAAACTACTGGTCGGATCTTGAAACAAAAAAGCAAGCAGTAGTCAAAAACAAGTTAATAAGAACAATGTACTCACATGCTTGGCGTATTTTTCACCGTAAATCCTGTTGGAGAGCGCATTGTGTATGAGGATATAGACTTGCGTGTGAAGGAAGTTGTTCTGTGGGTAGTCGAAGAACATATCTATCAGCACGCCCGGTGTTCCTGCGAACATTGGTGGCCATGAAATTTGTAGCAGTTCCACAGTATATTACGCGTAAATATAAACGTGTCTACACTTCGTCCAATTCACAGATGTCGGACAATTCACCTAGTTTGTATCGAGGCAGTGTCGCAAGCTCAACTAATGCACTCAATGCAGCAGTATATTAACGCAATAATCACACACACATACACATCTAAACTACGCATATTTGTGTCCCTAGGCTCTTATTGCTTGCCACACGCAAAACGTTCACGTTCACGCACGAGGCAAGACGAGAATCATATCGATACGCACGCACATAACGGCAACTGCGGAATAATGGCGGGAAAGTGTAACGTCGATAAAAAATGTTGATAGTTTTACTACCTACTTATAAGTCACTTTATTTCTCCTTTAAATTTTGAAATAAAGTTATTTCTTGTAACTTAATTAAATTAGCGAATTCGACACTATTTGTCTCAGTTTAGGCCGTATCCGAGGACAAACTGCCGCGTTTAAGGTGACCGCTGTAGCCTAAACGCGGCAGTTTGTCCTCTCTCTAGTATTCTGTTACTCTGGGGTCCAACCATTCATTTTACTTTTGTCAGCTCGTGTACTAATCAATTAATATACCATTGTGTTAGGATATACCATAGGTCTTTCCCATAGACTGCTTTTTAGGAGGGATGTAGCCATAGTTGTCACGCCTAGCAATTGGCTGTTTGGTAACCGCGGTTTATTATTTGTGCTCAATATTTTGTATTCTATTATTGACATACATAAGCGTTTAAATGGTTCTATTTTATGTATTAAAATTAATTATAACCTTTAACTTTAATTGTTTATGTAAACGTAATGTAAAGGAAGATATTTAATTTGCAATAGATGCTTTTTTCTATATTTGTTATTTCTTTTTGTTTGAAAGAAAGAAAGAATATATTTATTTATTGATGAAAGTAAATATTTAAAAAAATGGGTTACAGGAACAACAAGGTCACCTACTCAGTATAACGCTACAGTTGTTTTAAAGTGAAAACTTCTTTACGATTGTTGTGACTTGCCACTCGATGAAACGAAAAAGTGACAAATATATACATATAGGTTTAGCCTGTGAGATAGTGAAATATTTACTATTGGCTGTTTATGTAGGTGTTCACTAGTACCGCGTGTGCGGTGGCCACGTGTGTTGTCCACACAGAATAGCTTACCCAAGGTGAGCAACGCGTTATGCACGTCCTCGAGCTCGGAGAATGCGAGCTGCGCGAGCAGCGCGGCCACGTGCACGCGCGCGCATCCCACGCTGCGAGTAGCGCACGGCGCTGGCGGCACCCTCTCTGCACATTCTCGTGCGTCTCTGTATCTGTCTCTGTGTTCGATGCTGTTCTCTTCAACTGCGTCAGGTTTGTTTTGATGTTCGCTATCACCGTCCTCCTTCGATTTCTGCTCCATACCTTCACTTTTCTCCTTGTTCTCTGTGTCTTTTGACTCTTCTTCATTGCTTGTCATATTGACGTCCTAGACAACAGTCAATTTATTATTATGTAGTAATAGGGCAGCAGCTTATAGCTAACAACGTGTAGGTGCGGTGTAAGAATATCCACCAGCCCACACCATGCCGCGGGCGGCGTGAGACAGAGCCAGAGGGAAACCAATCAGGAGACGGGCAGCAGTCTTCCTAATAACAACTTAAAATAAAAAGTACGGTTGCCAACCTGCTTGCCTAACATGCCAACTATGGCAAAAATTCCCCCTAAGAGGCAATCTTCGGGAGAGATACATGTTCAGCAGTGGACTGGGCTGTAACAACTGCTATGCCTGTATCTAGTCCACACCAATTGGATTGTCTTTGCGCCATTTATCCAGTCCATTTCTAAAACTAATCTAAAATTAATTAACACATATTGGCCATGAATGACCTGGTAAAGTCATGTAAATATAATGACTAGCGCATTGATTGCTCAATAAAACATCACATTGAGTATCAGGGCTTCATATCATGTTCATCAGGGATAATATGTATAAGTAATAATGTAAATAGTAATGACTCCTTATTTTCACCTGCACTCTACAACAGTTCCATGACAAGGAATTTAAACTTAAAAAATAATTTAAATATTAAAAAAAAACATAAAGTTATTATAAATTGTGATAACATAGGCAAACATTTGGGCATAATGTTAAATAATCATTTAAAAAGACAGCCGGTTAATAATAATTATAGTATACCGGGAGCATCCTTGAATCATATAATGAATAAAGTTTTTGTCATAATAACACATCAATAATTCTTGTTGGGGGAAGCGGCGACGTAATATCATTTTAATATATTTTAGATAGGTATTACCTATCTAAATATAATTTAAGACAGATAGTTATCTGCTATGTGCTATCATATTATTTATATATGAACTCAGCCAAGGACTTGGCTACCCAGACATCTGCTCCTATTGAGCAGCATTATGATTTGACATACAATTTGGAATCCGTTCCCCGTAATTTATATCAGAAATGAGACAATAGAGGTAATCTCTAGCAGTTATAATAATTTAAATAATTTAGAATATAGCTTACAAAATGATAATAAAAATTCTTTACACTCAGTGCATCAAAATATACAAGGTATGATAGGCAAAGAGCTAGAAATTGAATTGTTCTTAAATAGCAACAATATTCATATTCATTCCTCCATCAATATTAAATTTAGAAAATTGCTTTTTTATAGGATTGGACTTTTACAACAAAATACCAGAAAATATAAAAAATTTGACCTGCACAAAGTTCAAAAAATTTATATCACTAGGTTTGTATAAAAAGGGTTATTATAATATTAAGAAATTTATGGATAATATTAACCCCTGAGAAGGGTGATCACTACCAAGCTATTTCTAATTTGTTGTGTTGTTAATTATAACATACATGATTGTAAGCTGTTATTTTTAAAAATAAGTCCCGCTGGGTTTTTTGCTGATTAACTTGCGTGAAAGAGGATTTTTTCCAAACCAGTGGTAAATTAAAAAAGTGACTTTCAATAAGTATTATTTATAATTTATATTGAATAAAAGTTTCTGTTTCAAACATCACAAAATGATTATCACCACATCTTGCGACAACTTGTTCCATATGTTTATGCTTCTATTGCTTAGTATTAATGAGATATATTTAAATACTAGTAGTAACGACCCGCCCTGGCAGCGTAGGGGTAGGATTTACTGATGTGGCGTGCATTATTTAGACACAACATAATGTAAAACAATTCATTTTATCAAGTTTTCGGTTTCTTCAAAAAAAAATCCAAGTTTTCAGATAAAATATCCTAGATCAATCCTGCCATTGCTCTTTATCTGTTTGTGAAGTTCCGTTACAACCGGACACACAGACAGACAAATGTATTCAAAATTCATGTCTTAGTGACACGAAAATAACCTGCTTAGCAGAATATACGAGGGCGCCACTGAAAATTTCGGGAATCAAGGAAGTGACACAACATTACTGTTTAAAAATCTATTTATTGCTTTTCGAAGTATTCTCCGCGAAATTTGACACATTTTTCCATATGATGGAACCAATCATTGAAGCAACCATTCCATTCGGAAGTTGGGGTCTCCAAAATGGCCGTTTTGTAGGCGTCCACAACTTCTTCAGGTGATTTCATCACCTGAAGAAGTCATCTCTGTCCACGCTATTTATTCTTTATTTTAGGGAAAGTATAGAGATCATTAGGGCTTAGGTCGGGGCTGAACGGCGGATGGTCTAATAATTCTATATTTTCTTGCTCTAAAAACTCTTTTGTTCTGTGTGCGGTGTGAGAACTCGCATTGTCGTGATGGAGGATGATGCGGCGGTTGCAGTTCTCTTTACGGAGTTCAGAAACGACCTGTGACAAAAAAATGCTGGCATACCATTCTGCATTAGCCGTTCTTTGTCCCTCAAGAGGAATAGTGGTAACTTGGCCGATTTTGGAGACAAACGTGGCCACCATTTTTTTTGCAACACTCCGTGAAGGAACAATTTTGTTGGCTTTAACTCACTTTCGAACACCCAAACTCGTGACTGGTTTTTTGTTTCGGGTTCGTACGCATATATCCAGCATTCGTCACCTGATACGATGTTGTATACAGCATTTGAGGATCCTGCGTGGAATCTTTCGAGAGTTCTGACGTATCAAGTAACGCGAGCCGCTTTTTGCTCTTCACAGAGCGAATGCGGTATCCATCGGAAAAACAACTTTTTTACACCTAATTGTTCATGCAAGATTATTTGTATTTGACTCATGCCAATGTCTAAAGTTGCCTGAATTTCGCGGTATGTCACATGTCGATCTTCCTCAATCAGCTTACGCACAGCATCAACGTTTTCTTGGGTGACTGCAGTTTTTGGACGACCTTGACGGGGATCATCACTGAGCTTGATACGTCCACGTTGAAATTAAGCAAACCAGCGATAAATTATGGTTTTGGATGGGGCTTCATCACCAAATGCAGAAATCATCCGGTCAACACACTGTTTTTGTGTTAAACCACTTCGAGTCATAATAAATCAGTACCCGGTTGACCGAGCTTTGCTCGGTATTTTTCGCTCGGTATTTTTTTAATTCGTGTGTTTTGGAAATTATATTTAGATACAAATTACATAGGTACTGATGAAATACGAATAATATTTTTTGATCTTTGCGACATAATAGAAAAAACTGAACTGGTTATTTTAATAAAAAATCATGAGTGCAATTAGTTTAATTTAAATTTTCGTGTTTTTAAAAAATACTAAAAAAAGGGCTCGAAAAAATAGATTTTCTCAAAAAAGAAAGGAACTTGAAAAAAAATTAAAAAAAGTCGGTCGGTCGGTCTGGGGCTCGAACCATGGCATTACGATTTTGTGCTCAATATACCAATTAAGCTATTTGTAATCATTAACAAACTGTCAAAATTTACCTTCTTATACTAACGATATTGTAGCAGTTTTTCATTGCCTAAAACACGGACAAAAAGACATTTTCTAAAAATGAATCCCAGCTAGATCGATTTATTGCCCCCGAAACTCCCTGCACACAAAATTTTATGAAAATCGTTGGAGCCGTTTCCGAGATTCCGATTATATATATACATATATACAAGAATTGCTCGTTTAAATGTATAGGATCGCTCTTGAATTTTCTCGAGTCAATTCCATTTTCTCAACGACTAAACCAGTTTGACAAAACCTTGTGACAAGACCGAGAATCTTTTTTTAAATAAATAAATGTTATTCGTTTTTAAAATCAAGGAGTTTTCAATTAAAAAGATTTTAATATGACAGGAACAGTGGAAATATTCCATTCCCGATACTTTTAGTGCAGCCTAGTAAGGCTGTTATTTCGATATTCCAGACCATAGAATACTACAATACATACATAATAGAACGAGGGAGTGGGCGAGCCCGTATAGCCACTAAAATGTCACTAACATGTCAATTCACACGTATAAACGTCAACACGAGATGTGTTTTGACGTAACAATCGTTTCCATATTTCGCATGCAAATTATTTAGAAGGTACCAAATTACACACTATTTCTATATAAATATGTATTAAAATTTAAACGCTTTTTTAATGATGATTTTGAATATTAATCAAAAGTCTAAAATGTGTAAATTTACTCAGTCTGTCAAATGAGCGAATCGGGTTTGTAGTAGTGATTCGAACGTCTTGTATGTGTGTTCCCGGCGACGCTGATTCTCGTATAAAATAAGGTTGACAGCCATTCTATTGTGTATTCTATGGTCCAGACAGACACTTCTATTTTATTTATATGTATAAATTTTATATTTTATTGGTTCAGTATAGATTACTGAAAATCACAACTTAAGGCTTCCCTCCATAGATAGTCTTGTAGGGAGTATATTTACTACAGTTGCCACACTCGGCAGGACGGTTGGCACTCGCAGTTTTTACTATTTCGAATTGTTAACAGCAAATATCTGTGATTATGTAATTTTTAAAAACTTAGTGTAATGTATTTCCTAAAGTACACATGTGTTTGATTGTATTCAGCACACCGCCGCAGTACAATTGCATAACATACACATATTCCTTTGCGTATCATCAATAACGAAATAACAAGAAAAAAAGGAGAAAAAAAAGATACCTCCGCGATAAATACATATAAACGTAAGGTTGAGGAACATTATTTAAAACTAATTTAATAATATTTTTGGTTTTGCATATATTGCTGGAGTGAATGCAGTTGCCCATACCCATCTACATCTACCCTCTATAAGAAGCAAAATGCAGATGCATTGTCACCCCTGAAGACTAAGATGGAATACGTCGTTTCCAATAAAAAGAGTCTCCAGTCGTTTACACTAATCACAAGAAACACAGCAGCATTAAGCTGCTATTTTACGCTGGTATTCTGTGAGAGCATTGTCCTTTGTCGATCGAGCCGACCCATTAATGCTCTGCAGCATGGCTCTACCACGTGAGTGTTTGTGGTGCAGAATGAAATGAGGTAATAACAACTTACAGCAGAGAGAGACGTTGCCGGCGGTGGTGCCGCGGATGCCTCCGGTGCTATGGGTGTCACTGATGCTACGGGTGTCTCCGTTGCCACGGGTGTCTCCGTTGCCACGGGTGTCTCCGTTGCCACGGGTTTCTCCGTTGCCACGGGTGTCTCCGTTACCACGGGTGTCACCGGTTCCGCAGTAGTCGCCAGTATCTCAGACACCGGTGGTGCCTCGGGTGCCACCGGTGCCTCTGATGGCGGAGGCGTGGGCGGGCGCAGCAGCGCCTGGTGCAGCAGTGGCAGGTGCGGTGCCACGGCTCGTTGCACGCTCGCACTCTCCTCTGAACTTTCGCCTCCACCGTCATTTCCACTACATTCGCACACATATATGATATTGAGAGGAAAATTCATCGTAATAATGTCCTCCAGACCGAAATTCGGTCACGGAGAATAGCCATCTGCGCAAAACAAATAATACTGTTTTGCACCTTCTTAAACCGCCAACCTAACCTATATGCAGTGTAGAGTACAGGCTACGCTATACGCGAGGCTCAGACGATAGCGAAAACCCAAATGACATTCTGGTGATTGGATGCAGAATACCCACTACTTGCGTGTATTTAATTCTGTTAACTTGAAAGACTATTGGAAACCAAATAACAAATGGACGTCAGTAAGAAGTTTGGCTTTTGTTAATAATCATTTTGAGGACACATACAAGCTTAGATTCATATTCAGAGAATTATGCAAACACATGCGGCTAGACCGAGTCATGATTCAAGCTAGGAGCGACTACAGCACAGAACTAAAAAGAAGTTTTTTTAAGTTAAACAAATTAAAATATATTCAATAAGACTATTTTACGAATTTTATGGCGGACCTTAAACCATCTCGTTGGTTGCAAATGACTATAGATGCGTATGATGGCGTGTTCTTACAATAAGTTAAGCATAAAGCACCTGTAATGCCTAGGCCCCACTAATCGCGATAGAATTCGACTTCGGTCTAGAGCGAAAGTGACTGGCCACACCGTGCGTTGTAAAATTTATCGATAGTTTATCGCGATAAACACACGCTAAACACAAAATGGATGAAATTATATGGAATCGAATAATTATTTTTTAATATGCTTTTGACAACAGGGGAGAGCTTTAGACGCCTGCATTGTTTATTCAAAATGCCTCATCAAATTATTTATCTTCTCATTACTTCAAAAATTGTCACTGCCGAAAATACGTTGTAAATCCTAATTTAATTCTACACGTCTGCTACGCACAATGTCTGTGGGCCACCTGAAGTGTGACCGCACAAGCGAAGTTCATCACGATAAAACGCTTTGATGTGCTAGAGTTTACCTACAGCGAAGCGATGTGCTTGCCACTTTGCACGAAGTGCCGAAGTATTCACGAATATTTGGCCACATACATCAATAATATTCGCGTTATCGCGCTGTGTGTGGCCGCGGCATAATAAAAGAACTGTAGTGTAGTGTAGTCCCACGACAATACACTAATATATTAGTGTTAAGTTTAGAAAAGTTAAGTTAAGTTAAAGCGAAAAGTTTAGAAAGTTTTCCTCTTCCCTCTCGGATGTTGCACTGAGCGATCGTGTTCACTAGAAACTTGTATTTAATTTTTAAAAGTAAATAAAAATAAATATTCTATCAAAATTCCGTTTCGAGTACTAGGCGAACATAAATAACGTGCGACTTTACGGCGAGTGACGGTAGCGCTAAGTATGAACGGGACTACCACCTGTAGGACGAAGATAACGAGATATATGCAAGAGCTGCTTTCGCGCAACCTGACCGGCTAGCCCTGCCAACCAATCAATCGCACACGCAACTCCTCCTACCTGGGTGATATCACGCGCTGTTATCGGTCGCTCCGCCTGCTACACAATACGCATTCCCGTCGGCTTTTATATCGCATTTAGGCCTACGCACATAGTTCCATAATGTCGGTTCAGAGGACACCTCCGTCTACAACTTCGAGGGAAAATAATCTGCAGCAGCAATCTGATGCGAGCGACGGTATGGGGCTTCAGGCTGAAACCTTGATGGATACACAGTTTAAACATACTCCCCCAGCTATGTCTTTCTTCGTAATAATAGAAGACCAAGAGAGGATAAATTCTCGCCGTCTCAGTTTCTTGATTTTAAACAGGAGATGACTAGACTCATTACGTCATTTATTAGTGAGCAAAAAAACTCACATTTGGAAATCACGAACACACTTAAGTCCCTCCAACAAACTTCTTCAAACATTGAACAGTGCGTATCTCTCTTAACTCAGCAAAATGAGGAATTCCAAAAGAAAATTGAGAAACTGGAAGCTCAAGCAAAAAAGGATCGCGAGTACATAAATATACTTGAAGACAAAATTTAAGATCTCCAAAGGACGTCACGCAAAGCTAGTCTAGAGCTAAAGAATGTTCCACGAAAACCCTCTGAGACCAGGGATGATTTAATAAATATGATAACTTCCCTATCGAAAAATATCAGCCTTGATTTGTGTGCGCGGGATATTAAGGATATTTTCAGAATTAGACCACGTAATGACAGGGAGAAAAATTCCCCCATAATACTGGAACTAGGATCCACGATCTTGAAATCTGAAATATTAAAAAAGTCTAAGGAGTTCTACAACAAAAATCAGTGCAGATTACAAAGAAAACACCCAGGCATTACTACGAGCCAGGACACGCCTGTTTATGTATCAGCTCACCGCTAAGGGTGCCCGACTACTCTTCCTGTCTCGGGATCTCGCCAAATCCAATGGGTATAGATACTGCTGAACTGCGTTTGGAAAAGTTTTTGTGAGAAAAGATGATACATCTAAGATTATATGCATCCAGAGCGAGGCACAGGTGCACCAACTTCTTCAACAAAAATGACTATATTCAAACGATCCAGTGGCGACTTCTCTCTGCTTTATTCAATATGCATATTATTATATTGTTCTTGGTAAGATAACCGTTGTAAACTGTTCATCTCCTGTTAGCGCAACTTTCATTTGCACACATATACCTCTGGTCTCAAAAACTGTAAAAATACAACAACCAAACACACCTATATACAATACCACACGCTCACACCTCATAAACACGTTATTTACACATTTACAAAAAACTACACCCACAGTACAAACACATAACATACTTCAACAACCATTCACTCTTACATACTACAATGTTAACAACCTACTCATATTGATGATTGTTGAAATCTACCTATTCTCGTGCCTACTTGCAAGTGTTATTAACAAACTTTTCTTCACTCACTCTATTTATTAACCTCTGCAGTAACTTACTCGGTACTTACTCTTTTTTAAATGGATAGCCAGCTCACTAACCAGGAACTAGACTGCATGCAAATAACACACTCGATAAAATGTAATATAGAAGATTTAACTTACCATGGGTTGGGTTCCTTCCGTAATAATCTATTTATTGTAACGCAAAATATGGCTAGTATCTATAAGAACCTCGACGAGCTTTTGGTTACCCTATCAGTGTTGAACTTTGAAATTGACGTTCTAATACTTACTGAATGCAGATTAGACTTTAACAAACCAATACCATTTTTAAATAATTACACCTCCTACCAATCAAGTAAACTTTTAAATCAGAATGATGGGGTAGTAGCTTATATCAAAAACAATCACCGAGCTAAGATTATTGACCTTCACCTCTCTGACGCTACTGGGCTACAAATAGAGATTGATAAATATGTCTTGCTGGGTATATACCGCTCCCCCTCTTTTCTCAACGCCGATAGTTTTACTAGTTCTCTCGACTTACACCTGGAAACTATTAGTCATCATAAAAATGTGTCTGTCATAGGTGACATAAATATTAACCTGCTTCCCGTAGCTACAGAGAAGCCTCAGTATCGCCGTAATAGACTCAGCTACTTAGAAGTATTATCCCTGCATGGCCTATTGCATGGTCACACTTTACCTACGAGAAAGAGATCCTGCCTTGACCACGTAATGATAAAACTTGAAGTCAACCTCATTGCAGCTTTTATTGCCGTTCTTAACACGACGGTCACAGATCACAATCTTGTGTTGCTTCAGTTATCTAAAACATCGACCCAAAAAGTCCCCATTAAGTGGAAGTTAATTACAGATTTAGATGGGGCATATAATACCCTCATATCGACGAGTGTCCCACTTTCAGAAATGCCAAATAGCCCTGAAGAATTTGCCAACCACTTTATTAATATACTTAAGTCAGCTATCCAACAAAACTCTAAATTAACTCACTCTTTTAACAGTAACAGGATATGAAAACCCTGGATAACTCCCGGAGCTCTGAGGTGTATAAGGCTAAGAAATAAATTGCAACAAAAGGTAGAAAATGACCCCCACAATATAATCTTAAAAATAACTTACAAACGTTTTCGAAATTTCTGTTCCAACCTTATTAAAAAACTTAAACGACAGCATCATGGAGAACTTATTAAAAAATCTGCCAATTACCCCCGTAAGTTCTGGAAAACAGTTAATGAGATCACTCGGTACAAATCACCTAAGTCAAATAATGTAGTCCTAATTAACTTAAAACCGCTACCACTAGATTCATTGAACTATGTCAACGACTACTTTGCCTGTATAGATGCTAACAAATTCAGGTACTAGAAGTAGTGTATTAGTAGCCCCTACCACTAGTTATACACAAACCTCGTCCTTCATCCTGCTAAACACTGACGACAAAGAAGTTGAGCGCATCTTGAAAAACTCAGGGAGCTCACCTGGATGGGATGGTATCAGCACCGGTTTTTTAAAGCATGCTAGAGCCTTTGTTGTACCGTATATACGTAACCTTGCAAACCTTTGCTTTAGTACTGGTGTCTTTCCCAGCGCCTTAAAGAGGTCTATAGTAACCCCTGTACATAAGAGCGGGGACAGAGAGGATGCAAGCAATTATAGACCTATCTCTGTCCTCACATCCATCTCCAAAATAATTGAAAAGTTGCTCAACAATAGATTGGTTGATTACCTAAATAAATTTAAACTACTATCCAATTCTCAGTAGGGTTTCAGAAAGGGTCGTTCAACTCAAGATGCTATTCTTGATCTCACTTCAACTATAGTTGGTGAAGTGGACAATGGCAGCAAATGTCTTACAGACCTTTTGCACTTGAAAAAGGCTTTCGACACCGTCTCTGTGCCTATTCTTATATACAGGCTAGAATGCTTAGGTATTAGGGATACTCCACTAATGCTTTTTAAAAGTTACCTACAGGAAAGAACTCAGGAAGTAAAAATAAATGACTTATACAGTGAGAAAGCCACTACTAGTTTTGGAGTCCCACAGGGTAGTGTCCTGGGCCCGACTCTCTTTTTAATATACATAAATGATCTATGTAATCTAAGGGATGTCGGGTGCAGGATATACTCCTACGCGGATGACACTGCGCTTGTTTTTACTGGTAGCACCTGGAATAATGTCCAAGAAAGTACTGAGAGGGGATTAATTAACGTATATAACTGGCTTAGAGACAACCTTCTTACCTTGAACACTCAGAAAACTAACTACATCTGCTTCACTCCTTCTAATAAATCCCAACCTAACCATAACTTTGCCATTAAAATTCACACTTGAACTAACCCTGGTAACCTGATTTGCGACTGTCCTATTATTGAAAAAGTTAGCCAAACTAAATACCTAGGTATAATGCTGCACTTACATTTGGAGCTTTTAACAAACCGCACTAGGAAACTCATATGGGTATTCAAATCACTGCGGCAGGTCATGTGTAACAAACTTAAACTTATCTTATTTAGCCAACCGTAAGGGAAGTAGCGAGTTATTCCCAACACAAGTGTCTCTGACTACTTAAAGGGAAGACTCGACAAATATTTGTAACAGGATTTTTGGAAATAAAGGAAATTTTTAATTTTTAAGAAAAAGAGAAGTAGTCTAATTAGTCATAGAAGGAACAACACGCCTCTCATTAGCCCCTCCAACATTACAGAGCCTACTCTTTCATAAAATGCTGTCAACGCACCTGCAATCTTTGGTGTTGCAGATGCTCATGGGCTATGGTGATCACTTACCATCAGGTGAGCTGTATGTTCGTTTGTCTCCTCTTCCACAAAAAATAAATAATTAGTTATGTATATTTATAATATACCTTCTTCACTTTTGATTTTTACATGCGCTTTAAATTGAAATCTATCTACTACCTTTAAACGAGGAATTCTTGTATATATATAATCGGAATCTCGGAAACGGCTCCAACGATTTTCATGACATTTAGTATGTAGGGGGTTTCGGGGGCAATAAATCAATCTAGCTAGGACTCATTTTTAGAAAATGTCGTTTTATCTATATTTTTAGCAATGAAAAACTGCTACAATATCATTAGAATACGAAAGTAAATTTTGCCGGTTGCTACAAGTTTATAACAGCTCTAATAGGATATCGGGCGGTCCTGAGGTCATAGAACGCCGTTTGAGTCCAGATATCTCCAGTCTCACTTTTTTTAAGTTCCTTCTTCTGCGAGAAAATATATTATTTGGAGCCCTTTTTTTGTATATTTTTTTAAAAACACGAAAAATAATGACCGAGAAGATCGAAAAGTTTTATTCATATTTCATCAGAATGTAATTTGTATCTAAATACAATTTCCAAAAAACACGATTTCCAAAAAAATACCGAACTAAGCTCGGTCATCCAGGTACTAGATAGATATTATTTACGATGATGAATACACTTGAAATGTACACAGCGGCCCATCTTTGTTTCTACGTTGGTTTGAGAAAACAGTGAGTTTTTGTTTTTCTTAGATTTTGAAGTGAAAACTATTTCCTTATGCTGTTATTGGAAACTCCATGAAACAAAAAAGCGACACTAAAAAGAGATAAACGTATACAACTGTAAGATTATTAATTAGCCTGCGAGAGAATGAGATAGTATACATATATCGTCTATGTATACATTCTATGTTGAGCAGTAAGGATTAAAGACGAAATTGTTGATTAGCAAATATTTAAGTACATTGAAAACTTGGGGTATGAATAATATGTAGAATAATTTTTAAACTTGGTAAGAAAATTTTAATAAATTCACCCTGTTCAATTATAGAATAAAACAACCCTACAAGTATTCTATAATTGTAGGGTTTATATCCTCATGATAATCTGTCTTCGTCTCATTCTTTCGAAGTTTATTTTTCTGAAGGTTTCACTTCTAACGTATGTGTTACGCACACATGTTTTTTTTTTAAACTAGCTGCTACCCGCGACCGCGTCCGCATTGAATTTCATGTGTTTGAAATTTTTGTGCGAAACCCTAATCCTTTTACTAAAATAAAACAAAAACTTAATGTCCAAATACTCTCGCTGTTCAATTTTAAGATACTGTAAAGTCTCTTTCTGCCTGTATCAATTTAAGGCAAAGTGATTGTGACACCACGACACCTAAGGATATTTTAAAATTGGTCTCAATTTAAGTATTTGTTATAAGTCATTCCTTATAAAATCAGTCATCTGCCCAGTAAAATTCCCGTCAAAATCTGTCCAGCTATTTCCGACATTAGCCGGATCAGATACAGATAGAATTTTTTTTTGTTATATATACTTTCTATAAACTATATAGCAAAAGCTGACATATTAATATTAAACACTTCAATTTTATTTGTATTGATACAATGAAATCTCGATAAGTCGAATCTCAAGGAAAATGCTTACAATTTCGAGTTAATGAGTCGACTTATCAAGAATTTCATTTTTTTTCTAAATATAAACAAATATAAGGTACACTGGTGTGTTCCTTATAAAGTTTAATGGATCTATCTACTCATTGCACGTGCACAAAGTACACACAATAGAACAAAAGCAATAAACACTCCTGTTGAATTTTATTGCTATAAGTTTAAGGAATTCCATGTAAGACGTCATTATATTTTACTAACTTCGACTTGCGGACTCTGCTTTTTAAATTCGAGTCATATGCCCCCCACATCGCGATAACGCGAATATTCGCGTTATTGCTAAGTATGTAGCCACACTTTCGTGAATATTTCGTGCGAAGGCGCAAGCACGATTACGTGTCGGTAAACATCAAAGCGTTCAATTGGAAATTGTGTTTGGCCCCACTTCAGTTTGCTCACCCTCACCGACATCGTGCGTAGTGGACGTGTTAAATAAATTGGTATTTGCGACGTATTTTCGATTATGACAATTATTTCAAGAAATGATAAGATGGATAATTTTATGAGATATGTTGCATAAATATAGGCGTTTAAAATTGTCGCCCATTGTCAAAAATCTAGTAGAAAATAATTATTCGTTGCCATATAATATAGAGCGACCGCGGCAACTATTTTGTGTTTAGCGTGTGTTTATCGCGATAAACTTTACAACGAGCATATTTCCGATTATGACAATTTTTTGAAGTAATGAGAAGATGGTAATTTTATGAGATATGTTGAATAAATATAGGCGTTTAAAGTTGCTCCCGTTGTGAAAAATCTAGTAAAAAATAATTATTCGTTGTCATATAATATAGAGCGACTGCTGCGGGTACTTTGTGTTTTGACGTGTGTTTATTGCGATAAACTTTACAACGCGCAGTGTGGCCTGGTACCTTAGCCGTAGTCCAAAAGTGAAGTTTTATCGCGATAAATCTATTGCGATGTGTGTGGCTTAAGGGATAAAGTACAAATGTGTTGTATATCATGCAGGGAAATAATAATTTGTTCGAGCTACAATGTCCTAATGATTGGAGATACCGCGTATTCAGCGGAAAGGAATGGAATTTTTTTGCTTTAGCGAGGATTACGAGATAAGTGTATAGGAGTGTTGAGTGGCGGTACTTACGGATCGGGCGCGGGCGCGGAGTCGTGCGGCAGCAGCGCCAACAGCAGCTGGCAGCCGTTGACCACGGCGTGGCGGCGCGCGGCCGGCGGCGACGTGAACATGCCCTGCAGCAGCAAGCGCACGCACGCCGCGCCGCGCACACGTGCCACCAGCCGCCATGCAGTCGCCGCCCTGCGCCGTGCCACCACATGCTCACTTTCGTCTCTACACGTGCAACAAATGGCTCGGCTACACCCCGGTAGGACTCACTCACAGAATACCAGCTTAACACTGCTATATTACTTAAAGTCAGTGTACAAAACGGAAGACCCCTTTTTTACTGGAAACGAGGCATTATATCTTAGCTCTCAGGGGTGACAGCGCATCTGCATTTTGATTCATAATTGAGGATAAGCATAGACGTCTAAGGGTCATAGCATCCACTTACTATTAGGTGGACTGTACTATTATATTTATTAAAAAAAAAGATATGATGCACCAATACTTGAAATAAACACATCAACAAGATCTTGAGATACCTTAATCCTAAATTATTTACGACTTTATACTTTAAAATATATTTAGTTTTCACAAAAAGTTTGCAGGTTGAAACCTATTTTATTCTATTTTCAAAATTTAAAAATGTTAATAATAAAAACAAAAGAAAAACAAAATACGGGAGCAAAATTATTATATTAATAATTTAATATAATTTTAATTTTAATAAATTATATTAGTTAAAATTGTTCTACTGACATTAATTAACGAACAGAGATGAGATTCATTTTTTTTTTATTTAACTTGCCGTGTGAGCTTATAGAATTATCTCACGTCATCATTTAAGTCAAATTAAAATGTTACGAGCCGTGAGCATGTTAGAAAATGGTGCTAATTTACACGTCGTTGCCCTACACCAGCTAAAACGTTATATCAAGGTTATAGTTGCGTTATTTATTTATTTAACATCATATACACATTAGATGTATATAGGCGGACTTAATGCCTGAGGCATTATCTACTAGTCTAACTTAGAGTAGTGCAGATATAAAAGAGGTAGGTGTAATAAGAAGTATGTACAGAAATTACTATTCACATATACATAATCTCATACATATATAAGCGTAATATACACATATAGACATAATCATCATCATCATCATCATTACAGCCCTTCACAAGTCCACTGCTGAACATAGGCCTCCCCCAAGTAATGCCACAAAGCACGGTCCTGAGCCACCTGCATCCATCGACTTCCTGCATATCTTACCAGGTCGTCACTCCATCTAGTGGGGGGTCGCCCTACACTACGCCTACCGGTACGAGGCTGCCACTCGAGAACCTTTCTTCCCCATCGGTTATCGGCTCTTCGAGCTATATGGCCGGCCCATTGCCACTTCAGCTTACTAATCCGTTGGGCTATGTCGGTCACTCTGGTTTTACTGCGGATATCCTCATTTCTGAGTCTATCACGCAGAGAAACTCCGAGCATAGCCCTCTCCATAGCTCGCTGAGCGACCTTGAGCGTCCTCATACGGCCAGCAGTGAAGGACCACGTCTCAGATCCGTAAGTCATCACTGGCAACACGCACTGGTTGTACAATCTAGTTTTTAGAGATTGAGGTATACCTGACGAGAAGATATGCCGTAATTTCCCGAACGCTGCCCAGCCGAGTTGAATCCGTCGATTGACCTCTCGGTCGAAGTTGGACTTACCTAGTCGGACTATTTGTCCCAGGTAAACGTACTCGTCAACAACTTCGAGCATAGTGCTCCCAACAACTACCGGCATAGGTGTGACATGGACATTAAACATGATCTTTGTTTTGTCCATGTTCATCTTAAGACCTATCCGTTGGGAGGCACTATTGAGGTCATTGAGCATAGTGCTTAAGTCCTCCAGCGATTCTGCCATAAGGACTATATCGTCGGCAAATCGAAGGTGAGTGATGTACTCGCCATTGATGTTAATACCGTATCCTTTCCAGTCCAGTAGCTTGAAAACGTCTTCCAAAGCAGCGGTGAAGAGTTTCGGGGATATAACGTCACCCTGTCTTACACCTCTCTGCAGTTGGATAGGTTTCGAGCTCTGGTTCTGTACTCGGATAGCCATCGTAGCCCTACTGTACAAACACTTCAGCACTTCGATATACCGACAGTCAACTTGGCACCGCTGAAGGGACTGCAGCACCGCCCAAATTTCGACGGAATCAAAGGCTTTCTCATAGTCCACATACGCCAGGCAAAGTGGCAAATTGTACTCTTCAGTCTTCTGTACAATCTGCCGCAGGGTATGTATGTGGTCTATGGTACTGAAGCCTTTTCGGAAACCGGCTTGTTCGGGAGGCCATTTTATTGACGAGAAGTTCTTGCACTCTTGATTTCCGACGCAAGAGCATTCCAAAAACGAACAGATTGAACAAAGAACGATGATTGGACAAAGTTAGCACTAAAAGGGGGGCACTGAAGTAAAAGGTTATTAGTAGAACGGAGAACTCTATCATGGTTGGAGCTAAGGTATTGAAAATGAGGAGTTAAATAAGATGGAGGATAAGAAGACATCAAGATAGAGTAAAGAGTAGTGAGTCATGTAGACTACGGCGCTGAACACGTTATCGCAGTACTGGGGATGTGGCTAAGCGGTACACGGGTATGTATCGTGTTACTACGCAGAGACAGGATCGAATTCTCCAAATGACCGTCAAAAGATAACCCAATATCACATTGTCAAGCATTGTCATGAACTACTGTGCATGTTTTATAATCTGTGTTTTCCTTTAATTAAAATTAAAGTTAACAACAATCATAGGAACACACAAAATTGGATTACCAAAGGCCTAAGAACAAGCTGTAAAACTAAACGGTCACTAAGGTATAAATATTATAAAAATAAAACAGCAATCAATAAAATCAAATATATAAATTACTCGAAAGTATTAAAAAAATGTATTAATACCTCCAAAAGGAATTCACACATAAAATATACATACAAAAGTAAAAACAAATGCAAAGCGACATGGAATGTAATAAAAAAGGAAATTGGTGGTTTAAAATGTGACAATATTATAAGTGAAATAAGTTTAAACAAAAAACAATTGACATATTTTTTTGACATAGCCTCAGCTTTTAATGAACATTTTATTGAATTGACAAATACAAAAAACCTGACGACAAATAATATACAAAAAACAACTGCTAAAAGCAAACTTATACCAAACACGATGTTTCTTCTTCCGACTTCAAAAGAAGAAGTAAAAAAAGAAATTATGGGTTTGAACAACACCAACTCAGAAGGTTTTGATGGAATCAGTACCAGAATAATTAAAATGTGTATTGATGAACTAGTGCCTATATTGACGTATTTAATTAATCTATCATTTTCATCTGGTACGTTTCCGGAAGCATTAAAACAATCAGTCGTCAAACCATTGTACAAAAAGGGTAAAAAAAATGACGTCAACAATTATCGCCCAATTACTCTTATACCTATTCTATCGAAGGTGTTTGAGAAATGTATGCACCTGAGAATACTTAATTATTGCAACACATACAACATCATTAGTAAGGATCAATTCGGTTTCCAAAAAGATAAGTCGACAACTTTAGCAACAATTACTCTTAACATTGAATGAAGGTTATCTAACAACAGGTCTATTTTTTGACTTGTCCACGGCATTTGATTTTGTAGACCACGACCTCTTATTAAATAAACTTGAGACGATTGGTATAAGAGGACCTACACTACAGTGGCTATCATCCTACTTAAAGAATCGATGTCAGCGCGTCACTGTTAACAAAATCATAAATAGCGAACTGGTGACATGTTCTTCTACCCTAAAAAATAACTCCTGTGGTATCCCTCAGGGAAGTGTCCTAGGTCCACTTATGTTTATATTGTACATAAATGACATAACCAAAGTTACTGGTCATAAATGTATCTTGTTTGCCGATGACATATCAATAATTGTGACATCAGAAAAAAATAAATACAATTCAATACATGACCACGAAATTGAGATTAATAATACTATTGACAACATTATTAAATGGCTAGAGGAAAATAATCTAAAATTAAATTTAGATAAATCAAATTTCATTCAATTTAATAAATCCAAATATGATAAATACAATTTTAACATTAATATTGAAAAGATTAAAGAAATTACACATACTAAGTTCTTAGGTATAACGATAGACCAAGATCTTAACCGGAATTTACACATTGAGGCCTTATGCAAGCGTATTAACAGCTTTGTTTATGCTCTTTATAAAACAAGGAGCGTAACTAACTTGCAAACAGCTATTACCACTTACCACGCGTATGTAGCCTCCATTCTACGCTATGGTGTGATGATATGGGGCAATAGTACTGAGAGACAAAGGGTATTCATAGCGCAACAAAAATGCATCAGAGCCATATGTGGGATTCCACCGGGCGAGTCCTGTAGAGCAGCGTTTTGGAGCCTGGGCTTACTTCATTTGCCAGCACTGTACATCTTTGAAATGAGTTGTTTTGTAAAACGCCATACTGAGCTCTTTCAGAAAGCCAGAGATATAAACTCTCGATGGAAAAGAAATCCGGAGCGATTAGTATTAAGCGTCATTCCAAGATCTGCTAAATTCAGAAAAAGTTGTTTAGCAATGTGTGTTAAGGTGTATAATAAGATCCCCAATGACATCAAAAACCTCAAAATGAATTTATTCAAATCGAGACTCTATAAGTGGCTTATTGAACTTAAAGTGCATGACATTGAAGAATTTATTGACATTAAGCTTTAATAATTATTGATTTGTTGACATTGCTTTAATGAATATATTTGACCCCTTTGAAATAAATGTTACCTGAATATAATCTTAAATTTGCATGTTAATTATAAGCAAAACATGTGAACTTATTTTACTGTACCACCCTACAAACACCATGTTTTAAGCAAATAAAGAAATTATTATTATTATATCTATATAATTTTCTCACCTCGTTGGGTTCTATAAATATATAATTATAAATTAAAATGAAAAGATAAATGTACATAAATATCAATAAAATAAAATAAATAAAAAAACTACATAAATAAATAAGATCCAACCAGATGGGAGCCCTCGGCAGGGGAGACCAAACGGCCGAGGGTTAGGGGGAAAGGGAAAGAAAAAATAAGTTATTATTATTATTATTGGGTATCTATATAATTTTCTCACCTGGTTGGGTGCTATAAATATATAATTATAAATTAAAATGAAAAGATAAATATACATAAATATCAATAAAATAAAATAAATACAAAAACTATATAAATAAATAAGATCCAACCAGATGGGAACCCTCGGCAGGGGAGACCAAACGGCTGAGGGTTAGGGGGAAAGGGATAGAAACCGGCGGACGATGCGGGCGGTATCGAGAAGCACCATTTGATTTTTTTATTATTATTATTGGCCCAGCAGCATTTACTGTGCTGTTCACCGATGAGTCCCGGTTTGAGTTTCATCCGGATTCACGAAGAACACGCGTTTGGTGAACTCCAAGAAGAGTTAGCTATCTACGACACCCTCAAGAAGTCCACTCATACCAAGGCGGGACAATCATGGTGTGGGCAGGAAGTCGTTTTATCGGACGAACCTAGCTCGTTTGGATCCAAGGCAGCATGACTGCACAAAAATACCACCTGGAGGTAGTAGAGCCGGTTATTGTCCCACACAGAATTCAAATGGGCCAGGAATTTCTACTCATGCACGATAATGCTCCACCTCATACGGCACGGCTGTTGTCGACCAGTCTCCGAGACCAAATTATTCAAGTTTTGCATTGACCTGCACAGTCGCTCGACTTAAATTCTATCGAGAATGCCTGGACATGTTATAACGAAAAGCTTTGGGAGATTTCCCGCCAAATTTGACGACGGAAAAACAACTTTACGAACACTTGCAAAGAATATGGGACCTCATGATGCAGCAAGACATTGACAATTTAATTTTAAACACGAACAATCATTACGAATTAATGTAAGAGGTGGCAACACTGATTGTTAATAGATTTTATAAGGTTTTTTTTTTTTAATTTATATTATAATTAATAGTTTTGTAATAAGAAATGAAGTTTTTTTATCATACTGTTGCGTGTCATAATTAATGCCCCAGAATGGCAGAACTAGGAGAGCTTTCTATAAAATTACCTACTAGAACTTTCTAAACCTAGTCGGTTGAGACCGGTATGTGCTCGAACATTATACATGTTTCAATGGAAAAGGCTAGTAAGGACCGCGACCGAGTCAGTATTGAATTGACGATTCAAGCGAATACTTCGAAGCGATATAACTACGAATTGTGTTTTATTAGTTGTGTGTTTTAAGTTGTAATTGGTGTTCGGTAATTTTTACTGTCACGAATCCCAAGCTTGTAAGAATACTACTCTTCTACGGCTATTAACAAAAATTGACATTTTTATTTAAAACAAAAAAATTATGAAATGTTTTTTTTATTAAATACCTTAAGATAATCTATCCATTCTTCTATTTACTATATCAGCAAATTATTCATGGATTTTCAGATATTTAATGAAATATAAAATATCCCTAGATTCTGTTGATGTGCTTATATTTATTAGAAATACAGGTGCCTTACAACAACTTTTTTTCCTTCAAAACCTAATAGCTTATAAGTAATTTAATAAATTGTATTGTGTTATTTAGTTACAAGGTACAATGGGACTGACATGTTAAAAATAACGTGTCCCTAAATTAAAAAGAATTTAAAAAAGCCTAATAGTTAAAATGTAACTATAACAAATTTCATAGTAATTTGTTAAACGAAATATACAAACCACTACTACACGCTGCGGATCGCGGATTCGTTTCCCACATAATACAAATATTTGTATGACCTACAAATAGGTGTTCCCAGTCTGCATGTTGTACTCTATGCACAATTAATGTTTGTAATGCACCTCCACAACACAGTACAAATTCCTAAAGATAGTTTTTGATACCCACTTGACCAGTATAGAGTACCCGGGGGGATCACAGGCCCCCAGCAATAAATCACACAGTAGAGCTGCTGCGTTCGCAGATGCACGGCCCGCTTCCGCGATACGCCTTTTTTCACGTCTTAACTTTTCTTCTTCTGTAGAATTCAAGTCTAAAATGAAAAAAAGGGTTTACATGTTTTCATTAAAGCATTAACCCTTTCACAGCGAATCACGAGTACCGCTCGGCATTCGTATCAAGCGGCGCCTTAAATTGCTCCGCTGTGAAAGTGTTAATGTGACACACAAATTTAAAGTCCTGTTGACAGTAAAGTAACTGTAGGCAAGGGGCAGTTTTCTAAGTAATTGTTCAACATGTGTTGTGTTGGTCTCATTTATTAAGGTGAAACCTACGGACTGCTCCCAGCCATTCTCCCACAAGATGGCGCTGAAATCAACATTTTTAGTTTATTTGGAGTTTTGTGTAATTGGAAAATCATTAAGTCGTAGGAGTAGACTTAGCGGTTATCGGATATTACATTTTATTGGAATGGGTCATATTATTGCCTCAAAATCAACCCAATTCGACATTAATTTTGATTATAACATCTGTCATTGAATATGGGGTCGTTTGCACACACATAGACCCCCTACGTTTACGAAGCTAGAACACTAGATGGCGTGTATGTAAAAAAACAAGTTTTAATTTTTCTGTATGTGTAGATTGGGTAGGCAGAACTACAAAACGCTATGTACGATTTTTATAAAAATAAAATTTATATTTGTTGGCGTAAACTATTTAATTGATTTATAACTTTGGGAAATAAATTATGTCAACATTGATTACAATATAACGTAGTTTTATTTTATTACATAACACTATTGAATTTTTTATCAAAACAGAAGTACCTATTTGAAGCAACATAATTATACTGATACATGCCTATTCACTCAGAACTAATAACACCGATGATTTGTAACAGTACCAATTATTACAATAATTAGACATTTCATAACCAACACGTAAGAAACTATAATTCACAAACAGGAGATAACAACAAATCTATAACACGATTTATTTGTCATAATAACCAGGAAGTTTAAAAATAATATTTCCTAATTTCGAAGCACTCAACAAAAGCTTTTAGTAAAACAAAAATATAAATCCTATACCTACGAGCAATTCTTGTATATATATAATCGGAATCTCGGAAACGGCTCCAACGATTTTCATAAAATTTTGTGTCCTAGGGTATTTAGGGTTTTTGGGGGCAATAAATCGATCTAGCTAGGATTCATTTTTAGAAAATGTCGTTTTGTCCGCTTTCAGGCAATAAAAAAACTGCTACAATATAAGAAGGTAAATTTTGACACTATATTAGTGATCGTAATAGCTCAAGTGGATAACGCACTGTCGCGAAATCGTAGTGCCCTGGTTCGCATCTTGTCTTAGGTTTGACTTTTTCCCCTTTTTTTTCAAGTTCCTTTCTATTATGAGGAAATCTATTATTTCGAGCCCTTTTTTTAGTATTTTTTTAAAAGTACGAAAATTTTATTGCACTCATGATTTTTCATTCTAATAACCAGTTCAATTTTTTCTATTAATGTCGGTAAGATCATATTCTTCATATTTTATCAGTATGTAATTTTTATCTAAATATAACTTCCCAAAACACACGATTTCCAAAAAAACCGAGCAATGCTCGGTCATCCAGGTACTATACAATATATATACAAATCTTCCTTCAATTCTATATGAATTGGGTTGCGTTCGGAACACAAGATCTAGAACACTAAAATGTACAAAAATGTACTTATCTTTTATGTCGATGTTTTCTTTATATTCCTGGTAGAATTGGCCGACGAATAAGAAAAATATAACTCAGATTAGACTAAGCTATTTATTTATAAACAATAAAACATATTTGTTTTTGAACGCACCATAAGGTATGACGTAGTGACGAGTAAACTTGAGCTCTACAAAATATAACAAACTAATAATGTGTGTCTGTCTGAAACTGTTTGCAAAATGCGTAAAGGGTGTTTAATGTAACCCGGCAAAACCATATTTAGCAAATGTTTGCAAGTTTAATTTTGTGACTACATTGGTAGTTTACCGATTTATAATAATTGTATTTATTGTTGACCAAAAACATATTAAAACACATTCATATATGAAACACTGACACGTATGACGTAGGTATGCCTGCTGTTTATAATACTGTTACGCGCTCAAGTCGACGGCACTAGCGCCATCTAGTCTCGAACCGAAGAACTAAACTTCTTTAAGTTGAAACACGAACTCTCGGTACCTTGCGCGTGTTTACTTGAATATTCTGGATATTTCGCTGCTAATTTATATAAATAGGCGCTGCAAGATGCGATCGGGGGAGTGTTGATTTTGGCGAGACAAGCGAAGCTTCGGAGCGGAATTAAGTGAATCAGTGTGATTAATTATTAGTGTTTTTAACTTTAATTAGTGTAAAGGGAATTAAAGTGTTAATTTAGGTAATTCTATCGGCAATTTTTATTGTCACGAACCTCAAGCTCGTAACAATACTACCGAAAACATAATTGCGTTTTTAGAATAATTAACAAAGGCAAATTGCTATTATATTTATAAAAAACATTCTATTTAGCATGTCTATGTGTTTAATACAACAAATGTTAGTAAATAGTTTATAATATTCATTATTATTTATGTCTATTACATTTTAAAAAAGTCTCATCATGGGAGCACAGGACCCCATGTCACTGCTGTAGTAATATTTTTGTAACCATGTCTATTACAATGTGCTCAAGTTAAAATAGAGTAAAATTTTCTCTTATAGTGCTCTTTTATTATATACTATAAACAGTGGCGAAGCTATGGCTCCAGAAGGCAAGCCCAAGATATGGTTTTGTTGTTTTTAGCAGTTTTATAAAAATACACCAATCTTGATCTGTCTCCACTCTTCAGTTTTATATTCAGTGCTGTCAAGGACGTGTTCAACAAAGCACACAGACGGCATACCTACCGCTAGATAGATTGTATGACATATGCAATTGCATACCTTCGGTGACTTTGAAAAGAGCCGGTTCGGGTTTGCTTGAGCGAAAGAAAAATATATTTACATACAATACAATACATGAACAAAAGAAAAGCATGAACAAAGTATAAACAAACTTTGCAAAAAATTAAAAAGGGACGCCTGCCAGATGTGAAACATCGAAATTATTTTATTTAAACAGATTACGACAGGAATTAGATATGGTATAAAGAGGAGATAAAGCTTTAAAAAATTTTTACCATAAAATAATGACTATTTATTATATAATTATTCATTTTCAATTTTAATAAACCGTACAAAATTTTACCCAAGTTATTAAATTAGCCGACAGAGTGTTTGTGCCATCTAGCGTAATCTTTACGTACCACCATGAGAATCAATCAATTTTCGTTCGATAAAATGACTTCCCCTATAGAATTAAGTAGATGGCGCTATTAAAATTTTATATACTGAACTGAGAAGGCAAAGCTTAAGGACTAAAGTAAATATTCTTTAAAATCCTCAATACATCTATTCATTTAGTTTATTACATTAAAATTTGGGCTTCACATTAAAAAAAAAAACATTGTAACAATTATTTGCCATAAAATTAAACTTATACCAAGGTATCTCATATTTTATGCTGAAGTTCAAAATGATATTTTTAACTCATATGATAATATAAGTATTGAGTTTAATTAAATCTTTAAATACGCCTAGAATAATTAAGAGCCGTGGTAGCTCAGATGGTTAACGCTCGCTGTAAATTTCACAGTACGCGAGCAAACCGGGTTCGATCCCCGCCGGCACCAATGAAATTGTAAATTGCAATTTTAAGTGCTGATTTACCACGTGCTCGGCGGTGAAGGAAAACATCGTGAGGAAATCTGCATGTCAGAGAAGAAAAAATATTTTGAAGACATGTGAAGTTCGCCAACACGCACTCTCAGAAATGAGCGGAGGCATGTGCCCAGCAGTGGGACATATATAGGCCGTAACTTTTAACTTTACTAAAGAGCCCCGTACCGATTAAAGTGTGAAGAAATGTTTATTAAATTAAAATTTCATTTTTAAAGATTTTACCTTTTCGTCGTCGATTAGCAATTTAACACATACTCATCACAAGGAACACTATTATCCTCCCATGTTCACTAAAAATCTTTGAAAAAGCATACCTTTTTTAACAGACAACAAAAACAAACATAAACATTGAAATGTGAAGTGAACTTGCATCGTATTACCATACCCCCACTCGCTAACGCATTCCCAAACAACTTCAGGGCAAAGCACGGCTTTTGGTTCCACAGTAATTGCTATATAAACATTTCGTAGTTATATTTCATTATAGAACATTTTGCCACAGGTTAGAAAGGGAGCGATCGTCTTCTCGAAAGCCCGGTAAAAAGCTAACGAGTGCGAGAAAGATGACAAAATCAACTCCTTGCTTTAATTAGTTTTGACAGTCCAGTGTATTTCGAATTTAAAGCAAACTACCAAGTGTTGACATTACATATTATATGCTACGAGGTCATGTCCTTTGAAATAGTTTACGAGTTATTTTATTAGTTGATATTATTGATTGAGCATTTTTATAGAACAAGCCCGGCTTTTGGGCTTCTATGGAGGCTTCGCCACTGATCTATAAATATATTAATGATAAATCCTCCGGACAATAAAACAAAGTAATTTAAAAATATAAGATCAATCATTACTTATTATATTGCTGCAATTATACAAAAATTACCTGCCACATTCTCCATTGACTCATTTTTGTTCTCCTGTTTATGATTCAATTCAACCTTCTCACTAGTCTCATGCTGGCCTTTCTCAGTGTGTTCAGGCGACCTCTCCGCTCCGTCTGTAATATTTGCAGGCCGTATTTCTTCATACTCATAAGTACCACATATTATTTGTATGAGACTCTCTAGAAACTGGTGTTCTTCTAACCACTAAAATAAAATATATTGATATTATAAGGATAAATGTATTGAATATTCCCATGCCAATTACATAAATAAACATATTGAATAACAGTTTCACTTATTTACTATACAGCTTAATTTTATAAAAATCATACCTCGAAAACTATTTTGTTGAAAGGATCATCAAGCCTTATAAAGTATTTAAAGATATCAGCAATACTTGATGTGGAAATATGTCGCAAGAGATTCGGCAGGAAATCGCGTCTTGACTTAAAAAAATCCAAAACACGGTGGACCACAATGTGGTACAGGTACCAGTCCTGAAGAGTACAAATAAATATAACTTAAGGAGGTATTTAAAAAACGATTTGGCAAATGTATTGCACAGAAGTAAACTATTGATCAATGATAAAAAAATTTATAGATCAAAAAATTATCAAATACACCGGCGAGCAAAAGAATCAGGTCACCTGTAAATTTTTTACTTATTTGTTGCTTTAACCTAAAATAATGTCAAAAAGATAACTACGGAGATTAGTCGCTCTTGTTTTCCTCATCATTCGTCATAAACTTCTAGGGCAGGCATTCCCAAAGTGGTTGATGTCGACCCCTTAGCCACTCAAGCGTCCATGCCACGCGAGTGACTCTCGCCCCATCTGTCCGCGTATTAAATGCCTGCCTCCTTTTTTATTACGACCGCGCGAGACACTCAACAAAAACGATTACTTCTATAAAACTACTGTAGCTATATTCAAATAAAAAATATTCACGAAAAGCTCAAAAAAATCAGAATTCCATTTTGTTAAAACAAAATTGCTCAAATTAAAAATAAAGGATGAAAATAAAGCTTAAAGTTGGGAATATCAAAAAAATCGTATTTATTTTCTATTTCGAATTTTACAAAAAAATTAGAATAGTTACTGGAGTGAATTATTTTATATCATAACAGTACATGATATACCCTTTAAAATAACACCAATATCTCAATATTATTTACTCAGTATAGACAAATATATAACATTTACTCAATATAAATATTCACTCCCCAACGCAATCATGAATTGCATGAGTTGCATTTTAATAATTTGTAGACACATCTCAACACTCAGTCCTACCCCCGTGACCATAGGCGTAAAGGCGTATAAAGGCCCGATCGAAGGCCTTCGCAATGTCCAAACTAACGGCCAATGCCTCCCCCTTGGACTCTACTGCCTCCGCCCATCTGTGAGTAAAGTAGACCAGAAGATCACCAGCTGACCGACCACGGCGAAAACCGTATTTGCGATCACTAACCAGCTGGTGATCCTCAAGGTACCTCATGAGCTGGCAGTTAACAATAGACTCCATTGTTTTGGAGAACAAGGAGGTGATGGCGATAGGGCGGTAGTTGGACGGGTCTGAGCGGTCGCCTTTTTTAGGGATCGGGTGGACGAAAGCCGTCTTCCAAGATTTCGGGACTACGCCTAGGGAGTAGGAGTACCGGAAAAGACGCGTAAAAACCGGTGCCAACTCTGGAGCACACGTCCTCAGCACAATTGGGGGGGATTCCGTCAGGCCCACTTGTGGATGTCCAGGGAGAGGAGTGCTTTGCGAACCGAGCGCTGTGTGAACTGCACTTCCAGCATGGAGCACTCACACCGCGGGATGGTCGGCGGCGTACTCCCCCCGTCAGCGAGAGTCGAGTTGGACGCAAAGAAAGAGCCCAGCAGATCGGCTTTCTCCTCTGCGGTATGGGCCAGTGAGTCGTCCTCCCTGTGCAGAGATGGAAGAGATGGCTGACAGAAATACCTCTGGACAGCCTTGGCGAGAGACCAGAATGCACGGGTTCCAGAAGGAAGGCGAACTAGTTTCTCGCCAATTCTGCCTACGTGCTCTGACTTTGCCTTGGCAATGACTCTTTTGAAGGACCTAGAGGCGGAATTATACTTCTTTTTTAGAGCGCTGGTGCTGGTTGGTGATGCTGGTTTCTTTTTTAGAGCTTGATGCGTCAGCCCAGGCTTGGTAGCACTCCTGCTTATAGCATGATGCTATTTTACAGGAGCGACCAAACCATGGCTGAGATTTGCCTCCAATGGGCACCACAGAGGAAGGAATAAAAAGTTCCATACCCTGAAGTACCACATCAGCGACAGAATCCGCAACAACGTTGGGTTCCTCCGGCGAGAAGCAAACCCACCCCAAGGGTAGGATGCATAAAAGACCGCATCCCATCCCAATCGGCTGACCTATAGTGCCAACACGGCGGCAGCCTGCCTGTACCCCGGGTAGGAGAGATACGAGACATCAGCCGGAGAGGACACCTGCGTCTCGGTCAGAAAAAGCAGAGCCGGCCTCGCTGTCTCGAGATGGTAGTGGACGGCGTTTAGGTTAGAGTGAAGTCCCCTGATATTGCAGAAATTCACGGATAGCGTGGCAGGGGTCGCCTTGGTCTTGTTGCTCCGTTTGCCCCGAGCAGTTGTAGTCTTGAGTGGAATTTTGCGCCCCCCCCCGAATACGCGGGGTAGCCTGAGCACCCATGCTCAGGAGTGGAGAAACATGGTCGAGGATGCTCAGCGAGGGATTCTCCGGGGGTGCCTGGGGTAGTCTACCATTTAATTTCGCTACCATGTAGAAGGGGGGGGGGGGATTTGGACCTCCGGCCACCTGCACTCACCAGACGAAACGCGGAAGCAGAGCTTCCACTTCACGCCGGTATTCTGTGAGGTCGTGGTACCACCCCAGTTTGAGCCGGCCCATACGTGCAACAGCAAAGCTGCTGCATGGCTCTACCAGTGTTAACATCGGTCTTTAGCGCTGTACACATTTAAATCGAAAAATGTCGTTCGGAGACGGTAGTCACCATAGACAGTGACGCAAGAATTGTTTTGGGGACTACAGTCACCATGGACGCTTGAGTGGTTAGGGTTGAAATCGGTTTCCCAGGAGTCAATATAAATTTATTAATTTTTTTTTAAATTTATCTTTCTTTTCACATACAGTAAGAAGTATAACAATTAATAAGGTGTAAACACAAAGTCTTTTGAGTTTTATCGTACACCCTAAGCCGTCGTTATACATTAATAAAGATAAATGAAAACTGATTTTGTTTATTATGTGATTTTACTGTTTTTATTCCAAATAATAATTACCTACTTAAGTATTTTTACTTAATTTCTATTAATAATTATTAATTATACTTGACATTTACTGAATTTTATGTCTATTTATTTTGTTAAATTTTCATGAGAAAATGATGCCAAGTTTACCCACCCACTTAACCAACTGCAAATTTTTAAATTTTTAAGTATTTTGTATCAATAGGGAAAAAATTAGAGATAGGATGTTTAAAGCAATTTAGCTATGGGGGTCTGAGGTATCAGTTCATTTTGGAATATGGGTGCCTTACCCAAAATAGCTTGGGAATCCCTGTTCTAGTAAATACACATGTACACTTAAAATTGGCTAATAAGTGCAAAACAGAAAAAACGAGATTATTTTTCTTAGACCTTCAGTTGAGTATTAAATTACTGAACATGAATGACACCTTGATTTGCAACTATCAAGAACTTTATAATATAGATTTGACTAAAATGTATATTATAAAGTTTTTTCTGGATTGTCTTGAATTGTGACTTAAATATTGAAACCTCTTGAATTATTCGTACAATTTGTAATTTTTTTAATTTAAAAATAAAGGGTATTTACACTAGGATTTTCTCCTGTATTGTGGAGATATTTAGATACATAAATTGTACATGAACAAGATCAACATCTGATCCCAGACCCACAATTTGTAGAAATATTTGTGAACATGCTACCTTCAGCTAGATACTTAGCCACATTGCTACCAAGCTGTTTTAAAAATAATTTATATTTTTATGGAATAATTTATATTTTAAGGGAATGGGGTGTACAGATCAAGTCTTTTCCATGCGCATGATTGCGGAGAAAATTTTGGCCAAAAACCCAGAAAGTTTTTTGTGCATTCATGGACTTGGAAAAGGCTTATGACAGAGTGGACAGGAATGTGTTATGGCAAACACTGAACTCATATGGGTTGAGCGCTGGTTTGATACAGGCATTAAGGTCTCTTTATAGGGACTCTAGTGCTTGTGTCAGGATCAATGGGGTCTACTCGGACTGGTTTGGCATTCAAAAAGGTGTAAGACAGGGCTGTGTAGCTTCCCCTTGGCTGTTCAACCTATTTATGGACCGGTGTTTGCAAACTTTGAAAGATGAAGAATGTGGGTTAAGAATGGGCTAGTTAACCGTCAAATGCCTTTTGTATGCCGATGATCAAGTCATATTTGCGTCATCGGCGGCAGAGTTGCAAATGATGGTTACATTAATGAACTGGGAATTAAAAGAAAGGGAAATGACAGTGAACGCAAGTAAGACGAAAGTGATGGTTTTTGAAAGAGAAGAAAGCAAAACGGTATGTGAAATAAGAATAGAAGGAGAGTTAATTGAGCAAGTGGATGAGTTTGTGTATTTGGGATGTGTATTTAGCAGGGATGGTAGATATGATAGGGATATAGAACGACGAGTAAATGCAGGGAATAGAGTGAATGGGGCCCTACACTCTATTATGAAGAACCAGAATGTGTCAAAACAGGCACGTATGGTAATTCATAATGCTGTGTTAGTCCCTACTTTAATGTATGGTAGTGAAAGCTGGTGTGGCAGAAGAAGCACGAAAGTAGAATAAATGCTATAGAAATGCGGTCTTTAAGGAATATGCTAGGGTTGAATCTGAATGACAGGGTGAGAAATTGCGTGATAAGAGATAAATGTGGTATGCAAGATGATGTTGTGACCAGGATTAAGAAAGGAATGCTTCGGTGGTTTGGTCACGTAGAAAGAATGAATGAGAAAAGAGTGACAAAGCAAATTTATATGGCACATGTGAATAGCCGAGTCGGGAAGGGACGCCCTAGAAAAAAGTTTATCGACCAAATTGGCGATATTTTGAAAATGGGCCACGTTAGAAGTACCCTTAACCGACGAGCATGTTTGCGTAGATATATGGATGTAAAGGAGGCGAAAGAGGTATGTCAGGATCGTGCCAAATGGGAGTCCGTAGTCTCTGCCTACCCCTCTGGGTGACAGGCGTGAGTGTTTATGTATTATTTATTATATTTTTATGCTCAAATTCATTATGTTAACTAATTTCATAATGTGTATATCCTAATAATTTTACATTTCTCATCATTTAAAATAGAGATGGGCCGAATATTCATTTCATATTCAGTATTCGGCATATTTGGCAGCTTTACTGAATATTCATACTTGGCCGAATATTTGGCTAAATCACCGAACATTTGTTAAAGTGGTACTCAAAGTGTCCACTGTGTTGAAATTAAGGAATTGAATAATGCCATGTCTTTCATAATTTTATTGTTGGAAGTATATTTTACTTATGGGCTAAATCCACTTCAAATGTTATGTTTTTGATGTAGTGTAAATTTATTTCCAATTATAGCAAATAGAAAGCTAGATAAAATATTTTTGGAATCAAACAAAGAAACATTACATTACATATAGTAGATCACCTGTCACTAATTTTTATCACATAATTATCAATTCTCACTAAGAATTACACAACAAAATACTATTTTTCTTACCAGAATACTCAAAACATAAGCATGTGCCAGCAATTCAGTACTAGATGATGTAATAACATGTCAGGTGTGGAGGGGGAGCGAAGGAGAGAGTCTGGTGCTAATCCCGCGCTTTACGGTAAAAAGTTTCAACATAAATTGGTTAGGTACCATGGTGATCATACCGAATAATATTCAGCCGAATATTCAATTTGGTAAAAGTTTTACTGAACTTTCAGCCGAATATTCATATTCAGTGAAATCCATATTCAGCCCACCTCTAATTTAAAGATGAATGACAATAGAACATGTACAAGTCTTAAATATAATCAATAATTTCATTGTGCAAACTGACATAATCGCTATAGATTATTTGATCAATTTATTGATATAAATATTATATTAGTAAAAAGTATAAAATTGTATTCACTTATAATAAATATTACTTTGCCACATAGTTAATAAAAATAAAAGGTCCTAGTCATACCTGTTTAGGACTCTTCTCGAGTAGCATTTCAATTGTTTTACTAAAATATGATGCCAGTAAGGGGTTTAAGGGTGGATCCTTATTAACAAAGTCACAGAGCCGATTCATCTGCACCACATCCATAGAAAGCCTGTCACTTAACATCATAATCTGGCTGGTGAGGACCTCACTAGCAATGTGGGCATGGCGGTATTGTGATGTCATATCCACATTCTTAGGGGGCTCCTCTGTAATGAGAGTCACAAGCTCTCCTAGTATTTCTGGTTTTGTTAAGCTGCAATTTTAACAAATAAATAAACATTGTAGTTAATAAAGTATATGCATAAGAGCAAAGAAGATTAAAACACTTAATAGTTAACATAACTTGTAATCAGAACACTACATTTTCGCCTATAACCGTGTCAATATCAAATATAATTATTATGCATTACCAATGCAAAACTTAACCATTGCATATCTAAATAAATATTCGTTTTTAAAAGTACTATTGTAGAGTCACTTACAAAAGTATAAGCGCTTTATTATCCGCCTTACATTCTTGAAGAATATTATCCGCCTCCAACACTTGAGCCAGTGTTACATTCTATAACAAAACAACATTCTTATAAAACACCGCAATATTGTTCTACAGGTATTTTTATACACATTAACACGATTAGATATTAATTCCTAAAAAGTATAATAGATGCAATAAAATCTAATAAGTAGATTGTTAAATTTCGGCCAAAACTTATTTCTACAACCATTCATAACCACGAATTCCTGCATCAAAATACATACCTCCTCTTTTAGGAGATTATTTATCTCCCTTACTAAGGTGAAATTACCGCTCCAAAACATATTTAAAATTTTATAAGTACAATTCAAACTTTTCTAAATCCATAGAAAACTTCTGTTTTTACTGTACGAATTTTAGCGTTACACCGATATAAGTGCAACGATCCGTTTTCTCTTTCTGTCAGTCTGTCTCATAGATAAATGAAGTTTGTCTGTCTGTCAAATAGTCTTTGGTTTGTCCATAGATTACTGGGTTGGCCTTTGGTCCATGGAGTTAAGAAACCTCCATGTATGGAGACACTCCATACCATAGATACTACTAATATTATAAACGCGAAGGTTTGTAAGTATGGATGGATGTTTGTTACTCTTTCACGTAAAAACTACTGAACGGATTAAGATTAAATGTTACAGTAATATAGTTTATTCATCAGAATAATACATAAGCTACAATTTATAAAGATTTTGTGTAATTTGGCCATAATATAATGATAAATATCAAGTAAGTCGGAAAAGTTCCTGCCCTCTGAGAGCTATCTTAGCTTGCGCTGCCTAAAACGTTGGAGTTACACGAAGATAATATACCGAGGGATTGTTTGTCTTAAGTATGTAACTACACTTAGTATAGTACTTATGTAATTGAATTGTGAGTCAGTGACGATCGGGCCGGCACCGTTACACGAGTAATAAAAATGTAATTAAACGCTATCTCTTATCTACTTACCTATTTCATTTCCAACACACTACACATTTTTTTTTTTTTTTTTTTTTTTTATAGAAGAGGGGGCAAACGAGCATGCGGCTCACCTGATGTTAAGTGACTACCGCCGCCCATGATCAACCGCAACACCAGGAGAATTGCGGGTGCGTTGCCGGCCCTTTAGAAAGGAGTAAGCTCTTTTCTTGAAGGTCCCCAGGTCGTATCGGTCCGGAAAAATCGCCGATGATAAACTATTCCACAGAGAGGTTGTACGTGGAAGAAAACTCCTTGTGAAACGTACAGTGGTGGACCGCCAAGCATCCAGATGGTGTGGATGGTATCGGGACGTTTGCCGTGTCGTGCGTTCACGAAATTTGGCGGCTGGGATTAATCCGAACAATTCCTCAGAGCACTCCCCGTGATAGATGCGATAAAATACGCAAAGAGATGCAACATCTCTTCGCAACGCCAGTGAATCGAGCCGATCGGAAAGCACTCCGTCGTCGACGATTCGAGCCGCTCTGCGCTGGATGCGGTCAAGTGGAAGGAGCTGGTACTGGGGAGCCCCAGCCCAGAGATGGGAACAGTATTCCATGTGCGGCCGAACCTGCGCCTTGTAAAGTTGCAGGCGGTGTGCCGGCATGAAATACTGTCCCGCTCTGCTGAGCACGCCAAGCTTTTTAGAGGCCAATTTGGCCTTCCCTTCCAAGTGACCACGAAACTGCACGTCACTCGATATGTCGACGCCGAGGATTCCGATACTGGCTGAGGCAACAAGGGGAGTGCCTTGAAACTGAGGGGATACGACAAAGGGGTTCTTTTTAGCGGTTAACGCGCAAACTTGTGTCTTCTGGGGGTTAAACTGGACTAGATTTAGTCGTCCCCAATCCGAGACTCTGTTCAGCAAAGACTCGACTTCAGACACAAGTTTGTCCCGGCACTCGGAGACGTTTTCCCGAGAAATATTGGCTCGGCCGGTGTAAAGAGCATCACCAGTGCTGTCATCTGCATAGCAATGAATGTTACGGGTATGCAACATATCATTGATATGCAGAAGAAACAGCGTTGGCGATAGCACGCAGCCCTGTGGAACACCAGCATTAATAGGCTTGCAATCGGAGCTTGCACCGTCAACAACGACCTTGATGCTCCGATCTGCATCTGCACATACATCAGTTAAAGTGATGACCCCGACGTGATCCAGTGCCGTGCTCTTTTGTGTCTGTGTAGTGTATACCGTCGAAAATGACGTCCAAGGAAGAGAAACCTGAAGCGGAAATATCTCAAATAACGGTTTCGTTGAAAATCCCGGAATTTTGGGAGGAACTGCCGCGCACTTGGTTCATACAGGCCGAATCCATTTTATACAACCAGAAACTCTCGGATGTTGCTAAATACCATCTGGTTATTGCCAAGCTGGGGAAGAACGTCGTACAGCAAGTCACGGATATCCTAGTGAATCTTCCAGCTGAGGGAAAGTACGACCTGCTGAAGTCAACGTCACTCACTATCTTCGAGGAGTCCGAAACGCGTTAAATCACCAAACTCATCGGCGAGATGGACCTTGAAGACCAGCGTCCATCCCAACTGCTGCGAAGAATGAAGAACCTGGCCAGGGATCGGTTCAAGGATGCGAGTCTGAGCGTTTTGTGTCAGAACCACCTACCGGCCGCAGTTCGTGCCGTACTGGTGGTTACCGGTACCAATGACCTCAAGACGCTAGCTTCTGTAGCAGACCAGGTCATGGAAACGATGCGATCTATCGGCGTGGCATCGACTTCGTCAGACAACGCTTCCATCATTGCTGAAATCACTAAGATTAATAAGCGACTGGATAAAATGGCCATGGACAGATCGCGGTCACAATCACGTGGACATGAGAGGACCCGAGCTCGTTCACAGGCTCAAGGTCGCCGCAGCCGAACTTCTAGGCACGCTGCTTCTCGTGACAACTGGTTGTGTTTCTACCACTATTGCTTCAAGGGCGCATAAATATGTTCAGCCGTGCGCTTGGAAACCAGAGGAAACGGAAAACTAGATGCCGTGCAGCGGGAGGAGGCGAGTAGTTACATAGGCATCTCTAATCATCGCCTCAGCGTTAGAGATAAGTCCAGCAACCTTATTTTTCTAATTGACACTGCTGCTACTGCCAATATCTCAGTTTTACCGCGAAACAAAGTAAGTGTTAAATCATGTAATGATAATGGATGTTCTGAATATATTTTATATGCAGCAAATGGCAGCAAAATAAACACTTACGGTGTTAAAACTTTAAATTTATATTTAGGGTTGCGCAGAGTGTATAAGTGGACATTTGTTATCGCGGACGTGCGTTAGCCAATTTTAGGTGCAGATTTTTTAGCGCATTATAAAGTGTTGGTCGACGTAGCGTCTCGCATACTAATTGACGAGGTAACGAATTTAAATGTTTTAGCTCCTATTGTTTTCTGTCAAGAACAGTCAGTCCAGACCATAGATAAGTGTCACCCTTATTATGATTTGTTAGCACAGTATCCAGATATCACTAAGCCGGTTTCATTTAAAGAACCACCTAGACATTCGGTATACCACCATATTGAGACTAATGGCCACCGGTGCATGCTAAAGCAATACCGTTACCACCGCATCGATACCCAAAGGTTAATGATGAGTTTAGGCTTATGCAACAGTTGGAGATTTGCAGACCATCGAAAAGTGCGTAGGCAAGCCCTCTACACGTTGTGCCTAAAAAGACGGCCAAATACGACCATGTGGCGACTACAGGGCTCTTAACGCGATAACTAAGCCCGATAGGTACCCTATACCGCGATTGCATGATTTCACATATTTATTGGAAGGTAAAAAAATATTCTCTCGAATCGATATTAATCGCGCGTATCATGTTATAATGGTGAACCCTAACAATGTACAGAAGACCGCCGTAATAACACCTTTCGGTCTATTCTAATTCCTACGCATGACCTTCGGCAAGTGAAGCATTTTTTCAATGTAAAACAAGGTTGCAAAATGCAGCAAGCTTATCGTATCCGAAGCCCGACACTCCGCTTGCACTTAAGACGGCCGCATCGGATACAAGCGTGGGAGCGGTATTGCAACAGCAAGTAGGTAATTCATGGTCACCGCTAGGGTATTTTCGAAAAAATATCGCCTACTCAGCAGAAATACAGCACTTACCATAAATAACTTATAGCTACTTATCTTGCAGTGAAAGGGGACAATCATTTTTGGGCCCACTAGAAATATTAACGTTACTTAATGGTATTTACACCAAAAAAAGACACCAAATTATAATAGTAAATGGCCTATAGATTTTTCGAAAATGTAAACGGAATCAAGAATCCGAAAAAAAATTAGTTGTTTTGATATTCGTGTTCTGATCATTGGTTAAGGCAATATATTGTCTTAGAGATGTGCCGTGATAACTCGGAAAAAATCGACTCGAGTTGAAATTAAGGTAAATCGATTTTGAGCTCGAGATACGCAATTCAAATTAGCTGAACGAAGCTGTGTCAATTTGTCACAAATTATTTTTATAATTGTTCTTCCATACAACACAATTATTATTACTACACTTAATAGGTTGTTATATATTATTTTTGGTATGCGTATCGACAATCTTCATATAATAATATCACTCTAACGTTATGACGTAAGTCTTAATGTTATTAATAATTTGACAATCACAAATTAAATATAATCAATTTATATTATATGTAACATAAATTGATACAACATTATAAACATATTACCTAATATCAATTTATTTATTACATAATATATCAATAAATTGCTTTAATTAGTAAGTTGATTTCATCACTAAATTGTAGACAAACACTGCATTGGCCGTAAGATAAGGATGCGATTTGAGTAGAATTTTGTGACTCGGGCCACTCGGGTTAATTTATGCATGTATGTCATTCTAGTTGTACACTAGTTTTTGAGTAAATCGACTATTTACAGAAAAGTTTATCACTAGAGTTGAGAGTAGTGATTACTTTAGTTAAACCATTTTTAAATATGTACCTTTATAAATAAGTAATATGTGGCAACATGAAATTAAAATTATAAATCAATATCATAAATCAAACTAAGTTCAGGTTTGTTTACAACATGCCAGATGCAAGTTTGAATTTGGATGCTACTTGTGATGTCACCCGCAGCGACTTATTATATTATATACAAGTAAACTAGTGAAGTAATATCTATATAGCACCCTCTGAATCTATACGATGCGCCGAGTTAACTCGGTAAAATTTATTTTCTATCGATTATCGAGTTGGACAAATTCACTCGATTCACTCGAGTGAAATAAAACATGGTTGGCATAGATTACTGATGGTTGGAGTCGCATCATTATGGTAAGAACAAAATGAAGTTTTTATTTACAAGCATTTCTAGACGAAAATATGGATATTATCAATTATCAGGAAGGTTAGCCAAATATTAATTGACACAAGTACGTATGTTTTTCTCTCCTTATTTTTTATGGTAAAATTCGCAAATAAAACTGACGAGTTTAGGTTAATTAATATAAGAGTTTATTTTACACCTAGAATTTGTAAAAATGTATTATGAAGTTTGTTGAATTACCTAAAACAAATAACAAACAGGTCTTAGAACCTTATTAGTTTGTTAAAAGTGACAAAGTAGTATTAAGTTTATGTTATTAGTAAAATCTAAATTAAATAATAAATAGAATAAATGCACAAAAGAAGTTATTATAATGTTAAAAGAAAATTAGAATCTTTGGGTCAAGGGACTTAAAGAGGGTTTTGAAGAGCAATTCATATAACTGCATTTGTGTACAAATAGGTACCTTATGTATTCAGCAAGTTGCATAATACTAAATGGTTTTTTTGTTAAGCCAGACACTGATCTTGGATTTATACCGGCCATAGAAGATAGGCAATATAAATGGTACATATATGTATGTGTAAAATATGTAGTAATTATTTGTACTCGAAGCAAATATAAAGTTTAATAATAATAGTTTGCATAAAAAAAGTGTAATGGTTCTATCTATTATGTTTAGACAGCTGTGTTGTTCACTGTGCAGAAAGGAATATTATGTTGTCATCTAGAATCAGATATACTTAATATAACAATAATATCTTTCTCTCCTATGTACATGAAATCTGTGAAAATAAAATGTGAGACAACTTTTACATAGTTGAATATCATTGATGTTAATCAATAATTACTGCTTCTGTATTTGATCAGCTGGAGCTGATTATTGCTGTATAATTTATAATAATTTCTTTATTATTTAACATATGAACAGGCAGATATAAGAAAATGCTCACAGAAATATGTAAATACAGTTTATTGACATTGAAGGCATAGTCGTATCTCATATCTCTTATTATTAAAAATGTCCTTGTAATTCCTATATAATATAGAAAAAATAATATATTAATAAGAATTATTATTTAGTTAAGACACCTTTATAATTTTCATTAACTTATTTTCAGGTGGATCGCTTAGAACAAATCTGTATGCCTTGCGAGCTGAAAGCTTGCAGAGACAAAAAGTGTATGGATATTGAAGACAACAGTATTGTATCATATCTCTTATAATTGAAAATGCCCTTATAATTGCTTGCAATATCATAAATGTAGGTACATGTTACCATCAAGTTATTTTCAAAAAAAACCTTCAGAAATATATCTAACACTAAAATGTTTCTATCTATGTCCGTTATAGACAAAACATAAGAAACCATCCATCCAATTTTAATGAAAATGTTTGTGTGTGTTTGGATGGATCCCTAGATGCTTTATATTTACATTTGGACCCGGTATATGACACTGTTGTCGAGATCCATAAATCACCAGTGCAAAGCTGAGGCGCATCGCTAGTAATAAATACATTTAAATTAAGCCTGTGTTTTTGTAATCCTTACACAAAGAGTTTAAAACATCTTACTTCCTCACTATTTATCATTGTGTAATAACATATGTAGATAAGCATGTTAATTCCCAGTAATTTTATTATGATGTATACTACTTACTAATCAACCAAAACATATTAAAACAAAGTCTTGACACCGCTGTTGTCTATATATGTCAGTCAATCATCAAAGTTCAAAAAATTTACTAAACTAAGTTTGTATAAAACGGGTTATTATAGTATAAGGAATTTATGGATGACAATAACCCGTGGGTAAGGTAATCGCTACCAAGCTATTTCTAATTTGTTCTATGTTGTTAATTATGACATACATTATTGTAAGCTGGCTTTTTTTAAAAGACCCACTGAGTATTTTGCTGGTTCTCTTCAAGTCAGAGGTTTTTTCCGAACCAGTGGTAAATTAAAAAGTGATTTTCAATAAGAATTATTTATATTCTAAATTGAATAAAAGGTTTTTGTTTCTGCAATAAAAGGGGTTATTATAGTATAAGGAATTTATGGATGACAATAACCCGTGGGTAAGGTGATCGCTACCAAGCTATTTCTAATTTGTTCTATGTTGTTAATTATGACATACATTATTGTAAGCTGGCTTTTTTTAAAAGACCCACTGAGTATTTTGCTGGTTCTCTTCAAGTCAGAGGTTTTTTCCGAACCAGTGGTAAATTAAAAAGTGATTTTCAATAAGAATTATTTATATTCTAAATTGAATAAAAGGTTTTTGTTTCTGCAATAAAAGGGGTTATTATAGTATAAGGAATTTATGGATGACAATAACCCGTGGGTAAGGTGATCGCTACCAAGCTATTTCTAATTTGTTCTATGTTGTTAATTATGACATACATGATTGTAAGCTGGCTTTTTTTAAAAGACCCACTGAGTATTTTGCTGGTTCTCTTCAAGTCAGAGGTTTTTTCCGAACCAGTGGTAAATTAAAAAGTGACTTTCAATAAGAATTATTTATATTCTAAATTGAATAAAAGGTTTTTGTTTCTTCAATAAAAGAGGTTATTATAGTATAGAGGAATTTATGGATGACAATAACCCGTGGGTAAGGTGATCGCTACCAAGCTATTTATATTTGTTCTGTGTTGTTAATTATGACATACATGATTGTAAGCTGGATTTTTTTAAAAGACCCTCTGAGTATTTTGCTGGTTCTCTTCAAGTCAGAGGTTTTTTTCCGAACCAGTGGTAAATTAAAAAGTGACTTTCAATAAGAATTATTTATATTCTAAATTGAATAAAAGGTTTTTGTTTCTTCAATAAAAGAGGTTATTATAGTATAGAGGAATTTATGGATGACAATAACCCGTGGGTAAGGTGATCGCTACCAAGCTATTTCTAATTTGTTCTATGTTGTTAATTATGACATACATGATTGTAAGCTGGATTTTTTTAAAAGACCCTCTGAGTATTTTGCTGGTTCTCTTCAAGTCAGAGGTTTTTTCCGAACCAGTGGTAAATTAAAAAGTGACTTTCAATAAGAATTATTTATATTCTAAATTGAATAAAAGGTTTTTGTTTCTTCAATAAAAGAGGTTATTATAGTATAGAGGAATTTATGGATGACAATAACCCGTGGGTAAGGTGATCGCTACCAAGCTATTTATAATTTGTTCTGTGTTGTTAATTATGACATACATGATTGTAAGCTGGATTTTTTTAAAAGACCCTCTGAGTATTTTGCTGGTTCTCTTCAAGTCAGAGGTTTTTTCCGAACCAGTGGTAAATTAAAAAGTGACTTTCAATAAGAATTATTTATATTCTAAATTGAATAAAAGGTTTTTGTTTCTTCAATAAAAGAGGTTATTATAGTATAGAGGAATTTATGGATGACAATAACCCGTGGGTAAGGTGATCGCTACCAAGCTATTTATAATTTGTTCTGTGTTGTTAATTATGACATACATGATTGTAAGCTGGATTTTTTTAAAAGACCCTCTGAGTATTTTGCTGGTTCTCTTCAAGTCAGAGGTTTTTTCCGAACCAGTGGTAAATTAAAAAAGTGACTTTCAATAAGAATTATTTATATTCTAAATTGAATAAAAGGTTTCTGTTTCTGTACCTACTACTGTTAATAGAATACTTAAATAAATTACGATTTACAATAATAAATAGAGTTACCTACATATAATTTGTTTTTTGTAATACAACCATTTTAAAACATATTTCTTACTGTGTGTTGGTAATATCATAAGTATAAATAGACATTATTCCTTAGCCATCTTGGTATTTAGAATTTACACTCTCTAGTACTTATATATACAGTAATCATTGATATATTAAAAGGGAAGATACGTTACACGCTAATATCGCAATCACTAAACCTGGGCTCGGCGCACGACTACAAGCACCAAAATTTACACATCTGTTATCTTAAACGCAAAATTATATTTAACGATAGACAAGGACAGAAATAGGAAACGTCGTAGTTGTGCGAGCGAAATCGCGTCATCGCGAAATCGGGCATCACGTGCGTATCGTGTCTCTCACGCATGTTTTCTCGCTCTTACAAACGAGCCAAGTACGGGCAATCCCGTAGTTATGTAGGACCGGGCGCTTTGATTTAGTGACCTATCTTCCCCTTTTAATATATCAATGACAGTAATCTATGATTTACACTCACAATCAATCAATACATGTCAAAAATAGAATCCATACGACATTTGTGCATAGACAGGCACTATGTTTTGCCGGAACTAGTGAAAGGTTTTACATCGATGTTAAAATATTTGTAAACGCTGAATATAGGTATATTACAGCTTAGTTTTATATGTATTTAAGTGTGCACTATTTTAACTTATAATCCCGATGAATACTAGTATAAAATCGCTTTCAGTTTGTTTTTAGGTTATTGCTAGATTCACATTTTATCTGTTAATTTCTCATGACCCCGTTTAGGTGCAGTAAAACTAATAATATTATTGTAATCTATGGATTATAAGGAATAAATCGACATGCATTTCATTGAGAATCTTTAAAATTTGTAGTGGGCCCATTCTCCATAGGAAAATTGATTGTCTCCTTTTTCAGAAATATGGTTGAAGGTCTAGATTACGTAATTTTTACGGAACATAAACCCTTAATTTTTGCGTTTTTAAAAATAAATAGTAAAAATGAGTTACCTAGGCGCGTGAGACAACTACTTTTTATTAGCGAGTTCACTGCGAACATTAAACACATAGAAGGTGCTTTCGGTGATTCGCGTTATCAAGGATAGAGACCGTAACTTGTCCGACCGTATTAGATTATGCAGCAGTCAGCAGTGCACAAAGTAACGATGAGCAGCTAGTTAGTCTACGCAATCCTAATAAGTGGCATTTTAAGCAAATATGTATTCCTGGCAGCGACTTACCCGTTTGGTGTGAAATGTCTACCAATCAGGCGAAGCCATATTTACCGGAACAATTTAGACGCTTAGCTTTCGACTCTATTCATAGTCTTAGAGTCTTTTCCATCCCGGAATCTGTACCTCGCGTAAGCTAATGAGTGACAGGTTTTTCTCGATTAATATGAACAAGGAATTGCATGTCAACGTGCTAAAGTTTATGGGCATAATACATCGGAACTAGGAAGCTTTCCGTTGGCGGAGAATTTTCTCACATTCATGTCGATATAGTTGGTCCACTTAGTATTTCCTTGCAAGACTATTAGGTATTTCGTCACAATAATAGATCGACAGACTGGTTGGTCAGAGGCGTTTCGAGTAAGGGATATATCCGCAGAAACGGTTTCTAAGGTAATTTTCGAAGGGTGGATTTCGCGTTTTGGCTGCCCAGTTCAGCTTACCAGCGACCAGGGTAGACAGTTTGAAAGCAATGTTTTTCAAAATTTAATGAAATATTTAGGTGTTTATAAAACCAGGACTACTCCGTACCACCCGCAGAGCAATGGGTTGGTTGAGAGGTGGCATAAATCCCTTAAGGCCGCGCTTATGGCCAGATTGGATAGTAAGACTTGGGTTGAGGAACTACCTATAGTTTTGTTAGGCCTGCGAGCAGCCCCGCGTTCAGTCACTGGCGTTAGTGCCGCCAAATTAACGTACGGTCAATCTTTAAGGCTAAGGTAATTCAAAAATTTTAAATCACAGCGAATATGTCGAACGTTTACGAAAGATGATAAGCGAGCTGAAACCTAAGCCTATGGCACATAAGGACTCCTGTACAGTATTTATTCATAGCGATTGAAATAGCTGCATGCACGTTTTTGTTAAAAGTGACCTCGTACGGAAATCATTACAACCGCCATACGAGGGGCCTTTCAAAATTTTGGAACGAAAAGGAAAAGTTTTTCTAATACAAATGCCCGGTAGAGATGTATTAACGAACGTAGATAATAGTAGTGATAAGAATATTTCTTTAAAAGACTATAATATTAACATAAGCGGAGCGAATATAGTTGATCGCCCGCTCAGCTACACCACGCGTAGCTGCCGTATTTCAAAAAAGCTCGTACGTTTGAATTTATAATTTATATAAGTCGACTCAATGAATATTTTTTAGCGTTATTAGGAAAAAATATTTCTTATCGGCGCTGACTTTCGTGTAGTACATACGTACATTCTCCGAATAAACAAACTATTATTTTAATATTAAACTACATTTGTGTTACTTCAACGCATCAAAGGCCATGGGTGTAAGTGTTTATTCTATTGACAAACTTACTTTTCTTTCTGTTATTTTCTTACGTGTGTGTGATTTAGTGTTAACAAATTATATTTAAATATTATGTGTGTGTGTATGATTAAGCCGTGAGTAGTTAGGTTGTACCAGTTCTGGCGCACTTGTAGAAAGGTGGTACCAGTTCCGGCGCACTGAGTCAGAAGTGGTACAAGTACGACGTTCGTCGACTCACGATCCTAAAAAAAAAGGTTTTGGCATGCTCTGATCACGAATCTGCGGTCCATTTTTGCGTAGGATGCACGGTTCCGGAGATGTGCAGATCAATTAACTCTTATCTAATTGATATCCGCTGCGGGCCTCCACCGTCATTAACGCTCCATTGTTCTTATCTACTTATCTATTGTTCGTTCAATACCGTCATTATCTATTCTTCCTCAGCGTGGTGCTATTGTATTATACTCCTTTGTTCCTATCTACACTAATCTGACTCATTAATAAAACACATTACCCAATTTTGTTAAAATTTTTATTTATAAAATACAAAATCTTATTACTTATTATCTATAAAATAGGAGCGAAACATCTCATCCACTAAAATATCGTTGTACAATGTGTTCTCTGTAAATATACTCGTAAAACTATGCATTGAACATCCCTGAAACTTATATAGCAAATACATTAAGCAATATTCGCCACAAACTGAAGTCCACTCATTCTGAATCCTATCAACATTCCAGTTCCATCTTTTACAATTTCTTTTAAAAAACTCTAGATGATATCGTACAGGTGCCCGTCCGAATGAATCAAAATATTGACCGACGTCATTCATAAAGCTACCCAATGTGACCCTGGTTTATCATCTGTATCCAAATTGCATATTATATACGTTGGTACGTGGGTGTACATGGGTAGTTTATTGGCAGCATAAACATTATTTTCTAGAGTGGGGTGAATCTTTTTCAGATGTTGTTGTACATCTAGTGTATCCATAATATTACTGCTATTAGTAGATTATTACAGTACCAATCTACTCAATAACTAATATAGGAATGATCAATTATAGTGATTTCTAAATATTAAATTGCTTTCTTTGTGTTATACAAAACGTATTTGAGTCACCAATACACTGAACAAGACACGACAGGAAGGACGTAGGAATGTAGAGATAAGCAACAGACTGTAAGGTAAGCTTGTTGACGCATAAAGATACTATCAATTCTACTGCAGAAATTCTTTAGATTAGAATTATTACTCACTGGTACTATATAAGACCAAGCAACTGCAGTCATGGAGTTAGTGTATGGTCGTTTGACCGCAGTGGATCTATCAATACTACGTTTGTGTTACTTCAACGCATCAAAGGCCATGGATGTAAGTGTTTATTCTATTGACAAACTTACTTTTCTTTCTGTTATTTTCTTACGTGTGTATGATTTAGTGTTAACAAATTATATTTAAATATTATGTGTGTGTATATGGTTAAGCCGTGGTAGCTCAGATGGTTAGCGCAAAATGTAAAATTCACAGTACGCGACCCGGGTTCGATCCCCGCCGGCACCAATTAAATTGTTAATTACAATTTTAAGTGCTGATTTACCACGTGCTCAGCGGTGAAGGAAAACATCGTGAGGAATGCATGTCTGAGAAAATTTCGAAGGCATGTGAAGTTTGCCAACACGCATTGAGGTATCGCAGTGAACATTTCCTAGCCCTAAAACCCTCTCAGAAATGAGAGGAGGTCTATGTTCAGCAGTGGACTTTAATAGGTTGTAACTTTAGCTTTTTTAACTTTTATGATTAAGTGTTAACAAATTGATATTAACATGATAACTGTGTTGTTGCAGAAATCATTGAGCTTCGATGAAAATACCTATAAACAGTATTACTACTCGCCACTCTCCCCTCAAGAAGAGAGTGATGACATCGTCATTAATAATAACACATGCGATGGTGGAAAAAGAAAATCGCAATCGATTGATCATTTTTTTTGAAGCTGAATCAAAAATAAAAAAGAGGAAGCTGTTATCATCAATCATAGCACGAGCCGCTAGAGATGGTGTATCATACATTTCTACTAATTCTGACGACGAAGACCAAGCGACGCATCTCATCAAAATTGAAATGTACGATATGAAGAAGCTATCCAAGATTCCAACTACTGATCATTGGAAACATGCTTCCACGAGGATTAAATATTACGTAAAGACTAATAAGGATAGCATCTACGACAACACAAACGCCCTCGTATACAATATTACAAAGACAATAGCAGAAAGTGAAAAAGTTAAAAAATACTTTTTTAACAATGACAGTCATTAGCTGATCATTAGTGAATGTGATTCTGTTTACTTAAATTACTTCCGTGTACTCATTATATTCTATTTCTAATCCTTTGTTGGACTTAAATATCGGACATTATTTGAAATTTGGGTATCAGTTGGTCTACCAACACTGAACTGTTACTTACTCTGCTACCTATTTTCTTCTTTACTATAAGGATGGCAAACTTCATTGAAGTGTGCACCAGTGCTTTCTTCTCCACAACCATGGAAGAGAATACGGAACTATTCAACAGCGAATTAAATCAGGAGTTGTCTAAAGTTTGTGATGAAATGGAGAAGGATCAACTGTTCGATTCATCGTATGATGATGAGTTGTATAATCACTGTGCGATGGTTGAAACACAGTTTAAGTAAGTAAAATAAACATTCATTTCGATCATAATTTACACAATGTCTTGTACAGTTTTTAATAAATTTAAACATTTTAGTAGTCAACCACAACTTGGAAGAGGAACGAAGCGAACGAGCAGCAAAGAACCCAAGATCATCAAAAAACCAACAACGGAAGCAGAAGCGCCTACCTCTGCAGGGAACAGTATCAGTAACGATGATCAAGTGGAATGTCTAACGTGTCATATATTTATCAAGAAACGGTATTTAGCTAATCATTTTAAAAGTAATGTTCACAAAAATAATCTTTTAAATTCACATAATTCTTTATCAAACGTTAGTGTTATTGAATCTGCTTTTGGAAATAGGATTTTAACTTATAAAATCAAGAGTAGAGTAGATAGTTCGACATTGGTAAATTTTGAAACTCCTGAACTATTTTTAAATTCTATTAAAGATGATATTTTATTTTTAATACAAGAGTGTATTCACTCTTATTAGTCTGTGAGTGTATTCATCAACACATAATTTTTAAAGTAAACTTCATATTGCATGCTGATTTTGTTCAACAAACTAAAGATATTCATGATACGTTCGATTTTCAAACGCTTAACTATATTATTTGTCAAGGGGATGACTTAAATATTTTTTTTCATCTTTAAATGATACAATTACTACTAAAATTAGTGCATTTGAAAAAAAGATAGTGGATGGAGTCTAAAAAACATAAAATCTATAGACATGAATGTTAATAAATTTAACCCCCTACGCGGTACTTCATACATAGATCTTCCTCGTGACATAAAATTAAAAAAGGCTGTTATAAATGCAAAAAGCAAGGATTATTTTTGTTTTAAATGGGCGTTACTCTCGGCGTTATATCCCGTAAACAAAGACGCGGATCGTGTATCATCGTACATTAAACATGCGAATAAACTTAAATTTGATGGTATTTCCTTTCCAGTTAAAATTTCTGACATAGCAAAAGTAGAGAAATTAAATGATATTAGTATTAATGTTTTTGGGTTAGAATATAATAAAGAAAAACGATGTAATTCTATAGTAGGTCCATTATTTTTAACAAAGTGTCGTAAAGATATACATATCAATTTATTATTTTTTTCCAAGGATACAAAAAATCATTATTGTTACATAAAAAATTTATCGCGGTTAGTTAGTAAACAAATTTCAAAAGACGGTCACATCATGTACATTTGCGAAGCATGTCTACTTCACTTTCCATCTAAGGAAAGTTTAAATAACCATGAACAATACGATTGTGCCCACATTTGTACAGAATTACCAAACAGTGAAACTTTTAAAAAAATAATTGGTTTGGTTATTCCTATTTTTATACCTATTTCAAATGATAAAATTAAATTTGATAGTTATGAAAAAAAGTTGAAGATACCATTCGTAGTTTATGCTGATTTTGAAGCATTTTTAAAACCAATAGAATCATGTTCTAACGATCCTTCCAAACCTTTCACACACAATATTCAGAAACATGAAGTACATAGTTTTGGTTATTATATAAAATGTTCATATGATGATAAAAGATAATATTATCAAACTCAGCATAAACTATACAGTTAATTGTTTGTATTAGTGAGGATTCAAATCGTACTTCTAATCTTACACTACCATGCTTTATGAGATTCCAATGAGCTGATGAGTTGGCTGATAAATCAGGAGTTAAGTCAAATGCTAATAGACAGTAACCTTTGGCATACTGTTCACAAGAGATTCCATTTCCTTCATTAAGAAAGTGAATACCAGTTCCCGAGAATAGAGTATGATATGCTGATGTAAATATGCTATTATTAAAAGATGGTTGCAAAGCTTTTGAAGGTATTTGTTGACCATCAATATATAAGCTGAAAGAATTAATACCATAGTTTTCAAAGTTAAATGGATTTTTAGTAAGGGAACCATTAAATGCAGAATTGTTCACAAATCCAATTATACATCTTTTGGGTACCTGCCCTAAAAATATATTATCAAGAGTTTTTCCTTGAACACCCGATGGAATTGTTAAAACTTTTACTTCAGCTCGAGTAATAGGATATTTAGCAGTGGTAGAAGCTAAAACTTTTTGATGTGCGAGTAATACACTTGGATTAATTCGTGCTCGTCGAACAATAAGAGTTGCGTCCGTAATGCAAACTTTAAACTTTACATCGTTTGACCCAGCAATTAAATTAAAGCTCTCTCTCGATCGAACCAATTTAACACTCATTTCAACACCATTAATTAAAAATTTATCTTGTTTGAAAATGTCACCGTGAAGATGACCAATCATTTCTATTTCCTTACTTTCACTAATCAATTCCTGTCTTTTAACAAATCCCATGTTTTTACCATCCGTAGAATCCATTTTTCCTGCTGTATCATCATACCAAAGACTACAAGTAAGATGAGATTGTTTAGCAGCAGGAGCATAGTTTAAAAGGGTTTCCATGTATTTGCCTTTATGTGGAGTAATGTATGAGACAAATCTATGTAGTCATCACCTGTCCCAGGAACTTGAAACTCGATAGGTCCATCATCACCAAGAGATGAAATTGGTTTATAATGAATCCACAATCCATTTTCAATGCTAGTTTGTGTAGACGGTAGTGCAAACAAATCCAATTCTGACTTAACGCACTCGCAAGAATGATTATGAAGGAAAGACATATTTAATTTGAAAATATATCTTTGTTATTTTTTGGTTTTAGACCAAGTTTTTTCGCAGCTTTCACTTTAGCAGTTAATGGTGGAATGAACGAGGTCAATCGTTTTCTTTTAGTTTTATACCCAGATCCTGTCATGTTAAATTGATCAATTTTCTCATCAGCCTTTCGTTTTAAATTCGTACTAACTTGCTTTAGACGATCTTTTATTGAGGCTTCCATAGGACGCGCTTGAACCATATCCGATAAAAGTCCTACTCCAGCGCTTAATGCCTCCTTACCAATCACTCGAGCTCCACTTGAAAGTAAAGGTAAAACTGATCTAAATAACCCCCCTAAGAAGCTCCCAATACCATGAGCGCGTTGGTATGGTGCACCCTTATAAATTACTCCAACTCCTGACCCAGCTTGATGTGTATAATAATTTTCATATGGACATTTATGATGATCACGAAGAGAATTCATTATTATAATTTTCGGAAATGTAGTTTAATACACACGGTTCCAAACTGGAATGGTATTTTTTGTCCTGTGCTCGATCTTATAACTATTTCCAGCGTATCGAACTCTCTTCGCATAACAGGTAAGTAGTGAGGTTGAGAGAAAACGTGCATTTTATTTGCACCATAAATTTATTTTGTAGGATCTAATCAAATGACTCTTAGTAAAGGAGTCATAACATCACCCACAATCTGAGGATCGATAATGTCACAATATAGAAAGAGTTGAAATGGTAACCCTAAGTGTAAATTAGCAGGACACTTTCCAAAATTTCTCTCTAGGAGATTTTTATTTGGTTCATAACCTAGTTGTAAACTTAATTTGGGTGATAATGTTACGGATGTTATATTTTTATCCAAAACAGAAATAGACACAAATTTTGTTATTTCATCATAGCGAAATTTCAAGTTCTCTCCGATACCATTTAACACTCTTAAAATATGCTCAACGTTATCATAGTTGGTAGCTGGAATATGTTTTTTGTAGTACACTGTGGATGGTTTATCTTCATTCATTCATCATTTCTCTAGTACATAGTCAGTAATCTAATGTCTTCATTATTCATTAGGCATAGATAGCATAGATTTTGTAATGTATATAACATTTTCATGATCTTGAACAGTAAACATGGTACATGGATATTGAAACTCGACAACTCCAACCGACCATTCACCTTCTAATTTAATAGCTTTCGGTAATTTCGTTGAAAAATTTGTGGTCTTGTTATCAGGAAAGTATTCCATTGAACTATTGCTGAGCAAAGTTAAATAAAAACTTTCTTTATTCATATTTCTTTTAAACTAGAAGCTAAAATCCAACTGTTAAATTTATCTGGATAACCTTTCCACTTCACTAATACTTCTTTTCTGTTACCTGAGTAACGAGTGTCAATTATTTTATCTATTTTATATTGTGAGGTGGGATTGTAAGTGATTTTCTGTAATTCTCTTTCTTAAAAAGTACCAACTATTGGTTCATTTTGTAAATCTGTTATTGTTTAAACAACCCATGGAGATCTATCAATTATTGAAGATATAATAAATATTTCATCACTCCAATTTGATTCATATCCTTTTTGGAAAACATGTTTATATTTAGTTATTCGAACATAATCACCCACATTGAAATTTGGTTTAGGATTTTCTAAAGAAAGTTTGTTTGACCGTCTATCATAAAGATTAGTCCAAACTGTCATAATATTGTTGGAAATTACATCACATGGGCACATCTTAATACTAGAGTGAAAGCTGTGATTGTAAGAGTATATTAAATCTTGTAAAACATCTATATATCTATAAGTATTATTATGAGTGAAATAACGCCACATTTTCATTTTTAGTGTTCTTTGAAATCGTTCAACAATACTGGCCTTAATGTCAGGATTGTTAGTGGTATAGTAATTAATCTTTTTGGATTTAAAGTATTTTTGTACATCTTTTGAAACAAATTCTGTACCTTTATCAGATTGTATGTGAGTAGGTGTTAAATTACTTTCAGTAAATATACTTTCAAAACATTCTTTAGTTGTTTCTGAGTTTTTCTTTTTCATTGGTCTTGCAAAAGCATATTTACTAAATACATCAATAACACAAAGTATATACTTGAAACCATCATTATATTGAGAATAAGTTCGCATATCACTTAAATCAGCTTGCCACAGTTCATTAATATTTGATAGAATGTACCTATTACGCGGGAAATTTTTTCGAATGGGTTTATGTAATGTGTATGTTTCTTGTGATTTTAATCATTCCTTTACTTGCTTTTTATTCATTTTACCCTTCATGGCTTTTGATAATTTATCAATACTACCAAAACCAGCGGGATTAGATGGATCATAATAAATCCTGTTAATTTCTTCTAGTACGGGGTCCATTTTTCCCACTCAAGCCTTTTACGTATTTTAGTTGTAGACTTTTTATCTCTACTGATCGGTGTAGAAAACTCTTGAAATTCAATCTCAGAGGGTTTGTTCAGATCTTTTGCTTGAAGTTGGTTAATAAACTCACATCTCTTTGGATTTCCAATATAAGTAAGTGGTACTTTAATATCTTTTAATGGTTCAGCAAATCTATCCCACCCTACTGGATCACTTCTTTTTAAGGGTCTTAGTGAATCATTTATTAAATCAACAATATTACTTCCAGGAATTTTTTCATTATCAATTATGACTGTACCTTCATTATCCCAATGTATTTTACCTTTACTTGTTTCAACTAAGTTTAATAATAACTGTCCTTTTTTATTATAAGTTTTTGGTATTAAACTAAGTATTTGAGCTGGTGTGTAAAGTGGATTTTCAACATTTTCTTTACTTTTGATGGATCGATTCTCCTCCAACAAAGATTCAGCATCAACTGAAGTTTTTAGATCTCTATCTTTATTTTTAAAACCAATTTTAGACTCCTTTGAATCTTCATTAGATGTATCAGAATAAATTGGTAATCTGAGTGGTTGACGATCCTCTTCGGTAAAATGAAGGTATCTTTGCAGTGTTTGTAAATATAACATCCATTTCTTTCGGTCTTCCGTCTTACTATTCATAATATTTTGCATTTCAATATCTAATCGAGATAAACTACTACTCATATTAACCTTATTTTCTTGTTTTAATTTTTCAATCAATCCAGGTTCGATAAGTATCATTTTCTTTGCATTTTCCATGTTAACTGGCTAGTCCACTCACTAGTCCACTCAATATTGCACCTAATATTATTGGTAAGAAAGCCCCTCCCTTTTGTATAATTATATTTTTTCTTAGTTTATGTTTACACTTACGCACTAGTTGACGGAGTATATTTTTGTGTTTATTCAATTTTTGTTTATCTTGATCTTTAAGAGGTACTTTTCCTTGTAAAACGTTATGAATACACTCACAAATACAGTTAATTTCTTCTTCATCACACGTTTTAAGTAATGCTCTTTGATATTTTGGTTTAAGCGTATGCAAAGCGTTTAGCAAATGTTTATGCGTTGTGAGTCGACGATGCATCATTTAGCAATGATTTGAAATGTTTGATTCTTGGTGTATTTAAACTCTTTTGTGGGGACGTAGACTGTGCAGAAACCATTAAATGGGAAGACATTTGTCTTGATACGACAAAAATCATTGGTATTCTGTTTTAAATCTACCATTAAATATCCATGCGCCTCTAGAGTTGCATCCCTGTAGGCATCTTCAATAAATTTTGGGTTATCTGGTGACACTTGTTGTGCTAAATATCTTATTTGAGTTTTATCTCGAGGGTTTTTAAAATATATTAAATAACTTGAGTTTAAGGATATGTCTCTTTGTCCTTTACCCTGATGAAATAAATTTTGTGTTAAATAAAATACACTAAGATTCCTGTGATGACTACCTTTTGTAAATATATCCACAATTCTTCCATCGGACTCTCTCATTAGATCATCAATAATAACAAGATGTGGGTTTTCACCATCAAACATATTAACATTTGGAATTCCTTGATGGTAGTTAACATTTGGTAAATTATATAAAGGTTGCATTTCATCAAAGCACCATGTGATCTGATTAAAATCACAATTACATATTTCTGTAACTGATTTTATGAAATTTGTTACAAAATTTGACTTCCCACATCCACTTGGCCCCGCCACAATAGCAGTAAACGGATGGATAAAGTGAAACATTACACACGTCTAAAGTTCTAAGGTGTGAAATAAAAAATGAAAGTGTTGGTGTTAACAATTAATATATATTGCAAACATTATATAAAACAGAATGATCTGTATACTATTTCTAACACAATTAGTACATCATAATTTTACAATCAACTCAACCTCAAATAAATGCACACACACACATGCAAATATAAACAACAATTAACTTAAATTATTTACAATAAAACAACGATTAAATATGTAATAAACTCTACGTCATATTATACTATTATCATTATTTTACAATCAATACAAATTTTATTTACATGCAGACATAAAATTAAAGACTATCAACACTTAACGCAGTTTATAATGACCCCAAGCTAATGTTTGAATATTATTATCTAAAATATGCCTCTTTGTGTCATTATATGATAAACAAATCTTATTTAATTTTTGTGTAAAAATTGTGTGTTTAATTGATTTAAATCTAAGCATACTATAATATTGCACTTTTTTTATTAAATAGAGAAGACTTATAATTATTCATGGTCATATTTTTAGTGATACATTTATTTACCCCTTTTGCCTTGGCTATAGTCTTATTCTCTAAGTTAAAAGCGTACATTTTGGATCGTAAACCCACAAATTCTTTCATGATTTTACCATTATTTTCATCTTTAAAAAAACCTAATTTCTTTTTATTTAATTTTGGATATTCAAAAATATTATTTGCATCATAAGCTGAGGTATCAAGGTATGATGAAAGGTCAGGTTATATCAGAGTAAAAATCATCTGTAAATATATGATATATTAAACTATCCGTATCTGTATACAATAATTTGATTTTACTAAACTTTTTAAACATATAGTTATAATGAAAATCGTACATTAATGTTTTTGAAATATCTAAAATGCAAAACCCTAAATAAATTGGTTTGTTATATATTAACTTTGTTTTTCGCAACTGAACCGCAACTAGGTTTTCCGAAAATACTGAAAGACTATGAAATTGTGGTTTAGCGATTAGATCTTGAGCACCTAAAGCTTTGCCCTGGTTCTCCCAGTGTGTAACTAATTTTATGTTAACCCTTTTTTCAATATTCTCCATAGTCTTTCCGAAGACTGAATTATTCATTAATTTATAAAAATCTTTTTCGAAATCTGATTTTGCTAACGTTCTTAATTTTGTGTTTATTAGATCTATGTACATCTTCAACCAGCGAGACTGTTTAAATTTTAAAACTCTATGAATTTTAGTTAATTTAACCCCCATTTCTATGCATTGCTTTAAATTTCTGTATTGAATTACATATTTATCTTTATTATTTAAATTTGGGACTAGTTTATTTTCATTAATATTGCCTGCACAAATGTTTTCGGGGCATAAAGGAAAGTCCGAATGTAAATCATGAAGTTCATCTGGATATTCCAAATCAACTTCTAAAATAAAACCGAAGTTCTATGTCTCAGACACATTAAATTCTGTATTCGGATTTACCCATTCGAATCCACCAGTAGGAAGACATTGAGACATAGCCCAACCATATAAATTGTTGGCATCAAAATATGTGATATATGAATTTGGTTTCCCTGCATCATAATCCCCCATATATTTGTTATTAGCTCTAGCATAACGATTACTACATTGAGATACACCACCCCTGATACCTGATCTAATAAATGCAATTTTCTCATAATCTGTTAAAAGTTCTAATTTTATTTTTGTATATTTTAACATTGCATCCCAACTTAAACCGGGTGCTGTGTAATAATGGGCAGGGTCTAAATCATAAGTATTAATACATAACTTTCTAAAGTTTTCAAATACATCGGTTAAAAGTAAAACGTCTGTTTTTAAATACAGGTTTGAATAATCTAGCATATTACAACACCCAAAGTGTTCCCAAACATCTTTAGCATGATTGTAATCATCATTTGAAATATGGGAATCTGTGAGCGAGCTATAAAAAATTTTTTGTTCGGGGAGCGATGTTAGGCTTAAACTATCATAATTAGTCATAAGTTCATATGGATAAACGCCTTTCCGTTTTAAACGAAAGAAATCTTCATCATTAGGATAATTTCTACGTAATTCTTGAAATTGATCATTACTGAGATTTTTGGCCAATTCTTCTAATTTACATGATAAAAACTTAAATGAATCTATGAATCTTAATATAATTTCGTGGTTATTCATTTTTAATTTTTTGGAAAAGGATATATATATTTCTTTATTTTGAGGGATAACTTCGACTTCACCATCACAAAAGTTTAACGCGTGAACAATAAAATGAGCATCATAGTGACTAAGGTTGTGTAAAAATATTGGTATATAACGAGGTTTTCTGAACTTCGAGCTACATGATTCGTGAGCAACACCTATAAAACTACCGGTGTACCAATCAAAATCATAAAAATGTTCTGCTAACTCTTTTATCATCATATGAACATTTTATATAATAACCAAAACTATGTACTTCATGTTTCTGAATATTGTGTGTGAAAGGTTTGGAAGGATCGTTAGAACATGATTCTATTGGTTTTAAAAATGCTTCAAAATCAGCATAAACTACGAATGGTATCTTCAACTTTTTTTCATAACTATCAAATTTAATTTTATCATTTGAAATAGGTATAAAAATAGGAATAACCAAACCAATTATTTTTTTAAAAGTTTCACTGTTTGGTAATTCTGTACAAATGTGGGCACAATCGTATTGTTCATGGTTATTTAAACTTTCCTTAGATGGAAAGTGAAGTAGACATGCTTCGCAAATGTACATGATGTGACCGTCTTTTGAAATTTGTTTACTAACTAACCGCGATAAATTTTTTATGTAACAATAATGATTTTTTGTATCCTTGGAAAAAAATAATAAATTGATATGTATATCTTTACGACACTTTGTTAAAAATAATGGACCTACTATAGAATTACATCGTTTTTCTTTATTATATTCTAACCCAAAAACATTAATACTAATATCATTTAATTTCTCTACTTTTGCTATGTCAGAAATTTTAACTGGAAAGGAAATACCATCAAATTTAAGTTTATTCGCATGTTTAATGTACGATGATACACGATCCGCGTCTTTGTTTACGGGATATAACGCCGAGAGTAACGCCCATTTAAAACAAAAATAATCCTTGCTTTTTGCATTTATAACAGCCTTTTTTAATTTTATGTCACGAGGAAGATCTATGTATGAAGTACCGCGTAGGGGGTTAAATTTATTAACATTCATGTCTATAGATTTTATGTTTTTTAGACTCCATCCACTATCTTTTTTTCAAATGCACTAATTTTAGTAGTAATTGTATCATTTAAAGATGAAAAAAAATATTTAAGTCATCCCCTTGACAAATAATATAGTTAAGCGTTTGAAAATCGAACGTATCATGAATATCTTTAGTTTGTTGAACAAAATCAGCATGCAATATGAAGTTTACTTTAAAAATTATGTGTTGATGAATACACTCACAGACTAATAAGAGTGAATACACTCTTGTATTAAAAATAAAATATCATCTTTAATAGAATTTAAAAATAGTTCAGGAGTTTCAAAATTTACCAATGTCGAACTATCTACTCTACTCTTGATTTTATAAGTTAAAATCCTATTTCCAAAAGCAGATTCAATAACACTAACGTTTGATAAAGAATTATGTGAATTTAAAAGATTATTTTTGTGAACATTACTTTTAAAATGATTAGCTAAATACCGTTTCTTGATAAATATATGACACGTTAGACATTCCACTTGATCATCGTTACTGATACTGTTCCCTGCAGAGGTAGGCGCTTCTGCTTCCGTTGTTGGTTTTTTGATGATCTTGGGTTCTTTGCTGCTCGTTCGCTTCGTTCCTCTTCCAAGTTGTGGTTGACTACTAAAATGTTTAAATTTATTAAAAACTGTACAAGACATTGTGTAAATTATGATCGAAATGAATGTTTATTTTACTTACTTAAACTGTGTTTCAACCATCGCACAGTGATTATACAACTCATCATCATACGATGAATCGAACAGTTGATCCTTCTCCATTTCATCACAAACTTTAGACAACTCCTGATTTAATTCGCTGTTGAATAGTTCCGTATTCTCTTCCATGGTTGTGGAGAAGAAAGCACTGGTGCACACTTCAATGAAGTTTGCCATCCTTATAGTAAAGAAGAAAATAGGTAGCAGAGTAAGTAACAGTTCAGTGTTGGTAGACCAACTGATACCCAAATTTCAAATAATGTCCGATATTTAAGTCCAACAAAGGATTAGAAATAGAATATAATGAGTACACGGAAGTAATTTAAGTAAACAGAATCACATTCACTAATGATCAGCTAATGACTGTCATTGTTAAAAAAGTATTTTTTAACTTTTTCACTTTCTGCTATTGTCTTTGTAATATTGTATACGAGGGCGTTTGTGTTGTCGTAGATGCTATCCTTATTAGTCTTTACGTAATATTTAATCCTCGTGGAAGCATGTTTCCAATGATCAGTAGTTGGAATCTTGGATAGCTTCTTCATATCGTACATTTCAATTTTGATGAGATGCGTCGCTTGGTCTTCGTCGTCAGAATTAGTAGAAATGTATGATACACCATCTCTAGCGGCTCGTGCTATGATTGATGATAACAGCTTCCTCTTTTTTATTTTTGATTCAGCTTCAAAAAAAATGATCAATCGATTGCGATTTTCTTTTTCCACCATCGCATGTGTTATTATTAATGACGATGTCATCACTCTCTTCTTGAGGGGAGAGTGGCGAGTAGTAATACTGTTTATAGGTATTTTCATCGAAGCTCAATGATTTCTGCAACAACACAGTTATCATGTTAATATCAATTTGTTAACACTTAATCATAAAAGTTAAAAAAGCTAAAGTTACAACCTATTAAAGTCCACTGCTGAACATAGACCTCCTCTCATTTCTGAGAGGGTTTTAGGGCTAGGAAATGTTCACTGCGATACCTCAATGCGTGTTGGCAAACTTCACATGCCTTCGAAATTTTCTCAGACATGCATTCCTCACGATGTTTTCCTTCACCGCTGAGCACGTGGTAAATCAGCACTTAAAATTGTAATTAACAATTTAATTGGTGCCGGCGGGGATCGAACCCGGGTCGCGTACTGTGAATTTTACATTTTGCGCTAACCATCTGAGCTACCACGGCTTAACCATATACACACACATAATATTTAAATATAATTTGTTAACACTAAATCATACACACGTAAGAAAATAACAGAAAGAAAAGTAAGTTTGTCAATAGAATAAACACTTACATCCATGGCCTTTGATGCGTTGAAGTAACACAAACGTAGTATTGATAGATCCACTGCGGTCAAACGACCATACACTAACTCCATGACTGCAGTTGCTTGGTCTTATATAGTACCAGTGAGTAATAATTCTAATCTAAAGAATTTCTGCAGTAGAATTGATAGTATCTTTATGCGTCAACAAGCTTACCTTACAGTCTGTTGCTTATCTCTACATTCCTACGTCCTTCCTGTCGTGTCTTGTTCAGTGTATTGGTGACTCAAATACGTTTTGTATAACACAAAGAAAGCAATTTAATATTTAGAAATCACTATAATTGATCATTCCTATATTAGTTATTGAGTAGATTGGTACTGTAATAATCTACTAATAGCAGTAATATTATGGATACACTAGATGTACAACAACATCTGAAAAAGATTCACCCCACTCTAGAAAATAATGTTTATGCTGCCAATAAACTACCCATGTACACCCACGTACCAACGTATATAATATGCAATTTGGATACAGATGATAAACCAGGGTCACATTGGGTAGCTTTATGAATGACGTCGGTCAATATTTTGATTCATTCGGACGGGCACCTGTACGATATCATCTAGAGTTTTTTAAAAGAAATTGTAAAAGATGGAACTGGAATGTTGATAGGATTCAGAATGAGTGGACTTCAGTTTGTGGCGAATATTGCTTAATGTATTTGCTATATAAGTTTCAGGGATGTTCAATGCATAGTTTTACGAGTATATTTACAGAGAACACATTGTACAACGATATTTTAGTGGATGAGATGTTTCGCTCCTATTTTATAGATAATAAGTAATAAGATTTTGTATTTTATAAATAAAAATTTTAACAAAATTGGGTAATGTGTTTTATTAATGAGTCAGATTAGTGTAGATAGGAACAAAGGAGTATAATACAATAGCACCACGCTGAGGAAGAATAGATAATGACGGTATTGAACGAACAATAGATAAGTAGATAAGAACAATGGAGCGTTAATGACGGTGGAGGCCCGCAGCGGATATCAATTAGATAAGAGTTAATTGTTCTGCACATCTCCGGAACCGTGCATCCTACGCACGGTTCCGGAGATGTGCAGATCAATTAACTCTTATCTAATTAAACTAAAAATGGACCGCAAATTCGTGATCAGAGCATGCCAAAAGCCGGAACTGGTACCACCTTTCTACAAGTGCGCCAGAACTGGTACAACCTAACTACTGCCGTGGTAGCTCAGATGGTTAGCGCAAAAAGTAAATTTCACAGTACGCGACCCGGGTTCGATCCCCGCCGGCACCAATGAAATTGTTAATTGCAATTTTAAGTGCTGATTTACCACGTGCTCAGCGGTGAAGGAAAACATCGTGAGGAAACCTGCATGTCTGAGAAAATTTCGAAGGCATGTGAAATTTGCCAACACGCATTGAGGCAGCGCAGCGAACATTTCCTAGCCCTAAAACACTCTCAGAAATGAGAGGAGGCCTATGTTCAGCAGTGGACTTTAATAGGCTGTAACTTTAACTTTTTTAACTTTTATGATTAAGTGTTAACAAATTGATATTAACATGATAACTGTGTTGTTGCAGAAATCATTGAGCTTCGATGACAATACCTATAAACAGTATTACTACTCGCCACTCTCCCCTCAAGAAAAGAGTGATGACATCGTCATTAATTATAACACATGCGATGGTGGAAAAAGAAAATCGCAATCGATTGATCATTTTTTTGAAGCTGAATCAAAAATAAAAAAAGAGGAAGCTGTTGTAGTGTATGTGCCTCCACCCTACTAGCATATGATAATAAATGTACTTACTCTTTAAGTGACAGTATAATTAAAGTATTGAGTAGAGAAAGACGTCTCTCTTTCATTGACATCCTTCACAACATTACATGGCGACCATAGATTACTGACTACCCCTTGCTACATATTTATTTATCTATGAACTACCCTGCCAGTCAGTGCGCGCGCGACTCCGCTCGCCGCGTGCACCGGCTGGCCACCGATAATAAAGTTATAACAAATACATAAAAAATTGTGAAACTAAAAGTTATGCCACATTCCCGGATTGAGAAAATTAATTAAAAAGTCGTGTAGAGTCAGCCATCAAAAAGTAATATCATTGTGAATAAATATTTATAAAATAAAATTAAAACATAAGAAGTATAAAACCAAAAGGCAAAGAGGAGAAAAGAAGATGAGAGAAATAACTTTTTCACTCCATATCCTATACTAGTAAACGAGCAATTCTTGTATATATATATATATATATATATATATATATATATATATATATATATATATATGTATATATATATATATATAATAGGGAACTCGGAAACGACTCCAACGATTTTCATTAAATTTAGTGTCCAGGGAGTTTCGGGGATAATAAATCGATCTAGCTAGGATTTATTTTTAGAAAATGTCTTTTTGTCCGTGTTTTTAGGCAATGAAAAACTGCTACAATATCGTTAGAATAAGAAGGTAAATTTTGACGGCTTGTTAGTGATTATAAATAGCTTAATTGGTATAATGGTCCCTCACAGAATCTTAAAACCCCGGTTCGAGCCCAGACCGACCGACCAACTTTTTTTAATTTTTTTTTTCATGTTCCTTTGTTTTTTGAGAAAATCTATTTTTTCGAGCCCTTTTTTTAGTATTTTTTAAAAACACGAAAATTTAAATTAAAATAATTGCACTCATGATTTTTTATTCAAATAACCAGTTCCCTTTTTTCTGTTATGTCACTAAGATCAAAAAATATTATTTATATTTCATTAGTATGTAATTTGTATCTAAATATAATTTCCAAAACACACGAACTAAAAAAAATCGAGCGAAAAATACCGAGCAAAGCTCGGTCAACCAGGTACTAAGAAGAATATTCGGTGAGAAGATCTAAATTGAAATACGCAATGGTATTCACATAGGAAATTTTACATTATCAAGATATATACACAATTTTCAAAAACTCGTAAGAACCAAGCAAAACAAAAAGAAGATATTTTTATTTTAAATTATCATAAATTTAATCAAGTGGCCAGTTTTTAGGGGGACTGAATTTTTCGTGTACTCCATATTACGTACAAGAAAACAGAAAGTATTTTATTTTCAAGAAACATAAAAAAAAATTTAATAGAGATTGTAATGTAAAAATATGCTTGATGTATCTACAAAATAATTACTGTATAAAATGCAAATTATATGATTATATTTTTAAGGTGAGTGATTTTAATTATTTATATCTTTTAAAATTCTAATTTCATAAAATTAAAAATATAATAACTTTAGTCACCAATCATATATTTTTACCATTTTTCATTTTTTAACTCATTTTGTTCATTTAATAGATGGAACACTCTCAATAGAAAGCAAGTGCTATTTGTATATTCATATCCTTATTATTTTAGCGTTATTACTTTAATTATCTATTTGGTTCTAAAATATTTAACATAACGAATGAAAAAGAAGAACTTTATTTTATTGCTATCAGATAAAAGACAACTTATGAATAAATTTTGTAAAATATAAATTGATCGATGTATAATATTAATTTAAAACGCATCTTGACTTAATAATGCAAAAGAATATTAACTGATATATTTTATTAATAGTGAAAATTGCAATATTTTGTGTGTTATGTAGAATTAATCGAAATTTAATATCATGTTTTGTTTGTATATATCATGTTAATATTGCGCATCAAATTCTAAACAATGCTGACGTGATCTTTTGCGTATAAGGCATCGGAATATTACACGCATTTGATACAGAATGATGCATTAATATACACTTCTGTTGTCTCCTGACTTGCCTTCAAAATATTGACTTTATACTTTTTTATTTACTTTATCTGCGATTAAAATCCAGTATTCAAGTGATAAAAAAGACGACAAAATAATCTATTATTTTGTAATACAAAACTGTAAAGTAGTTCGATACTTATTTTTTTGAGATAAATTGAATATTGAATTTAGGTAAGGGCTCTAATGACTTATGGACAAATATTAAACAACTTATATATAAAAAAAGGATATATGATGTCAAAACATATAGCTTATGTGGTATGGAAAAAACAATTGTTTGTGCCTTAAAAGTAAAAACTGTTTGCATAAAAGAGTAAAAGAAAGGATAGAAAAAAGGGTTAAGTTAAATTATAGAACGGAAACTGTATGAGAATGGTAGTATTGATAGATGTGATGACACTAAGGTTGTGTTCAAATATATTGGTGGTGTTTATATTTGAAAAGAACAGTAAAATATTAGCTTGACTATTAGTAATCGGCTAGATCAACCGATGAATAATTGTGGCTGTGTTAATGTTCTTGAAGAATGTTGAGGTTTTGATATGGATGTGTGAAAGTTGAAGACAGACTACGGCAAAGAAAGGAATATAATAGTATGGATTTTAAATGTTGTAATATATGTTGTATATGTAGAATGATTTATGTGATGTTTAGATAAATTATTAGAAACTATGCAATTTTAATATCAAAATTTTGCTAGTTATTGGAATGAAAGAATTAGGCTATCGGATATTATTTTAGCCAATGTTTAGGGCCCAAGCTCTGGTTTTGTTAATAAACTGATACGCTTAATTGAAAGGAGCAAGAATTATGCATGGAAAGAGTAGATATAGAAGAAAATAATTGACCTTAATAAATAGGTAATGGAGAGATACGGGAACGTCCATCACTGGTATAACATATAGTCCTCGAGCAGGGTATGTTTCCATGATTGGATGATAAAATCGGGCGTAACGGGTACTAGGGAACAATACCTTCAGTACAAGTGATGTACACGAGTTGACTCATATTAGTACTGTTAGGGACCAGAGAAGTCTTAAATTTGTTACCCTTAATAATGGTACATTGAGGTCACATCCTTCGTTGGATCATGGTGTGAACATAGTTTTCCTCTGTGACAATTGTTGGATTCCTTTAAAAGTGACTTAAAAACGTAGACCTCCAGGTTGTGCGCACAACCCAAGGTACATTTTACCTTGATATAAAAAAGTTTATGTACCAATAAAATGAAATGAATGTTACGAAAATGTAATATAATAACCAAATAAATGGGGGGCCCATATTTATAAAGTACCCGCGCGTGATAAATATCACGAAAAAAATATAAATGAAATGAATTAATACTCCGATTCCCGGTATCTAATAAATAAATAAATATATATAAGTGAATGGAGAGAAAGAGAGCTAGCTAAATGTAAGCAAAAATATTAAGAAAAAAAGAAAGTACGTACAAGAATTATGGAAAAAAGGCCTATTAATTGATGACAATACGGGATAATAAGGGGATCCTCGAGCAAATTAAAAAGTGTGACAAATGTATGATAACCTAATAGTGAGATAGGTATAATATTATAGTTATAGTTATTTTGCATTTCTGTATTAATGCTTACCAAAATGCCACTAACAAGTTACTCATGTAATAACTATGGGGATTGATGCACAACAATAAAACTATTAATCAAATTATACAATAAACACATTTTCATGTTATTGTCTTACCACATTCTATAAGAACTTACGAGATTTTTTTTTTCATATTTAGGCACATTGATTCATAGTTACAATAACTCTACCCTTTTATTTTTATGTTGTGTTTCTTTTTGGTTTATGTAAAATTTGTACATTTTAAATGCTTACTATAATCAAATCCAAAGTGTGTTATAAGCTTGATAATGTAATAGTTTTTTTTCTTTCTTTCAAAGAGAAACCTAAAATTATGTTAGAATATATTTATTTAAAAAAATAGTTCTCTTCTCAAATGTTAATCAATATTTTGTTATAACTTTTAAATTAACTTTATTAAACTTAATTTTATTTATTAAACTCTGTGTTCAATTCAGATAAACGTTATTCTATGAAATCTTGAAATCTTAAAATAAATAGTAATTAGTTAATGAGTTTTGATTATTATGAATAACTTAATAAATACACTTTGTATGTAAATGTATTATAACAATGCAACTATCTTAACGACATAAATTTAAAAGTGTTTAAAACTATAATTTTCAGATACATTTCACTTGAATTTTTAAAGGAACATCTTATAAGTTATATTTAATTAGGTTCGTATGTGTCATAAGATGTAATTGCAAACCTTTCCTTATACGTGCTTTGGACTTTATAACAAAGATGTCACAATCCGCTTACGCGGCTGGGATTGCAAAATGTATTTTGATCTGTGTTGTTATTTTAATGATATGATACCGTTGCATTCGATTATGTTCTTTGTTTTGTTCATCTTAAAATGAAATGCAATATGTGCGGTGTTATATTCATAGAACCTTTAAACCATATGCTTTTAACTTTTATATGTCATTAGTTTCTATAATAATGGTAGAGTGTTTATATCTAACCCGTTTGTGTGGATCATTGAAGTAATGATTAATCAAATATTACGTGGTTATAAAAAAAAAATAAAAAAAATAGAGAACTTTCTTTTTTTTAAGTATCGGGGGAGGTGTAGTGTATGTGCCTCCACCCTACTAGCATATGATAATAAATGTACTTACTCTTAGGTTTAAGTGACAGTATAATTAAAGTATTGAGTAGAGAAACACGTCTCTCTTTCATTGACATCCTTCACAACATTACACTGTTATCATCAACCGTAGCACGAGCCGCTAGAGATGGTGTATCATACATTTCTACTAATTCTGACGACGGAGACCAAACGACGCATCTCATCAAAATTGAAATGTACGATATGAAGAAGCTATCCAAGATTCCAACCACTGATCGTTGGAAACATGCTTCCACGAGGATTAAATATTACGTAAAGACTAGTAAGGATAGCATCTACGACAACACAAACGCCCTCGTATACAATATTACAAAGACAATAGCAGAAAGTGAAAAAGTTAAAAAATACTTTTTTAACAATGACAGTCATTAGCTGATCATTAGTGAATGTGATTCTGTTTACTTAAATTACTTCTGTGTACTCATTATATTTTATTTCTAATCCTTTGTGTGTGTCCCCTCGAAAGATCACAAAGGTTAATCTTAAAAGTAAGTAACTCTGTTCCATTTAAATTTCCAACCACACTATAAAATTTCCACATTATAAAATTTCCAAAGTTCTTACAGTCCGGCAACTGTTTATTATATACACAGTACTAAAAAAACATGCACAATTAAAATATGACCAAAAAAATACACAGCACACGAGACGCAAAGACCGAGTGTGTACTTCTCATTATGACCATTGTACCTACTTTTCTAGGAGATTTTTTTGCTATCTTGGCGGATACCTGTATAATAAAGTTAACAAGGAACTTAATATTCACGCCCTACCTAAAATAAAAGCTAAAAAATGTATCCATGAATGGTTACTGAAGACGGACTATAAATATACGGAAGATCTTTTTGCATCACATGTGTAAATGTAAACACACACACACACACGCACGCACGCACGCACGCACGCACGCACGCACACACACACACACACACACACACACACACGGACACGCACGCACACACACACACACACACACACACACACACACACACACACACACACACACACACAAGTTCCAACGGTTGCGTTTCACCACTTTGCCAATGACCGCGTCAATGACGAGTGGTTCCTTGGTTCCACGACTACCGCCCCGACATCCATTTTGAGCGCGCGACATCACCTGATTTGAGTCCAGGTGACGAGTGATTCTTGCGCTCAAAATGGATGTTAGTGTCTTGTATATGGTCGATAGACACGTGATGGGGCGGTATTTGCTCGGGTCTGTGGTACCCTGGTCTTTAGGAACCAAATGAGTGATCCCAGTAGTGAAGAGGCTTGGGATCGACTTCTGGTTGAGAGCCTCTTGAAACTGTCGGGCGAGAACAGAGTGACACACCATGAACCCCTTCAGCCAGTAGTGATGCAGCCCGTCAAGCCCCGGACTTTTCCAGTTCGGGGCCCTACGGACCGCCTCAGCTACGTCATCCGGCGTTATGATGACGGGGTCCATGGAAGTAATACCCTCACACTGACTCGCCACAACTTCCGTCCAAGGGCCCTCGCTGTGGTTTACGGGCTCTGACCACAGGCCGCGCCAGAATGCTACAGTGTCGGCCTGATTCGGTGCTGGGCCCGTTCCACTTACCATTGGTCGCTCCAATGATTTATGAGCCTCTTCTGATCACTCTGGAAGAGACGATTCTGGTTGAACCGTGTCGACCTCTCGGTATATCGCCGAATCCGCTTTCCCCAAGCAGCGATTCTCTGCTTCAGATCATCTATGCGCTCCGTCAGTTTTTGCGTTATATCCGGCTGGGACAAACTGACATTTGTCCCAGCAAACGCCATCCTGACGGTGCGCACAACTCTTGGCCTGTTATTGCCTGATCTGAAGCATATCAGTCTGCCGATGAGAGCTCTAGCCTTTGCGATACGTTCCTCAATTCTTTTTCTCCATGCTGGGATAGCGCTACTATGGCCAGTAGCGCGTCCAGCCGTGGAAACCTTGGCGCCTATGATACGGCAGACTGCCAGTGCGGCGCCAAAAAGAATTGAGTCCGTCTCGCAAATCCACGTTTGCGGGTTGCTCTACAATTTGTGGCGCCGCATCCCTAGCCCTAGCATTTTCATCCGATGAGGGGACAGCCTCACGTCGTAGCCGTTCGAGTTCGGCGACATCAAATATATTTGAGCGCAAGATATACCGAACTCGGTCTGCCAGGTTTTGTTCTGTGACGGTTAAAGATCGCTCCAGCTCAGCAACAAGACGATGCATCCTAGCCCGATACGCCAAACATCCAGTTTCTTCCCCTTTTGCCCTAAAGTACGCCCGCAGTGCGTTTGCGTTCATTGTTTGTGACCAACGCATGCGACGTGCTCCACCAGCGGCGGGTGCCGATTGCTGAGTCCGAGAAGACCCAGCCGACACCAAGCCTTCTGGTGGGGATGATGGATGCGGAGGGCTGCTAGGTGACCGTGCAGCTCCTCGCACTCGGCTGGCGGCCCGCATGCTGCCGCGTCCAGCGCCAGCTCCAGACGCACCCCGGCGACCCCCAGGCAGCGGCCCTTTGCGCACTATCTTCTTATCCATCATCCATTATTTGGGCGTCCATTAACGGGGGACGCCGAGGCCCGGCACTGTATCGTGTGTGGGTCATAAGCACAAACGGACCTTTGCACCCTAAATTCTGCCGAGGCACGGCGCTCACACGTCTCGCAAGGCGCTGACTGACTGAGTTGACGTAGCAGTTTTGTCACTTAACTGTTACGTCAGCGGGCGATGGGGTCGTCAATTCCCTACGCCACTTTATTATTACTATTATTATTATTATTTGTTAGACTTAAATATCAGACATTATTTGAAATTTGGGTATCAGTTGGTCTACAAACACTGAACTGTTACTTACTCTGCTACCTATTTTCTTCTTTACTATAAGGATGGCAAACTTCAGTGAAGTGTGCACCAGTGCTTTCTTCTCCACAACCATGGAAGAGAATACGGAACTATTCAACAGCGAATTAAATCAGGAGTTGTCTAAAGTTTGTGATGAAATGGAGAAGGATCAACTGTTCGATTCATCGTATGATGATGAGTTGTATAATCACTGTGCGATGGTTGAAACACAGTTTAAGTAAGTAAAATAAACATTCATTTCGATCATAATTTACACAATGTCTTGTACAGTTTTTAATAAATTTAAACATTTTAGTAGTCAACCACTACAACTTGGAAGAGGAACGAAGCGAACGAGCAGCAAAGAACCCAAGATCATCAAAAATCCAACAACGGAAGCAGAAGCGCCTACCTCTGCAGGGAACAGTATCAGTAACGATGATCAAGTGGAATGTCTAACGTGTCATGTATTTATCAAGAAACGGTATTTAGCTAATCATTTTAAAAGTAATGTTCACAAAAATAATCTTTTAAATTCACATAATTCTTTATCAAACGTTAATGTTATTGAATCTGCTTTTGGAAATAGGATTTTAACTTATAAAATCAAGAGTAGAGTAGATAGTTTGACATTGGTAAATTTTGAAACTCCTGAACTATTTTTAAATTCTATTAAAGATGATATTTTATTTTTAATACAAGAGTGTATTCATCAACACATAATTTTTAAAGTAAACTTCATATTGCATGCTGATTTTGTTCAACAAACTAAAGATATTCATGATACGTTCGATTTTCAAACGCTTAACTATATTATTTGTCAAGGAGATGACTTAAATATTTTTTTTCATCTTTAAATGATACAATTACTACTAAAATTAGTGCATTTGAAAAAAGAAAGATAGTGGATGGAGTCTAAAAAACATAAAATCTATAGACATGAATGTTAATAAATTTAACCCCTACGCGGTACTTCATACATAGATCTTCCTCGTGACATAAAATTAAAAAAGGCTGTTATAAATGTAAAAAGCAAGGATTATTTTTGTTTTAAATGGGCGTTACTCTCGGCGTTATATCCCGTAAACAAAAAAAGCAGATCGTGTATCATCGTACGTTAAACATGCAGATAAACTTAAATTTGATGGTATTTCCCTTCCAGTTAAAATTTCTGACATAGCAAAAGTAGAGAAATTAAATGATATTAGTATTAATGTTTTTGGGTTAGAATATAATAAAGAAAAACGATGTAATTCTATAGTAGGTCCATTATTTTTAACAAGGTGTCGTAAAGATAGACATATCAATTTATTATTTTTTTCCAAGGATACAAAAAATCATTATTGTTACATAAAAAATTTATCGCGGTTAGTTAGTAAACAAATTTCAAAAGACGGTCACATCATGAACATTTGCGAAGCATGTCTACTTCACTTTCCATCTCAGGAAAGTTTAAGTAACCATGAACAATACGATTGTGCCCACATTTGTACAGTTACCAAACAGTGAAACTTTAAAAAAAAAAGAATTGGTTTGGTCAACCTATTTCAAATGATAAAATTAAATTTGATAGTTATGAAAAAAAGTTGAAGATACCATGCGTAGTTTATGCTGATTTTGAAGCATTTTTAAAACCAATAGATTCATGTTCTAACGATCCTTCCAAACCTTTCACACACAATATTCAGAAACATGAAGTACATAGTTTTGGTTATTATATAAAATGTTCATATGATGATAAATTATCAAATTATGTAACATATTGCGGACCCCACTGTGCACAAGTGTTTATGGAAAGTTTATCTAACAATCTCAAAGAAATAAATAGACTTCAAATATATCCTCCACTTCCGCTAACAAATGAAGACAAAAACCAAATTTCAAATGCAACTATTTGTCATATTTGTGAAACAGAGTTAGCAGAACATTTTTATGATTTTGATTGGTACACCGGTAGTTTTATAGGTGTTGCTCACGAATCATGTAGCTCGAAGTTCAGAAAACCTCCTTTTATACCAATATTTTTACACAGCCTTAGTCACTATGATGCTCATTTTATTGTTCACGCGTTAAACTTTTGTGATGGTGAAGTCGAAGTTATTACTCAAAATAAAGAAAAATATATATCCTTTTCCAAAAAATTAAAAATGAATAACCACGAAATTATATTAAGATTCATAGATTCATTTAAGTTTTTATCATGTAAATTAGAAGAATAGGCCAAAAATCTCAGTAATGATCAATTTCAAGAATTACGTAGAAATTATCCTAATGATGAAGGTCTCTTTCGTTTAAAACGGAAAGGCGTTTATCCATATGAACTTATGACTAATTATGATAGTTTAAGCCTAACATCGCTCCCCGAACAAAATTTTTTTTTATAGCTCGCTCACAGATTCTCATATTTCAAATGATGATTACAATCATGCTAAAGATGTTTGGGAACACTTTGGGTGTTGTAATATGCTAGATTATTCAAAACTGTATTTAAAAACAGACGTTTTACGTTTAACCGATGTATTTGAAAACTTTAGAAAGTTATGTATTAATACTTATGATTTAGACCCTGCCCATTATTACACAGCACCCGGTTTAAGTTGGGATGCAATGTTAAAATATACAAAAATAAAATTAGAACTTTTAACAGATTATGAGAAAATTGCATTTATTAGATCAGGTATCAGGGGTGGTGTATCTCAATGTAGTAATCGTTATGCTAGAGCTAATAACAAATATATGGGGGATTATGATGCAGGGAAACCAAATTCATATATCACATATTTTGATGCCAACAATTTATATGGTTGGGCTATGTCTCAATGTCTTCCTACTGGTGGATTCGAATGGGTAAATCCGAATACAGAATTTAATGTGTCTGAGACATCGAACTTCGGTTTTATTTTAGAAGTTGATTTGGAATATCCAGATGAACTTCATGATTTACATTCGGACTTTCCTTTATGCCCCGAAAACATTTGTGCAGGCAATATTAATGAAAATAAACTAGTCCCAAATTTAAATAATAAAGATAAATATGTAATTCATTACAGACATTTAAAACAGTGCATAGAAATGGGGGTTAAATTAACTAAAATTCATAGAGTTTTAAAATTTAAACAGTCTCGCTGGCTGAAGATGTACATAGATCTAAACACAAAATTAAGAACGTTAGCAAAATCAGATTTCGAAAAAGATTTTTATAAATTAATGAATAATTCAGTCTTCGGTAAGACTATGGAGAATATTGAAAAAAGAGTTAACATAAAATTAGTTACACACTGGGAGAACCAGGGCAAAGCTTTAGGTGCTCAAGATCTAATCGCTAAACCACAATTTCATAATCTTTCAGTATTTTCGGAAAACCTAGTTGCGGTTCAGTTGCGAAAAACAAAGTTAATATATAACAAACCAATTTATTTAGGGTTTTGCATTTTAGATATTTCAAAAACATTAATGTATGATTTTCATTGTAACTATATGGTTAAAAAGTTTAGTAAAATCAAATTATTGTATACAGATACGGATAGTTTAATATATCATATATTTACAGATGATTTTTACTCTGATATAAAACCTGACTTTCATCATACTTTGATACCTCAGCTTATGATACAAATAATATTTTTTAATATCCAAAATTAAATAAAAAGAAATTAGGTTTTTTTAAAGATGAAAATAATGGTAAAATCATGAAAGAATTCGTGGGTTTACGATCCAAAATGTACGCTTTTAACTTAGAGAATAAGACTATAGCCAAGGCAAAAGGGGTAAATAAATGTATCACTAAAAAGATGACCATGGATAGTTATAAGTCTTCTCTATTTAATAAAAAAGTGCAATATTATAGTATGCTTAGATTTAAATCAATTAAACACACAACTTTTACACAAAAATTGAATAAGATTGGTTTATCATATAATGACACAAAGAGGCATATTTTAGATAATAATATTGAAACATTAGCTTGGGGTCATTATAAACTGCGTTATGTAAGTGTTGATAGTTTTTAATTTTATGTCTGCATGTAAATAAAATTTGTATTGATTGTAAAATAATGATAATAGTATAATATGACGTAGAGTTTATTACATATTTAATCGTTGTTTTATTGTAAATAATTTAAGTTAATTGTTGTTTATATTTGCGTGTGTGTGTATTTATTTGAGGTTGAGTTGATTGTAAAATTATGATGTACTAATTGTGTTAGAAATAGTATACAGATCATTCCGTTTTATATAATTTTGCAATATATATTAATTGTTAACACCAACATTTTCATTTTTTATTTCACCCCTTAGAACTTTAGACGTGTGTAATGTTTCACTTTATCCATCCGTTTACTGCTATTGTGGCAGGACCAAGTGGATGTGGGAAGTCAAATTTTGTAACAAATTTCATAAAATCAGTTACAGAAATATGTAATTGTGATTTTAATCAGATCACATGGTGCTTTGATGAAATGCAATCTTTATATAATTTACCAAATGTTAACTACCATCAAGGAATTCCAAATGTTAATATGTTTGATGGTGAAAACCCACATCTTGTTATTATTGATGATCTAATGAGAGAGTCCGATGGAAGAATTGTGGATATATTTACAAAAAGTAGTCATCACAGGAATCGTAGTGTATTTTATTTAACACAAAATTTATTTCATCAGGGTAAAGGGCAAAGAGACATATCCTTAAACTCAAGTTATTTAATATATTTTAAAAACCCTCGAGATAAAACTCAAATAAGATATTTAGCACGACAAGTGTCACCAGATAACCCAAAATTCATTGAAGATGCCTACAGGAATGCAACTCTAGAGACGCATGGATATTTAATGGTAGATTTAAAACATAATACCAATGATTTTTGTCGTATCAAGACGAATGTCTTCCCATTTAATAGTTTCTGTACAGTCTACGTCCCCACAAAAGAGTTTAAATACACCAAGAATCAAACATTTCAAATCATTGCTAAATGATGCATCGTCGACTCACAACGCATAAACATTTGCTAAACGCTTTGCATACGCTTAAACCAAAATATCAAAGAGCATTACTTAAAACGTGTGATGAAGAAGAAATTAACTGTATTTGTGAGTGTATTCATAACGTTTTACAAGGAAAAGTACCTCTTAAAGATCAAGATAAACAAAAATTGAATAAACACAAAAATATACTCCGTCAACTAGTGCGTAAGTGTAAACATAAACTAAGAAAAAATATAATTATACAAAAAGGAGGGGCTTTCTTACCAATAATATTAGGTGCAATATTGAGTGGATTAGTGAGTGAACTAGCCAGTTAACATGGAAAATGCAAAGAAAATGATACTTATCGAACCTGGATTGATTGAAAAATTAAAACAAGAAAATAAGGTTAATAGTAGTTTATCTCTATTTATATTGAAACGCAAAATATTATGAATAGTAAGACGGAAGACCGAAAGAAATGGATGTTATATTTACAAACACTGCAAAGATACCTTCATTTTACCGAAGAGGATCGTCAACCACTCAGATTACCAATTTATTCTGATACATCTAATGAAGATTTAAACAAGTCTAAAATTGGTTTTAAAAATAAAGATAGAGATCTAAAAACTTCAGTTGATGCTGAATCTTTGTTGGAGGAGAATCGATCCATTAAAAGTAAAGAAAATGTTGAAAATCCACTTTACACACCAGCTCAAATACTCAGTTTAATACCAAAAACTTATAATAAAAAAGGACAGTCATTATTAAACTTAGTTGAAACAAGTAAAGGTAAAATACATTGGGATAATGAAGGTACAGTCATAATTGATAATGAAAAAATTCCTGGAAGTAATATTGTTGATTTAATAAATGATTCAATAATACCCTTAAAAAGAAGTGATCCAGTAGGGTGGGATAGATTTGCTGAACCATTAAAAGATATTAAAGTACCACTTACTTATATTGGAAATCCAAAGAGATGTGAGTTTATTAACCAACTTCAAGCAAAAGATCTAAACAAACCCTCTGAGATTGAATTTCAAGAGTTTTCTACACCGAGCAGTAGAGATAAAAAGTCTACAACTAAAATACGTAAAAGGCTTGAGTGGGAAAAATGGAACCCGTACGAGAAGAAATTAACAGGATTTATTATGATCCATCGAATCCCGCTGGTTTTGGTAGTATTGATAAATTATCAAAAGCCATGAAGGGTAAAATGAATAAAAAGCAAGTAAAGGAATGATTAAAATCACAAGAAACATACACATTACATAAACCCATTCGAAAAAAATTCCCGCGTAATAGGTACATTCTATCAAATATTAATGAACTGTGGCAAGCTGATTTAAGTGATATGCGAACTTATTCTCAATATAATGATGGTTTCAAGTATATACTTTGTGTTATTGATGTATTTAGTAAATATGCTTTTGCAAGACCAATGAAAAAGAAAAACTCAGAAACAACTAAAGAATGTTTTGAAAGTATATTTACTGAAAGTAATTTAACACCTACTCACATACAATCTGATAAAGGTACAGAATTTGTTTCAAAAGATGTACAAAAATACTTTAAATCCAAAAAGATTAATTACTATACCACTAACAATCCTGACATTAAAGCCAGTATTGTTGAACGATTTCAAAGAACCTTAAAAATGAAAATGTGGCGTTATTTCACTCATAATAATACTTATAGATATATAGATGTTTTACAAGAATTAATATACTCTTATAATCACAGCTTTCACTCTAGTAAATAAGATGTGCCCATGTGATGTAATTTCCAACAATATTATGACAGTTTGGACTAATCTTTATGATAGACGGTCAAACAAACTTTCTTTAGAAAATCCTAAACCAAATTTCAATGTGGGTGATTATGTTCGAATAACTAAATATAAACATGTTTTCCAAAAAGGATATGAATCAAATTGGAGTGATGAAATATTTATTATATCTTCAATAATTGATAGATCTCCATGGGTTGTTTATACAATAACAGATTTACAAAATGAACCAATAGTTGGTACTTTTTAAGAAAGAGAATTACAGAAAATCACTTACAATCCCACCTCACAATATAAAATAGATAAAATAATTGACACTCGTTACTCAGGTAACAGAAAAGAAGTATTAGTGAAGTGGAAAGGTTATCCAGATAAATTTAACATTTGGATTTTAGCTTCTACTTTAAAAGAAATATGAATAAAGAAAGTTTTTATTTAACTTTGCTCAGCAATAGTTCAATGGAATACTTTCCTGATTTATTTATTTATTTGGTCTACCAACGACTGTTACATTACAAAAACTTGAAGTAGTTACATTGTAATAAACTATTATGAGCTAAATGCACAATCAGTTACAGGTAAACACAACGTGCTATTTTAACATGTGACATAAGTACCTTTTACACTGATATAAGGTTAATTTTAAACTAGTTATAACAGGTAAAAGATAGGTGTAATTAATCTGGGATTTTTTTTGACAAATGTGCACGAAACTGGTTAAGAGAGAAAACATCCTTGGGATCATTTATAAACCACGTATTAAATGCGTTACACAGACGAGGAACTGGTGAATGTTTCCCTAAAACAGTCCTGCGGAATGGCGGATAAAATAGAGAAACAGGTTTCCTTGGAACCCTGAAAGGGATCCTGAAATTAAAAAGGTTTAGAAGCTGAGGGCAGTCAATTTGATTATTAAAAATTTTATAAATGAATATTAAGTCGAAAAGGGTCCTTCTTTTATTCAACGAGGACATTTTAAAGTGTTTGAGGTTTTCATGATAGGATAACTTTTTCTTTGAAACTTTTGAGATGTGAGATAGATGCCATAAAAAGCGTTTTTGGACCCGTTCTATTCTTAATATGTGCGTGGCATAGTGTGGCCTCCATACAACAGGGCAGTATTCAAGAAGACTACGTACTAGTGCTTTGTACAAAGTGATACGTGTCTGTAAGTTTTTGAACACTTTATTGTTTCTAATAATAAAGCCCAGCATATTAGATGAGCGCCTAATAATGCTTTCAATATGTGGTACGAAAGTTAATTTGTTATCTAGAATTATTCCCAGGTCCTTAATTCAATCAACTTCTTTTAATGGTTTGCCATCAATATAATACTTGGATTCAGTTTTAGTATGTTTACGTGTAAATTTAATAAAAAAGCATTTATCTATATTTAATTCCATTCCATTTGTACAGCACCAATTGTATAACCTATTTAAATCATGTTGTAACAAGAGAACATCAGCTTGGGACTTAATAGTTCTGACAATTTTCAAATCATCTGCGAATAGATAGGGCGTTGATGAAAGGAAACTATTGGGCATATCGTTGATATATACGTTAAAAAGAATTGGCTCCAAATGGGATCCTTGAGGAATTCCTGAAGTTATCTTGTGAGATTCAGACTTATAGCCTTTAGCAACAACGAAGAAACGTCTATTCGTTAGATATGAATTAATCCAGTTGGTAAAATTTCCTGTAAAGCCATAGGCAGCAAGTTTGTCTATAAGAGGTAAGTGGGGTATTTTGTCGAAGGCCTTGCTGAAGTCTGTGTACACAACGTCTACTTCCTCCTGTTTATCTAGAGCTTCAGCAATTCCTTCGACAAATGTGACTAAGTTTGTGTAAGTGGATTTCGATTTTAAAAAACCATGCTGATATACGCTGACGTATTGCTGAAAATGGCTTTGTGTTGAGGGGCAAACAACAGATTCAAAAACTTTTGCCATTGTCGATAAAATTGAGATTGTTCGATAATTCGATACTAAGTTTTTGTCGCCAGATTTATGTATTGGAACTACTTTAGCTACTTCCAGACGTTTGGAAAGGCACCTGTCAATAAGGAGTAATTAAAAATGTATTTTAAAGGTACAGCCAGTGTTTTAGCACAGTTTTTGATAAAAATAGGTGGGATTTCATCTGGGCCTGCGCCTTTATTTGTATCAAGTGATTGTAGTTTTTTTAGTATTAACTCCCGAGATATCGAAAGAGTCCCAAGGCTGAAGCTATTTTGTGTTATATAGTTGAGATAGGTAGAAGTTGGACTGGCTACATTCTGAGCTCTTGAGTCTGTTATAGCAAATGATTTCGAAAATGATTTAAGAAATAAGTTACATATAGCTGTTCCGTCGGATTCATAATTAACCCCGTCTGTCATAATATTCGGATAAGAATTACTTCCCTCCTTTCGAGATTTTATAAACGACCAAAAGTGTTTGGGATTTTTGTTGAGTGTCTTTTCAGTCATTTCAATATAATTATTATATAGGTTTTGTTCCAGTTTTTCGCATCGTTTGTTAAGTAATTTAAATTCTACCTCATCTAAAGGATTGTTATATATTTTATACCTACGATGTAAATTGTTCTTTTCTCGAAGCAGTCGTAGGAGTGATTTATTAACCCACGGAGGATATTTGCTCTGCTTAAACTCACTACACGGCACATGAGTCTTAATAATATTATTTAGTACAGTGTAGAAATCATCCATAATTTCATCTATAGTGAGGCATTTGGAAAACAATTCCTCCCAGTTTATTTCCGCAAGACAGTTATTAATAGCATCATAATTAGCTTTATAGTAATTATTTTTCTTATTATTAATATTGTTACTAAGTATGCGGTTCGTGTTAAGCACAATTTCAATTTCTATTGGAGGATGTTGTGGATCAACAACGGAGAGATTACTTAAAGCTAATGTGACATTACATACTGGTAAATCAGTTAATACAAGATCTAGAATTCTTTGGTTACTGTTACGTATTGAGTTATATTGTTTAAAATTTGAAGTATAACAAAAGTCTACTAAAGTTGTATTTATTTTTGAAGTTTGATTATGTACTGTACCCGTGTTTATTGCATTCCAATCAATAGTACCTAAATTAAAATCACCAATCAAACAAATTTTACCTTCAAATTTATCAATAATAGAGTTACAGTTTTTTAAGTACTGTTCTAGCATAAATTGTTGTACTGGAGGAGGGAGATAAACAGCACAAATTGCTATTTGTTTTGAAGAATCTAAGTATGACATCTTTACCAAAACCCAAAGATCTTCACATTGACTTTCCCATTCAATCATTCGAGTTGCTGAAAATTTCTTAGAAACAGCAATTAGCACTCCCCCTCCGTCTTTTTGAAAATGGAACCCAGATGATTGCCTATCCCTTCTAAAGACTTCGTAGCGAGTGTCACATAGTTCGGAGCTTAATACACTTTCATTTAGCCATGTTTCGCTTAAGACAATGATATCGTAACTTGTTAATAATAATTTACTATAAAACGTATGAGTTTTGGTCCTTAGACCTCTGGTATTTTGATAATAGACAGATAAACTATCCATTAAGTGTGCTAAGTCCACTGAAACATGCTTATGAAGCTTTATTTTAAGTTAGAAAGAACACTATCATCTTTAATGTATATGTACCTTGAAACGTCACTTTTACGCATGAATATACGTCCGCCTCGCACCCACACGTATTTATAATCCTTTTCTTTAGCAATCTGCCTGGCTGCAGCATGTAGTGACTTGTTAGCAGGGGATAAGTGTTCCATGACGAAAATTGCTGAAGTGGGGCCCGAAAAGCCAAGGTGAGTACTATTCGGTTTGTCCCTGTTGTTACTCTTCAGCCTGTTGAATTTTATAACTGCAGCCAGAAAAGAGTCCCGGACCCTTGCATTGCATAGTTCTACTATTATGGAACGTGGCCGTTTACTCTCAGGATTGACTTTGGCTGTCCTTGTAACATGGATAATGTTTTCGTCTTGAAGGTCAAGCCCCACTACGTTGCTAAGTTGCTTTACAATGCCTATTAAGTTCTCTGATTTTTTCTCCGGAACGCATTGTATTTCGATATTCTTGCTACGAGTATTTTGTTCTAGTTGGTTTATGCGAGCAGTGAGATTATTAATACTCGATTGCATTTCACCTTCGCGTTTTTGCAGCGTTTTGATCAGACCATTACTCTCATTATATTTTAACAAAATATCCCCTACTTGGTCGCTCATGTAATTCATAGCTTTACTTATGCTAGATACTTCTTCTTTCACTCTAGATAATTCAGAACAAAAATGCATCTTAAAATCCTCCATATGCTTAATAGAACTTCTTCCACAATTTCGCGGATTCCTTCACGCGTTACAAGGGAGTCTTGTTTACACGATGGAGACGACATAGCTGGTCTTTTTGAAGGGCGCACGGTGACATTCTGCAGCTGACGAATTGGTGTGTTGTCATTTTTGGACCCCTTGGGTGTTGATTCTCTGCATTTAGGGCACAACCAATCCTTAGGGACGTTAGTGGGCGTAAGCTTTTTCTGTCCCGCAGAGAGACATAGATAGTGATAAGCTGCTTTGCATTTTGAGCATTTCACATAATTGTCATCCTCATTGCCTGTAGAACAACACCCCCATTCCAGGTTTAACGAAGTCATTTTGTTTTATTTTAATGCTCAAAAATATAACTTGAAAAGTGCACGGCAACAAATGACCTGTAACCGCCACAAGGAATGAGTTATAGCTAATACTTAATATTCACAATATAATTCGCACAGCAATAAAATCCCCGAACGCTGCTTTGTTTTGCGCGTTTAGTTGAGTTTGCGAGAAGAAGGTCTTAAGTGATGCGTGTTTACTTTAGAACACGCTTACGCGTTCCGATCGGATAATTGCACTTTGTAAAAATAATATAAATAAAAAAAATTAAAAATAATAAAAAAAAGTATGATAAGACCACAAATTTTTCAACGAAATTACCGAAAGCTATTAAATTAGAAGGTGAATGGTCGGTTGGAATTGTCGAGTTTCAATATCCATGGACCATGATTACTGTTCAAGATCATGAAAATGTTATATACATTACAAAATCTATGTTAATGCCTAATGAAGATAAATCATCCACAGTGTACTACAAAAAACATATTCCAGCTACAAACTATGATAACGTTGAGCATATTTTAAGAGTGTTAAATGGTATCGGAGAGAACTTGAAATTTCGCTATGATGAAATAACAAAATTTGTGTCTATTTCTGTTTTGGATAAAAATATAACATCCATAACATTATCACCCAAATTAAGTTTACAACTAGGTTATGAACCAAATAAAAATCTCCTAGAGCGAAATTTTGGAAAGTGTCCTGCTAATTTACACTTAGGGTTACCATCTCAACTCTTTCTATATTGCGACATTATCGATCCTCAGATTGTGGGTGATGTTATGACTCCTTTACTAAGAGTCATTTCATTAGATCCTACAAAATACATTTATGGTGCAAATAAAATGCACGTTTTCTCTCAACCTCACTACTTACCTGTTATGCGAAGAGAGTTCGATACCATTCCAGTTTGGAACCGTGTGTATTAAACTACATTTCCGAAAATTATAATAATGAATTCTCTTCGTGATCATCATAAATGTCCGTATGAAAATCATTATACACATCAAGCTGAGTCAAGAGTTGGAGTAATTTATAAGGGTGCACCATATCAACGCGGTCATGGTATTGGGAGCTTCTTAGGGGGTTTATTTAGATCAGTTTTACCTTTACTTTCAAGTGGTGCTCGAGTGATTGGTAAGGAGGCATTAAGCGCTGGAGTAGGACTTTTATCGGATATGGTTCAAGCGCGTCCTATGGAAGCCTCAATAAAAGATCGTCTAAAGCAAGTTAGTACGAATTTAAAACGAAAGGCTGATGAGAAAATTGATCAATTTAACATGACAGGATCTGGGTATAAAACTAAAAGAAAACGATTGACCTCGTTCATTCCACCATTAACTGCTAAAGTGAAAGCTGCGAAAAAACTTGGTCTAAAACCAAAAAATATCAAAGATATATTTTCAAATTAAATATGTCTTTCCTTTATAATCATTCTTGCGAGTGCGTTAAGTCAGAATTGGATTTGTTTGCACTACCGTCTACACAAACTAGCATTGAAAATGGATTGTGGATTCATTATAAACCAATTTCATCTCTTGGTGATGATGGACCTATCGAGTTTCAAGTTCCTGGGACAGGCGATGACTACATAGATTTGTCTCATACTTTACTCCACATAAAGGCAAAAGTATTAAATCAAGATTCAACTAACTTGATATCTACTACAATAGTAGCACCTGTAAATAATTGGCTGCATTCACTTTTTAGTCAAATTGATGTTTATTTAAACCAAAACCTTGTATCACCACCTAATAATACCTATGCATATCGAGCATACATGGAAACCCTTTTAAACTATGCTCCTGCTGCTTAACAATCTCATCTTACTTGTAGTCTTTGGTATGATGATACAACAGGAAAAATGGATTCTACGGATGGTAAAAACATAGGATTTGTTAAAAGACAGGAATTGATTAGTGAAAGTAAGGAAATAGAAATGATTGGTCATCTTCACGGTGACATTTTCAACCAAGATAATTTTTTAATAAATGGTGTTGAAATGAGTGTTAAATTGGTTCGATCAAGAGAGAGCTTTAATTTAATTGCTGGGTCAAACGATGTAAAGTTTAAAGTTTGCATTACGATGCAACTCTTATTGTTCGACGAACACGAATTAATCCAAGTGTATTACTCGCACATCAAAAAGTTTTAGCTTCTACCACTGCTAAATATCCTATTACTCGAGCTGAAGTAAAAGTTTTAACAATTCCATAGGGTGTTCAAGGAAAAACATGTTTAATAATAACTAATTTTGCATGCTTCAGTTCCTTTAACGTAAGGTAGCTCGGCCATTGTTTACCTATCTGCTTATGTGTTAAAAAAACTAATTTAATTTAATATATATATATATATATATATATATATATATATATATATATATATATATATATATATATATATATATATATATATATATAGACGTGCTTATATATATAGCACGTCTAGAAGATAAGAGGTCGACTTCCATCATCGTAACCACATGGAATGGCCCTCCAGGAAAAAGACGTCCAGGCAGACCATACATGCGCTGGGAAGATGACATTAAAAAGATCGCGGGACCACGTTGGACACAAATAGCAAAAAATAGAGACAAATGGAAATCTTTGGAGGAGGCCTTCACCTAAGGGGGGTCCATGCAAAGCAAACAAACACAAATGAGTATATAGATCCTTAATAAATTATAAAATTAAAAATATTTTGTCAATTTGCAACTAAATTTAAATTAATGTTATCCTATTCATAATGTTATAAAACACCAAATCCATTAAAATAGCCACTTACAATTTAAAAATCAATTACATAGATTGAAAATATTAATGTTATTAGTAATGCACATTTAAATTTTAACCAAATATAATGAAAAATAGTTATCATACCCAAAATTATGACATTAATTATTACCTCAATCAAATTCATTCATTAATGTAGAAATAAATTAATGTATAGAATTAAATTAAAATTAAATTAAATAAATATATTAAAATCTAAAAAAATTAATGCATGAAAATCTACAAAAAAGATTGATATATATTAATGTATTTAAAAAAAAAAAACTAAATTTATATTTTCAATTTCCTTTATAAAATGCAAATTACATTGTAAAAAAAAGTTATATTGTAAAACTTATTTAGCATGGAATAAAAGGCTTTTTTATTTTATTTTATTTTTTTTTTTATACATATATATATATATATATATATATATATATATATATATATATATATATATATATATATATATATATATATATATATATATATATATATATATATATATATGTATATGTGTGTGTAGAATGTCTCCGCAAAAAAATTGCCAAGTGGTGTTATAAAGTATATCTGAGGTGTCGTGTTTATAATATTGTTGAAGCCTGATAACTGTGCTATCTAGTGGTGAAATCTGCTTTTCATTTCGTGTTGAAACATCAAAGATATTATCAAATAAATTTTAAAAATTTATAATTTGAACGTTAAGAACCTGACCTAAGACAACCCGCAGTGCGCTTCTATTATTCTATTATTATTCCTGTAAGTCACAGTTTTCGCCTACGGTCGGCTGCTGTCGAAGATTGACGAGTGTTTCGAGCAGTGTGTGGCGACTGAGATGACGTCACGCGAGATGAGCTGCGCGGGATGCCGCGGCGTAATTAAGGAAGACAGCGCATTTATGAGATGCACTAAGTGCAAGCAATATTATGATAATTTATGTGCCAATTTTGCTACAGAGGTGTTTACTACGCTGACGACTGAATTTAAGAAGACATGGATATGTTTTGAATGTCGAAGCAAAGTTCCCAAAAACGATAGTACCCATACACCGGTGCGTCAACAGCTAAGCCATGATGTGAGTGTTATTAATGAATGCTTAGATGTATCGATGTATGGCTCCGATAATGTCACCTTCCGTAATAGACAGAGCCAGGCATCAAGGGTTATAAAGCCCGACCAGTACCCACATAATATGGCCCCTGTAGTGCAGGAAATTAAACAAATTCAGGACGAATTCGAATCACGCTTAACTACGAAAATTTGTATGTTACTAACTGAGCAATTTAATGAATTCAAGACAATAGTATTTGAAAAAATAAACCATCTTAAATGTAAAATTGATTCATTGGAAAAAAATATCCAAATAGTAGATCAACGTAACAGTGCACCAACGCGGGGCAGTACAGTAGCGGTGCAAAAATCCGCCAATCCCGCCTTAAACCTAGATGTTGGGAAGACAAAGGTAAAAAATCTAACAGGCATACAGCAGAAAAAAAGGAAGATGCTGGTAAGCTTTATACATCTTCTAAAGTTAAAACAACTACATCTTCTTCGCCACCACCTCCTCCGACCTTTGCTTCTGTGTTGGACGCATCTAATATAAATATACATCTTGATGCAACCCTAGAGACCACAGATACACTTGAACAGGAAAACCAGGAGGAGTGGATACAGGTGCAACGGAAACCTGGACGAGCATCACGGCTGGGAGTGCTCCGTGGAACGGCTGCACCTGGAACAACTGAGCTTCTTGCATCTGAGCGGTGGAGGTACCTACATCTCTACTACGTGCAGGAGGGTACCACTGTTGAACAGGTGCGTGCACATTTGTATTCAATTTGCGGTAATAATAATTGCACAGTAGAAGAACTGAAATCTCGGGGGCGCTACTCATCATTTAAGTTGGGAGTACCATTGAAGATTGCTGACAGTATTATGTCACCTAATAATTGGGCTGAAGACATCTGCGTTAAACCGTGGTGACAGAACTTTCGTGACAAAGAAAAAAGAGCGTAACCTTATTGGTAAAAATAAAACGACAGAAATATTATACCAAAATGTAAGAGGATTACGAACAAAAATAATGCAATTCTTCTCACTCGTTGAGTCATCGGTATATGATTTACTTGCGATAACGGAAACTGGTCTCAACGCATCATTCCAAGATGCAGAAATCGTCCCCTCGGCTACCAAATACTACGCTGCGATCGAACAGACGGCCGTAAGCAGGGAGGAACGTGTTTAGTGGCAGCACCGCGGTTTGAGCTGCGTAACGTGCCTACACCGGATAATGTTAACGTGGATGATCATGCGTTTGAATTAACCTTCTTCTTATTTACATGTTGTGTAGTGTACATTCCGCCCCAGACTAATTTTGAATAATATATGATTATGTTTAGCGTCATAGAGGATATATGTGTAAAGTACAAAAATAATGTTTTAGTTTTAGGAGATTTTAATCTATATTCAGCCAATCAAGATGTTTGTAATTATTTTGAGTATTTTATGTCCTTCTGTGAATTCATCCAGGGCAGTAGTGTTGAGAATTTCGTGGGCAGACAGTTAGACTTAGTATTATACGGCAGTGGTATAACAGGTGTGATATCAGTGAGTGAGACTGAGGGTTTACAACCGGTTGATGATTGTCATCCACCATTGATGGTCTGCCTGTCAGCGACGGATTTAGAAGAACACGCTACAACGGACAACAAATGTTCAGGTGACCAGAAACAATGGAACTTTTCTAAGGCAGACTTCAGTTTGTTATACAGTAGTATTTCTGTGATTGATTGGAGTGAACTATACACCATTTTTGATTTAGAGGTTGCTCTAGACTATTTCTATTGTACTATAAATAATATATTTAATAACTGTGTTCCTGTTAAAAAGCATAGGTTAGCAAATAGTAGGTATAGCTACCCACAATGGTATTCGATGGAGGTCATTCGCGAAATACAACTTAAATACAAGTTACATAAAAAATATAAGGCCAGTGGGTCAAAAGATGACTATCATGCTTTTTCGCAATGTAGAGCGCGAGTTAAAAAAGCAATTAATGAAGCTCATAGTACTTACCAGGAGCTAGTGCAAAATAGTTTTGTGAAAGATCCAAAGGGGTTTTGGACTTTCGTGAAAAATAAACGAGGTGGTATCAATAAAAATAAATTAATTAAGGATGGGCGTTTCTTATCAGAGAGCGAATGTGCAAATGAATTAGTGGCATATTTTCACTCGGTGTATAACTCGGAACCTGCCGTGTTTAGACGTGGCGGCAGCGGCAAGCGCGGCTTGCGCGCCGGGTGGCGGTTACGCGCATCGTGTGCACCTAAACGAGCTGAGCCTTGCCGACGTGCGCCGCGCGTTGACCAAACTTAAGCCCAAACGCTCCACAGGTCCAGATGGTATACCTCCGTATATTGTTAGAGATTGTCGTGAGGCATTCGAGGCCCCGTTTCTCCATATATTTAATATCTGTCTTAACAGTGCAGTTTTTCCTAAAATATGGAAGTTAACCAGGGTGGTGCCGGTGCCCAAAGGCAGTGGTGGTACAAAAGTTTCGGATTATAGACCAGTGGCGGTTCTGTGTACGCCGGCAAAGGTTTTTGAGTCTGCATTACATCACTCACTATATACGCAGGTAAGCGCTCAACTTTCGGACGCGCAACATGGATTTCGCCCGGCGCAGCACCGGCAGTAATCTGCTTCATCTGATGTCAGAAGTGGTACCAGCAGTGGATTCGGGAGCACAGGTAGATGTCGCATACCTTGACTTCCGTAAGGCGTTTGACACGGTCGACAATGAAATCTTACTCATGAAACTGGCGCAGGCGGGTTGTACGCCGAAAACATTGTCATTTTTCGCCAGTTACATGAGAAACAGGAGCCAATTTGTAGACTGGGCTGGTCAACTGTCAGAACCATACCTTACCAGGTCAGGCGTGAGTCGAGGTAGTAATTTAGGCCCCCTGAAATTTGTCCTAATGATTAATGATTTACCCGATGTTGTATGGCAATCAACATGTCTTCTATTTGCGGATGACCTAAAATTGGTATCAATAGTTAAGGACTCAGCTGACTGTGGCAAACTACAGGCAGCATTGACAGAGTAGTACAATGGAGTCATAGGAATAAGTTATTTTTTAACACTTCCAAATGCTCAGTCATGTCGTTCACATATTCACGCCAGCCTCACACATACAAATATAATTTAGACGGAGTAGTCTTGCAGCGGGTAACAGAGGTAAAAGACCTTGGTGTTGACTTTACTTCAAAACTCAATTTTAGGGACCACATTCATAAGATTTGCAAGAAGGCGTATAGAAATTTGGGATTTGTGTTGCGTCAGTCGCGGGAATTTACAAATGTGCGCTCCGGGCCTTGTATGAAGCACTAGTGAAAAGTCACCTAGAGTGTAATGGCTTTATATGGAGCCCGCACGAAGCTAAGTACAAATTGATGGTGGAACGGATACAAAATAAATTTATTCTTTATTTAAAATTATATGGAGTGTATCCGTTCTACCCATTAATGTACCCAACATTATTTGTTCTAGGCATGGTGGGGTATAACAAACTGGAGGTTAGGAGGGAGTTAAGTTTGGCAACATATATGTTTAAATTGCTGCGTGGAGAAGTGTATAACGAGGCGATATTGCGAACGGCTAAGTTGTGTGTGCCGGACAGATACGTGTGGCGCCGGAAGCGGCCGCCGCTGTTCGCGGTACCGCGCGCACGCACCAACCTTCTAAAGGAGGCCCACTGACCCGAGTGCTGCACACTCTAAATAAAGTAGCACAGGGACAGGGATAACATAGATTTATTCTGCTGTTCCTTGGGTGAATTCACAAAAGTGACATTATATGTATTGTGTTATAATAGTTGATAAGTTGTGTTCTGTACTTATTAAATTAGATAGTTTTATGTGCCTACACTGTCGTATTAGGAATGCCTGTAAAGACAGAGGTAGAAATAAATATATATATATATATTACCGGAAATGTATGAAATCTAGGAATTGTATACAAATCCTAGGAAATTTATATAATTCCGAAGTTATTTAGAAAATGTATAAAATATTGTTTCAAAAACTATTTAATACATAAATGTCCTAGGAAATGTGCACAATTCCTAGGAATTGTATATAATTCCAATATCGTATTAGGAAATGTATAAAAATAATGATTTCTGTAATAAAACACGTTGTTAAAATGAGAATAATAATTTTTATTAAAGCACTCGTTGAGACAACAGCGTTCAGGTAACAGTCATTTCGTAAAATATAATAATCTTCATATTATCTTACTAATTAAAGCTTCGAAAATCAAGTATCTTGGAACTTTTAAATGTATTTATCACAAAATCGACTTATATTATTCTCATAAAGTCAAACTTTCGTTGGGTAAGTAATTAGTCTGTTATTTAAGTAATTATAAATGTCACAATATTAAAGTAAGACTTTATATTATATAAAGAGTCAGTCCATATGGCTATTTATTTTTGCAGGGCACTTGGAAGTACACAATAATTTATTTTTATAGCACAGACATCTTGCTGTAGTACAATTTTTCTTGCAATGGCACTTTTTAAATCCCTGGCCGGTTCCAGTGGATTGTAGGTTAGCAACTGACCGTAGTGCTATCTCCGTACTCGGTACATCCTCTGCATCAAGAAGAGCTCTTGGACATACATTAATCTGAGATCGAGAACATAATTGTTTTAAGATTCCGTTCTTGGTACCAATTTGATACAGCTCATCATCGGTTTTAGCCAAAACTACACCTATAATATTTCGGGCATCACCACGTCCTCTGTCAACCTCTGGAACTGCAATTCGTACAAAAGTGCCAATAGGTACAGGAGCAAACTTCTTTTCACTCGATTTCAGCATTTTTTCAGCCTGATGTTGTAGGTTTTTCTTAGCACTTTGACAATTATCTTGTACTTTATATTTTTTTGAACATAATAGACACAAAACTTTAGATCCAAATCCTTCATCAGATGATTCTTCAGCAACAGCGCAAATAGCGTGGATTGCACATCCACATTCTCTACATGTATGAGCCTCTGTAGTTTCTTGTGAACGGACGCTGCATTGGAGGGTGCAAGCTGGAGGTTGCGTATTTGCTTCGCGTTGATCTGAATCGTCGTTAGAAACTTGACTTGCCTCGCCCCGCTATCCCCGCATACCCATTGATATCTCAAATATTTACATTTCCGACTGCTATTTAGACAAAGTATAGATTTCCTAGGAAATGTGTCTAATATAATTTATTTTACACATTTCCGTGCGATTTTAGGAATTACATACATTTCCTAGGAATTGTATACAATAACGGATTACATACATTTCCGGTAACATATTATATATAATATTGTTATGACTGCCTTTCTATATAACGTTTGCTTGTTTTAATCGAATTTCTTCGTTTGTTTGATATAGGTGTCTTTCATCAAGTTGGTATGAAAATGTTTGTAGCCATGATGGTCCGTGCCACCATAATTGGTTGTTTTTAAGTTGTGATACGTATAACCCCCTACTTGCAGCATCCGCGGAGTTTTCTTTAGACTTAACGTAACTCCAATGACTTGCATCTATAATAGTGGTGATATATTTAACTCTGTTTGCCACGAAAGCTTTCCAGCGACTTGGATCTCTATTTAGCCAACCTAAACGACCATGGAATCCGTCCATCCATATATCTCGATTTAATATTGACACAGGCATTGCTTTATCTTATCTATCAATTTACATAATAAATGAGCAGCATTTAATTCTATTCTAGGCAATGATATCTCTTTTTTATTTGGTACGAGTCGTGTTTTAGCCGCTAAAAATATTGTTTTAGGTAGATTTTTTCTTCTTGCGTAGACGACGCAGGCAAAGGCCTGTTCTGATGCGTCACTAAAACTATGTAACTCGACAACATCATTTTCGTTACACCCTACCCATCGAGGGATTTCAATTGTTGAATATCATTTATATCGCTCCGAATTTTCTGCCATTCATGTTGTATGTTATCTGGTATGTTTTCATCCCAAGAAATATTTAACTTCCATACATTTTGAAATAATATTTTTAATTTTGTTGAAATGGGTGCTAGCCAGCATAATGGGTCGTATAATTTTGAAATTTCTAAAAGCAAACATCTCTTTGTGGGCTTAATTTCTTGAGTAGACATCAGGGATGTAACGGAGGTAGTTTTATCGGAACCGAAGGCGGAGTCGGAGTTTTTAAATTTGCTTGGAGTCGGAATCGGAGTCGGAGGCAGGCTAACAAGTGGTGGCATGAGAGAGAATTTTTATTTAACGACAAATAAAAAAAACTTTTAGCCTTTTAAAATCTCTATTTATGCCATGGTCCAAATGTCTGTTGTAAATGAGATCTTTTCAAATTGTGTGAGCAAATCCTTAATTTTTTTGCTAATGTTTCATATAAATGACAACAAATATTTTCAGTAAAAAATGTCTTCCCCTTAAGTGATAATTCGGCACAGTGAACTGCATAAGTCGCTGAAATCCTATACCTTCCACAAAATGCAAAGATCTTGCAAAGCAATCATTTCAGAAATCAATTTGTCAATTTCCATATATTTAGCATTACAAGTACACCATTTTGTATTCTTCAGCAAAGTTTCTTTTAAAGTAATTTGTTTTTTAGCATCCTGAAGGAGCGTCGAAGTCGAAGGCTAACTATTAATTCTTCATATTCAGTGGCATGGACAAACTTCTAAAACGGCCTTTTAACGACGTAGTCGTACCTCCTTTTCTTGAATACGTCTTCATACACAGTTTACACTTTGCCGAATCTGAATTAACTTCAATGAAGTAGTTCCAAATACAACTTGATTTAGGTTTTATTGTCCAACACAAAAACAGATCACTTTTATTGATAATATGCTGCTAAAATCAAAACAAATGTCTATAACCTATGAAGTGTCGTGTGCGTAACAAAATAACAACAAGTGAAAAAATAATTGACGATATAGTGCACGTAGTGGGAGTCGGGGGGATTCGCCGCGCGACATGAATGAACCTGTTCATAACAGTCGACACAGGCCGCCGCCACCGCTATGTTATGCTTCGATCTCCGATTAAAACCTTCGACTTAAAAGTGTCGGAGCCGAAGTCGGAACCGAAAGTGTAATAATAATCGGAAGTTCCGACTTAACGGAACCGGAGTCGAAGCTCCGTAACTTCTCTTGTAGACATGTGTTGACATTTTGTATATTTTCCGATAACATCCGGTTGGTAAATACTCTGTTTTGTTATTGACTATGGATTTGACTTTTGCGGAAGTCAAATCCAAATCCTATTTTATTCTTGCTATAAATGCTGTAAGGGTAGACAGTGAAGAGGTCATTCGTAGATCAACAGTCGTAACGCATAGACGTGTATTGTGGAATCTATGTAAAAGATACTAGATTAGTGAAGTGTTCACTACGGTTGTGATAAATTGTTTCGGTGTGTGATAATAAGTGAATACATGTATTGTAAAGGCTAATGCCACATGAAATATACAGTTGTTAAAAACAAGCATTTAATTTGATGTACCGCCATTCCTGTGCAAAAGTTCGTCGATATTAATGTTACGAGCTTAGGGTTCGTGACAATAAAAATTGCCGATAAAATTACCGAAATTAACACTTTAATTTACTTTATACAAATTAAAGTAAAAAACACTAATAATTAAACACACTAATTCACTTAATTTCACTCCGAAGCTTCGCTTGTGTCGCCGAGTTAAACTCTGTCTCGATCGCATCTTACGCCACCTATTTATTCAAATCAGCAAAACATCCGGAATGTTCAAGTAAACACGCGTAAGGTACCGAGAGCTCGAGTATAGATTTTCTAGAAACTTAGTTCCTCGGGTGGCGCTGTTGGTCGAGAGATCGGCGATGTCATTCTCTGCAAAGCCCCCCCCGCTCTCGCTCCTGACACTAGATGGCGCTAGTTGACTTATTCACATAACACTGCCCCCTCCTAAGACATGCTCGTCCCGAGCATTATCGGTCCCATAATAACGCGCCAAGCGATCCACATGGACGATCTTAGGAGTCCCTCTTGCGCCTTTCTGTATCCGGTAGGTCACATCGTTGATCCTGGTTACAATCCGGTACGGGCCGTCCCATTTAGCTTGAAGCTTAGGAGATTTCCCTTTGCTGCGGACTGGATTGTGCAACCACACTAATGAACCTTCGTTGAACCCTTTATTGTTCATTTTGCGGTCATACCGGGTTTTCATTTTCTCAGACATTTGCTGGCCCGATTGTCTGACGTGCTCATAAATGTCATTCATTTTGTTCCGCAAGTCATATGCATAATCGGTTATACTGCGTGGGGCATCAGGTGGTATCCCAGTGATCAGGTCTGCAGGCAGTCGTAATTCTCTTCCAAAGTTTGCGAAAGCTGGTGTCACTGCCGTACTTTCGTGAACAGAACTTCGATATGACAACAAAAACGGTTGTATGTGCTTGTCCCAATCTCGTTGCCGATTGTCCACAACTTTTGCTAGGTACCTCTCCAATGTCTGATTAAATCGTTCCACCATTCCATCAGATTGCGGGTGATAAGAAGTCGTTCTTGTTTTATGAGTACCCATAACTCGGCAAGTTTCCTGGAATATTTGAGACTCAAAATTCCTTCCTTGATCGCTGTGAATCTCTAAAGGTACTCCAAAACGACAGAAGACTTCATGAACTAGTTTATCTGCAACTGTTGAAGCTTCTTGATTTGGAATGGCGAAAACTTCTGGCCACTTAGTGAAGTAATCCATTACAACCATGAAATACTTGTTACCGCTTTCACTCTCCGGAAACGGCCCCGCCACGTCAATGGCTATTCTCTCCCATGGTGCACCAACATTGTACAACTTCAATGCACCTCTACTACGAGTCTGAGGTCCCTTTACAGCCGCACAACTTGTACATTTGCGACACCAGTCCTCGACATCGTTTCGACAGTGGACCCAGTAAAACCGTTCTCGGATCTTCAGTAGAGTTCGTTTAACTCCCAGATGGCCTCCTGAATAATCATTATGGTACAGCTGTAGAACATCCGGTACTTTAGCTTTAGGGACAACCATTTGTAAATGACAGCTATCTCCCCGAACATTTTCCCATTTACGGCACAGAACTCCATCCTGAAGCAGCAAGCTATCCCACTGGGCCCAATAGCTTTTAGTGATCGAACTCATCGCTGAGACGTCGCTCCACTTGGGCTTGGGAGCACTGGCCTTCATCCATTCCAGGATCGGCTTGATGTCCGGATCTTCCTGCTGTGCACGTTGTAAGCTGTCCTTCCACTCGTTGCTGAGGTGGTCTGCCCTGAGCATCCTCACGGATACCACTCCCTTACCTTGCCTACTACAATGGTTACCATCTTCAGGACAAGGTCTTCTTGACAATGCATCTGCGTTGCCAGGAGATTTCTCGCTGCGATGTTCGATCTCAAAGTCGTATTCCTGCTGCTGCTGGGCGGTGCTGTTAGCCGCACTTCCTTTCTGAGACCGTTCACCTTCCCTTCCTAGGGTGTGCTTAGGGCAGCTGGACCGAAGATGGCCCCTTTCCCCACCGCCATAGCACCTAGGGCTGTATCCTTTATTGTGGTCGCGAACCGTAACTGCTGTAACCTCCCTAGCGTGAGGTGAACGATGATCCTGTCGCCACCAGGCAGTGCCGTTAGCTGCACTACCTTCTCGAGATCGACCAACTCTCCTTCCCACGGTTCGCTTAGGGCAGCTGGATCGAAGATGGCCCTTTTCCCCACAGCCATAGCACCTAGGGCTATATCCCTTGTTGCGGTCGCGAACTATAGCTGCTGCAACCTCCCTGACGCGATGGGAACGGTGATCCTGCCGCACGGCTTCCACTTCCAGTGCATGGGCCAAGGCGTCCTTAAGCGTCTCGTGGTGCCCGAGCCTCACAGCAGCTCTGACTTCCAGGTCGCGGATGCCGTCGATGAATGTCTGCACCAGGTTCCCTTCAATGAGCGCAGGTACAGACCGGTATGCTTTTCGCACCAGCTTCTCCACTTCTAGGGCCCACTGCTGCAGGTTTTCGTTGATGCGCTGCACACGATCTTTAAGCTGCGCACGAAAGACGTGTTCCAGGTGAGCGTCGCCGTATCTCGCCTCCAATGCCTCAAGGAGTTGCTCATAAGTCACTTCCTCACCGAGAGCTTCCAGAACTGTCAAGGCCTGGTCGCGCAGGCCTAGTGTGAGAGCAGTCATGGCCTGATTTTTATTCCAGCCGTTCGCCTTCATAACAGCTTCGAACTGAATTTTGTAGGCTGACCAGGAAGAGGTACCGTCGAACGGTGGCACCTTGAACCCACGTAGCGAAGGTGTTGTAGCTACTGCGGGAGCTGTAGCTCCATCTCCAAGTTTGAGTTCGTCCAGTGATTTCTTCATGTCGGCCATCACGTTGTCAACCCGATGGTTCACATGGTTGATTCGGGTTTCATGTTCTTCGATTCGGGTTTCAGCTTCCGACAGACGGTTGTCGTGTTGAGCAACCCTGTCCTTCACCTGCCTTATCTCTTTCCCAAAGGTAGCGTGAAGGTCCTTCATGAGGAGCATCTGCTCTTCCGACCGACGAGCCTGTTCCGCCTGCTGATCTTCCAACCGACGGGCCTGTTCCTCCTGTCGGCGGGCCTGTTTCTCCTGTCGGCGGGCCTGTTCCTCCTGTCGGCGGGCCTGCTCCTCTTGTCCGCCCCGCAGCTGTTGCAGCATCACCATCAGAGCACCTAAGTCAGGTGCCACAGACGTAGAAGCTGCTGACGGACCGGCTTCCGTGGCCGGCGGCTGGCCCTCAGACATCTTCGGCGTTGCACCACCAAATCTCCTCTGGTCCGTCTCCTGCTGGCGTTGACTTCGGGTACGGACACCCTCCGTTTCCTCCTTAGGTAAAATTGGCATTATTTTATCCCACTTCTGACACCAATTGTTACGAGCTTAGGGTTCGTGACAATAAAAATTGCCGATAAAATTACCGAAATTAACACTTTAATTTACTTTATACAAATTAAAGTAAAAAACACTAATAATTAAACACACTAATTCACTTAATTTCACTCCGAAGCTTCGCTTGTGTCGCCGAGTTAAACTCTGTCTCGATCGCATCTTACGCCACCTATTTATTCAAATCAGCAAAACATCCGGAATGTTCAAGTAAACACGCGTAAGGTACCGAGAGCTCGAGTATAGATTTTCTAGAAACTTAGTTCCTCGGGTGGCGCTGTTGGTCGAGAGATCGGCGATGTCATTCTCTGCAAAGCCCCCCCCCCGCTCTCGCTCCTGACACTAGATGGCGCTAGTTGACTTATTCACATAACATTAACATCTCAGAAGTGGGATACCGCTGAAAAGGAACTAATGTAAGTAAAGAGTTTTAAAAGAATATATCTTTTTACCCTTTCTTAGTTAATTTATTAAGCATGGCTACGAAACTTTTCTTCCTCGATTTTGAGGAAATAATAGTCTGAATTTCAGTAATATTTTTCGTAAAACTGAAATATAATCAATTACGAAAATATGCAAATTATACCAGTTTTTTTTTTACTACTATAACGCTTTCAACTTAGGAAAGGATCATAATATATATGGTTGACCCAAATAAATAACTGTCTTGTCAGTCTACATAATATGTGGTATGTTATTAGTATTTAACTTTAGCTGAACATTTTTAAATGAAATATATCAAAGAAAGGAACACAAACGTCATTTTCACTATAATATGAACATTAATTGTTTTACGAATAAGTAGTTAGCTTCACTAAATTAAGTTATATTTTTTTTGTGTATTGAAACAATTATTTCTTTTTATTTCATGAGTCATCATGTCTAAACGGGTCGGCAATCATTCCCGAGAGCTGAGATCTCGTTCGCGAGATGAGCTACGAGAGACAAGATCATCAAGGTCCCGGCGTCGAGCCGATCGTGGCACGTTCAGCCGTGAGCGTTCTCGGTCGCTACGCAAGCCCAAGGAGAATAAATCCCGGCACCATCGCCACCAGCGGCGACGAAAGACTTCAAGCAGCAGTTCACCCGCGTCAATAGATGAACCAAGGTACAATGAAACAAAATTATTTGAAAAATTTATAGACGTTATGAAGGATTTCAAGAACGTAGGTGATCGTGATAAATTCCCTGTCTTTAATAACGTTATTCCTGAATTCGACCCGCTTTGTAAAGAACAATCAATAGACGCATGGATCCATAAGATTGAAGAGTGTGCCCAAATTTATAATTGGGATGAAAGACAAATTATACATTATTCCTTGCCTAAATTAAGTGGGGTAGCAAGAACGTGGTATCAGGGCTTACCTACTTTACTTTTTTCCTGGTCTGAATGGAAGTTCAAACTAAAGGAGTCTTTTCCTTCACGTGATAACTACGCAGAATTATTAACAGAGATGCTCAATAAGAGAGTTAGTTTTGGTGATTCGCTAGAACTTTACTATTATTCAAAAATGAACTTACTCAACCGTTGTGAGATATTTGGAAAAAGGGCCGTCGATTGTTTAATTGCTGGCATTGACGATAGGGGTATTAGATTAGGGGCACAAGGTGCAGAGTTTGGCGAACCTGAACAAGTGCTAAAATTTTTCAAATCTATTAAAACTGATCAAAATAAAAACTCCAATGATAAATTTTTATTAAAGGACAGAGAACGTCGATCAAATACTACGATACTTAACAATACACAACCTATTTCGAAACCTAACGCATCGCACAGGCCTAATTACAGTCAAATGTCATGCTTTAATTGTAAAGAGATAGGACATCCATTTTTCCGTTGTAATAAACCTAAGATTAGATGTAATAATTGTAATTTTTTGGGACATATAACCTCTGAGTGCCCTAGGGAGAATCGAGGTACCAAGGAAGGAAATCTAAAATCAGTTCTAGTAGTAGATAACACGGCAAATACGAGTAGTAAGTATAAGATTCCATTGAAAATTAATGGCCACCTCACGAATTGTCATGTCGATCTCGGCAGTGAGGGTACCTTGATCCACCTTAGTACAGCTCAAAACCTAGGACTAAACTGGCGGCAAGTTGAAGGTCCAGTGCTCAGGGGATTAGGAAATGTACCCTATAGACCATTAGGTAAAGCTCTAGTGACTATAGAGGTTCAGGGTGTCCAGGAGAATAATGTGGAAGCCCTTATTATAGATGATGCCTTAATTAATTGTCCTGTTCTCCTCGGACATAGTTTTACAGAGAGACCTAATTTACAAATAATAAAAACAGATACAGACATTATATTTAGAAGATTAGTAAATACGGATTGGCAAAAGTACCCTTTATTTTGTTCAACATCTTTAATAATACAGACTGCTGAAACAAAGTTAGTTCGTGTGAAAGGTAAAGACAAAAATTATAATGGCAAGGTTTATGTCAATGGCGGTATTAGGCGGTTAAACAATGGTGAAGCATATTATCTATTCCCCGGAGAATACAATTTGTGCGGAGGTTCTGGGGGGGTTCTTGTACAAAATATTGGAGATAAGGAGGTTAATTTTAAAACTGGTCAATTATTAACTCGGAGCATGGTAAATGGTAAGGTGGTAAATGGCGAAGCACTTTTGTGTAATCAGGTAGGAGTAAGTAATGCGCTTTTGTTAGACGATTCATCATTACAATGTGGTACACAACTAACCTCTGAACAGGAAAAAGAATTAAAAACACTTTTAAGAAAATATCATGAATGTTTTTCTTTTGGTTTAAAAGATTTGGGATTCACTAATGAGACCGAAATGGTGATCCAACTAGAAGATACTACTCCTGTTGTATATCGCCCATATAGACTACCACATCCAGAAAGACAAGTTGTACGCAAAATGGTTACAGAGATGTTGGAGAGCGGTATAATCAGGGAGTCAAATTCACCTTTTGCTAGTCCTATTGTGCTTGTAAACAAAAAGACTGGCGAAAAACGGTTTTGCGTTGACTATCGTGCGTTAAATAGGAAAACTAAACGAGAACATTACCCCTTGCCTAGAATCGAAGACCAGCTTGATTTATTGGCCGGAAGTTCCATCTATACGACTCTTGATTTAGCATCTGGATATTACCAGATACCGGTAGCCGAACATTCCAAAGATAAAACTGCCTTCGTTACTCCAGATGGTCAATACGAATTTAACAGAATGCCTTTCGGCCTTGTTAATGCTCCATCTGTTTTCCAACGAACTATGAATAAAATCCTTCAAAAGGCGTCCCTAAATTCCCGCGTGTTGGTCTACATGGACGATATTTTAATACCATCGAGTTCTTTCGACGAAGGTCTTTCTGTATTACAACAAGTTTTAGAGGCAATTAGCCAGAGTGGTCTTACATTGAAACTCAGTAAATGTAACTTCTTTTTTTGATAAAATCGAATATTTAGGATATGAAGTTAGTTCGGAGGGTGTAAAACCGAGTATCGCCAAAATACGCGCAATTTCTGCATTTCCTGTTCCACACAACGTGCATGATGTTAGGCGATTTTCGGGACTGGCGAGTTTCTTTCGCCGGTTCATTAGGGATTTCGCCCTAATAGCAAGACCTTTGACGGGATTGCTGAAAAAGGATGCTCATTGGAAATGGAGTGACAGCGAAATTCAAGCTTTTGAGATACTTAAAACAAAACTCACGGAAAGGCCAATTTTGTCTCTTTATAATCCGGGTCTGGAAACTCAACTTCATACAGACGCATGTAAATTCGGAATCGCTGGGATCCTGTTGCAGAGAGGTGATTCAGGATTGTTTAAACCAGTAGCTTATTATAGCCGACAAACTTCGGTAGACGAACAAAAACTTCATTCTTATGAGCTAGAAACCTTGGCAGTAATAGCATCATTGAATAAATTTAGAGTTTATTTATTAGGGCGAAAATTTAAAATTGTAACCGACTGCAATGCTTTACGAAGCACTTTGACAAAAAGAGACCTAGTACCACGGATCGCCAGATGGTGGATCCAGTTTATGGAGTTCGATTGTGAAATAGAGTATCGGCCTGGGGAAAGGATGGCACATGTGGACGCATTAAGTAGGGGAGCAGTAGAAAGTACTGGAAATAATGAGCGGGCCCTAGACGTTCTTAATGTTGGTACAGAAGATTGGTTAATTACAATTCAGCAAAATGACGATGAAATTAAACGTATTGCGTGTGTCCTTCAAAGTCCAGTGACGAAAGAAGTAACGGATATTTTTAAGAATTTTAAGTTGAAAAACGGGCGAGTATACAAAGTTATGAATGATAACACTTTGAAATGGGTGGTACCCAAAGGGGCTAGGTGGCAAATCCTTAAAAGCAACCATGACGATATTGGTCACTTTGGGTACGACAAAACACTTTCTCGTATCAAGGAATCATATTGGTTTCCCAAAATGCGTCGGTTTATAAAAAAGTACGTTGCAGCTTGTATGAAATGTGCTCATCATAAAGTACCCGGTGGAGCGAAAGCGGGAGAACTCCATCCAATTCCAAAGATTGATAAACCGTTCCATACGATCCATGCGGACCATTTGGGCCCTTTTATAAGAACAAAACGCGGAAATACATACATTCTTGTAATCGTAGATGCATTTACAAAATATATAAACCTCACACCAGTTCGAAACACTAAATCTACCACTTCAATTAGAGTATTTCGCGAGCATATCAGCTATTTTGGAACACCGTTTAGGCTTATTACAGATCAAGGTACTAGTTTTACTAGCATTAAATTTAAATCATATATCAAATCTTGTGGAATAAAACACGTGTATAATGCTGTGGCAACGCCACGTGCCAACAGCCAAGTTGAGCGCTATAATCGTTCTATTCTAGCAGCTCTCGCAACAATAAATCACGATAAACCAAACGGTATTTGGGACGAACATCTGCCCGACATTCAGCTTGGGCTCAACACAACTATACACGCAACTACAAAAAAGACTCCAACTGAACTTCTATTTGGGTATAAAGTAACGAACCCAAGTCAAGGCATATTAAACGAAGTTATTTTTGAAATAGCACCCGATACCACAGCTAATAATTTAAATGAAATTAGAGCCGAAGCTAATGAACTTATTAAAAATCAACAAAATAAAGATAAAGAAAGATATGATAAACATAGAAATACCGGGGTTAGATTTAATAAAGGAGATTTAGTAAGAGTAATTAAAGCAGTTACTGGTGTAGAAGGGCAATCAAAAAAACTTGAGCCGAAATGTCAAGGGCCTTATAGGATAAAAAAAGTATTACCAAATGACCGTTTCATAATCGAGGACACTCCCCTATCAAGAAAGGGGAGGCGTTACGAGGCTGTTGTGGCCATTGATAGAATTTTTCCTTGGATCATGTTTAATCATAATGCGTCTACTGATTGTGATGAGAATTCAAGTAATAACAATAGCGATAGTGATGATGAATTAAAATAACAGACTGATTGTTGTATGAGATAAGTTTTAAGTTATGAGTGAGGGTCGAAATCCCTAGCCAAGGTCTTCGGCTGGAGTTGCAATGCCCACTCTTGTGTCTGCAATCGATGACATGGATTGTCTGCTCAAGTGTGAGGGGTCGTTATCCCCTGACTAAGGTAATGTGTCGGTATGCACTCCCACTCGTTTGAATCTGTAAAAATACTGAATGTTAGATTTAGGTTAGGAGTGAGGGTCGTAATCCCTAGCCAAGGTCTTCGGCTGGAGTAGCAATACCCACTCTTGTGTCTGCAATCGATGACATGGATTGTCTGCTCAAGTGTGAGGGGTCGTTATCCCCTGACTAAGGTAATGTGTCGGTATGCACTCCCACTCGTTTGAATCTGTAAAAATACTGAATGTTAGATTTAGGTTAGGAGTGAGGGTCGTAATCCCTAGCCAAGGTCTTCGGCTGGAGTAGCAATACCCACTCTTGTGTCTGCAATCGATGACATGGATTGTCTGCTCAAGTGTGAGGGGTCGTTATCCCCTGACTAAGGTAATGTGTCGGTATGCACTCCCACTCGTTTGAATCTGTAAAAATACTGAATTTTAGATTTAGGTTAGGAGTGAGGGTCGTAATCCCTAGCCAAGGTCTTCGGCTGGAGTAGCAATACCCACTCTTGTGTCTGCAATCGATGACATGGATTGTCTGCTCAAGTGTGAGGGGTCGTTATCCCCTGACTAAGGTAATGTGTCGGTATGCACTCCCACTCGTTATTAAACGTATATAAGATAATTTATATAAGTTGAAAGATGAAATGTAAACAAAACAAAAGTTAATTGCATAATTGATTTAAATTATAATGAACCTATCCTTAACTATAAGAAATGTATTTAGCTTTTAAGAGCCTTAGAAACTATTACTTCTGGTTTTATGTTACAATAAATTATATTTTAGGATTTAATACTAAATGTAACTAGCGTATTAAATAAACTAATTATAAGGATCCAAATATGGTTGAATATTAATGTGATTTGATGATTGTCTTCACTACCGTATATTTCAGCTTCTTAAATCAACATATGATAATAATAATAATAAATAGATTAACTTATAATTTATATAATTTTTGTATATTATATCTAAATTTATGATTATATATGATTATGAACTAACTGAATTACCTAATTGTTAATGTAGACATGAAATCGCAACGAGGGACTCGTTGATAAACGGATGGCCGAGTTGTTGACATTTTGTATATTTTCCGATAACATCCGGTTGGTAAATACTCTGTTTTGTTATTGACTATGGATTTGACTTTTGCGGAAGTCAAATCCAAATCCTATTTTATTCTTGCTATAAATGCTGTAAGGGTAGACAGTGAAGAGGTCATTCGTAGATCAACAGTCGTAACGCATAGACGTGTATTGTGGAATCTATGTAAAAGATACTAGATTAGTGAAGTGTTCACTATGGTTGTGATAAATTGTTTCGGTGTGTGATAATAAGTGAATACATGTATTGTAAAGGCTAATGCCACATGAAATATACAGTTGTTAAAAACAAGCATTTAATTTGATGTACCGCCATTCCTGTGCAAAAGTTCGTCGATATTAACACATGTTACAACAAAAAGTAAATGTGTCTTTGTTGTTTAACCAACAGAGTCCGAGAGCGCGTGTTGCGTGTTCAGTTTTAAAATTAAAAATTAAATTTTCTTCTTTAATCTGACCTTTACCTAAGCTACAGAGCAGTTCGTTGTTATTCGACGCCCATTTTCTCAAAGTGAACGTCAAAGTGGCGTCGGGAAACATTTTTTGGTCCTTCGAGTGAAAAATAAACATTTTGGGTCCTTCAACAAGTGTATTGAACTACCGTGTATTTTTTAAAGACAGTGACGTAACAGTGAGAACTAGCGAACTTTTGTAAACTCAAACATAACATCCACAACATTTGGCTTGGCAAAGCAGCAGCTTGTCTTTTTCGACGCCCATTTTCTCAAAGTGAACCTCACCAATTGTAATAATTTGTTTAAGTCGTTAACCAACTTTCTGCCTTGCTGAATGTTGTGGGCTCCATGGACGAGATCGTCCATATAAAAAGCCTCTTGTAAAGCCGTTGATGCCTCCGGGTAGGCGGCCTGTTCGTCTTCTGCTAGCTGTTTTAACGTCATCATTGCTAAAATGGTGCCGCCTTTGTGCCATATTAACGGTGGTAAATTGATAAGATTGCAAAGGTTGTTCTGGTGATCCTCTCCAAATAATGTTTTGATAACGTTGGTCCTTTTCATTCACGATGATCTGCCGATGCATTTTCTCAATGTCAATAATAAACATTGTAAATCTTGTTGTAAATTAGGCCCTTTATACGACTATACCCACTCGAAGTTTTTGCTGATGTGTTAAAAACGACACGGAGGCTTGTGGTCATTGACTCGGCACGCGCTACACCGTGGTGAAGTAGATAACACTCCGGCATCGTATGACCGTCCGATTGTTTCATATGATTCAATTGTTCATAGTCTTTAATAAAGGCTTTATATTTTTCCGCGAAATTATCATGTTTTACAAGTTTTCTTTCTAAATTCTGAAACTGTGCAATTGCCATTGACTTCGTTGATCCCAATTTTGTTTTGATTTCTGGTTTTAAGGGAAAACGGACCTCATAACGACCATTTTCATGACGTTTCGTAGTTGATGTATAGTATTGTATATGTTACGGCTAAAGGTAGGTGTGAACATACACTTAAGATTAGCTGGCTAAACCTAGGTTTATCGTCGACGAGGTGTTAATGTTAGTTTCTTCTATCTTTAGCCGGCTACACTTAAGTGTAACTGCAGGCCCTCGGCTAAAATGTAAAAGGAAATGGAAAAGGAAACAATGTAATAATGTTTACTTTTTGACACGAAAACTTTTATTAAAAAATAATCACTCTCATTACACATTGGGGTGTAAGGGGCTCCGCTAAGATCTTGGAGCCCAAGCCAACCCCGCCTGCACGTGGCGCACCTGCTGGACAACGGAAAGGGCTCTGGCGATGCCACTCCCCTGGGATTCGTCCTAGGGGTTCGGGGGTCAGACGGCAGTCGCCCCGGTAATTGGCACTAAGCCACTCAAAAATGGAAAGTAAAAGAAAGAGATATACGTTAAGGAATAGGGCGTCGCCGCATAACGACGCGCATGGGGATCGCCTTAACCCTGCGACAAGTATGCGAGTGCTACCGGGCCTCAAGCGAGCCCGGCTAAAGACTTTAGCACTACTAACTAGTAACTACGAAGATTCGCTTTGCAAACTGGAACATTGGCACGCTTACGGGTCGCTCCACAGAACTTGCGGCCATACTTGCGGCCGTAAAGTGGCAGTGGCGTTCCTGCAGGAGACACGGTGGAAGGCCAACAGGAGCCCGAATATTGGGCACGGCTACAAGCTGATCTATACAGGCTCTTCTGGTGGGGCGAACGGTGTGGCAGTGGTGCTCGCCGAGCATTTCCACGATATCGTTTTTTTTTTATAGAAGAGGGGGCAAACGAGCATGCGGCTCACCTGATGTTAAGTGATTACCGCCGCCCAAGATCAACCGCAACACCAGGGGAATTGCAGGTGCGTTGCCGGCCCTTTAGAAAGGAGTAAGCTCTTTTCTTGAAGGTCCCCAGGTCGTATCGGTCCGGAAAAATCGCCGGTAGTAAACTATTCCACAGAGAGGTTGTACGCGGAAGAAAACTCCTTTTGTAACGCGTCTTGGAAGTTAGACACATATGCGACCGACTTATGGTAGTAAGGTTGCTTATTGAGGGGGTCGTGACCCACTTAATAAGTGCCTACGCCCCACAGGTCGGCTGCAGCGACGCGGATAAGACGCTGTTTTGGGATCGGCTCGGAGATGTACTATGCGGCATACCGTTGTCCCACAATGTCGTTTTGGGTGGCGACCTAAACGATCATGTGGGCGAGGAGCAGGGGGAGTATGAACGTGTCCACGGCGGCTATGGTTACGGCCGAAGAAACGCAGAGGGGGAAACCATTCTCAGAAACTGCACTGCAGCTGACCTGGCCGTGGTGAACACGTTCTTCAAAAAGAAAACCGAGCACCTGATTACCTACAGGAGCGGTCGGAACCATGACGCCATTCAAATCGACTATCTACTGACCAGGAGAAGTCATATCAGTCGCGTGGCCAACTGTAAGGTCATACCCGGTGAGTGTCTCACTGCCCAACATCGACTTCTTGTCATGGACCACTGCGTAAAACCCGAACCCCAAAGCAGCGCCAGATATTACTCGCTGCTGCAGCGTCAACGGCCCTAATGGCGATCTCCTGTACGATGATCGTGCGGCGAAGAGAGATGGCGCTCTTATTTCCACGTTTTGCTGAATACTCAGCACCGGGAAGTGCACCCTCCCGAACAACTCCCGAACCAGGGACTGGTGCCACCGATTACACCTGACGAGGTCCTCGCATCTCTTCGTCACATGGAGAATCGGAAAGCTGTCGGACCGGACGAGGTGCCAATTGAAGCGTGGAAAGCGCATGGCTCGTGGTGTGTGCATTCTTACTAACCTTTATAATAGGATCCTGAGCGACCGAATAATGCCCGATCAACGCCGGTCCACAAGGGTAAAGGGTCCGTTCAGGACTGCGGTAATTACCGCGGTATAAAGGTGACGTCACACACCATGAAGCTCTTCGAGCGCATCCAACAGGAGTGTACAGTATCGGACTCCCAGTACGGCTTCCCACCGGGACGCGGTACCATGGACCCTATATTCGCGCTAAGGATCCTCATGGAGAAGTACAGGGAAAAGAATATGCCTCCGCATTTTTTATTCCTAGACCTGCATGACCTTTGACTGTGTTCCTAGGGAGATGATCTGGTGGGCGGTGCGGTCGAAGTTGGTACCAGAGACCTACGTGGAAATCGTACGTGACATGTACCGCAACTATATAATTATCAAATCGCATGTAAAAAAGGCAAACATATGGAACTATGTGTTTATACAATTAAAATTCAATCTGTTTAATAATAATATTACATCTGACTTGGATAAAAATAAACCCAACTGTACTCTGATTGACGATGTGTCGCAATGCTCACAACTTTTGCAATGTCGTGATAGTTCTGAAACTTTTTGCATCCTTACTGCAAATATACGGAGTATAAACCGCAACTTTGATCTGCTATTGGCTTTTTTATCGGCACTTGATAAAACAATGGATATGATAGTTTTAACCGAATGCTGGTCAAGAAAGGATATCCCTCCCCCAAATATAACCGATTACAATGTACATTACTCTAAAAAGCTTTTAAATCAGAATGATGGCATAGTGGTATATGTTCGTAAGGTCTTTACAGTTAACGCCTCTGAACCGGACTTAATTGAGGGAAACTGCCTTATACTTGAAGTAGATAGGTTTTCGGTTATTTGTTCATATCGACCACCCTGTTACGCAAACCCTCGACAATATCTACAATCCTTAGATAGCTTATTACAAAAATCCTCTAACAGGCACATCATTCTTACAGGCGATATAAACATTAATACGATGCCTTTCAACATTCATAATAATCAATTAAATGAATATCTGTGCATATTAGCTACTCATGGTTTAGAACAAGGTGTTACACATCCAACGAGGCTCAACAACTGTCTCGATCACTTTATGATAAAGACGACTGAAAAATGGCAAACCATGGTTTTTCCACCATTAACTGATCACAGTCCTATCCTATTACAAATAAAAAACGCCCGACTGCCAAAAATAAAAAGCACACACACAAAACAGGTACTAGACTACGCCCGGGCAATAAATAATCTAAGTGCCATGGACTGGTCACATTATTTTAAGTTGCGTGATGTAAACCAAACTGCGGAACATCTTGTCAATATTGTTACGAATATCATTAACGAGTGCACTAGCACTAAGTACATACCCAAAAAGAAAGCACCTCTTAAGCCTTGGATCACGATAGGCGTTGTAAGATCAATTCGTAAAAGAGATAAGTTGCATAAAAGGGCCAAAGTACGACCAAACGAAGACACTATTAACACATATAAAAAATATAGGAACACTTGCAATAAAATATTAAAATCTTTGAAGCAGCAGTATTATCAAAAGGAACTACTAAAAAGTGAAAATAATATCAAAAAAACCTGGAATATAATAAAGGACATATGTAATATGAAAACTAAAAACGATGTGCCTCCAGAGTTGCTTAAGATTGGGAGCACTACAAAGGAATCGTTAAACAAGATCAACACATACTTCACAACCATTGGTAAAAGTCTGGCGGACGTCATCCTACAGAAACTAAATAAAACGGAGCTTGAATTAGCAAGGCAAGCGTCTGTACAATCAAACTCTCAGCTTCAATCTATGTCTTTCGCACCCACAGACCCATATGAAATTAATAAAATAATAAATAAACTAAAATCTGACAGTGCACCAGGTCATGACGGCATTCCCACTAGGTTTGTCAAATTAGCAAAAAAGTACCTTGTATATCCAATTGCACATCTTTGTAATCTTAGCTTAGAACAGGGAATATTTCCCGATTTATTTAAAACGGCTATCGTGTCTCCAATTTTTAAAATGGGGGACAAACAAGATGTCTCGAACTATAGACCGATTTCTATGCTGTCTACCATGTCAAAAATTGTGGAAGGGTTGATCAACCGTAGGTTGATTATTTATTTAGAGAAAAACAAACTATTAACTGATTATCAGTATGGGTTTCGCAAAGGAAGGTCAACGGATGACGCCTTATTGAAGTTGACATCTTTAATTCACTATTATGTTGATAGAGGAGAGAAGGTCATTGGTGTTTTTCTTGACCTAAAGAAAGCTTTTGACACAGTATCAATTCCGATACTGTTGTCTAAACTAGAGGGCTTGGGCATCCGCGGTCATGTACACCAGTGGTTCCATAGTTACTTGGCAGGCAGACAGCAATACGTTAGAGTAAATAAAGACCTAAGTGACGCCTCAACTTGTGAATTCGGTATTCCACAGGGCAGTACATTAGGCCCGACTCTCTTCTTGGCGTATATTAATAGTCTTCCAAACGCATTAACATCTAATACGGAGGTGCTAATATTTGCTGATGACACCGTCTTACTATTTCATGGGCAGAGTTGGAAACAAGTACAAACTTTTGCAGAAACCTGTTTTAAGAATGTCTCAGCTTGGTTAGAGAATAACTTACTCACACTAAATATTTCAAAGACCAAATACCTCTGCTTCTCGAGGTCTGCAACTTCAGGTCCAGCTCAAGACTTTAAAATCACACTACATTCTTTACCATGTAATGGAAAGCTTACTAGCCAATGCAATTGCAGCACATTAACTAGAGCCAGATGTATTAGATACCTAGGTATTCAAATAGATGATAATTTGAGCTGGAAAGAACAAATCATTAGCATCTGTTCTCGGGTTAGAAGACTTATATATGTATTTAGACAACTAAGAACAGTCGCTAGTAAAAAAATTCTTATTCAGACTTATAAAGCGCTCTGCCAAAGTATCATTAATTATTGTGTGACGACGTGGGGTAGCGCACCAAAAACAACAATGATTCAACTGGAACGTGCGCAAAGAGCAATTTTAAAAGTACTAATGCACCTACCGTACCGGCATCCTACTAATAAAATCTACAACGAGACTCAGGTACTCTCAGTTCGCAAGTTGTTTATAATTCAAGCTCTCCTGAGATACCACCGTGTAACTGCCTACTCACTACCACGAACCAGTAAAAGAAGATTTCGGTGCCCTATACCCACTACCAAAACCACCTTTATGCAAAGACACTACAATTTCATTGCACCATACATATATAATAAAATTCCCACCGAAAATATTATTAGCCTTATAACTCTAAGCACCAATAGATTTAAAAAATATGTACTGAAATGGTTGCAAAATCTTGACTATGTCCAAACTGAAAATCTTCTTACAATACCTAAATAAAATACAATCATTAAAACACGCACAGACACAATCACAATCACACACACACACACACACACGCGCGCGCACACCCACACACGCGCACACACACACACACACACACACACACACACACACACAAACACACACACACAAACACACACACACACACAAACACACACACACACGCGCGCGCGCGCGCGCACACACACACACGCACACACGCACACTCTTCCACACATACGCACAACAACAATAAACAACACATTAAACAGTATGTAACAGTAACGGCTATAAACTAACATTAATTAAAGAATAATAAATTGTCTTATGTACTTGCCGAATATAGACCTAGAACTAAGAATTAGGGAAGGCACTGTTTCCTGAGATACAGGTGATAACCTAGTTCAGGAGACAGAGCTCCTTTGTATTTAGACATATTTGGTTGGTTGCTAATAGGTATGTAATCAACTTTCATATTATAAACATAAAAAAGGAGCTATCAAATAAACCGCAACTCTGATTCAATAGTCAGGACCGCTGTTGGTGATACCACCCTCTTCCCCATAAACGTAGGCGTGCATCAGGGCTCCGTCTTAAGCCCCTATCTCTTCAGTGTGATATTAGACGAACTGTCAGCCAGCGTACAGAAACTACCGCAGCCTTGGCTGCTTATGTACGCTGATGATATGGCACTGGTAGATGGGTACAAAGGACGGCTCAACAGACGCGTGCACGCATGGAGGGAGGCGCTTGAGAACGGCGGGCTGAAGCTAAACGTGGAGAAGACGGAGTATATGGCCTGCAACAGCACAGATCTGACGTCTTTCCGTATAGGCGACGACATAGTCGAGCGCACGGACAACTTCTTTTTAATTTTATTTATTTCTAATCACTTGAAAATAGTTCTATTTTATGTGGTTTTAAGTATATATTTATACTTCTAATAGAAAATAATAGATATTTGCAGTAAAAAAAAATCAAGAAATTACAACTTTTTAAGCTCTTCAAATAAGAAAATTAAAGCATTTATAAAAAAAGTAAGCAGATATGATTATTGTAGACAATATGTAAATAAATGTGATCTGAATACTTTTCTTGATATTGTTATAGTTTGTACATAGCAGAGGCTTTAATAAGACCTTTTACGCATGTAACCTGAACAAAGGCATGTTTAACGCCTAATAGAGCTATTAATTTAAACACCAAAATAAAATTAAAAAACAGTTCCGAAAATATCAAATCCTGCACTTTAAATAAATGTAAAATATGTTTCACTTTTTCTTTTTTAAATACTATAAAAAACATTTGTTTTGCTGTAAATTTTGCGAGAACACCAAATTTTACAAGACTGGGGCCTTAAAGTTATCTATCACTTCTTGTAGGTCTTCTTCCGTTGTTAAATGATTTGTTACTTCATGAGGCCAATACGATGACTTTAAACCCACTTTTATTTCACTTCCAAACATCGCTTTGTAGGGTGTTCTCTTGATACCGTCGTGATAGGCGGAATTTTTCTTTAATTGTACAAATTTAAGACCCTCCGACCATTTTGAAGATTTTTCATCACTCATCCACGTCATCAAGATGTTTTGAATATCTTGGCCGTCACATTCAACACTGCCTTGCGATTGGCTATGCCGAGGTTTGCCGTGTACCATCTTCAAGCCTGATCACTTACTGCATAATTCTGCTATAACGCTGTTCGCAAACTCGCGCCCATTATCGGATTGTAGAATTGATGGTAACATATACAATGCTGTTCTTCTAAGAATAACTCTGAATGTTCTGTTATTTATTCTATTTCCCAAAATTTCTGAATGTTTTCAATGTCATTTGTGATAACATTATGTACATTGAAATATTTTAACTAGAGATGGGCCGAAATTCGGTTCACATTCGGTTCAACCGAATTTCGACAGCTGGAACCGAACTTCGGCATTCGGCCGAAATTCGGTTCAGATGCCGAAATTCGGTACAAGAAAAATAATACCTACTTGCACTTATTTTAACTGAAATATAAGGTGCTTCTAAATTACAATATGCCATGGCTGCAACTGGTGGTTCTACTATGATACTGAACCACTTTCCTCAAGGAACCCATAGTCAATTCTCAAAAAAAATTGCACTTTGTATGGAAATCGGTCAGCTGATTGGCTAAGTCTCCATATAAACAACCGTGGCATATATTTTAAGAGCACCTTATATAACAACATTAGATACTATAAAATAAAAGATATTATTTTTACTCACTCATGGTCAATTATTTATTTATTTATTTAGGAACATTGTAAATGTAAACCTTATATTAAATCAGTTCTTATCTTATTATTAATCTTAATCTTAGTTCTTAACCTTATTTATTTATTTATTCTTTTTTGTACACCACAATACAGAAACATCAAGTACAGTTAAAAACTAATTAATCTTAGTTAATTAGCTATTAATCTTAGAGATCCCTGCCTAATTGTTAATTAGACATACTATTACAAAAATGAAATAAACTTTGCATTCTCCTAGTAAACATCTGGATAGAAGTCCGTAAATTAAATAAAAAAATAACGTTTTTAATTCAACATTCATTAACCTCAAGTGTTTTTATGGTGCAAAAACACCAACGACTCTGCTTTATCTGGCAGAAGTTTGTTACGTTTTTTTTCGTATATGTTTTCTGCCTCCGAAAAAAGTCGCCCAGAAAATCCAGAGCTTCCGGGACACGATAAGTATATTCGAGCCAAACAATTCATATTAGGGAACTTGTCTTTATTCTCAGCCCACCAGCCATATGGACATAGGTCTTTGAGTAGCAGAACTTCACTGAGATATCTGTCTAGCTCTGACGCAATCGGACTTTTGGTTTCTTCTACATCTATCGGTAACTTTACTGCTGCTAATGATTTCTTATATTTACGCGAACACTACACATTGAAATGATACTAGTTTTTACGGAATTTATCGCGTATATTTAACTTTTTAATACCCGACGTTTCGAGAGCTTTACAGCACCCATGGTCACGGGAAGGACTGAGATGTTCAACGTCCAGATGTCATAGTTAACCGCGGTTACCATAGATTAAAATTTAACTTTTGTTCCGATCTACACAGTATGAACTTATGGTATCATGAAGTCTTGCAGTTGTATGCTTGGGTTGGGATTTAATTTTATTTATTATAGGATCCCAAGCAGATGGTAGCACCCAGCCATCTTCTCTATTGAAATTAGGATGTTTTTTGATTTCAATAGCCTCGCGAATCATCCTTGGAAGGAATCGGTGTTCTTTAGCGAGGATTTGTGGTCTATCAAATCTGATGTAGTGACGGGGGCAATCCTGTACATGTTCACAGACTGCAGACTTCCCGAAGCGTCGATTCTTCACATCAGCTATATGTTCTTTGACTTTAATTGATCTTTTAGTTTGTCCTATGTAGGAGAGACCATATTCACAATCAAGCTTGTACACTCCTGCATCTTGCAGAGGGACGTTACACTTGACTGATGGTAAAAACTGACCAATCTTCTTCGGCGGCTTGAAGTATGTTTTGATGGAAGCGCGCTTCAAGATGTAGCCAATCTTGTCAGTGACTCCTCTAACATACGGCAGTACAGCAGGTACACGCTCGACTGTGGCCGGCTTCACTCGTTCAATGTGACGTAGGCGCGGGACCCGAAGCTTGTTGTCATGCAAAACTTGCTTGACGTGTTGGAGCTCGGCAGCCAGGTGTTTACTGTCACAGATCCCTCGTGCTCTCTGAAACAAAGATTTACCCACGGTAGCTAACTGTGAAGGATGGTGGTGAGAATCACCGTTTAAATATCTATCTGTATGGGTCTTTTTTCTATACACAGTATGGCTCAAGGTGTTATCAGGATTCCGAATTACTAACACATCTAGAAAAGCTAAGGAATTGTTTGCCTCTAACTCCATTGTGAACCGAATTTTCGAATTTATAGAGTTAAGATGGTCTAAAAATGCAGTTACTTTATCTAAAGGTAGAATTGTGAAAGTGTCGTCTACGTACCGCTTGTAGAATCTTGGATTTATGGGAGAACTAAGCAGGGCTTTCTCCTCAAAGTCTTCCATGAATATGTCGGCGACAATGGGAGATACAGGTGAGCCCATCGCCACACCATCTACTTGCTTGTAGAACTCCTCCTTCCACAATAAGTAGCCAGATGTAAGGCAGTGTCTGAGTAATACTGCATATTCTACGGGCATGTTGTTTTCTTCCAGCCTTCTAGTTACAATTGAGATGCAGTCTTCAACAGGTAAGCATGTAAACAATGACTGCACATCAAAACTGACCATAGTTTCATTGTCTGCCAGACGCAGGTCTTTAATCTCGCTGACAAAATGGTAGGAATCCTTTATGTGTGCTCCTGTGTGTCCCCAGAGCGGTGAGAGTATTTTCGCTAAGTGTTGAGCCAATCTGTAAGTTGGTGAATCGATTTGGCTCACTATGGGACGTAATGGAGCATTGGGCTTGTGTATTTTTGGTAACCCATACAACTTTGGTGATTTGGCGCACGTAGGTATTATCCATTTTACGTCCAGATTTAATTTTTCGGAGTGTTTCTTTATGATGTCACTAGTTGTTTTTAGTGTGCTATTTGTTGGGTCGTTTTTAACCTTTTTATAAGTACTTACATCCGACAAAAGTTCTTGTATTTTAGAATCATAATATAAGCTCTCGAAACGTCGGGTATTAAAAAGTTAAATATACGCGATAAATTCCGTAAAAACTAGTATTATTTCAATTTACTGCTGCTAGTTCCTCGTAGCAGCTCCAGAACGTTCTGTGTGTGATTTCACAATTGGATGATGACGTGGATCTCTGTGCTACCTGAACAACTTCTTCATCACTGCTTGACCCAATATCCTCGCTCCTTCTTACAAATTCCGCCAAAATAGTTCTAGAATAGTGTAGAATACTTCTGATCATTGGTACATTATCTGGTGTAAAAAAATCATTTTGTAGCGTGGGTCTAGCATTGTTGCTAGTTTTGTCATCTTCAATCCCCTGATAACGTCTATCCAGTCCTGCTTTTAGTGACGAACGCATTGTGTTTATATTAGAACAAGCCACTTTAACTTCTTCTTTGATCAAATACTTCGAAAGAATCGTCAAGTTATGAATGACTTCTGATATACAGGAGTAGGAAGAGCTCATTTTTTTGTGATTTCTTCGAAAGGTTGAAGTAAAGCAAGACATTCTTTCAGAAGATCCCATTGTCTCTCTGTCACATTTTGAAAATTTATTGTGTTACTGTTGTCAGATATGTACAACGAAATCGCTCTCTTTTGCTCCAGTAACCTTTCAACCATATAAAAAGTGCTATTCCAGCGGGTGCTGACGTTTTGAATAAGTTTGTGCTTGGGTACATTGAGCTCAGTCTGTATCAGCTGCAATTTTTCTTGAGCCGGTTGTGAGTGATTGAAATGAGTCACTATACGACGCCCTGCCGCTATTGCTTCATTAACACTTTCCTGCGCGTCTAAAGCACCGTGAATTGCTCGTTGCAAAGCATGAATGAAGCACGTTTTTCCTTCAAAACGACTGTCATTTACGGCTTTCACAATGTTGCGGCCGTTATCAGTGACGATAACATGTATTTTGTCTGAGATGTTCCATGACTCGGCTATTTCTTCTAGAGCACACCGGATATTTATTATGCGCTGTATGCTGCTCTGAAAACGATTTCATTTTCAGCATCCTATGTTGCAGTACAAAATTGTTGCCAAGCCAGTGAACAGTAAAACTTAAAAAACACATAATATTGATGCACATCCACTTGTAACTGAAATCGTTTTAGCTTCGGATAGTTGGTTGAAAACCTTCTTTTTTAATTGTTCATACATTTCAACCATCCCTATTTCAGTAATGTATTTTCGACTGGCCATCTGATATTTTGGTTTTAACATGGCTAGCAACCGATTAAATCCGGCATCTTCTACATTAGATGTAGGTTGATTATCCACACATATCATTTCTGCTATGGCTTTGTGAATTTGTTTAACCCTTGGATCATCTATTTTCCACTTACTTTCAAATGTGCCCTCAATGGTCGCTTGACGTAATGATGACTCCGCTGCGGACAACTCTTCAGCAGTATTCGACGATGAAGGTCTTACTAAAGGAAGGATTGGATTTGGCGAATGAATTGGATGTTGTAATTGTGTGTATTCTCGATCATGCTTCACACGAAGGTGGTTGATCAATGCAGAAGTAGACGCTGAACGTCCACTACCACCACGAGATATCAGCGAATCACATAGGATACATTTCACTTTATTTGGTTGATCAGTTTCTGTATAAAATGTCCAAACACTTGATTTTTTCCTTACATTCATTTTTGGAAATAAGCCAGTAACAAAACTTATCACTTAAAACCTCGTCAATCCAATTAAAACAATTATTTTGATGTGTTAATTACAATCGCACGCGAAACGCGCCGATGTCGTGACGTATTTGATAATGACCGGCCGGCACGGGGTACGCGGAGGGAGCGCGGTGTGCGGGTGGGGTATTTGAAGTAAATGCGTAAACAAGTCACGACGCGTCGCTCTCGAGAAAGCGCGCGAAAATGAATCGAACTTTGGCCGAACATTTCATTTGAACCGAATGTTCGGCCGAAGTTCGGATTCGGTTCAAATCACAACAACCACGCTAGCTGCGTTTATTGTGCGATAGGCTGTGATGAATCTCTCTTTGAAATGCCACATAACATGATCATAGAATAAATAGGGTAGTAATAGTAAGTCCACGGGACGACAAGTTTATGTTTTCTATAAATAACCATGAAGGCTTTGCGAACGATTGGTTTGGCAAATGTTTAATTAAGTTATTCATTATATAAACATTAGTGTTGAAAGAATAGTCATTAAACATGGATATATACGTAATATTTAACATGCCCTTACAAATGTTTTCCTTTTCCCCGACGCCATATATGTATAACTTCCTTGCAGTGCTGTCTTTTCAGGCCTAAGGTTTGTGCGGCATTTTCAGAGATAAGCGAAATTTGAGATCCCTGATTTATCAAAGCTGTTTTGATTTGAAAGGTTCCATCCAACACCATAACTTTCACCAAAGCTGTCTATACTAAAATTTCTGCTCCTAAATTATTTTATGACACGTGCGAAGTGTTTGTCATGGACTCATTAGGTTTTTTCGCAACCTGTGCACCGGATATGGACTTAGTACACGCGTCATGTAACAGAGTATTATGTTTCTGCAAGCATTTGCGGCACCGCTGTATTGAAATACTAAATAAACAATTTATGAAAAGTTTAAATGTTTTTGTAGTTTTCAATTTAATTCCATTTGAAATATTTAAAAATGTTTTGCAATTGTAAATGCCATGATCATCATTACAAAGAGGACATTTTATTCCAGTAACGTTATATGATTATATGATTTCTAGTATGACGCGTGTCGCCGCTATGTGTTGACGTTGATGAACATCATATTATTAGCAGAAAGCCATTGAAATAAAAGAATAAATTAAGATTTGGATCGGTTACATTTTAATTACCTCCTTAACACACCACTTTCATGTTTAATTACTATACCTTTATGCTATTCACAAGTATTCTAGTTCTAGTACTCTCTTCAATAAACAATATACTTAACATTTTACTCTCTCTTTTGCAAAAAGCGCACCCATAAACCGTCGACACCCTGTCTCCGCCATTAACTACCGAACACTCTTACTTCTATCGGACTATCGGAGCCATTCCCAGTCTTGTATCCCCTCTTTTGTTAACCCACGCGGAAATGTCTATTCCCTTCATAATCTCTATTACTAAGCAATGTTGCCATATTATACGTTCGCATATTGACCATTTCCGCAAATATTAAAACGGACACATTTTAAACATGAAAAAAAGTAGATTCTTATTATAGAATCATTCGGAAACAAAGACAAATTTTAATAATGTAATATAAATACGATAGTATTGCTAACAGACGGCCGTCCTGTTAACGAAATGTCTCTATTTCGATCCGGCCATTCGATTAACTTGCAACACTAATCCCTATGCAATTGTATACAATCTGACAAATAGTTATTCCTCAACAAAAATCATATAGGTTAATTCTTATATAATATAATGCTCAAATGTAATTAAGTATTACAATCGATGTTAATCATCGAAATATACATTTTTAATTTAAAACTGATTTGAGTATCACATCTTGATAACTATCTATCTAGTAACTATCCTTATCTGTTATTCGCATAATTTTAACAATTACAATTATTCCCTAGTTATACATTTTAGGGCCAGTTTTCCACATTGCTGGTCTTCTGACTGGTTACTGTGTCTCTGGCTGTCTCACGGATCACTGTGTCACTGTGTTCCTGTAAGCACGCAAAAAAAAAAATGTTAATTTAAAGTTCTTATAGTAATGTAATCGGGTGTAGTCATTGAAAAGTCCTGGTCCTTTCCATTTTTATTAAGTGAGGTAGGCAGGTAGCCAAGGTATCATAGACTTTATAAATAGCATAATAATTGCAGCGTTATAACAGCATATTTTACATAGGCACATAATGTGATCACTAAATTAGTTAGTTTATTGCACATATAGAGTGAGCACTGCAGATTAGCAGCATATTTTGCATAGATGATGTGAGCACCATACTAAATAGTATATTTCACATTGATATATTGAATGAACACTGCCAAGTAGCAGCATATTTCACCTAGATAGTGTGATCACCACATTGGGTAGCATATTTCACATAGATGACGTGATCACCACATTAAGTAGTATATTTCACATTGATAAATTGAGTAAGCACTGCAGTATGGCTGCATATTTCACATAGATGATGTGATCACCACATTAAGTAGTATATTTCACATTGATAAATTGAGTGAGCACTGTAGTATATTATGGGTTGACTGGTAGAGAATGCCTCAAGGCATTAAGTCCGCACTTTGTATTCTTTTGTTAAGGATGCAATAAAGAATAAAATAAATAATAAATAAATGTATTTCACATTGATAAATTGAGTGAGCACTGCAGTATGGCTTCATATTTCACATAGATGATGTGATCACCACATTGAGTAGCATATTTCACATAGATGATGAGATCACCACATTAAGTGGTATATTTCACATTGATAAATTAAGTGAGCACCGTAGTATGGCTGTATATTTCACCTAGATAATGTGATCACCACATTGAGTAGCATATTTCACATAGATGATGTGATCACCACATTAAGTAGTATATTTCACATTGATAAATTGAGTTAGCACTGCAGTATGGCAGCATATTTCACGTAGATGATGTGATCACCACATTGAGTAGCATATTTCACATAGATGATGAGATCACCACATTACGTAGTATATTTCACATTGATAAATTGAGTGAGCACTGTAGTATGGCTGTATATTTCACCTAGATAATGTGATCACCACATTGAGTAGCATATTTCACATAGATGATGTGATCACCACATTAAGTAGTATATTTCACATTGATACATTGAGTGAGCACTGCAATATGGCTGCATATTTCACATTGATGATGTGATCACCACATTAAGTAGTATATTTCACATTGATAAATTGAGTGAGCACTGCAGTATGGCAGCATATTTCACATAGATGATGTGATCACCACATTGAGTAGCATATTTCACATAGATGATGTGATCACCACATTAAGTAGTATATTTCACATTGATACATTGAGCGAGCACTGCAATATGGCAGCATATTTCACATTGATGATGTGATCACCACTTTAAGTAGTATATTTCACATTGATAAATTGAGTGAGCACTGCAGTATGGCAGCATATTTCACATTGATGATGTGATCACCACATTAAGTAGCATATTTCACATTGATAAATTGAGTGAGCACTGCAGTATGGCAGCATATTTCACATAGATGATGTGATCACCACATTGAGTAGCATATTTCACATAGATGATGTGATCACCACATTAAGCAGTATATTTCACATTGATACATTGAGTGAGCACTGTAATATGGCAGCATATTTCACATTGATGATGTGATCACCACATTAAGTAGTATATTTCACATTGATACATGGCTGTAATTACACATAATTTAGTAGATATTAAGGCGTACTTAGTCACAAATAAATAATTTGATAACAGATTTTCTATTATTATCTTAAGAAATAATCTAAAGCATGTATGCGTAGGTATATGGATGTGGAAGAGGCGAGAAAGGTATGTCAGGATCGTGCTAAATGGAAGTCTGTAGTCTCTGCCTACCCCTCTGGGTGACAGGCGTGAGTGTTTATGTTGTTGTTAAATAATCTAAATGTTTAGTACTTACAACTAGTTTATTCCAAACGAAATCGGTGTGACTCTTTGCAGTTGACAAAGTGCATAACTAATCTTGATCACCTGAAATAATTGTAGCTTGGATCGGGATTTGAAGGGATTATCTGATAATCAATTGGATATGTAGAATAAGGGATCAATCGTAGCTCTAATTGTTGTCGGATAAAATACTGAGTAGCTTGAATTTATTGTAGCACCGTGATCACTGCTATCAACTGTAAAAGTGATCCATTTCTTCAATGCGTCAGGGGCATAAACGCTTTTATATTTAAGGTTTGAATGCCCACCTATGCTTACAACCTCATGCCGGTCATTGTCCAAAATGGCATTAATCCTGAAAGGTCCTCTGAATTTTGGGTGTAACTTTTTACTTTTACCATTGGCAGGGATATGATAGTTTGGAATCATTACAAGATCACCCAAGGAAAAGAATTAAGTTGATGCTTTTTTTTCCATCGTAATACTTTTTTATGGCATGCTGATTTTTGTTTTGCCCACAACTAGGTTACGAACTCTGTCTCTAGTTTTATTTAACTCATTTTCTGACAGATTATAATGAGTGTTTGGATACGCGTCCTGAACGGCATTTAGAATAAATAGGTCCTTCATTTGGGTTTTTAGTGTTCCACCCGAAAACTACCTCGGACGGAGTAGCACCAGTACTCTTGTTGCGGGTATTGCTTAAACTCCATTGAACTTTGTTAATGTGAGTATCCCAGTCCCGTTCATCTAAACCATAATTTGACGTTGCTAGTGATTCCAGTATAGTACGATTGTACCGTTTAATCTGTCCAGTGTGGAGTGAATTTTATAGAGAAATGTATGCGTGTCATGATCTTAGTGAAGGATCCGGGGGTGACGCCGTGACTGGCACCCCAGACACGGACCTCGATGACACTGAGGTCATCAGCATGAAAGAGATTGAACGTGCGATTCGAAGTTTGAAATGTGGTAAGGCTGCGGGACTAGACAGAGTTACTGCTGAAATGATCAAGTACGGTGGGCCTCGCGTCTGGGACAGCTTTCATCTGCTGTGCAATTTGTGCTGGCGGACGGGAGATGTCCCGGATGATTGGCGATCCGCGGTCATTGTGCCTTTATATAAAGGTAAAGGTTCACATTTTGACTGCGGGTGCTATCGGGCGATCAGCTTGACCAGTTTAGTAAGTAAAGTTTACCCGAAGGTTTTGACACGTAGGATGCAAGAGAAATCGGAAAGATTCTTATGGGAGGCACAATGCGGATTTAGACCTGGAAGAGGAGGAGAGGAGGCACGGATCAAATGTTTTCTCTCCGCATGATCACGGAGAAGCTTCTGAGTGTTAACCAGAGGATTTTCTGTGCTTTTGTGGATCTGGAGAAAGCATTTGATAAGGTTATAAGGAAGAAAATGTGGGAACTGTTGCCGGGATATGGTGTGGATGGTCGATTGTTAAGGCCTGTGCAGTCACTTTACTATAACTGTAAAGCCTGTGTGCGGGTAGGGCATGACCTGTCACCCATGTTTAGCGTCCAAGCGGGCGTAAAACAGGGTTGTGTCATGTCTTCCTGGCTGTTCATACTGTATCTCGACAGCTGTTTACAGAAGCTGAAAAATAGCTGTTTGGGTGTGAAATTGGGTGACATAAAAGTTAATTGTCTGCTATATGCTGATGATGCAGTGCTAATTGCACCATCAGATGCAGAACTGCAGGCATTAGTCACGTGTATGAAAGAGGAATGTGAAATTAAAGGTCTCCGTTTGAATGCTAATAAAACTAAGGTTCTGGTATTTGAAAAGGACGAAGAGAGAACGAAATGTGAAATATGGGTAAATCAGGAATGTCTAGAACAGGTAAATGAAATTGTATACTTGGGGAGTGCTTTCAGCCGGGATGGAAGATGTGATTTAGATGTGGATAGGCGTGTCGCTGCCGGAAACAAAGTCAATGGTGCCCTGAATGTATTAGTAAAAAGGCAAGACGTGGTGAAGAGTGCACGCCTTGCAATACATAACGCAGTGTTGGTACCGACTTTGTTATATGGCAGCGAAACCTGGGTATGCCAGAAGAAGCATAAAAGCAAGTTGAATGCAGTGGAGATGCGATCTCTTCGTAAAATGTGTGGCGTTAGCATAGCCGACCGAAAGCGAAACGAAGAGATTCGCAATATGGCAGGATTGAAATATGACCTTATCACAAAAATTGATAGGGGCGTACTCCAATGGTTTGGGCACGTTAAACGAATGAGTGAAGACCGAATGGTGAAGAAAATATATAGAGCGAAAGTAAATATTAAAAGGTGTCGAGGTAGACCGAGACTAACTTTCGAAGACCATGTGAGCAAATTGCTCGAGGAGGGGAGGGTCAAGAGTACTCGGATACCTAGACGTGCATGTATGAAGAAGTTAATGAACCTGAAAGAAGCGAAAGAGGTATGTAAGGATCGTGACACTTGGCGATCTGTTCTCTCTGGCTACCCCGTTAAGGATTGTGCGTGAAGATAAGTAAGTAAGTAAGTAAGTCGATAGTCGACGCACAAACGGTGTTCTCCATTTTTTTTCTTAACGAGTACTATTGGGCTTGCATATGATGAGTTGGATTCACGAATTATTTTGGCGTCCATCAATTCGTTAACTAGGTTGCGTTCAACTAATCTTTCACTATAAGATAATCTGTAGGGTTTGTATGATACTGGTGTGTTGTCATGAAATTGTATGTGCATTTCAGTTATATCCCTTGTTCCTAATTTATGTAAGTTTAATGCAAAGCAGTCTCGAAATTCGTTTATCAGTCACATGTTCATGTTCTTGCATCTGCGTTAAGTCAGTGCCAGTGTTTAACATATCGATAGTTATCATATCATCACCTCAGGTTTTTATACCGTCGATTGAGTTCATTTCTCTGAAATTCGACTATTGGCTTTGTAGGTAATGTATCGGGCTGCCCGTGCAGTATCTTTATTTGCGAGACATATGACGAATGACGACGGAATGTAACCCAGATTTTCCTTCATGTAATACACCCCTGGTAAAGTCATAATTTCTTCTCGTCCTTGGAGGTATTACCAGGTAAATATATGTACCCTGTGTGTGTTATATCGCCACACACTTTGATTATATACATACCCCTAACAGTAATGTCTTCCAGAATAAATAGTTTTCTTTTATCCGCCTCTGCCCTATCTGAATAAAGTATTAAACTTGAATTAGTCTTAAAGACAACGACATCAGACATCTCTGCGACATTTTGTCCCAGTAACATATCGGTGTTCAAAAACTCATCTGGCACCACAAAAGCTTCGACATTTGCTTCGACAAAGTCTATACAAATATTTTTTTTTTCTTCCTATAGGTGTTAAAGTACCAAAAGCAAATCCCCTTATAAGGGGCAAAGAATCACTATTTATAAGTAAATTCAGTTTGTTAGCTATACTGTTTTTAGTGATTGTACACCGATTTTCAAAATCTTCAAATGTTGTTATTGGTGTATTGTTTACTTTAACGATTTTATGATATATGTTAACTCGTGGTTCACCCTGTGCTGTAATGCATTTCACACTAATTACATTACCCTCTGCATTTACAGTTAATCTCTTTTTCTCTATGTTGAAACGACGTTTGCAGTATTCAGTCTTATGTCCTAAACGATTACATTTTAAGCATTTTTGAAGTTCTTTTGGCACTTAGGTGCAATGTATCCTAGCTCAGAGCAATTATAGCAAGTGCATGACATAGCTGTTGCATCAGATAGTCTAGTATCTTTACTGCTTTCAGTCCTTTTATAGAACTTGAGGATGCTCTCAATGCAAAAGCAGGCCTTTTAAAGACCCTACTGAGGTTTTTAATCGAAATATTTAAGGGGTTTGTCTGGACTTTTAAAACTAGCACGTTGGGCATTAAGATTAATATTATGATCATAAATGCCATGTATTATACAGCCAACTGCCGCTTTTCCCTTTATTTTGCAATGGCTAACTAATTTAGCTTTGTCATAAAAATACTCCTCCAGTGATTCTTCCCTCTCAGGGAAGCTTTTCGTGAAAGCATTTCCATTAAACATGTCAGCATAATTACGTCATCTGGAAAACTTTGCAACAGCTGTTTCTGCCATTGCTTCCATGACAGATTAATTGAAGATAACCCTTCGTACCAATGTTGTGCCGAGCCAGATAGTTTTGGTAGGGCATGAAAAATAGTCTGCTTGTCACTCCATCTGTATATAGCAGTTTAATTCACTTTTTTTTAAGCCAAGATTTTGTCAATTGAGTTCTTCGACTAGGATCGAATGAATTGGACAAATGAATTTTGACCATGATTGATAATTGTATCGATAAAACGCTCCATTACTTTACTGCCTGTCTTCGGTAAGCGTGATAGGTGCGGCGCTTATTTCCATGGCGTCTTACCCTTGTCTGAGAGTCATTTGACGAAGAGGACTCGGAGCTACTAAACACCTTTGACGACGCCACACTTGAGCTACTCCATGTACTATTAGTACTAATACTTGAAGAGCGTGCAGATTTGTTGCGATTCCTTTGGAAACTACGCGAGCGCTTTACATGTGAACGACTTTCTTTTGGTTAATGATTTCTTATATTTACGCGAACACTACACATTGAAATAATACTAGTTTTTACGGAATTTATCGCGTATATTTAACTTTTTAAATACCCGACGTTTCGAACGCTTTACAGCACTCATGGTCACGGGCGGGACTGAGATGTTCAACGTCCATATGTCATAGTTAACCGCGGTTACCATAGATTAAAATTTAACTTTTGTTCCGATCTATGCAGTATGAACTTATGGTATCTTGAAGTCTTGCAGTTGTATGTTTGGGTTGGGATTTAATTTTATTTATTATAGGGTCCCAAGCAGATGGTAGCACCCAGCCACCTTCTCTATTGAAATTAGGATGTTTTTTGATTTCAATAGCCTCGCGAATCATCCTTGGAAGGAATCGGTGTTCTTAAGCGAGGATCTGCGGTCTATCAAATCTGATGTAGTGACGGGGGCGATCCTGTACGTGTTCACAGACTGCAGACTTCCCGGAGCGTCGATTCTTCACATCAGCTATATGTTCTTTAACGCGGGTTTTTATTGATCTTTTAGTTTGTCCTATGTAGGAGAGACCACATTCACAATCAAGCTTGTACACTCCTGCATTTTGCAGAGGGACATTACACTTGACCGATGGTAAAAACTGACCAATCTTCTTCAGCGGCTTGAAGTATGTTTTGATGGAAGCGCGCTTCAAGATGTAGCCAATCTTGTCAGTGACTCCTCTAACATATGGCAGTACAGCAGGTACACGCTCGACTGTGGCCGGCTTCACTCGTTCAATGTGACGTAGGCGCGGGACTCGAAGCTTGTTGTCATGCAAAACTTGCTTGACATGGTGGAGCTCTGCAGCCAGGTGTTTACTGTCACAGATCCCTCGTGCTCTCTGAAACAAAGATTTACCCACGGTAGCTAGCTGTGAAGGATGGTGGTGAGAATCACCATTTAAATATCTATCTGTATGGGTCTTTTTTCTATACACAGTATGGCTCAAGGTGTTATCAGGATTCCGAATTACTAACACATCTAGAAAAGCTAAGGAATTGTTTGCCTCTAACTCCATTGTGAACTGAATTTTAGAATTTATAGAGTTAAGATGGTCTAAAAATGCAGTTACTTTATCTAAAGGTAGAATTGTGAAAGTGTCGTCTACGTACCGCTTGTAGAACCTTGGATTTATGGGAGAACTAAGCAGGGCTTTCTCCTCAAAGTCTTCCATGAATATGTCGGCGACAATGGGAGATACAGGTGAGCCCATCGCCACACCATCTACTTGCTTGTAGAACTCCTCCTTCCACAATAGGTAGCCAGATGTAAGGCAGAGTCTGAGTAATACTGCATATTCTACGGGCATGTTGTTTTCTTCCAGCCTTCTAGTTACAATGAGATGCAGTCTTCAACGGGTAAGCATGTAAACAATGACTGCACATCAAAACTGACCATAGTTTCATTGTCTGCCAGATGTAGGTCTTTAATCTCGCTGACAAAATGGTAGGAATCCTTTATGTGTGCTCTTGTATGTCCCCTGAGTGGTGAGAGTATTTTCGCTAAGTGTTGAGCCAATCTGTAAGTTGGTGAATCGATTTGGCTCACTATGGGACGTAATGGAGCATTGGGCTTGTGTATTTTTGGTAACCCATACAATTTTGGTGATTTGGCGCACGTAGGTATTATCCATTTTACGTCCAGATTTAATTTTTCGTAGTGTTTCTTTATGAGGTCACTAGTTGTTTTTAGTGTGCTATTTGTTGGGTCGTTTTTAACCTTTTTATAAGTACTTACATCCGACAAAAGTTCTTGTATTTTAGAATTATAATCTGACGTATCCATGACTACCGTGGCGTTTCCCTTATCTGCGCGGAGAATCGTAAGTTCGTGTTTATTGCGTAGGTTCTTTAACGCTATAAATTCGTCTTTAGGAAGATTCGGTTTAGGCACTGAACATCGACGTAACATAGACGAAATGTCTTGACGTATCGCCTCCAAATCTTCTTTCCGCATATTATTTTTAAATAAACAGTCCTCGACACTACAGATAATTTCTTCGTACGGTACTTTGCGGGGTGTAATTGCAAAGTTTAGGCCTTTGGATAAAATTTAAAAAGTTAGACTTTCTTTTGGCATTTGTTCCTACTGTATATGCCACGTGAACTGTTCCGACTGTTACCACCTGTCGATCGACGATTTGGTGACCTGCTCCTGGACCTAAATCGTTCATGAAATTCTTGTGATTGATTTCGCTGACCTCTACTTGCAGTTGAAACTGTGCTTTTATTAATTTGTTTTCTCTTTTCTACCATATCACTAGGTGCCGGGGTATACGCACTCTGGTCTGAGTCTGACATAATGAATCAACTGATCAAATCAAATGATCTGGGTTATTTTAAAGTCTGATCAAAGGATAAAAATTCTGTAGTATTTTAAGGTCAGAGGATAAAATGATATAGATAGGAAGGTAGTGGGAAAATGAATTCAAGAATTAGTAAGAGTTTTCATAAAATGGAAAGTCTTATATATATTATAATTCAGTTCCCATTTCTCATAAATTATATAAAATATGGCTTTATATTACAAGTCAAGTTAAACAAAACAATACGGTTTTCATAACGCTTAATAAAGAAATAAATAGCATTGCTAAAGCAATGAATCCACCACTGACTACAGATATGCCCCGCATACAGATCACAAAATTATTAAAAAAAACAACTGTAAATATGAAATAAATAAAAGATGATTGATAATGAATTGTTTTTGTTGTTGCTCTTCATGGCGTATGAGTAGATTTCTACATAATTTTGGAAGTTAATGTGTCATCAAAGGTATTATTTACTACCCATTACATTCTAAACAATTATAAATATTCTGTTTTCTTGGTAACTTTGATATGCCATGATATCAGTATATAGGTAGGTGTTATGTATATTTTATGTAACAAAATGGGTCAAGATAAAAATATGATCTGAATAAAGGCATCATTTATATGGTTTTGTTTGTAGGGTTTGTTGAATAACTATGATTTAACAGATTCTCATCAAGTTTTAATGCAGTTAGTACATTGTGTTTTAGATTATCATTACAAATTATGTAACAATAATAATTATATATTTATAGAACCCAATGCTGAGAAAACTATATAGATACCCCAGATAATTTATGACAATAGTGCATATTATGTAAAACACCTATGTAATTAAAGTTCATGAAGCTTTTCACATATCCGAACACATTAGAAGTGCTTAATTACTTCATCATCATTATTATCATATATAATACAGGGTATCCGGTAATGAATGGATAACCTTGAAATGTCTTATAGTACAACTTATGGCCGTCCTGAAAAAAATACGAAAAATAATATATCACAAGTAGTACCTTTGATATATTTTTTTTAAAGAAAAGTCGTCTCCTTTTCTACATTAATGGCAATAAGTCACTATTTATGGAAGATACATTTAAGAATTATACCATTATAAAATCTACACGAAACCGATATTATTGTAAAATTATTGGTCACCCATACATTCATACATTTTTTTCATACCCAAGAGGTTTGAACTTCGCTTAAATAATATTTTTTGCATGTTTTTCAGAAATAAATTGATTTGCGAATTTTTTAAATAAAAACTGCAAAAGCTATTCATACTGTTTACATTTTACCTATAAGCACAGTTAGTGTATAATAATAAAACAACAGAAAAACCAATAGAAATCATTCATTTTTGGTCACAGTTTTCAAGACAGTAAAATAAGACAGAAAAGAATCGACTTTTCTTTAAAAAAAATATATCAAAGGTACTACTTGTGATATATTATTTTTCCTATTTTTTTCAGAACGGCCATAAGTTATACTATAAGACATTTCAAGGTTATCCATTCATTACCGGACACCCGATATAACAAACATGTACAATAGGATGTATTGATATTTAAAAAAAAAGAACTAATACTAACAGAAACAATTTAAAAACCCATTTAATTTCTCATATTCGATGGAAACTGATGTATGACTTTATTTGAATGTAAATTATAGATATTACTCAGTTAACTTATTAAATTGAAAACAATAGAACATACCTGAGGGCAAGCTTGTTTATCCCACTTCTGAATTATTAGCAGAAAGCCATTGAAATAAAAGAATAAATTAAGTTTTGGATCGGTTACATTTTAATTACCTCCTTAACACACCACTTTCATGTTTAATTACTATACCTTTATGCTATTCACAAGTATTCTAGTTCTAGTACTCTCTTCAATAAACAATATAGCGACGCGCCTATAAGAATATTTCAATTTATTAAGTTAACCGATTACGAATAGCTTCTGAAAAGCGAATCGTCCACTAGCAATATTCTAATAAGAAAATGCTTAGTTAAATCTTAAAGAAATATCAAATTAATGATATGATATGGTCTTGGGTTCGACTCCCAGGCTGGAATAGTTTATCGTTTTCTTAAGTAATATCTCTTAATAAATTCATATAGGGAATTTTTAAGATATAAATTATGTTACCGGATTTGTTCCCTGGTTGAAATCATCTTTCCAATGATGTAAATTTAAAAGAATATTAAAATAAAGTTAGAGATCGGATTTGTTCCCCGGTCGAGATGATCACTCTGTACATAAATAGAATTAATGGAAATTAATTGCATAAGTATTGCCTTATATGAGTTTGATATGTTTTGTATGAAAACAAGTGCCTATTTGCTATGATTGATTTATGAGAACATTCACTTATATTGTTTGATAAGAAACATGACAACTGATAAGAATCTGATTAGAAATAGTTTCCTACGGTTTGAAAATTGTGTAGAAGCATTGATTCACCTTAGTATTGTCGAGATTGGTGTATATTAGACTTTTCATTTTTTCTGATAGTCGAGAGCCGTGCAAAGTTAGTTGTTCAAATAGTGTGAGTTCACGGACGCACGCTAGCCACGTACTTAGGAGGCCAAATATGTAAAAATTTAAATATTTGTAATTTCAGCAATTTATGTAAAAATGACTTGTAAAACATTTCAGGTTGATTGTACGTGCTAAAAAGGTGAATTCTGTGTTATTTTTATGTGAAAATTCCTGTGTATAATTGAAATACTGATAGTTTTGTATAAGAAATTTAAAAGTGTTTTAATAGTGAAATGAATAGAGAAAATGTGAATTAAACTATTGTATTAGTTAACATATGTATAATTTCAAGTGGAAAACATTGTTTTAACTTTCTATGTTAAATATTTAAGAAATTTCGACTTTGAACTTGTGAGTAAAATAGGCATATTTTGTTAAATAAATAAAAGGTTTTTTGTGATATGAAAATGTAATGTATATCGTAGTATAGATATTGTTTTGTGCTATCTATACAGGTAAATTATGTTAATGTATGACTTATGCAAATAAAATTATTAAGTAAACCGTGAGAGAGTGATAGAACAAATTAATGTAATTGAGTTGCGCAAGCGCGCGAATGGCGCGGTTCAATTTCGCGTATAGTTCTGGGGTAGCTCAGTAAACGAGTTTTATTGCAATTCGTTCGGGAATCGTTCGGGAAATGTTCGAGAAATAAGTTCGGAAATCCTTCGGGAAAAGTGAAAGACCAGAAGTCAATAAGAAGAAAAAGTATAGGGAAGTGATAGGGAAAAAGTGATTACTCTCTCACGGAACGGTTTGAAGATAATTGCTGTTTTATTCCCAAGAAATTCATCCCTCAAGTTATACAGTCCACATCGAAGAATTAAGGCGTTGGGACCGGGACGACTTCGGAAGACCCGTAATCCCTGTCTGAACCTATTTGCTGAAAAGTAAGAGGTTATTGCCCTTGTGTGTTACTCCGTTGCGGAGATCACATACGTTGTTCCCGGACCCAACGTAGACGTTATAGGAGGCCGGATCGAGAGAAGCCTCGATTCCTCCCTTCTGTTTCAGAGCCCGAAAGTTTGTGCTTCTTTTTGGTTCCTTTTCAATTGGACCTTCAGAGCCGGATTAAAAGGACCACCCGAACCCCGCCAGCTGGATCAAGGAACCAGCTGTGGACTGCTGGTTGTGGAGAAAGAAGACCTTCGGAGCCGAGTGAAGATCAGCAACCGAAGGAAGCCGGAGGTTTGAACTGAAGCAATAGGACCAAAGGCCAGAAGACCAGATCGTCAGCGCAGTCAAAAAAGCTGGACCTGGAACTACCGGAAGAAAGAAAACCGGGATTGCGGCTTGGGGCGTGTGCTCGCATGGGGCACGTATCGCAGCCAGGCGCAAGTGCCTTGTGAAGGCGCTCATCGGGGCCAAGCAGTGCTTGGCATTTTTCCTGTCAGGCAAGCGTGCTCGGCATTTCCTGTCGGACGACTGTGTCTGGCATTTTCCTGTCGGACGACCGTGTCTGGCATTTCCTGTCGGACGACCGTGTCCGGCATTTCCTGTCGGGTCATCACAGGGTGCAAGAAGAAGCATCCACCGCTGCTGCTGCCAGGCGAGGGTGCGCGTGGGCACCTGACTGCATCGCGGCCGGAGGAGGGCGCCTTGGACGAGGCGTCACCGGCGACTGGGCGGCGAGCACAGCATACATCCCGACCACCTAACGATGCCAAACGGTCGGGCTCTGGCACAACACCTTCGGGTGGAGCAGTTCTCTCGAGCGAGACTGCGCTTGCACTACCGCTCGACTGTTTCGTCATATTTCTTGGCGGGACAGTTCCTAAACCTTTCCTCCATACCATTCCTGCACGACTCCATCCCTGGACGGCTCACCTCAGTAGGCCCCGTTCAGGATTGATAGGGCTGATAGGGCTGTTAGGGTGGTAGTAGGGTTGTAGGGTTGGGAGATAAAGGGGGGGAGGGGTAGTGGTGTTAGGTTGGGGTGTAGAAGGGTTGTAGGTAAGGGGTTGTAGGGACCGTAGGGACAGTTAGGGACCGTAGGCCAACAATCACCTTCCTGCAAGATGAAGAAGGCACAAGACCAGACAGGGAGGAGCGAAGGGAGCAGGACAAGAACAGGGCTCTCAAGAAAAGCTAAAGAAGCGGAACCATCTGGAGCGACCACAGCTACTGCTTCAAATGGAGCAACTCCTTCAAGTGGAGCCACCACCGACACGTCCACATGCACGTGGGACTCAGGGACGTCCATGGCAACGACAAGCAACAGGACGGACACCAGTGGTACGCAGGCCAGCACCGCACAACAATCCGTTATATCCAGGAGTGAAACGGTGGTCGAAAAAGTAGGTCAAAGGACCGAAGAAGCGGCATCGTCAAGGACAGTAATCGGGCACACTAGTGACAAAGGGTCACAGAGAGATAGTAGGTCATCGCGATCGGCGAGGCTGAGAGCCGAATTAGAGGCGCGGATTAAATTCGAACGCTCAGAGCTCGAACGAGCACAGGCAGCTGCTGCCTTAGCCAAGTCTCAATTGGAGTTGGCACGACTCAACCGAGAAGAGGAAATCGACTCGAGTGAGGATGATGAAGAGCGGAACAGGTGGAACCTTTCGTAAGGAGTTGGGTTCGTCTGTTGAACCCAACTCCTGACTCCTCCATAATGAGCGCGCCGGTTAGTCTAACGCAACCCGATATTACTGATAAGGAAGCGTGTAAAGGATCACGCCGCAAAGGGGCGGAGGTCGAGCGCAACCTAGGAAATGCACAGAAAACACACGCGAGTGAGGTGTCAGAATTGACCGAAGCGATTGTGAGTGCAATGAAGATAGCGGGTAAAGATAAGTCTTCCCAGCTTCATTTCCTCCAGGAATTACCGGTGTTCGATGGAGACCCGGGTGAATGGATAATTTTTAAAACGGTGTTTGAAGACACGAGAAGCCAATTTTCAGGGGTGCAGAATGTCGCACGCCTTAGGAGGGCATTAAAGAGCACCGCTAAGGAGGCGGTTAAGTCGTTGTTGTTTACTTAGTGTGAACCTGAAGAAATAATGAACGCTCTCGAAAGAAGATTCGGTAGGGTTGAGATGCTCATTCTAGCCGAAATCGAGAATGCAAAACGTATGCCAAGATTGGCAGAAGATTGCCGGAATATAGGATCTTTTGCAAGTCGTATTACGAACGTGGTTGTCACAATACAAGCGTTGAATCAACCACAGTATTTATACTCACCGGAGTTAGTAAGCCGCATAGTGGAGAAACTCGGAACTATGATTAAATTTAAATGGTTTGAATATCGAGCTCAGTATCCTTTGGAGCCAGAGTTACAGAAGATGGACAAGTTTTTAAATTTATTGAGTGAACAATTTGGAACGTCTTTAAGCAATGAAAATGCGCCTGAAAAACGGATTCGTCCTGAATTCAGGAAGCAAACTGTGCACACTGCAAAGGGGTGTGAACGCAGCCGTGCCAAGAGCGAGCGCTATGAGCGCCGAAGTAAAACGAGCGAGCGTCTAGAACGCCGAAATAATAAAGGGCACAACCGACAAGTGGTTATGACAACCCAGGACAAGCCTGTAAGTCGGGTAACACATAAGTGTGTTATATGCAACAAGGAGCACTCTATAGTGAGTTGTTACAAGTTTAAGGACATGAATATTCGCGAGAAATGGGACGCAGTCAAAAAAGCGAAAGTATGTTTCCAATGTTTGTCACCTAACCATAGGAGGTTAGAGTGCAAAGCGAAAAAAATGTGGTGTAGAGGGATGTAGAATGTCACATCATCGAATGCTACACCGATACCCCAATGAAAATACCTCGCCGCAAGGGGACGAGGGGGGTAAAGAGGCTCAGATTACAACTGTTAGTACAGTAAATGCACTGGCATGTGCATACTTAAAGATTATACCGGTCGAGTTGTATGGACCTAGAGGAAAGGTCAAGACAACAGCTCTTCTGGATGAGGGATCGACCATGACACTCATAGAGGAGTGGATGGCTCAGAAGTTAGCGCCTCGCGGACGTAAAGAAGAATTACGTATCGAAGCCGTGGGAGGTAAGCGAATTAACGACGACAGTTCGTATCGCTTAAACGTTAAGATAAAAGGCATTTACTCGAGCGACTTAGAAGAGATAAGTGTACAAACAATTAAGTCACTTAACCTTTCTCCGCAGTCAGTAAGCCGAGAATTATTGCAACGGTGTTCTCATTTGACACCGATTAAGGATGAGTTGATGTATGAGAGGTCCAGACCTACCATATTAATTGGCCAGGACAATTGGCATCTCATTGTTACTCGTGAATCAATTTCAGGAGGTAAGAACCTACCTGTAGCATCGCTCACCAAACTTGGATGGGTTTTACATGGTCACATATCGGGTGGCATCAAACCAATCAAGATTGTTAACCAGATTTCCACCAAGAAGGAGGAAGATATGGATAAGTTAACCAAGGATTATTTTAGTTTGAAATCTCTGGGAGTGTCCGCGAGAAAGCCCGCGAACGACCCAGAAGAACGAGCTTTAAATATTTTAAGCAAAACGGTACGTCGTATACCTAATAATAGGTACGAGACTGCTTTGTTATGGCGCACAGACAATGAGTGCATGCCGTCGAATAGAGCGCAGGTTGAAAATCGCCTGTTTAATATCGAAAAGAAGCTCGACAAAAATTACTTAGAAACAGGTGAAGAAAAATCGCCAAAAGGCGTAAATGCGCTGAGAAAGCAAGAACCGTTAAGTCTACCCGACTACGGACGATTTAGCAGCTTTAAGAAATTCCTTGGGGCAACTACACGCACCTTACAAGCGGTAGAAAAATTCAAGAGTTTAAGAAAGTCGGTTAAAGGACCCGACAGCGCAGCCGAAAAGTCTGTTATGTGTTCCAACAAATTTTTATCAAAGTCGGTTAAAGGACCCGATGGCGCGTTGGACATAGCGCTCTTGAAAAAAGCGGAATTATTAATTTGGAAGTTCGTTCAAGGCGAATGTTTTCATTCGGAAATAAAATGCTTGAAAGCAGGCAAAAGCGTTGAAAGAAGTTCACGCTTAAGTAAATTATCTATGGAAATAGGAGAGGATAACTTACTCCGTTTTAAATGGACGTTTATCTTTCAAGTCTAATTTGACTGAGGAAAGTAGAAAACCTGTCGTATTAGACGGTAAACATGAAATCGTTAAAATGATGATTAGAGAAGTTCATTATCATTTTGGACATGCCAATCACCAGACGGTGATGAATGAGGTGAACCAGAAATTTTATGTCTTGAACTTGCGTAACGTAGTACGAAGTGTGTCACATCACTGTCAGTGGTGCAGGACATACAGGTCAAAACCGCAGAACGTGCCACAAGGAAATATTCCTCTGGAGAGAATAGCTCATCATGAACCACCTTTTACATGCTCAGCTGTGGATTATTTTGGACCTATGAGTGTGACTATAGGAAGGCGACACGAAAAACGTTGGGGCGTTTTATTCACGTGTCTGACCACCAGAGCAGTACATCTGGAATTAGCAGCCTCATTGACACCAGCGTCAATGATAATGGCATTGAGGCGATTTATCGCCAGAAGAGGAAAACCAGCCGTTATATACAGCGATAACGGGACAAATTTCAAAGCTGCGAATAAAGAATTATTGAAAGCATGCGAAGAATGCTATGAGGGCATAAAAAATGAGTCATTTAAAAAATATATTAAATGGAAATTTATACCTCCGGGTGCACCGCACATGGGTGGCGCCTGGGAAAGGTTAGTAAGATCGATTAAAATTGCGTTGACCGCTACGCTCAAAGAAAGGAGCCCACGAGAGGAGGTTCTATATACGTTGCTTTTAGAAGCAGAGCATACGGTAAATTCCAGACCTCTGGTAACATTTAGTATGGATAGTCCTGAAGAGGGTTTGACACCCAATCATTTTCTTCTGGGACGCTCATGTGGTGATCGACCATCTGGATTATTTTTAGAGCATCATCTGACGGGTCAACTCAATTGGAAATCTGCACAGAGGTTAGCCGACCATTTTTGGACGAGATGGCTAAAAGAATACATGCCTACTTTAATACCTCGAACAGGTAACAACGGAAAATTCATGGAACCTAAAGAAGGTAATATTGTCTTGATAATAGATCATTCGTTGCCACGAAATACGTGGCCGAAAGGCAAAATTAGTAGAACGCTACCGGGACCAGACGGTCACACCAGAGTGGTTGACGTCATTACTAGCACAGGTATCTTGAGGAGACCTACATCCAGAATAATAGTGTTGGTACCCGCGATGCCTCCCAAATAATGGTGCTGACGCACGGAGGGGAGATTGTTGGCGACGCGCCTATAAGAATATTTCAATTTATTAAGTTAACCGATTACGAATAGCTTCTGAAAAGCGAATCGTCCACTAGTAATATTCTAATCAGAAAATGCTTAGTTAAATCTTAAAGAATAATCAAATTAATGATATGAAGGTCTTGGGTTCGACTCCCAGGCTGGAATAGTTTATCGTTTTCTTAAGTAATATCTCTTAATAAATTCATATAGGGAATTTTTAAGATATAAATTATGTTACCGGATTTGTTCCCCGGTTGAAATCATCTTTCCAATGATGTAAATTTAAAAGAATATTAAAATAAAGTTAGAGATCGGATTTGTTCCCCGGTCGAGATGATCACTCTGTACATAAATAGAATTAATGGAAATTAATGGCATAAGTATTGCCTTATATGAGTTTGATATGTTTTGTATGAAAACAAGTGCCTATTTGCTATGATTGATTTATGAGAACATTCACTTATATTGTTTGATAAGAAACATGACAACTGATAAGAATCTGATTAGAAATAGTTTCCTACAGTTTGAAAATTGTGTAGAAGCATTGATTCACCTTAGTATTGTCGAGATTGGTGTATATTAGACTTTTCATTTTTTCTGATAGTCGAGAGCCGTGCAAAGTTAGTTGTTCAAATAGTGTGAGTTCACGGACGCACGCTAGCCACGTACTTAGGAGGCCAAATATGTAAAAATTTTAATATTTGTAATTTCAGCAATTTATGTAAAACGACTTGTAAAACATTTCAGGTTGATTGTACGTGCTAAAAAGGTGAATTCTGTGTTATTTTTATGTGAAAATTCCTGTGTATAAGTGAAATAATGATAGTTTTGTATAAGAAATTTAAAAGTGTTTTAATAGTGAAATGAATAGAGAAAATGTGAATTAAACTATTGTATTAGTTAACATATGTATAATTTCAAGTGGAAAACATTGTTTTAACTTTCTATGTTAAATATTTACGTAAATAAATATTGAACTTGTGAGTAAAATAGGCATATTTTGTTAAATAAATAAAAGGTTTTTGTGATATGAAAATGTAATGTATATCGTAGTGTAATAGTGGAGATGAACGGTCCACTATTAACAGACTCCGAGTGGTTTCAAGGTGGAGAAATGAAACGACTGTTTATATAAGTCCGGCTGGAGTACGAATATAGAATGGACTGTGGACTGGAATGAATATATTTTCATCTTGCCTATATTTATATGGCTGGCTCACAATTGATTTGCCAATGGTAATTATTTTTATTGTACATAGCCAATTATACTGCTTACATTATGACCAATGAATATGAATCAAAATGTATTACTATTATGTACGTTTCGTTTCCCGGCGTGAGACTTGTGTGTTGTTCACGAAGCTACGTCGCTGGATCGGGCTATATAAGACATGCAGGTCGGTGCGCGCGCGTAGTCGGCGAGCGGCCGCGGCGTGGGATACAGCTCCGGAACAGCAAGGAGAAGCGAGCTGCGGTGTTGAAGAAACGGCTCCCCATTGGTCGACGGATACGTGACGATAGCGGCGTGTGAAATCGATGTGGCGCTGAATAATATTTGCGGCTGCTTCTTGTTTCTTTATAAGAACGTCAAATTATCTATATGCAGTCCGTAGTATCTCAGTAGCCAGGGATAGTTAGAAAATAAATGTTTTTTATCTTCACCTTCCGCGTTATGGTAGCAGCAGAGTATATATTATTTATTCCCGTTTAGGGCTGATTATTCTGGCTGCTACATCACTCTCCCCCTAGCGAAAGCGTACCGGAGGCTTGACGACTCGCCCGTATTTAGTAGTTTTTAAAATAGGTCTCAACTGGGTTGATGTAGATGATGGAGTTTCAAGCTTCCTCGCTGGTGGTTTTGATGATGATGATGAATCCTCTAAAGTGTCCTCGTTAATAATATAGGCAGGCTTTAGTCGGTCGATCGAAATAATCGTAGATTTCCTTCCGGGTATTTGTAGTTTAAAAGTCTTGCTATTTCTCTCTAATACTTTATACGGTCCGTCGTAGGTAGGTTGAAATTGTTTTTTCATTGCGTCGTTTCTTACAAAAACTTGCTTGCATGTTTTCAAATCTTGGTGAATGAATACTGATTTATTATTTCTGTGTGATTGCATTTCGGTGCATTTCGACGATAAGGCTTTGTTGATTGATTCTCGAAGTTGAGTTACGAAATCGTAATCCATTTCTTGTTTGTTTGACGCTGCTGAACTGAAGAAGTCACACGGCAGTCTTATGCTGCAGCCGTAGGTTAGCTGAGCGGCACTAAGACTAGTGTCTGCACGCGGTGTTGCTCGTAGTCCGAGTAGCACTGTAGGTAGCTCATCAATCCACTTTGTATGTTGAGATAAACGAGTTTTGAGTGCGGTCTTTAATGTACGATGCCATCGTTCGATTATTCCGTTTGCCTGAGGATGGTATGATGTTGTACGTGTCTTCTGTATTCCCATAGTTTGAAGAAGTTTGAGGAATAGGTTGCTTTCGAAATTTCTTCCTTGATCCGTTGTGATGGTTTTAGGTGATCCGAAACGAGTAATCCAATTTTCATAAATTATCTTCGCGACGGATTCGGCTGAAGTATCATCGGTAGGTATTGCTTCTGGCCATCTTGTTGCTCTGTCGATCATTGTTACGAGGTAACGATATCCTTGCGGTGAAGTAGGTAGTGGTCCGACGATGTCAACATGCAGGTGTTCGAATCTCTCCGTGGGTGGAAATGTAGCTAGATTACTTGATGTATGCCTTTGTACTTTGCATTTCTGGCATTGAATGCATTGCTTCGCCCAGTTGCCAACATCCACTTGCATTGAAGGCCAAAAGAATTTTTCAGTGATGAGTTTTCTTGTTGTTCTAACACCTGGATGACTGATGTTGTGCAGTGCATTGAAGACTTCGCGACGACATTCTTCTGGTAGGTATGGTCGCATAGTTGTCGTTGAGGCTTCACAGTATATAGGTAGATGCGTCATTGGCATTGTAACTTGCTTGATGGACAAGTTACCTTGCTTCGATAGATGTTTTATGTTGTCACTATCTCTGTCTTGTGCTGCGGCAATCTTATGATAGTCGATTGATGTAGGGCACGTTACACTGTCGATTGGTACGCGACTGAGTGCGTCGGCGACTATGTTGTCCTTTCCACTGATGTGACGTATGTCGGTAGTGAATTCACTTATGAAAATAAGTTGTCTTTCTCTTCGTGGTGTTTCCGATAGTGATGGTTTCTTTGAAAGTACATATGTTAATGGCTTGTGGTCGGTAAAAACGATCAGGTTTCGACCCTCGAACATTTTTCTGAAGTGCTTGATAGCCATGTAAATAGCGAGTAGCTCTCGGTCGAATGTACTGTAGTTACGTTGAGTATCGGAGAACTTCTTCGAAAAATAGCAGAGTGGTTGCCATTTCCCATTGCTGTACTGCTGGAGAACGGCTCCTGCTGAGAGATCGGATGCGTCGCTGAAGATAGCAAGGGTTGCTTCGTGTGATGGGTGAGCGAGTAAAGCTGCATTTTGGATCGCAACTTTACAAGCTTCAAATGCCTTCATGGCTTCCTCGTTCCATTCGATTGACGTTTTATCTTTTTTCTTCGTGTTGTGAAGGTATGCGTGAAGTGGTGCTTGGATTTCAGCGGCTTTAGGTATGTGTTCCCTGTAAAAATTTATCATCCCAAGAAAACGCCTTAGCTCTTCGATAGTTTTAGGTTTCGCATAATCGATGATTGCTCTGACTTTTTCGGCAGGCGGTTTGATTCCTTCCTTGCTGACGGTGAAACCAAGAAATTGAACTTCTTGCTGTCCGAATATGCATTTCGAAGGGTTGATTGTGATTCCGTTGTCTTCTAATCGCTGTAGCACGGTGCGTAGATGGGTTTCATGCGTTTCTTTATCAGGGCTTGCAACAAGGAGATCATCAATAAATGCGAAAACGAAATCCAGTCCATGAAGTACTTCGTGTATGAATCTTTGGAAAGTTTGCCCTCCGTTCTTTAATCCTGGGATCATTCTTGGGAATTCGAATAATCCCATTGGGGTAATTATTGCTGTCTTCTCTATGTCTTCATCGCGTACTCTTATTTGTTGGTAAGCTCGGTTGAGATCGATGGTGGAGAATATAGTCTTGTCTGATAGTTGATGAGTGAAATCCCTGACTCGCGGTATTGGGTAGCGGTCAGGAGTGGTAATAGAATTCAGTCTTCTGTAATCTCCACAAACTCGTAATTCTCCGTTCTTCTTCGGTACAATGTGAAGTGGTGATGACCAAGGGCTTTTGCTTGGACGGCATATTCCTTGCTCAATCATGTTTTCGAATTCCTTTCGAACTTGCTCGTATAGGTGTGGTGCAATTGGACGTGCACGGCAATGAAGTGGTGGTCCATTGGTTTCGATGAAATGCTCAACGTCGTTCTTCGGTGTTAATTTCATTGAAGTTATTCTTGTGATCCCAGGGTATTCTTCGAGGATCTTGTGATACGGTTGTTGAACATCTATGCTTCTTATTGTAGGCTGATTGGTTGCTTGGACAAAAGACTGAGATGCAAGATTGGTTTTCCCGTCGATGATTCTTCTATTTCTGATGTCGACAATCAACTGGTGATGTTGAAGAAAATCAGCACCGATGATTGGTTTGCTGACTTTAGCGACGATAAATCTCCATTTGAATGGTCGGCGTAGATTTAAATCAAGTTCCATTGTTTTTTCTCCATATGTAGGAATCACCGTATTGTTTGCTGCATAGAGTTGAAAATCCAGTGGCTTCAACTTCTGTCCTTGCTTCGGCGGTAACACTGAGATATTTGCTCCGGTGTCGATAAGGAAAGTAAGCTTGCTTTTTTTATCGGTGACGAAAAGACGGTAGGATTTTGCTGTTACGCTGGATCCCATCGCATTGAGCGTATTAGTTAGTTCGAGCGCCTTCGCATTTTCATTTTTGAATGTACACGGTTCTGTGCATTTTCTTGCCTCGAACCCGAAACGTCGATGATAGTAGCAGTAAGGGGATCTTGATGTTGAGCTTGTTCGACTTCTACTTGCAGAGCGGTTGTGATGAAAAGGTGATCTTCGGTGTTGCTGATTGCGCTGGTTGTACTGTTGCTGGTAACTGGTGTGATGCTGGAAAGCTTTGAGTGCAGCGATTTCGTGTGATAGCTTCCGAATTTCCTCGAAAATTGATGTATATGTGTTCGCCTCTTGCTCCATAACGGCGGCTTGATTAAACTGCTTTTTTTATAAATACTGAAGTCTTCTTTCTCAGTGTTCGCCACGGGTTTCCTTCGCGGTGTTTGTACGGGATCTTCCCTCTCGGTGTTCGTACGGGGTCTTCCCTCTCGGTGTTCGTACGGGGTCTTCCCTCTCGGTGTTCGTACGGAGTCACCACTGTAATAGTGGTGATGAACGGTCCACTATTAACAGACTCCGAGTGGTTTCAAGGTGGAGAAATGAAACGACTGTTTATATAAGTCCGGCTGGAGTACGAATATAGAATGGACTGTGGACTGGAATGAATATATTTTCATCTTGCCTATATTTATATGGCTGGCTCACAATTGATTTGCCAATGGTAATTATTTTTATTGTACATAGCCAATTATACTGCTTACATTATGACCAATGAATATGAATCAAAATGTATTACTATTATGTACGTTTCGTTTCCCGGCGTGAGACTTGTGTGTTGTTCACGAAGCTACGTCGCTGGATCGGGCTATATAAGACATGCAGGTCGGTGCGCGCGCGTAGTCGGTGAGCGGCCGCGGCGTGGGATACAGCTCCGGAACAGCAAGGAGAAGCGAGCTGCGGTGTTGAAGAAACGGCTCCCCATTGGTCGACGGATACGTGACGATAGCGGCGTGTGAAATCGATGTGGCGCTGAATAATATTTGCGGCTGCTTCTTGTTTCTTTATAAGAACGTCAAATTATCTATATGCAGTCCGTAGTATCTCAGTAGCCAGGGATAGTTAGAAAATAAATGTTTTTTTATCTTCACCTTCCGCGTTATGGTAGCTGCAGAGTATATATTATTTATTCCCGTTTAGGGCTGATTATTCTGGCTGCTACAGTAGTATAGATATTGTTTTGTGCTATGTAAATTATGTTAATGTATGACTTATGCAAATAAAATTATTAAGTAAACCGTGAGAGAGTGATAGAACAAATTAATGTAATTGAGTTGCGCAAGCGCGCGAATGGCGCGGCTCACTTTCGCGTATAGTTCTGGGGTAGCTCAGTAAACGAGTTTTATTGCAACTCGTTCGGGAATCGTTCGGGAAATGTTCGAGAAATAAGTTCGGAAATCGTTCTGGAAAAGTGAAAGACCAGCAGTCAATAAGAAGAAAAAGTATAGGGAAGTGATAGGGAAAAAGTGATTACTCTCTCACGGAACGGTTTGAAGATAATTGCTGTTTTATTCCCAAGAAATTCATCCCTCAAGTTATACAGTCCACATCGAAGAATTAAGGCGTTGGGACCGGGACGACTTCGGAAGACCCGTAATCCCCGTCTGAACCTATTTGCTGAAAAGGAAGAGGTTATCGCCCTTGTGTGTTACTCCGTTGCGGAGATCACATACGTTGTTCCCGAACCCAACGTAGGCGTTATAGGAGGCCGGATCGAGAGAAGCCTCGATTCCTCCCTTCTGTTTCAGAGCCCGAAAGTTTGTGCTCCTTTTTGGTTCCTTTTCAATACTTAACATTTTACTCTCTCTTTTGCAAAAAGCGCACCCATAAACCGTCGACACCCTGTCTCCGCCATTAACTACCGAACACTCTTACTTCTATCGGACTATCGGAGCCATTCCCAGTCTTGTATCCCCTCTTTTGTTAACCCACGCGGAAATGTCTATTCCCTTCATAATCTCTATTTCTAAGCAATGTTGCCATATTATATGTTCGCATATTGACCATTTCCGCAAATATTAAAACGGACACATTTTAAACATGAAAAAAAGTAGATTCTTATTATAGAATCATCCGGAAACAAAGACAAATTTTAATAATGTAATATAAATACGATAGTATTGCTAACAATATAATACACCATTTTGCGATTGAGTTGCGCGGAACGTCGTACGTGAATTTATGTTATCATAATGGTGAACTGCAGCTTAGGCGGTTCTAAAAACTCAGCAAGGACGTGGAATTCAACTAATAAAGCATTCACTATTCAACCAACTGGAGAGGCCATACGCGTTAATTCCTAAACAAAAAGTCTGTCAATTTCAGGGAGAGGAGAGGAAAACGCGAAAAAAAAATTGAATCGCGTTACTATACACGCACACTACAGTATTTCTGTCTGTGTATATACACCGGGAAATATGGAGGAGGGTAAAACGCCATAACACGATTCACATCGTTTCCACGTTCATCCATCCATCCAAGTTTTTCTGTAAGAATAGTGTATTCAGTACGTTGTGTAAAAAGTGAATAGAACTCAGTAAACGAAAGACGTATATTGGAGCAGTACCGTGGGGGGAGCCGAAGGGGGCAAAGCCCCGGGTGGCATACCGAAGGGGGCGGCGGCAAGCGCCACGATTTTTTCAATAAAATTAACACCAAACTGCGCCCGCAATGTAACGTGCCAAGCAGTAGCGTCTTTACCACAAGGGCACACAGGCCCCGGGCCCAGGGCCCCTATCGTCACGGGAGCCCCCGTGACGAAAGGCATCGGCCTTATTCGCTTACGCTATACAATATTTTTTATATGTTAGGAAAATATAACCAGACAAAAATAATTATAGAGTGAATGATGGCGTTGTTAGTGACTTTCTGGCAACCCTCAGCAGTGACAAGCCACACATTGTCGAGTTAGCCAAAAAAATAGCATTGACAGATTTCCTAGGTAGAAAATATGTAGTTCCGCGATTCGTCGCCATCTAAACGTTTTTGTCGGGCTGTACCACTGACTTAGAAGTATATGGACTGACAAAAGTCTGGCGCATAAAATGGCCGCCTTTTATATGGTTGTAACTATGGATATGGAGCAATATGCGCAGCTGATATCGATATTTTAACAAATATGATTTTTTTCTAATTTGATATAATCGGATTTGTTGTTTAATTTACTTTATTCCATAGGTATTTACATAGATACAGGCCTGAATATTCAATCGTCAAATAACTTATCTGGCGAATAAATGTGACTGACAGATTTATGGCTTTTGTGTAGATAGAAATTAAATACTTCTTTTGTGTTTAAGGAATTACTGGGATGGAAATCCCTGATCCCATATAATAGTATTTTAATATAAAATAATAATGACTAGTTAAGTAAAAATGTAATAAACTGTTTTAAAAATCAATACTTATTTATTATTAATTGTTCTGCACATAATTCATCACAAATAGTAAGTTATACAAGCAAGTTATATATCATATTTCATTTATTCATTCAGATTTTTAATGAAAAATATCATTATTTTTCGCAAAATTCGAAAATGAATATATATTTCATCCACCGTTCCATGATCATGTCAGATTTTTATTTATTTATTGCACCAACAAAGTACACACTATTACATGCATAAATATCAGAAAAACAAAAAAGAAAAAAAAAACATACAAAGTGCTACTTCAATTATAGGCGCAAACAACATTCTCTTAAAGTTAACTTATGTTGAGAAGTAATTTCGGTTTAAAGAAATTTATTTCTCATAAGAACATACAATGGTTCACTTATAATGAGATACAAAGTAATTATTACAGTAAAGTAAAACTATCGCATCTACCTCTAGTGCTGGAGGTGTTATAGTTTAAGCTTATTTACTATGAAATATAAGATTAAGATTATTTGCTATGAGGTGTACATATGAGATACCACATATTCGGAAAAGATTACACTGTACGTACGTATTTCCTAAGTTTACTTTTAAACAATTTCATGTTATTGCAATTTTTTATGTCATCTGATAATTTATTGAACAGCTGTGCTCCCTCAAACAACAGGGTTTTTTTGCCATAATTAATTCGTGCAGTTATTAATTGTAGTTTATTTTTACTTCATAAGTTGTGTGTTGTTGTTTTTTTATGTAATTGTATGTTTGATTGAATAGAATTAGTGGTAATATTTTTATTAGAGTGCAAGTGCAATAAATGTATAGTTGTGTAAGGTTTATCAAGTTAGTTTTTTCTTATAGTACTTTTGTTGGAGTTAGATAATGATAGTGGAATAATGTTTTGATAATTTTATTTTGTGTCCTTTGAAGTGGATTTAGATTTGTTTTAGCGGCTGATCCCCATATCTCAATTAGGTATTCGATATGTGATTTAACTAAAGAGTTGTATATGATTGTACGAGCTTTTTCCGGGATACAGTGAGCGACCTTACGTAGTGCACTTGTAATGACGTCAGTTTTGATTTGACGTGATCGATATGCATTCTCCAAGTGAGTTTATCATCTACCAATAGTAGTAGTAGTAGTTTTATTATTTTATCATCAATAGTAAGATGTGCAAACTCTGGTAAAGGTTTATTCTTTGTAGAAAAAATCTTGAAAGATGTTTTTGCCATATTAATTGTTAGCAAGTTATATTTTAACCATTCTCCGATTAAGTCAAGATCTTTTTGAGCATAGGTTATAATGTTGTGAATAGATTTATCTAAATAGAAGAGACATGTGTCATCGCCATATAATGTTAGGTGCCCTGTTAGCCCTAATTTGTTTATATTATTTATATAAATTGAAAACAATAATGGGCTTATAATTGAGCCTTGAGGACAGCCGTAGGATACGTTTTTAATCGAGCTGGTAAAATTATCCATTTGAACAACTTGTCGCCTATTATGTAAATACGATGTGAACATTTCGAGGGCTTTATCTGTAACGCCTATGTTGTTTAGTTTCTGCAACAATTTATGATGGCTTACTGTGCCAAATGCTTTTTTTATGTCAATAAAAATCCCTAAAGCGAAATTCCTTTGATCGATTTGAGTTTTAATTTTTGTGATTAAGTCAGAGTCAGAGTGCTCGATTTGGAACGAAAGCCATATTGTTGGTCAATTAAAAACTTCTTTTTTATTAGGTATTCATCTAGGTGGTTATAAAGTATTCGTTCAAATATCTTTGATATAACAGGCAAGACAGAGATTGGTCTGTAGTTACTTGGGTCAGTCCTACTTCCGGATTTAAAAATAGGACTGACCTTAGCAATTTTAAGTGTGTCGAGAAAAACACGGCGTGTCAAACACATATTTATGCAGTTTGTTAGTCTCTCTACAATTACTATTTTTAGGCATCTAATCGCTTTGGTGCTGATGCCATCTAGACCAGTACTAGTGTTGGTATCAAGATCATCGATTATTTTTGATATTTAAGTAATATTACAGGGTGTAAGTTCACTAAGTGTTATTTCATGTGTATAGTTAAGTTCGTACATAAGCGTGTTACCGCTGTTTATGTGATACTTATTAGGAATTTTGTTAGCCAAGTCCGAGCCTATTGAGGAGAAAAATGAATTAAATAAGTCACATATTGAATTACCTTCTGTTATTAGTCCCGTGTTCGATATTAGTTTGAGAGGAGCACTGCTGTCTTTAATTTTGTTTAACGCTAAGTTATTAATTATCTCCCACATTTTCTTAGGTTTATTGTAACTGTTATGAAATAAGTTATGATAGTAGATTTTCTTGTGTGTCTTGATAAGGTTTTTCACTTTGTTCTGCTCTTCAATTAAGTTTTTTTGTAGATTATCAACTTTTGGGTGAGATTTAGTCTGCTGCCATAAGTTGTTTCGTAAATTTATTGAGTTTATAATATCTCGGTTTATCCAGTCTTTTTGTGGAGGGTTAAGAATTTTTGTCTTGCTTACTTTATTTTTGTTTATTTGTTCTAACACAAATCCCTCTAGGTAGTAATAGTCGTTTTCTTCATTAGTGTATTTGGCTTTTAAAGTAGTGTTGTATCACTTTTCATAATCAAGCACTTTATATTGAACTCTTTTATATGTCTTTGTTGTTAAGTTACTTATTTCAAGAAATATCTGCTTATGATCAGATAGGCATGATTCAATTATTGAGAAACTAAATGAGTGATTGTTTATATTCGTACATACATGGTCCAGTATAGTGCTCGTGGTGGTGGTTTCACGAGTACTGTACAGCCTATTAATTTTATTCAATATTTCATATCCAATTTCTTTTATTTCAGTTAGGTATTTTGTGACGTTACTATCTGTATTAAGTAGATCAATGTTAAAATCTCCAAACACAATCGCCCTTCTCCTCAGTTCCAACTGTGAGGAATATGTTTCTAAAAAGTTGTTTACATTAGAACTTCCACGTTTGTATATTGCGCCGATGTTTAAAGATAGTTTATCTATGTATGGATATAAGTAGTGGTTTCCATTCTCACATTTAATGTATTTATATTAAAATGTATGCATTAATTATAAGGAAGTGATTATACAATTAATTCACTTATTAGTACTATTAACAACAACAATAATAAAATTTTATCAGTGCATTACATTTAACTATGTGAAGAACAACATATTATTTAAAAACTAATAAAGATAAAAACATCAATTAAAATTTAAACAAAGCCAAATGTCATTAAAATAAAAATGTATATTATAAGTCAAAATTGAAAATTGAATGTAAAAATAAAATAACGCTCACACATATTTTAATTTAAAATTACATAATAATCGAATTATTCTGTTATTACTTTAGCTGCAAGATTTTTAAATTGTGTTAAGTAGTTTGAAAAAATATCTAGCTGAGAAGATCCTTTTTCAGTTTCACTAGATATAGAGTTGTGAATGAGACTGTAACTCCTCATCGCTCTGTTTAATGGAGCATACTGAGCCAACTTTGACTTAGCTGAATTTAAATTGTGTTAAGGAGTTTGAAAAAATATCTAGCTGAGAAGATCCTCTTTCAGTTTCACTAGATATAGAGTTGTGAATGAGACTGTAACTCCTCATCGCTCTGTTTAATGGAGCATACTGAGCCAACTTTGACTTAGCTGAATTTAAATTGTGTTAAGGAGTTTGAAAAAATATCTAGCTGAGAAGATCTTTTTTCAGTTTCACTAGATATAGAGTTGTGAATGAGACTGTAACTCCTCATCGCTCTGTTTAATGGAGCATACTGACCCAACTTTGACTTAGCTGAATTACTTTTAAAAGGAGGTTTCTTAAGTCTGTGTGGCTATCTAGGTACAGCAATATTTACTCGAGATAATAGATCAGGGTTGTCAAAATCTCCATTTATTAGCTTATACAGAAACATGACGTCAAGTAGTTCCCTACGGTGTCGGAGTGATTTGAGGCGAAAATGTAGTAGTCAATCGTTGTAGCTTGGGAGTTTCTTGGCTAAGTTGCAACTGTAAGACAATTGCCATAAAAATCGCTTTTGTACACTCTCTAAGCGTTTGATATATGTACCGTAGTGCGGATTCCACACAGTACTGCCATATTCTAACATACTACGTACGAGGCAGTTATATACCGTAAATTTTGTCATTGGATTCCTAAATTCTTTACAGTTTCGAAGAACAAAGCCCAACATTCTAAGAGCCTTATTTATAATATTGTCAATATGAATATTGAAGCGTAGTTTGTTGTATATGACTCCTAGGTCTCGAATGTGGCTAACCTCTCTTAGCGGCGTATCATTGATACGATAAAATCTGGTTGGTAAATGTCTCTTTCTGCTGAATCGCACTACTTGGCATTTATCAGGATTCATGCTCATTCCGTTCTCAGTACACCACATCGCTAAATTATTTAAATCCCTCTGCAGTAATAATGCATCATCAGATGAGTTAACTATTCTATATAATTTTAAGTCGTCAGCGAACATTAAGAATTTAGAGTGCTGAAAACATTTTCCAACGTCATTGATGAAAATGTTGAAAAATAAAGGACCTAAATGAGACCCTTGGGGTACTCCGGATTTAGCAGTAAATGCTTTGGATTTATACCCCCCAGCCACAACTATTGATTGTCTATCTAAAAGGTATGGCCTACACCAGTTTAAAAACATACCGGCTATTCCGATGGAGGAAAGTTTGTGCAACAGTGTTTCATGATTTACCCGGTCAACTGCCTTACTGAAATCGGTGTATATTGCATCGTATGATTTCCCGTGATCGACCCCCTCAACAAGGTCCTCGACGAATGAAACCAAGTTAGTTGATGTGGAACGCGACTTTACGAAGCCATGCTGTTGGGGTGCAATAAACTGTTTCAAGTGACATGAAATTATTGAGCACAAAAGGGATTCAAAAACTTTCGGAAATGTTGGAAGTACAGATATAGGCCTATAATTTTTTGCTGCACTCGTGTCACCTGTCTTGAATAAAGGTATTACAAGAGCACTTTTCCAATCTGTTGGGAATATGCCAGAATTTAAGGAGCTATTCATAATAATACTAAGTGGCAGTGCAAGTACTCCAGCACATCTTATGGCAAAAATAGAAGGTATTCCATCGGAGCCGGCTCCCTTAGTAGGGTCAAGTCTTTTTAAAACTCTGAAAACTTGGTCTATAGTTACCGATATTGTAGTTAAGTAATTAGCACCTAGTGGCAAATGAGATTGCCCTGGGGTGGGTAAGTTTTCAGTGTTGTAAGCCGAGGAAAACCGAGATGCAAATAGATTGCAAATGTCTGTCCCCGATGAAGCGACCTTTGTGCCGAAAGACATTTCTGCAGGGTAAGAATTGGTCCAACCTCTTTTATGTTTAATAAAGATCCACATAAGTTTAGGGTTAGAAGACAACGATGACTCTAGGCGCTTTATGTATAATTTGTAGCTTATGTTGTGAAGTTTTGTACATCTATCCCTTAGTACTTCATAGGTGATTAAATCTCGGGGTTGCCATATTTGCGGTATTTATTTCGATATTTCAGTTCCTCGTTGATTACCCTAACTAATGTAGTGGAAAACCACATTGGATATTTACCAGAGCGCGGTTTGTATTTTGGAACATGTTTGATTATGAGGAGCCCAAGGATTTTATATAAACTATTATTATTAATTCATTTCTGAACATTTTTAATATAATTTCTATAAGACAGTTTGTCACTGCTTCTTCTTGCATGGTATCTGAACCATTTCTGCCACAAATCCCACAAAATATTCTAATTTAGCAATTGATAAGGTGTTTTAATAATTTAAATAACGACTCTAATAAAGATAATCTAAAAAAGAATTAGGGTGGCAAACGAGCACACAGTCAACGGAACAGATGTAAGTGGATGCTGTGGTACATAGACATCTACATTTAACCTCGATGAAGAATCAACATGCAGATGCGTTGTCACCCCTGTGGACTAAGATGGAATGCCTTGATTCTAATAAAACAGGTCTCCGGTTCTCTACACTCACCATACGATACACAGCAGCATCAGGTGCTATTTTACGCTGGTATTCTGTGAGAGATATATACCTAGGCCACTCCTGAAAGATAAAGTTTTTGTTTTTTCTCCCCCCACTAGTAGCAACAAACATACAGTCAGTATTGCAGTCTTTTTATTGGCTAAATAAATTACTAAATTATGCATATTACATAAAGTAATAATTAAAAAATACATCCCTACCATTAAACTTGAAATAAGTTGTAAGACACTTATTTGCTTAGATTATGCTGAAAAAGTTTTAATTTTATAAGTGAATAGTGACACAATCTAACTACTTCGTTCATTGAATTAATTATAAAAGTATTTATAACACGTAACGTGATGAAATTATGCTTCACAAAATTATTTAAATTTAAAAATCAATTGCTGTACGTTAGTTTTGCAAAAACTCAGAAATGCCTCTTAATTAAGAGTTACAATCAAATCAATTTTAGGTGGTTACGGTCATCTAGTAACATAACAAAATATAAATAGGAGAAAAAAACCTACTATAAGATAAGATGAAGGCACAGCACTACACAACAAAAAACTTTTAGCATTCAACAGTTTTACAGGAGATCTACCACAAAACTCGGGGCTTAACATGGCGACGCAGTCACTCATGGATGAGCTCATAAAGGATAGAGAACAGGAGAACTATGCAGTGTACAGGAAATGAGAACAATCTCTCCTAGGAGAATAGTTGAAAAAGTGCCCATCTGTAAGAAATAAATAACAGTTCAAAAACTCTGCACAACAGCGCTGGAGTTGACAGGAAACAGCTACATGAAATAAACTTAGCAGTTGTCGACAGTGTAAAGTGTTTTGCTAAACTGCTCAGTAGCTCTGAAATCTAAAATAATTTTATTTGGTAAATATAACCTCGAAAAGTCGTCTATCCCACTAATATTTTTCGGCGCGTTCCTTAAGATTTACCCCGTAGTTATAGTGGCGCCACCCTTATTTATCGGTTTTCTACGGACACTTTTTAATACACAGTCTATACTCCTTACCTCTACACTTCATAACCTCTCAACTGTGAGCACTGACTTAGAAGTATATATTATCTCTATGACTGTGAGAAACTCAAAATGAAATATGTCATGTCTGTGTGGCTGAAATCAGCCACATCACAGACTTGACTTATTTTTGGCTTTAGTTTTATAAAAATTGTAATATCTCCAGTGCTTTTTTAAATTAAGGTTTTATTTTCGTTATCCATTACCCAGAAGTAGTTTCTGTTCCTATTTCTTTAAATCATATCAACTGCAATATTATAATAAATTTGTTATACTACATCCAAGTTAGGGCACTTCTATTCATATTTATTTCTATGTTAAAAATAAAATATAAAGAAATGTTTCATAATAATAATCATTTAATTACATCAACAGTACATATTTTAACAGATTTATTACAAAAAAGCAATCCACTTCATACAATTTTTTTCAGCAAAACAATGTTTAAAACTTTCATTCTAAACCAACTACTTTGAGACTATACAAAAGTGACCTCCATATTTTAACGTGTATTTACGTAAATAAGCGCTTTGAGTATTGAAGCTTGATGTTTACTGTAACTTGAGCTTATCAGGTAAGCAAAATCACAAGTGGTCCATGGGTATGCTCAATGGAACTAGAATAAGAGTTACACAAAAAAGGGTCCTTTTTTACTTACAAAATTAGTGGTTACAAGAAATTAATTTTTAAATGATTAAGTTGTTTGTTTGACCAAACTGTTATATTTTCCAAGATAAACATTCAACTAGCTTTAATTTAAACTAAAAACCTTGCATGGTTTCTAAGAACTTTCATAAAATCAATGCTAACTTATACAATACAAAATTAGTACAAAAACATCCAAAATGTGTCAAGACTAATATGGATGAGACTAAGATTGATTTGTTTTAAAATATTTTTTTTTTAGTTTCTACTTTGTATTTATATTGAAACAATAAACAGAGTAAAAGTAAACATAAGTAAATTATTCCCGTTGTTCTACTGCTCTTACGGCCGAGTAGCGTAGCAGTTGGTGGTCCTGCCTCATACACCAGATGTCCCAGGTATCCATTTATGCCCTGAATATCCATTTGCGTGATGAACGTAGATATTTATACTCTGGTCATCGTTATAATATAATATAATTCATAGTTTTGTTTAATGCTTAATATATATATATTACTTCAAACTAAAATATTATCAAATAATTAGCATTTTGAATTTTTAAATACTTCTAATAAACCATTTTTCCCATCACTGCCAAAGGCTTATCCATATTCTCCATCGTTACCAAAACAAATGTGAAAGCTAGTCTGTGAAGTTGGAGGATATTAGCCACTAACTTAACTCTGACAGCGCGCGACATGTTATACTCCCGTTCCCTCAGGACCTTAATGGCGGGAAAATTTGTAAGTTACGAAATTTTTTGCTATATTGCAAATTTTGCTATATTTTCACTTTGATACAATATTTATGGATAAAACTTACAGGAATTCTTGTTGAATGTATGAACTATCGAATAAAATTATTTTTGGTTGCTACAAATTGTAATAAAATACATAAATTACCCTGTATAGCATAGTAGTAGTATATACTTCAATTTTAGTGACAAAATTACTACTAATTTGAATTCTACACTTTTGTTTTTGGAGAAATTTATATGAAAATGTTTGGAAATATGTCTATTTTTATATTTTATGTGTTTCCATTCGTTACTCATACCAAAATATTAAAATATTAAAAAATAAAAAATAAAATATTTTATCTGTATGACATTTCGAACAATATTTCTAAAATATTATTGTGTGAATTTGAAATAAATACAACGTCATGTTATTTGAAATATGTAAGAAAACTATTTTTACTTACATTTTACACTAAAAATAAATGAGAATTAGAAAAATAACACATTTATGACCCAACCGCCCAAATGGGCCTTCCGGATTTTGAAGTACTTTTGGCAATTTACTTTTCACTTTTTATACCACAAATTATATATCTACGTGTTTACTATATTACAACGAATATAAAAAAGTATAATACTTTCGTTTTTAGTCCAGACACAAATATAAAATTCTATAAAAAAGACGGAGCACCTTCATCAAAGCGACACGTGGAACGCTGAAAGTTCAGAGTGATTTCTTTTTTTTTTCTAAGAAACATTGCCAGGTTATGGTTTAAAATAAAAGAGCATATCTTTGTCTTTGATATTATTATCTATTTCATATTGTCTTTGGTTTTGTTTTAAAGGAAAAAATAGTTTTTTCATAAGGCAGTACTTCTGATCTAATCTGATCTAATCCGACCCGTACTAGAGCCGACGTAAGGTAGGTATTGTATGATCTAATTAGATCCGTAGCCGAGTGAAGGGCGACCGTTACATACTTTTGAAACAATTTCTTACTTTTTACATCAAAGTATACTTTGCGCTTTCGTATTTAGCTTAAATATTAGTTTCACAATATATTACACGGAATATATTGACATAGAAATCAATTAAGTCGCTTAAAAAGTAAAAACTTGCGACATTACCGTGGTCATTCCTAGGACTGAGTCAAATTCAATTACAAAATTTTTATTGAAAATTGCCAACCAGCCTCGAAAAGTAGATAAATAATTAAAGATAACTTACCGCTCCATTGTATTTTCCATGATATCAGATATAATAAATTGTAATTCACAATTTTAAAAGCAAAATTACCACACGTCTATTCAACGAAATCAACGGAACTTCAATGACATTGACAAGTTTCTTTTTATTTTTTCTATAGACGGTGCTAGTAGTAACGTATATCAAACAGCCAAGTTCATAACGAATATAGTCACGGTCTTATTCCACAGAGAAAGATAAAGAAATAAACGAATTTAGCCGCGAAATGCGACCGTGTAGTAATGGCAGAAATCAGCCAGCCCACAGACAGACGCGCCTTATTTTTTACTGACTGAAATCAGCCACCTCACAGAAGAGAGGTTATGGAGAACGATCGGAGTAGGAAATAGTATCCCAGAAATATGGACACTATAAGTGAGGTGCTGCGATCGCTTAGTTCGCTCAATGAAAGTAATTTTAAGTTTTTTCCATATTTTAATATTTCTTTTTTTTTTCAAAAGTTAAAAAATTACGGAGCATGAAAATTTTCTCACCAATGCCGCAAAGTAAATTTGTACATTATTCAACTAACTTCATCTACTTGTACTCATAAAGCTATATATATATACAGGGTCATTTTTAATTTACTAAAGACCTTTTGGGAATATAATGGTGGCATAATTACAAACGATTTTAGCGAGATCACTCTTTACAGAACGTAATACATTTACATAAAAGCTTCTTTTAAGTTTTTATTGTCATGTCTGACTCCTTTTAAGTCTGTATTTTAAAAATCACAAATATTAAAATGAGCAATAGGTAATTATAAAGTATGACCTCTTCGACGCGTCGACGCGCCGATCGACGCTCGCGCTCATCTGATTGCGTCGCGAGTGCCTACTCCACACAGAGTACTTTTTTATACTGCCTACTAAACTATTCACAACTGTGCCTATGGTACCAGGGCGCCACTCCAAATGACAAATTTACGTTAAATTTTCATATAGTCCTTTTTTCATAAAGCAATTTGATTAACTATTTGATTATTTTATTAATTTGTTTACGAATTTATAGAAATTTTTTAATAAACATTTAGGTAGTTTGTTACGATCACTGCTTGCCTTGCCAAGGCTAAGCCAAAGGTATATTGACGTCGATACAGGCGTCATCAAAGGTCTGTCTGCCCTTTTCGGTTCGCAGCACGTGCAAATTAAATGTCGAGTATTATTAGCTATTTATTTATTAAATGCAAGTTGTATTTAATTAATGGATGCGGGTTAAAATAATTACAAATATTACAGTAAAATATTTATAATGATTAAATACAGATATTAACACACATTTTACAACAGTAATTGAATAAAAATATTTAGGTAAAAAGGGTTCAATAAAAATATTAAAATACAAATTTATACATTAGAATTAGAGGTACTCGTCCGCGGATGGTGGTAAACACCTCCACATTCTATGCATAGGTGACACCTAAAAGTTAACTGTTCACCGACACGAGATAAAAGTTGAGTATTCATTTTGATTTGATCGAATGCCCAAATTATTTTTTCTTTCAATATGTCGCGGGTTTCGAGTGTGCGACCAGTATACACTAATGTCTTTATATGCCCCCACAAATGAAAATCCATTGGTGTGGTATCTGGCGATCTGGGAGGTCATGCACAAGGCCCGCCATGTCCGATCCAGCGTCCAGGGCATTCTCTGTTAAATAATCTTTAACTTGACGAGCTTAATGCGCCGGTGCCCCGTCATCAGCATCATTATCATCATTACAGCCCTTTACAAGTCCACTGCTGAACATAGGCCTCCCTCAAGGTATGCCACAAAGCACGGTCCTGAGCCAACTGCATCCATCGACTTCCTGCATGTCTTACCAGGTCGTCACTCCATCTAGTGGGGGGTCGCCCCACACTTCGTCTACCGGTACGAGGTTGCCACTCGAGAACCTTTTTTTCCCCAACGGTTGTCGGTTCTTCGAGCTATATGGCCGGCCCATTGCCACTTCAGCTTACTAATCCGTTGGGCTATGTCGGTCACTCTGGTTCTACTGCGGATATCCTCATTTCTAAGTTTATCACGCAGAGAAACTCCGAGCATAGTCCTCTCCATAGCTCGCTGAGCGACTTTGAGCGTCCTCATACGGCCAGCAGTGAAGGACCACGTCTCAGTTCCATATGTCATCACTGGCAACACGCACTGGTTGTACAACTTAGTTTTCAGGTTTTGAGGTATACCTGACGAGAAGATGCGTTGTAATTTCCCGAACGCTGCCCAGCCGAGTTGAATCCGTTGAAGAACAAGACCATCGCACTTCTGCTCCATGCCTGAGTAGTGCCACCATGGAGGACGGAGGAGGAGGAGGAGGAGGAATTAAAGAGCCTCTGAAGGACTTCAAGTACCCTGTTTTCCACCCGCTTTCAGAAGCTCCGCTGTAATTCCATCCTCGCCCGGGGACTTGCCGTTTTTTAGGTGCTGGAGAGCCATTCTAATCTCGCTCAGACTGACGTCCGGGATATCATCGGAATAGTGTCGGATAAGACCCACTCTTGGATCGTTACTCACACTTGCGTGTGGCTCCAACGATGATGTGTACAGCTGCCCATAGAACCTCTCAATCTCACTCAGAATCTCAGGTGTCCCGGAAACGATGCTGCCACACTCAGTCTTCAGCTTTGATATTTGGCTCCTACTGGCAGACAGATCTCTGGCAAAGACTTTGGAGCCCTGGTTCCGCTCAATCGCTTCTTCAATACGCGCAGTATTAAATTTGCGTAAGTCTCGCCGCATGCATTTGGAGATCTGTCTGTTCAGTTGCCTGTATGCTGTCAAATCTATTGACGATTGCAGCCTCATCTCCCGTCTAACAGCCATGAGATTAAGATTGTGATCGGAGAGCTTTTGTGTTCTTCTGCGGCCGGTCTTGCAGAACTTAGCTCCGACCGCATGGACAGTTTCCACGAGCTTGTCATTCATATCGTCCACTGCATTGCAATCTTCTAGGCACTGAAAGCGGTTACGGGAAGGTTTCGGGATTCTGGATTAGAGCACGAGGGGGACGGAGCGTTGACTTCATTAGACGAGACCTCTCCAACTTAACGTTTAGGTTCAGTGTGCCTCTAACCATTCGATGATCGCTGCCAGTTTTCACCCTTGCGATCACTGAGACATCACTGAACAGTTGGCGTCTGGTCGTCATAATGAAGTCAATCGCAGTTTTTGTCGAACCATCGGGGCTCGACCAGGTCGACTTCCTGTGGGGCCGCTTCTGGAAGAAAGAGTTCATCATAAAGAGTCCCTCTTTCTCCATAAAATCGGCCAGCTGCTGGCCCCTACGGTTCCGTTGCCTTACTCCAAATTTCCCTACCTTCAGCTCACCGCTTTCTCTTGTGCCTAGTCTTGCGTTGAAGTCTCCCATCAACACCGTGTAGTGGGTTTTGGAGGAATGCATGGCTCTGGAAATATCCTCATACATTTTTTCCACCTCCTCATCGGGATGTGCCGAGGTGGGTGCGTAAACCTGTATGACCTTCAGCGAATACCGTTTGGTGATTCTGAGTATCAGGTACGCGACCCTCGTCACATGAACACACTTCCAATCTTTGCAACGTTGTTGACGAGAGACTTGTAGACGATAAATCCGACACCTCCTTGGGACAAATGGTCGCCCTCCCGGTGATAGAACAAGTTGCCGGACTCGAGGATTACCGTGTCCTCCCCCTCTCTTCGGACCTCGGATAACCCAATAATATGCCAGCGCAACTTGTCTACCTCTTCTTCCAACTCTTAGTATCTTCATTCTCTTCAGTATCTTATATTATCAGTATCTTCTCGTCAGTCCTCAGGGTGCGTTATATGTTGCCAGGTCGAGTCGTTGTAGGTGGCAACCGAACCTCCACCGGAGATTCTTAGCACCCCCTGCCGTTACCATGGTCGCCACCGTAGCCAGGAATGGCGGGGCCGCCGGGTACTGGGGGCCGTTTGTTTGTGTCGTTACTCATGGGGGGATATTTGCCATAGTTGCCACGCTTGGCGAGCGGGTTGGCAACCGCAGTTTGCTATTATACCATTGCTGTTATCAGGAAGATGCTGCTGCCCATCTCCTGCCTGTCTCCCTCTGTCGCCTCTTACGACACCCACGGGAAGATATGGGGTAGTGGATATTCTCAACCGCCACTATACGGCCAGTGCCCCCCTCGGGTGCCCCGTCAAGTTGATAATAAATATTGCGTAGAGATGCAAGTGGTATATCCTCTAACAATTCTGGCTGCGTGTCGGTGAGGAAATTGTGATAGCTTTCACCATTTAATCTTTCTATGAAAACAGGGCCCAGTAACGTTGTATTAATAGGGCCTGCCCACACATTGACACTAAACCGGTGTTGAAAGCTATGTGGTCTTGGTTCATGTGCATTTTCATAGCACCACAAGCGTTCATTGTGCATATTAAATAGCCCTATTCTGCCAAATGTTGCTTCATCAGTCCATAAAATGTTAGCTCGTTCAGCAGCTAGTAACCAATTACAAAACGTAACTCGCGCAGGTTTAGAAGCTCCAATTAAAATATTTATATTTTTGTATGAAAATAAAAATTGAAGAAATATATTTTTTTCTTACAGATGTTGTTGTTATGATGTAAATAATATATTCCCCAAAGGTAAAGGTATATATATATATATATATATATATATATATATATATATATATATATATATATATATATATATATATATATATATATATATATATATATAGCTTTATCAGCTAACTACGCAGTCACTACTCACCGACGGCAGCGCCGCTATAAATTCTACAAATTTTCAAGGACAGGCGGGCTATGCTTTAGTACGTAGCGATCGTTCTCCTGTTCTCTAACCTCCATGAATGAGCTAATGACATCACACGAGTGTTGTCAAAATAAGAAATTGACAAACGGTAGTTGTCTCCCTTTTCTAATGAAGCTACTGCTTTGTTGAAAAGAAACAAAAGTATTTTTGACAAGTGTGTGTCGATATTGTTACTAGCTTGAGGTTCGTGACAATAAAAACTGCCGATTGAATTACCAAAATTTACACTTTTATTACCGAACACAAATTATAACTTAAAACACTAATAATTAATCACACTGATTCACTTTATCGCTCCGTAGCTTCGCTTGTCTCGCCAAATTCAATACTGCCCCGATCGTGGTATGCAGAAAATTTAGTGTCGAGGGTGTCGATCTAGCTAGGATTCACTTTCATGCAAAGAAAATGCTACAATATCATTAGAATAAGAAGACAAATTTTAATAATGTGTTAATGATTATAAAAACTCAAATGGAATATCAGGCGGTACCGATATCGTAGTACCATGGTTCGGTTCCTGTTTTCAGTCCGACTATTTTTCCTTTTTTTTAAGTTCCCTTCTTTTGTGAGAAAATCTATTATTTCGAGCCCTTTTTTAGTATTTTTTTAAAACATGAAAATTTAAATTAAACTTATTGCACTCTTACCTTTATTCTTTAGCCAACTTTTATTCCGCATTCTTAATAAATAAAATTGATATAAATATATAAATAAGGAAAACGTTAATTCTATTTTGTACTTACCTTCATTAGACTAATGATATCCACTATTTATGTGAATTAAAATTTTAAAACATATATTTTTTTTATATATTCCGCGTCGCATTATAGCATGTGCATTGAGGCAGCCGTCCGAGTTACGTCGGAGTGCGGGCCGGACTGAAAACCAGTGTCGGGATCAGAGCAATTCGTGTTTCTGTATCTCGATTTTTACTGAGTCCTGTCCATTTCACGGTCTTATGCTGCTACACAGACTCATTTTATATTATTTTTAAATTTTTTGTTAATTTAGGGAAATATTGTTTTATTTTCCGTTTAATTCCAATTTCTTGCTTTGTTTTGTATCTATTGTGATTAGACCGTGAATAAATGTTTTTTCTTCTTCTTCTTCTTCTTCACTCATGATTTTTTATTCAAATAACCAGTTTAGTTTTATCTATTATGTCGGTAAGATCAAAAAATATTATTCATATTTCATCAGTATGTAGTTTGTATCTAAATCATCATCATCATCATTACAGCCCTTCACAAGTCCACTGCTGAACACAGGCCTCCCCCAAGTAACGCCACAAAGCACGGTCCTGAGCCACCTGCATCCATCGACTTCCTGCATGTCTTACCAGGTCGTCACTCCATCTAGTGGGGGGTCGCCCTACACTACGCCTACCGGTACGAGGCTGCCACTCGAGAACCTTTCTTCCCCATCGATTATCGGTTCTTCGAGCTATATGGCCGGCCCATTGGCACTTCAGCTTACTAATCCGTTGGGCTAGATCGGTCACTCTGGTTTTACTGTGGATATCCTCACTTCTGAGTCTATCACGCAGAGAAACTCCGAAACTCTCCATAGCTCGCTGAGTGACCTTGAGCGTTCTCATACAGCCAGCAGTGAAGGACCACGTCTCTGATCCGTAAGTTATCACTGGCAACACGCACTGGTTGTACACTTTAGTTTTCAGAGATTGAGGTATACCTGACTAGAAGATGTGTCGCAATTTCCCGAACGCTGCCCAGCCGAGTTGAATCCGTCGATTGACCTCTCGGTCGAAGTTGGACTTACCTAGTCGGACTATTTGTCCTAGGTAAACGTACTCGTCAACAAGTTCGAGCATAGTGCTCCCAACAACTACCGGCATAGGTGTGACATGGACATTAAACATGATCTTTGTTTTGTCCATGTTCATCTTAAGACCTATCCGTTAGGAGACACCATTGAGATCATTGAGCATAGTGCTAAGGTCCTCCAGTGATTCTGCCATAAGGACTATATCGTCGGCAAATCGAAGGTGAGTGATGTACTCGCCATTGATGTTAATACCGTATCCTTCCAGTCCAGTAGCTTGAAAACGTCTTCCAACGCAGCGGTGAAGAGTTTCGGGGATATAACGTCACCCTGTCTTACACCTCTCTGCAGTTGGATAGGTTCAAATTCAAATTCAAATTCAAATTGTTTATTGCATGTCACATTACAAATTTAAGATGGTACAATTTTGATAGGTATACATGTGACGCCCCGCAAGGGCATAGCAACACTAGAGGGCTAACTATTTTCATATTATCTAATTTTTAAACATAAATTACAAATTATCATATCATCAACATTCAATATTATTTTATATAAATTAATTTAATTTGAAACACAATGTATAGTCTAAGTATTCTTACTTTATCGTTGTTTATCGTCAAAAAATTCATTTAAATTATAGTAACATTTATTAAAAAGAAATATTTTTAATTGTTTATTAAATTGCACAGCATTTTTATGGAATTCGGTAAATGGTTATAAATCTTTATTGACATAACGTGAGGGCTGTTTGAAACTAATTTTAATTTGGAGAAGGGTATCTTAAGCTTATATAAATTTCTGTTATTTCTTTTAGTCTTTTTAATAGGTGAGTAGAGTTTTGGGTGTTTCCTAACAAATTTACAAGATTCGAGGATGTAGATAGATGTAAGTGTTAAAATTTTATTTTTAATGAAGTGGGGTTTACACGACTCCATTTTGTCCAAATTTATCAATATTCGTAGACACTTCTTTTGTAATATAAATAATTTGTTTACATCACAAGAGTTTCCCCACAAGATGATGCCATAGGAGAGTACGGAGTGAGCATGTGCATTGTGTTACGCGCTCCAGTCGACGACACAACTAGCGCCATCTAGTGTCAGGAACGAGAGCGAGGGGAGCGTTGCATTTTATGACATCACAAATCTTTCGACCGACAGCGCCACCCGAAGAACTAGAAAATCAATACTCGAACTCTCGGTACCTTGCGCGTGTTTACTTGAACATTCCGGATATTTTGCTAATTTAAATAAATAGGTGGCGCAAGATGCGATCGAGACAGAGTTGAACTCAGCGACACAAGCGAAGCTTCGGAGCGGGATTAAGTGAATTAGTGTGTTTAATTATTAGTGTTTTAACTTTAATTTGTGTAAAGTAAATTAAAGTGTTAATTTAGGTAATTTTATCGGCAATTTTTATTGTCACGAACCTCAAGCTCGTAACAATAGTAAGCCGCAAGGGCAGTCTTAAAATCTGTCACACTTTTAAGGTGTTGCAGTGCATAAATAAATGAGGATATTTTTTTTTTTTGCAACTTTTTGTACGTGCTGTTTCCAACTCAAATGTGTGTCCAGGTCTATTCCTAACAAAGTGCTAGAGTTAACAGTTTCTAGTTTTGTATTTTTATAGTTAAACGATATTTGTAAACCAGTTTTTTGGTAGGGTTTAAATTGAATAATTTTAGTTTTATTAAGGTTAAGTTGTAAATTAATATTGTTCAATTTTGTAGTTAAATCTGTGGAATTAGTGCAAGAGATTAAGATGGAGATGTCATCTGCAAAGAGCACGCATAGATCGTCCAGTATGTTTGGGAGATCATTTATATAAATAAGAAACAAAATACAACCCAAAACGCTACCTTGAGGGATAGAGCCAGTAATGAGGGTTGCATCCGATCTGACATGAGTAATTTTGCCTGTCTCGAAGTCGGTATTTTCAATTTCTACATATTGGAAGCGGTTATCAAGATAGGATTTGAACCAATTATGAGCTATTCCCCTAATTCCTGTTTGATACAGTTTATCCAATAGAGTCCTATAACAGACTCTGTCATAGGCTTTACTCATATCGAGCAAGAGGCCTACTGCGATTTTTTTATCGTCGATTTTGTCTAGGATGTTTTTTACATATTTATAAATTGCTAAGGTGGTGGAGTAGTTTTTCCTAAAGCCATGTTGGTTCACGTGCAAAATTTTATATTTTTCATAAAATGAACAAAGACGTTTCGCCATAGCCGCTTCAAATATTTTAGCAGACGTAGGTAACAGAGCTATAGGTCGATAATTATTTATGTCAGTAGTTTTTATGCAAGGGTTTGATTAGAGATATTTTGAGGGCATCTGGGAAGATACCTTCTGAAAAAGATTGATTTACCAATATTGTATAGGGGATTGTTAACAAATCAGCACAACTTTTAATCAAAATAGGAGCCATTTCATCAATGCCGTAGGATGATTTATTTTTGAGATTTTTTATTATGGTATTCAATTCATTAGTTTCTACTGGGCTTAAGAAGAGAGTGTTTTCGATGGATTTTGTTAAAGTTGTTTTATTTAAGTTACAGTTATTTGAGTGTAAATTTCCCATAGATGCATAAAAGGTATTAAATAAGTTCGCTACTATTTTAGGATCACATGATATATGTTTATCTGTTATTTTTAGTTGAACATTTCTATATTTTCGTGAATTTTTGTTAGTCTCGTTATTTATGATTTGCCACATAGTTTTAGTTTTATTTTGAGAATTTTCAAATTTATATTTGTTACATAATTTTTTGGATAAATTGATGGCTTTTTTAATATTTTACAATACTGTTTATAATGACATTTAAAATTTTCATTTTTGGTTTTGGAAACCAATAACTTTAAAAATCTTTTATAGCGACACGATATTTTTAGTCCTACTGTTAAATAATTTTTCTTTGGAGAATTTTTTATTTTTATTTGGAATTTTGGTATATATTTTTTTAAAGCTCTTTGTAAGATTTCACTAAATATGTTATAATTCTCATTTACATTTTTATTAGGTTTAAGTATGTCATCCCAATTTATATTAGAAATTTCATTTTTGAATTTAGTTATATTTAAGTTATTGTATATTCGTTTATTTAATAAAAATTGCTTTAAGTTTTGTGTTGGAGACGGTATAGAAATTAATAAACTACAATGATCTGAAAAACCAAATTCATGAACAGCTATTTTCATATCCTTTAATTTAAAATTAATAAAAAGTAGATCAATGCATGTGGAGCCGTTTGGTGTAATTCTGGTGGGTTGTTTAATCTTTTGGTGGAAGTTATACAATAACATTAAATTAGAGAGCCTATTTTTTTCGCTATTATTTGTTAGGAAGTCCACGTTAAAGTCGCCACCTATGATAATATTCTTAGAATAATCTTTTTTTGAGATGAGACTCAAGAGTTTTTCTAGACGTGAAGTATTCTATTACTTCGATTTCCCTTTTGCTATTAGGCCAGTAGAGGTTAATAATTAACAGGTTTATTTGAGAGATTTCAGTAGCACATATTTCAAAAATCATTTCGGTGGACAACGAAGATATATCTATTCGTTCGTAATATTCTAATGTGTTTTTTATTAGTATACGTACTCCACCACCGTCATGCTCCTCCCGGCAGAAAGATGAGCTTACGGAATATCCTTCTATTTTCAACAAATCTTTCTTTTGTTTATTTAACCAAGACTCTGATATACATATGACATGAAAATTACATCTATCCTCTATAAATGCCTCTAGTAGGTGAGTTTTATTACAAATACTTTGCATATTTTGAAATATAATATTAAAATAAACTCCGAAAAGTAGAGTTACTTGTTATATTATTGTCTTTTCTTGGTCCTACTCCTTCGCTGGTTGTAGCTTTATTTGTGTTTTTTGTAGAGATGGGAACGGTAAAGTTTGGTGATTTATAGACGGTTATTTTTGTATCATCTCTGCCTTCTGTTGTCTGCGTGTACGTATTGATTTTCTCATCATTTAGTGATAGATCGGTTGCTTCTTTTCCATTGATGATTAACTTATTGTTTCTTATAATCGCGTGGTGTCAATGTTTTCGCGCTATATATAAGGCATGCTTCAACTTTTTTCTTTTTTGCAAAGCTTGAGGACTTAAATACTCAGTGACACTGAAACCGGCTTGTTCTAAATATATGTAGTTATCTAGGATGTATTTTTTCATTCTTTTGCTGATTAATTCGATTTTTAGCGGTCTTTTATTACTCCTTTTGCCTATGAATGTTAGTCCTCCTATATACCCTGTTAAATCTAAGCATAGTATGTCATAAAAAATATTTATAACTCTTTCCATTACTATTTCGTCCGATTCCCAATAATTCTCTATAAATCCGTGTAGAACTAAAACTCTTTCATAGAGTTGATTGTTCGGTTGGAGTACATTTTCTTGTATGTGTTGGATCTCTTTTTGTAATTTATTATTTTCAGCCTGGAGAGTAAGGCATTTTTGTTGTAATTGCTCTATTTTGGAACCTAAATTTGATATATCTTGCTTAAATTGTGTTTGTTCCAGTAAAAATTTTTTGAAGCTTTGTTTAAAATTGGCTTTTATTTCAGATATAGCGTTTTTTATTTCTTTTTGGAAGGAAGTTTGTATTGCTTTTAAGATATATTTGTTGTTTTCTTGCAATATGGATGTAATTTTTTGTAGTGTGATTTGCTCATCATCTATATTAGAACAAATAGTCACATCTTTTCCGATTAGGGATTTTGAAGTTTCAAAAGCTACAGTATTTCCTTGGGGCAATATTATAGAGTCATCGTCACTAACTGTCGAGTTTTCTTCATTGAAATGTGATATCTTTTTTCTTTTTGTGATATTAGGATCTATTATTAGATTTAAATTTAAATTTTCAAGATGCTGTTGTGGTCGGATAGGCATGTTACTGTTGTCTGCCTTTGGTTCATTTGATCGACAAAGTTGGCATTTCCACAACAGTTTGTGATCTTTAGTCATGATATTGTAAAAACGTTTTTCGGATACGTTAGCACATTCGAGATCATAATTTTGGCAACAAATAGAGCATTTCAAAAATCTCCTACCGCGTATCTCTTGACGGCAGCCTGCACAAACGCCTGCCATCTTAAGACGGTTCCCCTAGCGAGAGACCTTGAGCGTTTGGTCCCATACAATACACGCGCTCTCGATACAATATATCACGGAAAAATACGCCCGAATATTTGGAATTATTTCAATTAAAAGAGATAAGCGAACTTAAGAAATTAAATAAAACGTGTAGAACATAGATTTTATATATAGTGTAATTCTCAAATGATTGGAGCATTTCCTTTAGCAACAGATGCATGTAATCAATAATTTTAGTCATTTTTTAAAAGTAGATTTTAAATGTATTCATAATACATAAAACAAATTAGAACGTGGAATGTGATGATAGGATATCGAACATTAATAATGTGCTTTTAGATGTAGCTTATTTCTCATAACTAATGAGATAATAGTCTCTGAAAAACGCACTTTTGCCAGGTTTTGGTCAGGGTAGCGCCTTAAGGGCAGTGGCGGTAGTTTGGTAACGATTCTTAGAAATATCTATGTCAGCTATTCTACAATAGATGGCGCCACGTAGTATGTGAGTTACGTTGTATAATATGGCTCCCCAATCTAGACGAATTTGCAACAGGTGTATACGCTATTTCACACTAGTTGGCGTTGTGTTACTTATGAGCTAGTAAAACAGGTAGGGTACAAAGTCCATTTCTTAGTTCTCGACAAAGAACAATAATTTGTTATGCAGATTTAAAAATTACGCACTGTTTACTTACAGTTTTCACACATTTATTAAGTTTTAATTTATTGGTGTATTGTTTAAAGATTATTCACTATAATAATTTCTCCTTATCACAGTTTAAAGTTTCAACATTTTAAATTATTTCACTGTAAATTTTTTAACTTATTTCTCCAATTTTCCTTTCACAAACACTGTCACACATTACTTTTTGTTTACTTATCACTTTTATTGCAATTATTAGATGGAATATTATTGATTACTATTTTTAAATTAATTTAAAATGAAGAGCTAATGTTTACACGGACAGCGCCCTCTCAGGATCTGCCGTATTTAGCATGCATGCCGTATTTAGTTTCGAACTCTGTACTCGGATAGCCATCGTAGCCCTACTGTACAAACACTTCAGCACTTCGATATACCGACAGTCAACTTGGCACAGCTGAAGAGACTGTAGCACCGCCCAAATTTCGACGGAATCAAAGGCTTTCTCATAGTCCACATACGCCAGGCAAAGTGGCAGATTGTACTCTTCGGTCTTCTGTACAATCTGCTGCAGGGTATGTATGTGGTCTATGGTACTGAAGCCTTTTCGGAAACCGGCTTGTTCGGGAGGCTGGAAGTCGTCGAGTCTGCGTGCGAGACGATTCGTAATGACTCTCGAAAACAGCCCGTAGACACGGCTCAGAAGGGAAATCGGTCTGTAGTTCTTTAAGAGAGCGTTGTCGCCTTTCTTAAAGAACAAGACCACCGCACTTCTGCTCCACGCCTCTGGAGTAGTGCCACCATGGAGGACGGAATTGAAGAGCTTCTGAAGGACTTCAAGTACCGGTGTTCCACCCGCTTTCAGAAGCTCCGCTGTAATTCCACCCTCGCCTGGGGCCCAGCCGTTTTTAAGGTACTGGAGAGCCATTCTAATCTCGCTTAGAATGACGTTCGGGATATCATCGGAATAGTGTCGGATAAGACTTGCTCTTGGATTGTTACTCACACTTGCGTGTGGCTCCAACGATGATGTGTACAGCTGCCCATAGAACCTCTCAATCTCACTGAAAATCTCAGGTGTCTCGGAAACGATGCTGCCACACTCAGACTTCAGCTTTGACAGTTGGCCCTTTCTGGCAGACAGATCTCTGGCAAAGACTTTGGAGCCCTGGTTCCGCTCGATCGCTTCTTTAAAACGAGCAGTATTAAAGTTGCGTAAGTCTCGCCGCACGCATTTGGAGATCTGTCTGTTCAGTTGCCTGTATGTTGTCAAATCTGTTGACGATTGCAGCCTCATCTCCCGTCTAACAGCCATGAGATTAAGATTGTGATCGGAGAGCTTTTGTGTTCTTCTGCGGCCGGTCTTGCAGAACTTAGCTCCGACCGCATGGACAGTTTCCACAAGCTTGTCATTCATATCGTCCACTGCATTGCAATCTTCTAGGCACTGAAAGCTGTTACGTAACTCGAGCTGAAAGGTTTCGGGATTCTGGATTAGAGCACGAGGGGGACGGAGCGTTGACTTCATTAGACGAGACCTCGATAAAGAGTCCCTCTTTCTCCATAAAGTCAGCCAGCTGCTGGCCCCTACGGCTCCGTTGCCCTGCTCCAAATTTCCCTAATTTCAGCTCACCGCCTTCTCTTGTGCCTAGTTTTGCGTTGAAATCTCCTATCAACACCGTGTAGTGGGTTTTGGAGGAATGCATGGCTTTAGAAATATCCTCATACATTTCCTCCACCTCCTCATCGGGATGTGCCGAGGTTGGTGCGTAGACCTGTTTGACCTTCAGCGAATACCGTTTGTTGATTCTGAGTATCAGTTACGCGTCCCTCGTCGACACACTCCCAATCTTTACAACGTTGTTGACGAGAGACTTGTGGACGATAAATCCGACACCTCCTTGGTACCGATGGTCGCCCACCCGGTGATAGAACAAGTTGCCGGACTCGAGGATTACCGTGTCCTCTCCCTCTCTTCGGACCTCAGATAATCCAATAATATGCCAGCGCAACTTGTCTACCTCTTCTTCCAGCTCCAGTATCTTCTCGTCAGTGCTCAGGGTGCGTGCGTTATACATTGCCAGGTCGAGTCGTCGTAGGTGGCAACCGAACCTCCACCGGAGATTCTTAGCACTCCCTGTCCCGCCGTAACCATGGTCGCCAGAGTAGCCAGGAATAGCGGGGCCGCCGGGGACTGGGGGCCGTTTATTTGCGTCGTTGCTCATGAGGGGATATTTGCCATAGTTGCCACGCTTGGCGAGCGGGTTAGCAACCGCAGTTTGTTATTATATCATTGCTGTTATCAGGAAGATGCTGCTGCCCATCTGCCTGTCTCCCTCTGTCGCCTCTTACGACACCCACGGGAAGATATGGGGTAGTAGATATTCTCAACCGCCACTACACGGATCTAAATATAATTTCCAAAACACACGATTTCCAAAAAATACCGAGCAAAGCTTGGTCATCCAGGTACTTTTATTATTATATAACCGTTTGATTACCTATAAGGGAACATTTTTGAGTTTTAATTTCAATGGATTATATTAATTAATTTTCATACTAGAGAGCCTGTTGTATTTTAATAGAATCTGGAAGCACAAATTAGAATTGCTTTAATTGGTAGCTTTAAAAATTAATTACTTTAATGTGTTATAAAAATTTAAAAATACGTAAAACGGAATACTTTACTGTGTTGTGTAAAAGTCAGACGATACAGATTTTACGCAATCAATTTGTGTTCTTTCTATTTATATCCACACTCTCTATAATTGATTGTGATCCCTTAAGCTGAGAACACATTATCGGACGCGTCCGTCAGCCGCGGCTGACAGACGCGGCTTAGCGGTGTGCACGGTAGCTGAGACGGCGCCCTCGGACGCCTCGCTTCGGTCGTTCCAGAAAGGTTTTGTCAATCGAGAAACATGACAAACAGTAACAGCGAGGACGAATTTATAAAGTTAGCGGCAGCTACTTTATGTCGTCCTCCAAAAAAAAGGGGACCCAAACACTCCTTGTCCATGATATTAATGTAAAACGACTCGAGTATGATGAATTTCATACATTGTATCCAGACTTACAAAAAGATGATAAACGTTAAAAAATGTACTTATGAATGTACTAATATGTACTTATAAATATAGGCACTCGTAGCCATGAACACATTCAATAATTTTTTTTTTCATTACACATCATGTCGCGAGCGCAGTTAATTCGCTTGTGACACTCGAAACGTCCGCGGACGCGTCCCGTGCCCCGTTCACACTGTCCACGGACGCACCAAACATCCAGCCGGCCAGATTCTGTTCGGACGTCCGAACGCTCAAGAGCGACGCAAGGTCATGTCCGCGTCTTACGGCTGATAGTTTGCACAGTGTAGTATTAAATGTACTGGCTAGATCTCAATAAGCCGCGGCTGTCAGCCGCGTCCGTCAGCCGCGTCCGATAATTTGTTCTCAGCTTTATAACTTGAAAATAGATAATTTTTTGTCTTTTTAATTTGTATATATTATATTTATTTCCAAGTTACAGCCTATATACGTCCCACTGCTGGGCACAGGCCTTCTCTCATTTCTGAGAGGGTTTTAGGTATTGGTGGTTAATATAGCGCATAGCGCCATATTATAGCACGCTATCTCTCCATAAATAGAAATAGAAATAGAAACTTTTTTATCCAATGTACATTATAAAAATACTTATTGAAAGTCACTTTTTTAATTTACCACTGGTTCGCAAAAGAAACCTCTGTCCTGGGAAGAACCAGCAAGAAACCCAGCGGGACTATTTTTTTTAATAATAGCTTACAATCATGTTTACAATCAACAACACAAGACAAATTAGAAATAGTTTGGTAGCGATCACACTTCCCAGGGGTTATTATCATCGATAAATTCCTTAATATTATAATAACCCTTTTTATACAAACTTAGTTTAATAACATTTTTGAACTTTGTGTATGACAAATTTTGTATATTTTCTGGGATTTTGTTGTAAAAGCGTATACATCGCCCCAAGAATGAATTACTGACTCGGTGGAGTCGAGTAACAGGTACTACCAGCTTGTGTCTGCTCCTAGTATTTACAGAATGAATATCACTTATTTTCGCAAAACTACTTTTATTTTTGTGTACGTACATTACATTTTCATAAATGTATTGAGAGGCCAGAGTTAATATATTAATTTCCTTAAATTTTTGTCTCAGTGACTCTTTTGGTTTTAAATTATATATTGCTCTAATGGCCCTCTTCTGTAAAATAAATATAATTTCAGTGTCAGTCGCGTGTCCCCATAGCAAAATACCATACGACATAATGCTATGGAAATAACTAAAGTAAACTAATCTAGCTGTTTCAACACTGGTAAGAGTTCTAATCTTTTTTACAGCATATGCTGCAGAACTAAGTCTGCTAGCTAGTTTTGATATATGGGGGAGCCATTGAAGCTTTGCGTCCAGTGTGATTCCAAGAAAAATGGTGGTATCAACAAGACTCAGTTCCTCCCCATTTAAAATTACATTAGTATTGACATGTTTAACATTAGGAGTTAAGAATATCATACATTTAGTTTTAGTTCCATTCAAATGCAAATTATTAACATTAAACCAATTGACTAACTTAGCTATAGCATTATTTACTTCGTCGTAATTTAATAACTGTCGTTTTAATTTGAAAATTAATGAAGTATCATCAGCAAATAATACTATATCATGGTTATCCCCTACTATGTAAGGTAAGTCATTAATATATACAAGAAACAGAAAAGGGCCGAGAATTGAGCCCTGAGGCACGCCCATTTGTACAATGGACCCGGAAGAACTCATACTATTAATAACAACTTTTTGTGTTCTGTCACTTAAATATGAAATAATTAATTTAAGAGCATCATTTCTTACACCGTAGTGTTGAAGTTTCCTGATTAATGTTTCATGGTGAACACAATCGAAGGCTTTGGATAGGTCACAGAACACACCCAAAGCATCCTGTGAATTCTCCCATGCATTAAATATATATTTAATCAGCTCAACACCAGCAGATAACGCATAACACGTGCTATGTAAACAAAATTAAAGACAGCAGTGCTCCTCCGAAACTAATATCGAACACTCGACTAATAACAGAAGTTAATTCAATGTGTGACTTATTTAACTCATTTTTCTCCTCAATAGGCTCGGACTTGGCTAACAAAATTCCTAATAAGTATCACATAAACAGCGGTAACACGCTTATGTACGAACTTAACTATACACATGAAATAACACTTAGTGAACTTACACCCTGTAATATTACTGAAATATCAAAAATAATCGATGATCTTGATACCAACACTAGTACTGGTCTAGATGGCATCAGCACCAAAGCGATTAAATGCCTAAAAATAGTAATTGTAGAGAGACTAACAAACTGCATAAATATGTGTTTGACACGCGGTGTTTTTCTCGACACACTTAAAATTGCTAAGGTCAGTCCTATTTTTAAATCCGGAAGTAGGACTGACCCAAGTAACTACAGACCAATCTCTGTCTTGCCTGTTATATCAAAGATATTTGAACGAATACTTTATAACCGCCTAGATGAATACCTAATAAAAAAGAAGTTTTTAATTGACCAACAATATGGCTTTCGTTCCAAATCGAGCACTCTGACTCTGACTTAATCACAAAAATTAAAACTCAAATCGATCAAAGGAATTTCACTTTAGGGATTTTTATTGACATAAAAAAAGCATTTGCCACAGTAAGCCATCATAAATTGTTGCAGAAACTAAACAACATAGGCGTTACAGATAAAGCCCTCGAAATGTTCACATCGTATTTACATAATAGGCGACAAGTTGTTCAAATGGATAATTTTACCAGCTCGATTAAAAACGTATCCTACGGCTGTCCTCAAGGCTCAATTATAAGCCCATTACTGTTTTCAATTTATATAAATAATATAAACAAATTAGGGCTAACAGGGCACCTAACATTATATGCCGATGACACATGTCTCTTCTATTTCGATAAATCTATTCACAACATTATAACCTATGCTCAAAAAGATCTTGACTTAATCGGAGAATGGTTAAAATATAACTTGCTAACAATTAATATGGCAAAAACATCTTTCAAGATTTTTTCTACAAAGAATAAACCTTTACCAGAGTTTGCACATCTTACTATTGATGATAAAATAATAAAACTACTGCTACTACTGCATATCAATCACGTCAAATCAAAACTGACGTCATTACTAAGTGCACTACGTAAGGTCGCTAACTGTATCCTGGAAAAAGCTTGTACAATCATATACAACTCTTTAGTTAAATCACATATCGAATACCTAATTGAGATATGGGGATCAGCCGCTAAAACAAATCTAAATCCACTTCAAAGAACACAAAATAAAATTATCAAAACATTATTCCACTATCATTATCTAACTCCAACAAAAGTACTATACGAATGTTGCATCTCTTTGCGTATTTTATCGCATCTATCACGGGGAGTGCTCTGAGGAATTGTTCGGATTAATCCCAGCCACCAAATTTCGTGAACGCACTACACGGCAAACGTCCCGATACCATCCACACCATCTGGATGCTAGGTGGTCCACCACTGTACGTTTCACAAGGAGTTTTCTTCCACGTACAACCTCTCTGTGGAATAGTTTACCACCGACGATTTTTCCGGACCGATACGACCTGGGGACCTTCAAGAAAAGAGCTTACTCCTTGAAAAACTAACTTGATAAACCTTACACAACTATACATTTATTGCACTTGCACTCTAATAAAAAATATTACCACTAATTCTATTCAATCAAACATACAATTACATAAAAAAAACAACAACACACTTATAAAAATATATTAAAATTAAGAATTATATAAAGTCGTAAGCGTGAAAAGTATGAAAGAGCGTTCATTGATTTCTCTTTACCACTTTATTTTATTTTAATCTAAAATGCGACTTATTACGAAATAATGTTCTTATATAGCACGCGGTCTATTCAATGAACGACACGTAATGTCGTATGCTCCGAGATATAGCGTGCTGCTAAACTTAACGCGCTTACCAGCCTCCTAGACGCTTTCTTATAAATAGCGCGCTATAACATAGCATATTTAATAGCGCGCTAGAAATTTATAGTTTATATTCTCAAATTTATAATTAAAATATCCGCCGCGGTGCCCCAATGCGTGTTGGCGAAGTTCACATGCTTTCAAAATGTATAATTTTTTTTATAGTTCTTAAAAATGTAGGTTGCCTCACGATGTTTTCCTTTACCGCCGAGCACGTGGTAAATCAGCACTTAAAAATGCAATTACAATTTCATTGGTGCCGGCGGGGATCGAATCCGGGTTACTCGCGTACTGTGAAATTTGCAGCGAGCGCTTAGCCACTGAGCTACCACATCTGTTTGTATATATTTCTTTGCAAGCTTATTGCACATTTCAGCAGAAATATTATTAAAATAATGGTTTAAGAAACTTAGAACCAAGTTTAACTGCCTTATACATGTAGTTCTTATTTTGGGTATTATAATGTTTGTAATGTTACGAGCTTAGGGTTCGTGACAATAAAAACTGCGGATTGAATTACCAAAATTAACACTTTAATTACCGAACACCAATTAAAACTTAAAAGACACTAATAGTTAATCACACTGATTGACTTTATTTCGCTCCGAAGCTTCGCTTGTATCGCCAAATTCAATACTGCCCCGGTGGCGGGCTTCAACGCCTTTATTTACGCCTTTTTCACCGATACATCCAGAATATTCCAGCAAATACCGGCCCCCGATCGACCAGGTGCAGAAAGTTCGATCAATCGATTCGATTCGATCAAGAGTGAATCGGGACGTGTCACCACTCTTGAAAATCGGGACGTCCCGCGTAAATCGGAACACCTGGCAACACTATTTCCGAATCAGTGGTAGTTTCAATAACAAGTATGTACGATGTATGTTTATTCCTTTGAATAAAATATTTAAACTTTAAATTAAAATAATAAAAAACGGGGGGGGGGGGTAATTTCCGGGTGACCCCGGGCGGCGAACACCCACGCTACGCCACTGCATTGGAGACTTGAACCAAAATTATCTTCAAAGCATAAAAAAGCTAAAATACTAGATATAACTTAACAGTGAATACGAATTAGTTATACGAATTATTCGAAGATCGTCGGTCTAAAAAAGAAAATATTAATCCAGACTTACGTGATTAGTGCAAAAGTAAAATAAATTAAACGTCAGTGCAATATTGAAGACCACTAAAAAAAGTAAAAAGTTTTTAAAAACACAACGTAACATAAACATACGTAGGTTTTTTATTGCACGGCACCTGAAATAATTGGTTAAAAGCGCCATCTATTGATCAGTGCCTATACTACCACTAAATTAGAACGATCGTAACAATACACTACCGTCATAGTACAGTAAATATATAACCGTACAACATCTAACGACATCTAGTAGCGGGATCCTAAACTACTGTACCACGTTTGTAACTGAAGCTGATCGACCGCAATCAATTCATCAACGTAGTACAACAAAGAAAAAAAGAGGGCGCAATAATAATGTTACGCGCTCCAGTCGACGACACAACTAGCGCCATCTAGTGTCAGGAACGAGAGCGAGGGGAGCGTTGCAGTTTATGACATCACAGATCTTTCAACCGACAGCGCCACCCGAAGAACTAGAAAATCTATACTCGAACTCTCGATACCTTGCGCGTGTTTACTTGAACATTCCGGATATTTTGCTAATTTAAATAAATAGGTGGCGCAAGATGCGATCGAGACGGAGTTGAACTCAGCGACACAAGCGAAGCTTCGGAGCGGAATTAAGTGAATTAGTGTGTTTAATTATTAGTGTTTTAACTTTAATTTGTGTAAAGTTAAAGTGTTAATTTAGGTAATTTTATCGGGAATTTTTATTGTCACGAACCCTAAGCTCGTAACAATTGGTGTCAGAAGTGGAATAAAATCATGCCGATTTTACCTAAGGAGGAAACGGAGGGTGTCCGTACCCGAAGTCAACGCCAGCAGGAGACGGACCAACAAAGATTTGGTGGTGCAACGTCGCAGACGTCGGGGGGCCAGCCACCGGCTGCAGGCCCGTCGGTAGCTCCTGCATCTGCAGCACCTGACTTAGGTGCTCTGATGGTGATGCTGCAGGAGCAGGCTCGCTAGCAGGCGGAACAGGTTCGTCAGTTGAAAGAGCAGCTTCAGAGTGGACAAGAGGAACAGGCCCGCCGACAGGAGGAACAGATGCTCCTCATGAAGGACCTTCATGCTACCTTTGGGAAAGAGATAAGGGAGGTGAAGGATAGGGTTGCTCAACATGACAACCGCCTGGTGGAAGCTGAAACCCGAATCGAAGAACATGAAACCCGAATCAACCATGTAAACAATCGGGTTGACAACGTAATGGCTGACATGAAGAAATCACTGGACGAACTCAAACTTGGAGATGGAGCTACAGCTCCCGTAGTAGCTACAACACCTTCGCTACGCGGGTTCAAGGTGCCACCGTTCGACGGTACCTCTTCCTGGTCAGCCTACAAAATCCAGTTCGAGGCTGTTATGAGGGCGAACGGCTGAAACAAAAGTCAGGCCATGACTGCTCTCACACTAGGCCTGCGCGACCAGGCCTTAACAGTTCTAGAAGCTCTCGGTGAGGAAGTGACTTATGAGCAACTCCTTGAGGCATTGGAGGCGAGATATGGCGACGCTCACCTGGAACACGTCTTTCGTGCGCAGCTTAAAGATCGTGTGCAGCGCATCAACGAAAACCTGCAGCAGTGGGCTCTAGAAGTGGAGAAGCTGGTGCGAAAAGCATACCGGTCTGTACCTGCGCTCATTGAAGGGAACCTGGTGCAGACATTCATCGACGGCATCCGTGACCTGGAAGTCAGAGGTGCTGTGAGGCTCGGGCACCACGAGACGCTTAAGGACGCCTTGGCCCATGCACTGGAAGTGGAAGCCGTGCGGCAGGATCATCGTTCCCATCGCGTCAGGGAGGTTGCAGCAGCTACAGTTCGCGACCGCAACAAAGGATACAGCCCAAGGTGCTATGGTTGTGGGGAAAAGGGCCATCTTCGATCCAGCTGCCCTAAGCGAACCGCAGAAAGGGAAAGTGAACGATATCAGGAGGGTAGTGCAGCTAACGGCACTGCCTGGCGGCGACAGGATCATCGTACACCTCACGCTAGGGAGGTTGCAGCAGTTACGGTTCGAGACCACAATAAAGGATACAGTCCTAGGTGCTATGGCTGTGGGGAAAGGGGCCATCTTCGGTCCAGCTGCCCTAAGCACACCCTAGGAAGTGAAGGTGAACGGTCTCAGAAAGGAAGTGCGGCTAACAGCACCGCCCAGCAGCAGCAGGAATACGACTTTACTATCAGACACTGCAGCGGGAAATCTCGCGGCAGCGCAGGTGCATTGTCAAGAAGACCTTGTCCTGAAGATTTCAACCACTGTAGTAGGCAAGAGAGTAAGGAAGTGGTATCCGTGAGGATGCTCAGGACAGACCACCTCAGCAACGGGTGGAAGGACAGCCTACGACATGCACAGCAGGAAGATCCGGACATCAAGCCGATTCTGGGATGGATGAAGGCCCGTGGTACCAAGCCTAAGTGGAGGGACGTCTCAGCGATGAGTTCAACCACGAAAAGCTATTGGGCCCAATGGGACAGCTTGCTGCTTCAGGATGGAGTCCTGTGCCGTAAATGGGCCAATGGTCGAGGAGACAGCTGTCGTTTGCAAATGATTGTCCCTAAAGCTAAAGTGCCGAATGCTTTACAGCTGTGCCATAATGGTCGTTCAAGAGTCCATCTGGGAGTTAAACGAACTCTACTGAAGGTCCGAGAACAGTTTTACTGGGTCCATTATCGTGACGATGTGGAGGATTGGTGTCGTACATGTACAAGTTGTGCGGCTGTGAGGGGACCTCAGACACGGAGTAGAGGAGCATCGAAATTGTACAATGTTGGTGCACCACGGGATAGGACATCCCTTGACATTGCGGAGCCGTTACAGAAAGGCGCAAGAGGGACTCCTAAGATCGTCCATGTGGATCGCTTGGCGCGTTATTATGGGGCCGATAATGCTCGGGACGAGCATGTCTTAGGAGGGGGCAGTGTTACGCGCTCCAGTCGACGACACAACTAGCGCCATCTAGTGTCAGGAACGAGAGCGAGGGGAGCGTTGCAGTTTATGACATCACAGATCTTTCGACCGACAGCGCCACCCGAAGAACTAGAAAATCTATACTCGAACTCTCGGTACCTTGCGCGTGTTTACTTGAACATTCCGGATATTTTGCTAATTTAAATAAATAGGTGGCGCAAGATGCGATCGAGACAGAGTTGAACTCAGCGACACAAGCGAAGCTTCGGAGCGGAATTAAGTGAATTAGTGTGTTTAATTATTAGTGTTTTAACTTTAATTTGTGTAAAGTAAATTAAAGTGTTAATTTAGGTAATTTTATCGGCAATTTTTATTGTCACGAACCCTAAGCTCGTAACAATAACAATAGAAAACTCTCAATTTTCAACCATGGAAGAAGTTCGCACTTCGTACCATACAAAAAGATTTTGAAGAACATAAAACAATGATCCGCCAAAGTGGGGAAAATGTAACACATCAAGTAACTCTGAGTATAAATAAAATATTAGATAAAAATTTTCTGTATGGGAAGAAAAGCTTGAAAAATTAAAAAAAAGGTAGAAAACAATAGAAACGAACAAACGAATATACTTTTTAGACAAAGTAAAAAAAAAAGTCAAGACAGAGAAATATAGTATTCTTTGGCATCGAGGAGAGAGACTCTTCGTACAGGGAACTGGGAAAACAACATCGTCAAGTGGATAGGAGAGCGTCTTTCTATTAGGTTAGACCATAAAGACATTCAGGAGGTAAAGAGAGTTGGGGAAAAAAGCCAATAATAGTAACCTTCACTACTCTCGGTCTCAAAATAAACATATTTAAACAAAAGGGAGCGCTGAAAAACTCTCAATATTATATGGAGTACTATTCACAATATATTTTAGAAAAAAGTGAGGAATTACAACAGCAAATGATCCTCGAGAGAGAGAAAGGCAATACAGTAAGGATAAAGTATTATAAACTGACCATAGTAAAACCTAACTATAAAAGAACACTCCCTACATCACCTGAAAAAAAACTCCCCGCCACAGGACGATAGAAATACTCATGCCACCAAAAAGAACAAAACACTCCAACCACAGACATCGTTTCGAAGATCAAATAGCTTTTTTTTAAATTTATTCTTATAAAAAGTGTACATTATTTATATTTTAAATTTTGCCAAACTGTAAGCCAGTTTGTCGGCAACACAACAGTTCATCGTTTCACACTCCTTAATAACAATATCTGGTACTTATAGCTACTTAAATTAACACAAAATAATTAAAGAAGCATTCACCACTATGGACACAACGACAGATAATGTTTCCTCAAGATTGATTTGAGCTGCGCCTTTGTTATGCTTTCGTCGTATATATCCGCTACCTCATTACACAAAGTTGGAGTTATCCATTGCCTTGTACGCCGTCCAAAGTAATTTCCAGCCCTAGGTATGAGATATTTCCTCCTTTGAGTAATTTGGCGCTTCGGCATTATATATGTCCTAGGTGTCTTAAATGTTACCATACCATGCTGTTCTAATATGATAATGGATTTTACTTTCATGTCTATGGGAATAATTTTGCCAATTTTAAATAACATTTCATAATTTTTATCTATAGCAATTTTCGTTTTAGTATCAACTAATATCTTTAAAAACCTTATATGTATAGTCTTTATTTTGTTAAGATATGTTGGGAATTATGTGAGTCCATATGCACCTAAGCCATATCCGATCGTTGCGTCTGCTAGGGCATAATACAGTATATACATGATTCCTCGATTCACAACATATTTTATATGATTCAGTTTACCTAGTACTGCCCTAAGCCTGTTACACACTAATTCAACATGCAAGTCCCATGAGAAACGATTATCTATAACCAACCCTAAGTATTTATAGTTCGTTACACACTAGCTTTTCGCAACGGCAGACAGAGCTTGACTGGTCAGTGTGCAGGCAATCGTAAGTGTGACCCATAAGAGCTATATCTACTGTTGTTCCAGAACGGTTATAGGGTGATGATATTATCATAAATTTGGTTTTATTCAAGTTCATAATAATGCCATTGTCATGGGACCACTTTAATAAATTGTTTAAATCCTGCTCCACTTTTAACTGTATCTGGCTACTATTTTTTCTACTATACACGAGGCAGGTATCGTCAGCATACATGTATGTTCTACAATTCTTGATGACATTTATCATGCTGTTGACGTGCATTATCAGATCGGCCCACACACAGAGCCAGTCGGTACACCAAATTTTACTTTTCCTATCCCACTATCCACTCGATTTATACGAACAACAATATTTCTATTTTCTAGATATTTTTAAACCAAGTTTTCACTGGACCTCTTATTCCACATTCATCCATGGCCTGCAACAAGCACTCATGTTCCAATGTATCGAACGCCTTTTTGAAATCTATAAATAGAGCTACTACGATATTTTTATTTTTTAACGAGTTGTTTACATCATCTAAAAATGCTGTCAAGGCCGTTGTTATACTTTTGTTTAAGGTGGAAGCGTCGCCCGTCCGTCCATACATTTTTTAACCAAAATCTTCACTAAACAGAGACACTCTTTCTTTAAAACTAATCATTTCTTCACTTCTCTACAATGAAATGTGTAAGCCTCTGACCTTTATAACAAAGGCAATAACTTACATTATATACCGAGAAAAACAATAGTGAAATCCCATACTTTAATTGTTTGTACATTTAAAAAAAAATCTAGTTTAATGAATATATTATGCGGTTTGGTTTATTTATTTTTAATCTAATTAATATAAAATATAACTAATGGTACAGAAAAAACATTAGCTTTTACAATTTTCAAACAAATTAACTTCCTGGCTATGAAATCTGTGAAATATTACACCTCATTTTAAGTGGCGCCGCCCTGGTGGCACAAAAAGTCGTGGATGCCCACATTGTTATTATATCATTCAAAATTTTATTTAGTTTACTCAACGGTAAAGAAAAACATTTTAAGCAATAGTTCTTATATAAAATTTTATAAATAAATTAGTTATAAAGACGCATCTACAGGAAAGAAAAACACAACCTGTCTTTATGTATTACAGCACCACCATCTATCGATGATATTGGTTAACTATTGTACATTAGATATCAAAGCTAATTATATTCATTGGTTATATTTATTACGTTATTCTTTCTTATTTTTCAGTCAGGGGGTTTTCATGCTGGTCTACCTTTCCGGTGATCCTGTTATGGAATACGGGTACGCGACGCCGGCTCCCCGAGCTACTGTTATTCTCATACCTTTCCTGCCGAGATAACAGTATCCTTACACCTACGCTCCTACCCCCAACCTTCTTTTTCCTTTTCCCAAAATGGTAGCTTCCTCTACCAACAATAGCATACCCAAAGAGGGTTGGTGTCAGGCAGGCGGCCGACTGTAAAACTTTTGCCAAATCCCATGCAGTAAATTTATGAATATTACGAGTTGTGGGATATATGACAGGGCTAGGGCGTACCCCGCAGGCGACGCGCAGGGGCAGCACCCGGCTCCTGTGGGAAGTGGGCAAGGGTTGTCGCACCTTACGGAGCGGGTGCGACGTAAGAGGCGAGCCCGGAGAGAGAAGAATGTCAGAGTGAGGTTTGCAAGCTGGAATATAGGTACGATGACTGGAAGAGGAAGAGAGTTAGCAGATGTTTTGAAACGACGAAGAGTGAAAAGGCAATAAAGCAAGAGAGATTGGGGAAGGATACAAGTTTTATTACTGTGGAAGTGACGGGAAGCGAAATGGAGTAGGAGTTGTGTTAGATAGTGGAAGGAAAGAACGAGTGACAGATGTGAAAAGAGTAAATGACAGAATGATAGTTGTTAAATTAATGATTGAAAACAAAGTAGTGAATGTTGTAAGTGTGTATGCTCCGCAAACAGGCTGTGAAGAGAGTGTGAAAGAGAAGTTTTGGGAGGAATTTGATTGTATGATGATGGGAATACCTGAGAGTGAGGATGTTTATATGGGAGGAGATTTTAATGGACATGTAGGGAGAGTGAATGACGGGTATGAAAGAGTACACGGTGGATGGGGGTACGGAGTGCGCAACCGTGAGGGGGAAGTTCTTCTGCAAGCAGCATGTGCTTTCGACCTGGCTGTAGTAAACACGTGGTTCCAAAAACGAGATCAGCATCATGTTACTTATAAAAGTGGCCACCACGCGACACAGATCGACTATCTTCTGTTAAGACGGAACCAAATCAAGAGTGTAAAAAACTGCAAAGTGCTTCCAGGTGAAGACTTAGTATCCCAGCACCGAATTCTGCTGGCTGACATCTGCTTAACTGTTTGCCTCAACAAACATAAGGATCGTCCCCCACCCAAAATAAAGTGGCATTTGTTGCATAAGGAGGAGTATGCAAGTGAATTTAGGGAGCTAGTAGTAGATGATAGAGATGGGTGATATGGAAGGAATGAGTGTGAATGAGTGCTGGAAGGAAATGGCTGATTGTATCCGAAGTGTGGCAAGGAAGGTGTTAGGAGAAACAAAAGGGAAGCGTATGATAGATAAGGATGGGTGGTGGTGGAGTGAAAGTATTAGAGAAGTTTTGAGAGAAAAGAAAAATGCCTTTAAAGAATGGCAGAGCGTAGAAGACCAGAATGAATCCATAAAAGAAAGTAAGAGAGGGGCGTATAAAGAATGTAAGAAGAGAGCAAAGAAGGAAGTTGCTATTTGTAGGGCAGAGGCGCAAGATAAATTATATCGGTCCCTTGAAAGCCCCGAAGGTCAAAAACGACTTTTTCAAATTGCAAGAGCGAGAGAAAGGAATGGAAGAGATGTTTCACATGTAAAATGTATAAAAGATGATTCTGGAAGGATTTTGACTGACGATGAAAGTATAAAGAAGCGATGGAAGGAGTATTTTGAGAAATTGATGAATGAGGAGAATGAATGGAATGGTATGCTTGAAAACCCACCAGTGAATATGGGCTTAGTGAGAGAAATTAGTGTGGAAGAAGTAAAAATGGCTGTTAGGAATATGAAGAATGGGAAGGCAGTCGGCCCAGATGGAATACCAGTAGAAGTGTGGAAGTTGCTGAGTGCGGATGGATGGAAGTGGTTGAGTTTATTTTTCGGTAAATTGTTGCAGGAAGAACAAATACCTGAGGAATGGTGCAGTAGTATACTGGTCCCCATTTTTAAAAACAAAGGAGACGTTCAAAACTGCAGCAGTTACCGGGGAATAAAACTCATGTCACATACGATGAAAGTCTGGGAAAGAATAATAGAGAGAAGAATGAGAGAAGAGTGTGAGATAACACAAAACCAGTTCGGATTCATGCCCGGTCGAGGTACGACAGATGCCATTTTCGCATTACGCCAATTGTGCGAAAAGTACAAGCGCGTGCATAAAAATCTGCACATGGTTTTTGTCGACCTTGAAAAGGCGTACGATCGGGTTCCCCGTGAGGTTTTGTGGTGGGCGTTAAAGATGAAAGGTATGCCTGGGAAGTACGTGAGGTTAGTCCGTGCTATGTACAGAGCATCCCGTACATGTGTACGATCTGCCGCGGGAACTACGGGCAGTATCGATGTGGCGGTAGGGCTGCACCAAGGGTCGGCATTGAGCCCTTACCTCTTCCTACTGATTATGGACGCTTTGACGTCGGACCTGCAGGATGAGGCACCCTGGTGCATGCTCTTTGCCGATGACATCGTGCTTGTCGGGGAAGAAGGCATCGAGGTGCAGAGCAGACTGACGGGGTGGCAACAGAGGCTGGAAAGTGTTGGCTTGAAGATCAGCAGATCCAAAACCGAATATCTGTGCTGTGATTTCGGCGGTCTTTCCAGTCCTGTACCCATGTCGTTGGATGGCGCTATACTGTCTACCTGCTCAGATTTCAAGTACCTCGGTTCCCTCATTCAAGGCGACGGTGGAATAGATAGAGCTGTGCAGCATAGGATTAACGCAGGGTGGATGAAATGGCGACAGGTCACAGCCACAACGTGCGATCCCCGAATGCCAATAAGGCTGAAGGGGAAAATTCACAAATCGATCATCCGACCTGTCGTCATGTATGGAAGTGAATGCTGGGCCGTCAAGAAGAAGGATGAAAATAGACTGCATGCGAATGAAATGAGAATGTTACGATGGATGTGTGGTGTGACAAGGATGGATAAGATAAGGAATGAGTATATAAGAGGAAGCCTGAAAGTAGCGCCAGTGGTAGAAAAGGTGAGAGGAAGCAGATTGGCATGGTTTGGGCATGTGATGCGGAGGAATGAAAGTCATGTCACAAAACGAGTGTTGAATATGAATGTGGAGGGACACACGGGCAGAGGAAGGCCGAATAAAAGATGGATCGATTGTGTGAAGAGTGATATGAGAATGAAAGGAGTAAGTATGGAAATGACGGCTGATAGAGAGGAATGGAACAAGAAGGTTTACTGCACCGACCCCAGATAATGGGAAATGGTTTAGAGAATGATGATTCTTTCTTATTTTTGTTTACTGCGTTTCAGATATAATTATATCGTTATGGAAAATTATTTTACGTCATTTATTTATTGTTAAATATTGTGTTGCGGGGGATACGAGTGAAACGCGCTGTGGCTGGTGACACACTGAATGTATTTCAATAGCGGTCGCATCTTACATACATAACATTCCTCCCCTAATATTTAAGACTAATAAAATATTTTATAATTAATTTTTGGACGCTAACGAAGCACCCTGCGATGTGCCGGAACCTCGTCTTGGTTACTCTCTTCGGCCTCATAGAACTCGTCATTGTCGTCGGAATAAACGGGTCTTCGGACTCCTCTTGTTATCGTCACCTTTGACGGCGTCTGGTCATACTCGGAGGCAGTAGGAGTGTGTGATGCCGCAGATTGTTCATTGCCGCCGTCTCTCCCCGAACCGTCGTGGAGCACTCTCTCAGATGGCACGGGTGATGGCACGGGTGATTGCACTTCTGGTGGCAAGTGTGGCGCAGACGTCTGCGCATACGGCTCCAACACAGGTGATTGCGGAAGAGACCTTGGAGGTGGTGGCAATGGTGTGACGTCATTTCTTTCTATTATGACTGGGTCTTCTATATCGCAAGGGTGATGCCAACGTTGCTTATTATAAGGGTCCCTACTGAAATTAATGTTTGTTTTAATAATTTGATCTACATGTTTTCAAACTAGGTTTAAAGTTACATCATCTTGTACAATAACAACATGTTACCAATTTTTTTCACAATTGTTCCTTTAGCCCATGAAAACTTATTATTATTACAATATTTTTTAAATAATACTGACTCTCCCGTTGAAAACGATTTTTTTATTTTACCACCATAAGATTTAACCTGCGAACACTGTTTAGACTTTACGTTATTGGCAAGTTCTGTAGACAAGGGGGTCGGCTGTATTGGATTAATTAGGTCTAACCGCGATCTTAATTTGTGCCCAAAAACTAGGTGAGCTGGTGATGAACCTGTGGTAGAATGAATCAAATTACGATAATTGAAAAGATATTGCAGAATACTTATTTTACATTCTCTTGAATTTTTACTTGTTGCGAGACTAGATTTAATACCCTTTTTAACAATTTTCACATAGCTCTCGGCTTGACCATTACTAGCCGGATGATATGCAGGCGACTTCACATGTTTTATACCATTTAAATTACAAAATCTATTGAAATCTTCGGAACAAAACGATGTGCCATTATCAGAAACCAAGGTGTGAGGTATTCCGAACCTAGACACAAACTCGAGCATTTTGTCTATTACCGCACTAGAAGTAGTTGTGGTACACATATCGAATACCTCGACCCATTTCGAGTAGGCATCGACTATGACCAGATACATACGGCCGTTTATCGGACCCAGCAGATCCAGGTGTATCCTGTAGAATGGTCGGGGAGGTAACTGCCACGGTGACATAGGTATCCGCGGCGGTGATGCTCGCAACTGTACACAAACTTCGCAGGCCCCAATCATCTTTTCCAGCTCGTCATCAATCCCCGGAAACCAAAACCGTGATCGAGCCTCGGCTTTGGTTTTTACAATACCGAGGTGAGAATTGTGCAATTCCGATAAAACACGTTGCCTCAAGGAAAAGGGGATCACCACCTTATGGCCTCGAAGTACACACCCGTTTTCGTACGATAGTTGTAACCTACATTGATAATACGGATTAATTTCTGTATCTTTAACCCGCTTTGGCCAACCCTTTTGTATGTAATGAATAACCTTAGTCAGGGTCGCGTCATTAGCCGTAGCCTGCCGAAGCTGGTCTGCTGTCACGGGAAAACTACCTTGCGTCACAAAACACACATAGGCTGCCCTATCCAGCTCTTCCTTGTGTCCCGACTATTCGACAGGGTCCTCAACACTTGCTCGCGAAAGGAAGTCTGCGCTATTATTACAACTACGCACATATTCTATTACATAATTATAAGCAGTTAGGAACAGTGCGTACCTTTGCAATCTGTTTGCGGATACCTCCGGGATGCCTTTATGTGAACCAAAAATTGACAATAACGGTCTGTGGTCTGTCCATAATGTGAATGGAGTCGACCGGCCGTATAGGTATTGATGATACCGACGCACGCCGAATATTATCGCAGTTGCCTCCTTTTGTATCTGAGAATATCTTTTCTCGGCGCTATTTAAGGTACGAGACGCATAAGATATCGGCCTTTCTAATCCGTCATCGTCGATTTGCGATAATATCGCGCCTAAGCCATTTGGAGACGCGTCGACAGTTAAATAGAGTTTTGCATTTTGATTAAAATGAGCTAATGTCCGTTCCGAAATCAATATTTTTTTAATCTTATTGAAAGTTTTCTCATGTAATTTACTCCAATTCCATTTTGTGCCCTTTTTTAGCAAATCGTACAAAGGAGATAAAATTGTTGAGGCGCCCGGGACGAAACTTCTGTAGTAGTTTACTAATCCTAAGAAGGATTGCAGCTGTGAAACGTTCGTAGGCACTGGTGCCTCTATGATTGCCTTAACCTTTTCTGGCGATTTTTTTAGTCCGTTCTTAGTAATAACGTAACCCAAATATTTTATTTCGTCCTTGAAAAATTCGCACTTATCTTTGTTCAACGTCAAGCCCGCATCCTGCAGCCGCTGCAGCACCGCATTCAGCCGATCCATGTGCTCTTGGTCGTCGCGGCCCGTGATCAGCACGTCATCGAGCAGGCAGAGCACCCCCGGCAGCCCCGCTACCACGCACTCCATGGCGCGTTGGAACACCGCCGGAGCGGACGCCAAACCGAACACGAGCCTCGTGTATACGTATAGGGCGCGGTGTGTGTTTATACATCATGTTATTTTTTAAGATTCGTCTAAACAAAATTGGTTGTAAGCCATTGATAAACCTAACTTTGTGAATTTTCACCACCCTACAATTTTGAAAATAACTCGTTAATTGTCGGTAAGGGGTATTGTTCTACGACGAGTTGTTTATTAATGGTAACTGAATAATCGGCGCATATCCGCACGGTGCCATCTCGCTTTAAAACTGGAACGATGGGAGACGCATATTCCGAATATTCTACGGGACGGAGTACTCCCATTTCCACCATTTTATCGATTTCTTTGTCGACCTTTTCCCTCAAAGCGTAAGCCATAGGACGGGCTTTAAAAAAAACATGGACGGGCATCGTCTTTTAAGGTAAGGGTTACTTTGTATTTATTAAAACACCCTAGTTTACCTAAAAAAGTTTCGGGATACCGTAAATGTAATGAGTCAATTTCATTTTGAATTTGTTGACAGTAATTAACCGGTGTCAGTTGTAATCTAAACAAAGAAATAAAATCTCTTCCTAATAACGGCGGCCCCCCGCCCTGCACTACGAACAGGCGCAGCGGGCGCGTGCTGCCTCCGAACCGCACCGACACGGTCGCTACGCCCGTGCAGGCTATCTCGCTACCGGTATAGCTCATTAACCTTTTATCGGTAGCTGAAAATGGCATGTCGTTAAAATGAGTTTTGTATGTTTTTTCAGAAATTACCGTTACTGCTGACCCACTATCTATTTCGAACCTTAAATTTACCCCATTAACAGATACGGTTTCTACCATAGGTTCACCTTTAAGCGATCGAATATTAAATAACTCACCGTCGTCCTCCTTGCCTACATCGCCTGCCAACACATAATTCACTTTTGTGCACATTCTACGTAAATGCCCTTTAACTTTACACTTTTTACAGGTATAGTCAGCATAGCGACAGTCAGCCGTTTTATGATTCACTGCACACTTCACCTTTTCACCTTCTCTCTTCTTAATTTTGAAGAGCTGTTGCTCGGCGGCGACGCTATCGGCGGCGGCGCCGACGCCAGCGCTGCTCGCGGCGTCGCGCGCATTGCGCATACTTTCAGCCATATCAACCGCATTCACTAAGGTCAACGTCGTGAAATCTTGTGCGTATATGCGTTTCTCTTCAGCTCCCGGCAGCATCCCCACAATAAAACGATCACGCAGCGCCTCCTCCACGTTCGAAAACTGACAGTTAGCGGTAAGTCCACGTAATCTCGCGGCCCACTGCAACGGTGTTTCGCCATGTAGTTGGGTAGCAGTATAAAACTTTTCACCTTCTCTCTTCTTTTACGAGTACCTGAGGTTGGAGCAAACAGCTCCAACCTCAGGTACTCGTAAAAGGCAACACTGGATGAGTGACAGCACTCTGGCTCTTGTAAAGGAAAGACGAGAGATGAAGGCTACGGGAACAGATGTGAGGACATTAAGTGAAAAGTCTGCAAACATACAGACAGCATGTAGGCGAGACCTTAACGCCCATTTTCAGAATATATGTGCAGAAGTTGAAATCCATGCAAATAAATATGAATCTAGGGACCTTCATCAAAAAATTCGATCGATGACCCGATCTCTCTGTACCAAAACATGGGCTATAGAGAACTCTCATGGTCAAACAGTGACAGAGATAGAAGCAATATCGGAAACTTGGAAGGAATACTGTCAATCACTGTTTGAGGACGTGGAATCACAGTGTTTTACCTCGACAGAACCCATGGACGAAGAAAAAGAGCCAAACATTCTGAAGGACGAAATCAGAGCTGCTATAAAACATCTGAAGACTGGAAAAGCTACAGGCAAAGATTCGATTCCCATTGAAACAATCAAAGCCTCAAAAGAATATGGTGTCCAAATTTTTCATGCACTGTGTAACAAGGTGTGGCAGACAGGTGCGTGGCCGAAAGAATGGGCTCATAGTGTCTTTATTCCACTTCACAAGAAAGGTTCTACGAAAGTGTGCAGCAACTATCGCCTTATTGCGCTAATTCCTCATGCAAGTAAAATTTTGCTGCACATTCTAAACGAGCGCCTGAAATACTACCTGTCCAAGGAGATTGCTCCAGAGCAAGCTGGCTTTGTTAGAGGGAAGGGTACCAGGGAGCAAATACTTATCGTGCGACAAATTATTGAGAAATCCCGCGAGTACAATAAGGCAACATACATCTGCTTTGTGGATTTTTCCAAGGCATTTGATTCCGTCAAGTGGCCTAAACTTTGGGACACCCTGCTGAGAATGGGCACACCAAAACATCTGGTACATCTGCTCAGGTGTCTTTACGAAGATGGTACTGCATCCGTAAGAACAGACGACAAGCTGTCAGATCACTTTCATCCTAGTGCTGGCGTTCGTCAAGGATGTATAATCTCCCCACTTCTATTTAACATCTACACAGAGCTAATAATGAGACGCACTCCCGAGAACTGGACTGATGGAATCTCAATTGGAGGGCTGAAAATCTCGAACTTACGATACGCGGATGACACTACCCTATTTGCGACTAGTATCGGCCATATGGAAGAACTCCTACAAAGAATGGAAAAACAAATTCGTACTTATGATTCGGACCCATACTTCAGAATATTAATCAGAACTTTTGATAGAATGAAACAATTTCAACGAAACAAAGACTAATTAAATACAAAAATACGCTTTATAATTTTCTTGCTATTTTGATATATTATTACTTTATACGTGTTACTTTAACAAACAAACAGACAGTCAGACAGATACCTAATTCTAAAAATGATAGAAATGTATTCAGTTACTTATTTATAGTCCCTGTCAATCAATTTTGTTACAAAAATACAAAATACACAGACATGTGCAACTTACATTTTTATTACATGTAAAGAATATAGCTGCAGCATGGCTCCACCACGTATATGTCAATATGATAGCGAATCTATCACACAGTTTCGTCCCGTAAGAAGCGACTAGAGGAATTGACAAAAGAACTTATAGCTGCAGATGGTTGATGGTATTAGCCATCTCTTTACTCTAGACGTACAATATCCAGATCGGCTACATGGAGCGGCGCCACAGGTGCTAAACGTCTGGTATGTAGGGGCGAATTTAGCTCAACAAACGTGACGGTTAAGTTAATCCCTTCCAACGGGAGAGGACAAAAATCGAGAGTGAACTTTTAGTGCCTGATGATGAGGAAGAAGCATTACAACTATTAGTAAATTATATAAATAACTAGCGATCTGTCTCGACTTCGACCTCGGACCTCGACAACAGCGCCGCCTACCGGGTGCAATCGTGAATCTAAATCATACGAGTCCCTGTACAGCGACACACAGGGAGACACAGGGACCTACAGGGACTCAAACTCAAACACACACAAAAACTTTTATCAGAATCGGTTGAGCCAGTTTCGAGGTTTAGCAAGACTAACGGACAGTAATTGATTTATATATATATATATATATATATATATATATATATATATATATATATATATAATTAAATATGAAATCGACACGGAATTCTTATAGTTTACTCCCAAACACAACTGGCCGTTTTTATTTCCATTCTAATTGGGATCTTTATATCAAAATAATTATTTCTAAGCAATTCCGTCTATACATATTTAAAGGAAAATGCCCACTGTTCATATACAATATGAAATCGACACGGAATTCTTATAGTTTACTCCCAAACACAACTGGCCGTTTTTATTTACATTCTAATTGGGATCTTTATATCAAAATAATCATTTCTAAGCAATTCCGTCTATACATATTTAAAGGAAAATGCCCACTGTTCATATACAACATGAAATCGACACGGAATTCTTATAGTTTACTCCCAAACACAACTGGCCGTTTTTATTTCCATTCTAATTGGGATTTTTATATCAAAATAAAATATTTCTAAGCGATTCCATCTATACATATTTAAAGAAAAGTGCCCACTGTTCATAGACACTTCGGCCATGGGACCCACAAATAATGATAATCGATTCGACTTCGAATCGATCGACGATTTTATCGCTTTTAATTTCTTTAACTTTTAATTTCTGACGTTTCGGGTACTTTCCTGCGCCTGTGGTCGTGGGGGACCATAGATTACTGTATATATACTAGTGGGGGACTGAGGTTACTGACATCCCAATGTCAGTATTAACATAGAGTACCTTCAGTTTTTTAATTATTAAATAATAACCGTAAATACTGCGTCGATTGGACCATATTTATGGTCCAATCGACGCAGAATGAACTTACTGTGTCTTGAAGTCTGGCAGTGGTATGCTTGAATTTAGTTTTAATTTTATTAATTACAGAGTCCCAAGCAAGTGGTAGTAACCAGCCTCTTTCCCTATTGAAATTATGATGTTTTTTTTTTAATTTCCATATTTTCACGTATCATCCTTGATAGGAATCGAAGTTCTTTCGCGAGGATTTGTGGTCTATCAAATGAGATGTATGTCTATCTGGTTGGGGCCGTCTAGGAAATGATCACAAACTGCAGACTTCCCGGAACATTGATGCTTCACGTCAACTATGTGTTCTTTTACGCAGGTTCTCATTGATCTTTTTATTTGCCCTATATATGAGAGACCATGTGCACAATTAAGCTTGTACACTCCTGCATCTTGTAGAGGAATATGACACTTGACGGATTTTAACAATTGACTAATGTTCTTCGGTGGCTTGTAGAATATTCTAACAACAGGCACACGTTCGACTGTGGCCGGCTTCACTCGGTCACTGTAACGTAGGGGCGGGACCTGAAGTTTGTTGTTGTTCAGCACGTCAAGCAGAACCTGCTTGACGTGCTGAAGCTAGGTGTTTGCTGTCACAGATCCTTTATGCTGTCTGTAACTAAGATTTGCCCACGGTAACATCTTCTTAAGTAATGGGGTCTTTGATTACCCAACAGCATCATTATATGTTTCTAAATGATTAAATATAGAGTCAGTAAACTCTACAGTGGGAACATAATAATATTTAAAACGTTATTATTGACGTAAAGTTTTTATTTTATATAAAGTCTCTATTTACAGCATAAGGATGACGAGCACACAGTCCACCTGATGGACGGAGTGGACGCTGTGGCCCATAGACGTCTACATCTCTCCTCGATTACCACAGAGATATAGAAATATTGTCTTATTATTACGAGTCGATTTCGAATCAAAATTCAAAATACAGATGCGTTGTCACCCATGAGTACTAGGATGGAATGCCTCGTTTCCAGTATAAAGCTATAAAGGGTCACCGGTCAGCTACACTCACCATACGAAACATACCAGCAATAACTGGTTTTCATTAAACTCAGAGGATTATTTACGTGCTATTATGGCATGAATAAACATTTTATTAAAATTGTATGTTTGTGTGTGTATATAGTATATTTGCAATTCACTGTAAACAACAGTTCTTTGCTAAACAAGGGTTGCTTGGAAGAAATCGGTATTCCAGAGCGATAAGACCGCCTGTTGTACTTTCTATATATATATTTCATTTTGTCTCTTTCTTATGTGTATTAGAGTACTATTAAGAATATATTGATTGATTGATAGTATAGTAGTAGCACGAATGGGCCAGCTCGACCGGGGAAGGACCACGCTCTCACAGAATACGAGCGTAAAATAGCGTCTTGTACTCAGGGGTGACAACGCATCTGCATTTTGATTCGTAATCGAGGACAAATGTCTATGGGCTGCAGCATCCACTTACCATCAGATGGACTGTGTGCTCGTTTGTCAACCTCATTCTATATATATTAAAAGAATCAGGTCTGGCTAAACCAGCTGTGAAGAAACTTCAAAAACAAATAAAATGAGATAACCGGAATGATCTAGGCTATACCTGTTGTATCCAAACACATGAAAGATTTTTAGTGAATTCGAAAAACTAATAAAATAAAAAGAATTATGATTATCTCCTAAATTTTAAGAGATATAGAAGAAAGCTTCGAACAAAACTTTTTTTTCTCTCAATTTTAGTATTTACAATTTTAATTTTATTTTATTTAATGTTTTTTACGAAAATTCGATTTAAACCATTTCTTAATTTGACACCATCTTACAACACTAGCGACTATAACTGTTGAAGGTTAAGGTAATAAGGCATTTGACTTGAAATAAATAGATCTTCAATTTCTTTTTTAATAATTTTCTCATATCGCAAATATTTGCCGAAATAATAGAAAAAATATGAGATGAAAGTAGTTTCTTGATAACTAAACTAACTTGCCCAAAGAACACTATCACAGATCTGCGGGTTTTTGTTAAAGTTAAAGTTAAAAAGTGTAAACCCGCACGAAGTCGTATGTAAAGCTAGTCTTCTATATGTGTGTTTTATCTCGCCATTTTTTTCACCTTATGGTACAACACAACAATAGGTTACAAAGTCATTTTCAAAGAATGTAATTTTTTTTAAATATATTGAAGGACGTTGTACATTCCTCTGGATATGATAAGGAACTGCCATGTAACATGGTATAACATTTACATCTCAACTCTTTTATAGAGGACACACTGAGTTCTGCGCTCTTGGTTAATCATAAATGTTTGAATTTCGAATGTAGTATTTTTAACGCAAGAAACTAATTAATTGATTTAAATAATTATTTTAGGCAAAGGATCGTGTGTCAATTATTCATATTTACAATGGAATTGTCGTGAAAAGATTTAAGGGCGATGATTTTTATGATTTTAAAAATTTACTCTCTCCGCAAAATTCCGCGCTGCTCGACTTCATAATGCACTTGAGCACCGTAAGGTAAACTCATACCAAATTCAAAAAAGTTAACATCACCATTTAAAAAGTGCCCGACTGTCATCATTGGTGACGCGCCGGTTTTCTTCAATTTTTCGCCAGACAGTAGCCACATTTCACTTAGTGATCGCAGTTGAAATTCGGCTATCACGAATTCCATGACGAAGAGAAAGTCGGCCACGATCAAATTCTGCGTATCAAAACCTTTAAAAGTTATAATACTTTAATGATTTCTGATGTATACACGAACACTACACATTCAAATGAAACTAGTTTTTACAGATTTTATCGCATATTAAATCATTTTATGTTCCCGACGTAATATATGCGATTAAATCCGTAAAAGCTAGTTTCATTTATTTATAAGTATTAGAAAAACTTTGTTACCAATCCCGCGGGCATTCAGACCAATGGTCCTTATATTTTTCTAAATGATTTAAAATATAACGAAAAGTACTTTGAAAAGCAGTAAATATATTAGTTTACATTTATATTGATTTATTTATGACCTACGCAAAACTTACAGTGTATGTAGTGTCCCATGAGTCATAAACGAACATCTCAATTGTTTTGTTTATCAATTTCAATTTTGTCTCTTTCACGGACAGCGACAGGTGCACTATACTATACTCAGTCACAGCTCACAGTTCTATATTGATTTCCCGTACCGGTATATAAATGATCCGTTTGATGTACTGGACTGGACCGATCCGTATGATCAGTTATAAAAATTATAATCGTTTAATATACGATGATGCAAATGATCACCGTTTACAAAAATACTGATTGAATTATATCTTTCATCTATATCTATATTGACAGATATTACCAAGTGCCAGCATCTACTGAAAAACCTGTGTAGCAAATCATACTGCCTTATAAGGTACTTCTAGCGCCATCTATTAGTGTGAAATACAAAGTACCGTTCAACGCTCTTTACTACATGTGAATAATGTAAGATAATAAAGTTGACTTTTGTAATTTTTACAATAATTATATGTAATTATGATCATTACATTACATTTAAATATAGACTATAAATAAGCATAGCTTACTTATTAAATACTCTAAGGTTTAACCTGTATAATAAATATGTAAAAATTGGCAGTTGCCTTCATGTCATTGACAGGTAGAATATTTTAATTACCTTAAATTTTCAATTTAAGGTAATTTTTTTTTCAAATTTTAAATTCGCATCTCATCAAAATTGAAATGTACGATATGAAGAAGCTATCCAAGATTCCAACCACTGATCATTGGAAACATGCTTCCACGAGGATTAAATATTACTTAAAGACTAATAAGGATAGCATCTACGACAACACAAACGCCCTCGTATACAATATTACAAAGAAAATAGCAGAAAGTGAAAAAGTTAAAAAATACTTTTTTAACAATGACAGTCATTAGCTGATCATTAGTGAATGTGATCCTGTTTACTTAAATTACAGGAAGACAAGAGCAGAAGGAAGAGATGAGTGTGGTATACGTGTACAGAACACATCATTGAATAACAAAACTACAACACTGAGTGGAGAAGAAAACGAGAAGAATATGCAGTACTCAAGAGCTGAATATCCATTCTTCGGTTCAAAATCTAGCCGGTTGCTCAGTTTCGAAAACTGGCCTCTCGTTATGCGACAGAAATCTGAAGATCTTGCAGAAGCCGGTTTCTTTTATACTGGCCATGCAGACAGGACCAAGTGTTTCCATTGTGGTGGTAGTTTAAAAGATTGGGGAGATGATGATGATCCTTGGCAGCAGCATGTTCAGTGGTTTAGTCAGTGTGCTTATGTAAAATTTAAACTCGAACAGAGTTTTGTATTAGATTAAATAGAATATTAATAAAGAAATAAAAAATATTATATTGCATACAATTTGTTTTATTTAATTTTATAACGTTTCACATAGTTACATACACACTAAATGCATTACACATAACTCGTAAAATCTAACACACAACACATATTATAACCTTAACTACTATAGTCTACAGTAACATTTCTGTTTTTATCTATCTCAATAATATTATCAAACTCAGCATAAACTATACAGTTAATTGTTTGTATTAGTGAGGATTCAAATCGTACTTCTAATCTTACACTACCATGCTTTATGAGATTCCAATGAGCTGATGAGTTAGCTGATAAATCAGGAGTTAAGTCAAATGCTAATAGACAGTAACCTTTGGCATACTGTTCACAAGAGATTCCATTTCCTTCATTAAGAAAGTGAATACCAGTTCCCGAGAATAGAGTATGATATGCTGATGTAAATATACTATTACTAAAAGATGGTTGCAAAGCTTTTGAAGGTATTTGTTGACCATCAATATATAAGCTGAAAGAATTAATACCATAGTTTTCAAAGTTAAATGGATTTTTAGTAAGGGAACCATTAAATGCAGAATTGTTCACAAATCCAATTATACATCTTTTGGGTACCTGCCCTAAAAATATATTATCAAGAGTTTTTCCTTGAACACCCGATGGAATTGTTAAAACTTTTACTTCAGCTCGAGTAATAGGATATTTAGCAGTGGTAGAAGTTAAAACTTTTTGATGTGCGAGTAATAAACTTGGATTAATTCGTGCTCGTCGAACAATAAGAGTTGCATCCGTAATGCAAACTTTAAACTTTACATCGTTTGACCCAGCAATTAAATTAAAGCTCTCTCTTGATCGAACCAATTTAACACTCATTTCAACACCATTTATTAAAAAATTATCTTGGTTGAAAATGTCACCGTGAAGATGACCAATCATTTCTATTTCCTTACTTTCACTAATCAATTCCTGTCTTTTAACAAATCCTATGTTTTTACCATCCGTAGAATGGTATCCATTTTTCCTGCTGTATCATCATACCAAAGACTACAAGTAAGATGAGATTGTTTAGCAGCAGGAGCATAGTTTAAAAGGGTTTCCATGTATGCTCGATACGCATAGGTATTATTAGGTGGTGATACAAGGTTTTGGTTTAAATAAACATCAAGTTGACTAAAAAGTGAATGCAGCCAATTATTTACAGGTGCTACTATTGTAGTAGATATCAAGTTAGTTGAATCTTGATTTAATACTTTTGCCTTTATGTGGAGTAATGTATGAGACAAATCTATGTAGTCATCGCCTGTCCCAGGAACTTGAAACTCGATAGGTCCATCATCACCAAGAGATGAAATTGGTTTATAATGAATCCACAATCCATTTTCAATGCTAGTTTGTGTAGACGGTAGTGCAAACAAATCCAATTCTGATTTAACGCACTCGCAAGAATGATTATGAAGGAAAGACATATTTAATTTGAAAATATATCTTTAATATTTTTTGGTTTTAGACCAAGTTTTTTCGCAGCTTTCACTTTAGCAGTTAATGGTGGAATGAACGAGGTCAATCGTTTTCTTTTAGTTTTATACCCAGATCCTGTCATGTTAAATTGATCAATTTTCTCATCAGCCTTTCGTTTTAAATTCGTATTAACTTGCTTTAGACGATCTTTTATTGAGGCTTCCATAGAACGCGCTTGAACCATATCCGATAAAAGTCCTACTCCAGCGCTTAATGCCTCCTTACCAATCACTCGAGCACCACTTGAAAGTAAAGGTAAAACTGATCTAAATAAGCCCCCTAAGAAGCTCCCAATACCATGACCGCGTTGATATGGTGCACCCTTATAAATTACTCCAACTCCTGACCCAGCTTGATGTGTATAATGATTTTCATATGGACATTTATGATGATCACGAAGAGAATTCATTATTATAATTTTCGGAAATGTAGTTTAATACACACGGTTCCAAACTGGAATGGTATCGAACTCTCTTCGCATAACAGGTAAGTAGTGAGGTTGAGAGAAAACGTGCATTTTATTTGCACCATAAATGTATTTTGTAGGATCTAATGAAATGACTCTTAGTAAAGGAGTCATAACATCACCCACAATCTGAGGATCGATAATGTCGCAATATAGAAAGAGTTGAGATGGTAACGCTAAGTGTAAATTGCCAGGACACTTTCCAAAATTTCGCTCTAGGAGATTTTTATTTGGTTCATAACCTAGTTGTAAACTTAATTTGGGTGATAATGTTATGGATGTTATATTTTTATCCAAAACAGAAATAGACACAAATTTTGTTATTTCATCATAGCGAAATTTCAAGTTCTCTCCGATACCATTTAACACTCTTAAAATATGCTCAACGTTATCATAGTTTGTAGCTGGAATATGTTTTTTGTAGTACACTGTGGATGATTTATCTTCATTAGGCATTAACATAGATTTTGTAATGTATATAACATTTTCATGATCTTGAACAGTAATCATGGTCCATGGATATTGAAACTAGACAACTCCAACCGACCATTCACCTTCTAATTTAATAGCTTTCGGTAATTTCGTTGAAAAATTTGTAGTCTTATCATACTTTTTTTTTATTATTTTTAATTTTTTTTTATTTATATTTTTTTACAAAGTGCAATTATCCGATCGGAACGCGTAAGCGTGTTCTAAAGTAAACACGCATCACTTAAGACCTTCTTCTTGCAAACTCAACTAAACGCGCAAAACAAAGCAGCGTTCGGGGATTTTATTGCTGTGCGAATTAAATTGTGAATATTAAGAATTAGCTTTAACTCATTCCTTGTGGCGGTTACGGGTCATTTGTTGCCGTGCACTTTTCAAGTTATATTTTTGAGCATTAAAATAAAATAAAATGACTTCGTTAAACCTGGAATGGGGGTGTTGTTCTACAGGCAATGAGGATGACAATTATGTGAAATGCTCAAAATGCAAAGCAGCTTATCACAATCTATGTCTCTCTGCGGGACAGAAAAAGCTTACGCCCACTAACGTCCCTAAGGATTGGTTGTGCCCTAAATGCAGAGAATCAACACCCAAGGGGTCCAAAAATGACAACACACCAATTCGTCAGCTGCAGAATGTCACCGTGCGCCCTTCAAAAAGACCAGCTATGTCGTCTCCACCGTGTAAACAAGACTCCCTTGTAACGCGTGAAGGAATCCGCGAAATTATGGAAGAGTTCTATTAAAGCATATGGAGGATTTTAAGATGCATTTTTGTTCTGAATTATCTAGAGTGAAAGAAGAAGTATCTAGCATAAGTAAAGCTATGAATTACATGAGCGACCAAGTAGAGAATATTTTGTTAAAATATAATGAGAGTAATGGTCTGATCAAAACGCTGCAAAAACGCGAAGGTGAAATGCAATCGAGTATTAATAATCTCACTGCTCGCATAAACCAACTAGAACAAAATACTCGTAGCAAGAATATCGAAATACAATGCGTTCCGGAGAAAAAATCAGAGAACTTAATAGGCATTGTAAAGCAACTTAGCAACGTAGTTGGGCTTGACCTTCAAGACGAAAACATTATCCATGATTAAAACTACTTTTACGGATTTTATCGCGTTTATTTTTACTTTTTATTTTTAATTCCCGACGTTTCGGGCGCTTTCCAGCACCCATGGTCACGGGGGACTGAGATGACTGACGTCCCGATGTCATTGTTAAACCCGGAGTACCTTCAGCTTTTTTTAATTATTGTTTATGGTCCGATCTATGCAAAATGAACTAACTCTGTCTTGAGGTCTTGCAGTGGTATGCTTGGGTTTAGTTTTAATTTTATTGATTATAGGATCCCAAGCAGGTGGTAGTACCCAGCCTCCTTCTCTATTGAAATTAGGATGTTTTTTAATTTCAATAGCCTCACGTATCATCCTTGGTAGGAATCGGTGTTCTTTCGCGAGGATTTGTGGTCTATCAAATCTGATGTAATGGTTGGGGCCGTCTAGGATATGATCGCAAACTGCAGACTTCCCGGAACGTTGATGCTTCAGTCATCCTCGCGAAAGAACACCGATTCCTACCAAGGATGATACGTGAGGCTATTGAAATTAAAAAACATCCTAATTTCAATAGAGAAGGAGGCTGGGTACTACCACCTGCTTGGGATCCTATAATCAATAAAATTAAAACTAAACCCAAGCATACCACTGCAAGACCTCAAGACATAGTCAGTTCATTTTGCATAGATCGGACCATAAATAATAATTAAAAAAAGCTGAAGGTACTCCGGGTTTAACAATGACATCGGGACGTCAGTCATCTCAGTCCCCCGTGACCATGGGTGCTGGAAAGCGCCCGAAACGTCGGGAATTAAAAATAAAAAGTAAAAAAAAAAAATAAACGCGATAAAATCCGTAAAAGTAGTTTTAATCATGTGTAGTGTTCGCGTAAATATAAGAAATCATTAACATTATCCATGTTACAAGGACAGCCAAAGTCAATCCTGAGAGTAAACGGCCACGTTCCATAATAGTAGAACTATGCAATGCAAGGGTCCGGGACTCTTTTCTGGCTGCAGTTATAAAATTCAACAGGCTGAAGAGTAACAACAGGGACAAACCGAATAGTACGCACCTTGGCTTTTCGGGCCCCACTTCAGCAATTTTCGTCATGGAACACTTATCCCCTGCTAACAAGTCACTACATGCTGCAGCCAGGCAGATTGCTAAAGAAAAGGATTATAAATACGTGTGGGTGCGAGGCGGACGTATATTCATGTGTAAAAGTGACGTTTCAAGGTACATATACATTAAAGATGATAGTGTTCTTTCTAACTTAAAATAAAGCTTCATAAGCATGTTTCAGTGGACTTAGCACACTTAATGGATAGTTTATCTGTCTATTATCAAAATACCAGAGGTCTAAGGACCAAAACTCATACGTTTTATAGTAAATTATTATTAACAAGTTACGATATCATTGTCTTAAGCGAAACATGGCTAAATGAAAGTATATTAAGCTCCGAACTATGTGACACCCGCTACGAAGTCTATAGAAGGGATAGGCAATCATCTGGGTTCCATTTTCAAAAAGACGGAGGGGGAGTGCTAATTGCTGTTTCTAAGAAATTTTCAGCAACTCGAATGATTGATTGGGAAAGTCAATGTGAAGATCTTTGGGTTTTGGTAAAGGTGTCATACTTAGATTCTACAAAACAAATAGCAATTTGTGCTGTTTATCTCCCTCCTCCAGTACAACAATTTATGCTAGAACAGTACTTAAAAAACTGTAACTGTATTATTGATAAATTTGAAGGTAAAATTTGTTTGATTGGTGATTTTAATTTAGGTACTATTGATTGGAATGCAATAAACACGGGTACAGTACATAATCAAACTTCAAAAATAAATACAACTTTAGTAGACTTTTGTTATACTTCAAATTTTAAACAATATAACTTAATACGTAACAGTAACCAAAGAATTCTAGATCTTGTATTAACTGATTTACCAGTATGTAATGTCACATTAGCTTTAAGTAATCTCTCCGTTGTTGATCCACAACATCCTCCAATAGAAATTGAAATTGTGCTTAACACGAACCGCATACTTAGTAACAATATTAATAATAAGAAAATTAATTACTATAAAGCTAATTATGATGCTATTAATAACTGTCTTGCGGAAATAAACTGGGAGGAATTGTTTTCCAAATGCCTCAATAGTGAGAGTCATCTATAGAGATGAAATTATGGATAATTTCTACACTGTACTAAATAATATTATTAAGACTCATGTGCCGTGTAGTGAGTTTAAGCAGAGCAAATATCCTCCGTGGGTTAATAAATCACTCCTACGACTGCTTCGAGAAAAGAACAATTTACATCGTAGGTATAAAATATATAACAATCCTTTAGATGAGGTAGAATTTAAATTACTTAACAAACGATGCGAAAAACTGGAACAAAACCTATATAATAATTATATTGAAATGACTGAAAAGACACTCAACAAAAATCCCAAACACTTTTGGTCGTTTATAAAATCTCGAAAGGAGGGAAGTAATTCTTATCCGAATATTATGACAGACGGGGTTATTTATGAATCCGACGGAACAGCTATATTATGTAACTTATTTCTTAAATCATTTTCGAAATCATTTGCTATAACAGACTCAAGAGCTCAGAATACTATATAACTATATAGCACAAAATAGCTTCAGCCTTGGGACTCTTTCGATATCTCGGGAGTTAATACTAAAAAAACTACAATCACTTGATACAAATAAAGGCGCAGGCCCAGATGAAATCCCACCTATTTTTATCAAAAACTGTGCTAAAACACTGGCTGTACCTTTAAAATACATTTTTAATTACTCCTTATTGACAGGTGCCTTTCCAAACGTCTGGAAGATAGCTAAAGTAGTTCCAATACATAAATCTGGCGACAAAAACTTAGTATCGAATTATCGACCAATCTCAATTTTATCGACAATGGCAAAAGTTTTTGAATCTGTTGTTTGCCCCTCAATACAAAGCCATTTTCAGCAATACGTCAGCGTATATCAGCATGGTTTTTTAAAATCGAAATCCACTTGCACAAACTTAGTCACATTTGTCGAAGGAATTGCTGAAGCTCTAGATAAACAGGAGGAAGTAGACGTTGTGTACACAGACTTCAGCAAGGCCTTCGACAAAATACCCCACTTACCTCTTATAGACAAACTTGCTGCCTATGGCTTTACAGGAAATTTTGCCAACTGGATTAATTCATATCTAACGAATAGACGTTTCTTCGTTGTTGCTAAAGGCTATAAGTCTGAATCTCACAAGATAACTTCAGGAATTCCTCAAGGATCCCATTTGGGGCCAATTCTTTTTAACGTATATATCAACGATATGCCCAATAGTTTCCTTTCATCAACGCCCTATCTATTCGCAGATGATTTGAAAATTGTCAGAACTATTAAGTCCCAAGCTGATGTTCTCTTGTTACAACATGATTTAAATAGGTTATACAATTGGTGCTGTACAAATGGAATGGAATTAAATATAGATAAATGCTTTTTTATTAAATTTACACGTAAACATACTAAAACTGAATCCAAGTATTATATTGATGGCAAACCATTAAAAGAAGTTGATAGAATTAAGGACCTGGGAATAATTCTAGATAACAAATTAACTTTCGTACCACATATTGAAAGCATTGTTAGGCGCTCATCTAATATGCTGGGCTTTATTATTAGAAACAGTAAAGTGTTCAAAAACTTACAGACACGTATCACTTTGTACAAAGCACTAGTACGTAGTCTTCTTGAATACTGCCCTGTTGTATGGAGGCCACACTATGCCACGCACATATTAAGAATAGAAGGGGTCCAAAAACGCTTTTTATGGCATCTATCTCACATCTCAAAAGTTTCAAAGAAAAAGTTATCCTATCATGAAAACCTCAAACACTTTAAAATGTCCTCGTTGAATAAAAGAAGGACCCTTTTCGACCTAATATTCATTTATAAAATTTTTAATAATCAAATTGACTGCCCTCAGCTTCTAAACCTTTTTAATTTCAGGATCCCTTTCAGGGTTCCAAGAAAACCTGTTTCTCTATTTTATCCGCCATTCCGCAGGACTGTTTTAGGAAAACATTCACCAGTTCCTCGTCTGTGTAACGCATTTAAAACGTGGTTTATTAATGATCCCAAGGATGTTTTCTCTCTTAAACTTAACCAGTTTCGTGCACATTTGTTAAAAAAAATCCTAGATTAATTACACCTATCTTTTACCTATTATAACTAGTTTAAAATTAACCTTATATCAATGTAAAAGGTACTTATGTCACATGTTAAAATAGCACGTTGTGTTTATCTGTAACTGATTGTGCATTTAGCTCATAATAGTTTATTACAATGTAACTACTTCAAGTTTTTGTAATGTAACAGTCGTTGGTAGACCAAATAAATAAATAAATAAATCAGGAAAGTATTCCATTGAACTATTGCTGAGCAAAGTTAAATAAAACTTTCTTTATTCATATTTCTTTTAAAGTAGAAGCTAAAATCCAACTGTTAAATTTATCTGGATAACCTTTCCACTTCACTAATACTTCTTTTCTGTTACCTGAGTAACGAGTTTCAATTATTTTATCCATTTTATATTGTGAGGTGGGATTGTAAGTGATTTTCTGTAATTCTCTTTCATAAAAAGTACCAACTATTGGTTCATTTTGTAAATCTGTTATTGTATAAACAACCCATGGAGATCTAACAATTATTGAAGATATAATAAATATTTCATCACTCCAATTTGATTCATATCCTTTTTGGAAATCATGTTTATATTTAGTTATTCGAACATAATCACCCACATTGAAATTTGGTTTAGGATTTTCTAAAGAAAGTTTGTTTGACCGTCTATCATAAAGATTAGTCCAAACTGTCATAATATTGTTGGAAATTACATCACATGGGCACATCTTAATACTAGAGTGAAAGCTGTGATTATAAGAGTATATTAATTCTTGTAAAACATCTATATATCTATAAGTATTATTATGAGTGAAATAACGCCACATTTTCATTTTTAGGGTTCTTTGAAATCGTTCAACAATACTGGCTTTAATGTCAGGATTGTTAGTGGTATAGTAATTAATCTTTTTGGATTTAAAGTATTTTTGTACATCTTTTGAAACAAATTCTGTACCTTTATCAGATTGTATGTGAGTAGGTGTTAAATTACTTTCAGTAAATATACTTTCAAAACATTCTTTAGTTGTTTCTGAGTTTTTCTTTTTCATTGGTCTTGCAAAAGCATATTTACTAAATACATCAATAACACAAAGTATATACTTGAAACCATCATTATATTGAGAATAAGTTCGCATATCACTTAAATCAGCTTGCCACAGTTCATTAATATTTGATAGAATGTACCTATTACGCGGGAATTTTTTTCGAATGGGTTTATGTAATGTGTATGTTTCTTGTGATTTTAACCATTCCTTTACTTGCTTTTTATTCATTTTACCCTTCATGGCTTTTGATAATTTATCAATACTACCAAAACCAGCGGGATTCGATGGATCATAATAAATCCTGTTAATTTCTTCCAGTACGGGTTCCATTTTTCCCACTCAAGCCTTTTACGTATTTTAGTTGTAGACTTTTTATCTCTACTGCTCGGTGTAGAAAACTCTTGAAATTCAATCTCAGAGGGTTTGTTTAGATCTTTTGCTTGAAGTTGGTTAATAAACTCACATCTCTTTGGATTTCCAATATAAGTAAGTGGTACTTTAATATCTTTTAATGCTTCAGCAAATCTATCCCACCCTACTGGATCACTTCTTTTTAAGGGTCTTATTGAATCATTTATTAAATCAACAATATTACTTCCAGGAATTTTTTCATTATCAATTATGACTGTACCTTCATTATCCCAATGTATTTTACCTTTACTTGTTTCAACTAAGTTTAATAATAACTGTCCTTTTTTAAAGTTTTTGGTATTAAACTGAGTATTTGAGCTGGTGTGTAAAGTGGATTTTCAACATTTTCTTTACTTTTAATGGATCGATTCTCCTCCAACAAAGATTCAGCATCAACTGAAGTTTTTAGATCTCTATCTTTATTTTTAAAACCAATTTCAGACTCGTTTAAATCTTCATTAGATGTATCAGAATAAATTGGTAATCTGAGTGGTTGACGATCCTCTTCGGTAAAATGAAGGTATCTTTGCAGTGTTTGTAAATACAACATCCATTTCTTTCGGTCTTCCGTCTTACTATTCATAATATTTTGCATTTCAATATAAATAGAGATAAAATACTATTAACTTTATTTTCTTGTTTTAATTTTTCAATCAATCCAGGTTCGATAAGTATCATTTTCTTTGCATTTTCCATGTTAACTGGCTAGTCCACTCACTAATCCACTCAATATTGCACCTAATATTATTGGTAAGAAAGCCCCTCCTTTTTGTATAATTATATTTTTTCTTAGTTTATGTTTACGCTTACGCACTAGTTGACGGAGTTTATTTTTGTGTTTATTCAATTTTTGTTTATCTTGATCTTTAAGAGGTACTTTTCCTTGTAAAACGTTATGAATACACTCACAAATACAGTTAATTTCTTCTTCATCACACGTTTTAAGTAATGCTCTTTGATATTTTGGTTTAAGCGTATGCAAAGCGTTTAGCAAATGTTTATGCGTTGTGAGTCGACGATGCATCATTTAGCAATGATTTGAAATGTTTGATTCTGGGTGTATTTAAACTCTTTTGTGGGGGACGTAGACTGTACAGAAACCATTAATTGGGAAGAGAAATTGTGGGGGACGTAGACTGTACAGAAGTCGTATCATTTGTCTTGATACGACAAAAATCATTGGTATTATGTTTTAAATCTACCATTAAATATCCATGCGCCTCTAGAGTTGCCTCCCTGTCCCCATCTTCAATGAATTTTGGGTTATCTGGTGACACTTGTCGTGCTAAATATATTATTTGAGTTTTATCTCGAGGGTTTTTAAAATATATTATATAACTTGAGTTTAGGTAAGGGGTGAAATAAAAATGAAATTTGCGAAATTATATAAAACGGAATGATCTGTATACTATTTCTAACACAATTAGTACATCATAATTTTACAATCAACTCAACCTCAAATAAATACACACACACACGCAAATATGAACAACAATTAACTTAAATTATTTACAATAAAACAACGATTAAATATGTAATAAACTCTACGTCATATTATACTATTATTATTATTTTACAATTAATACAAATTTTATTTACATGCAGACATAAAATTAAAAACTATCAAAACTTAACGCAGTTTATAATGAGACCAAGCTAATGTTTCAATATTATTATCTAAAATATGCCTCTTTGTGTCATTATATGATAAACCAATCTTATTTAATTTTTGTGTAAAAAGTGTGTGTTTAATTGATTTAAATCTAAGCATACTATAATATTGCACTTTTTTATTAAATAGAGAAGACTTATAACTATACATGGTCATCTTTTTAGTGATACATTTATTTACCCCTTTTGCCTTGGCTATAGTCTTATTCTCTAAGTTAAAAGCGTACATTTTGGATCGTAAACCCACAAATTCTTTCATGATTTTGCCATTATTTTCATCTTTAAAAAAACCTAATTTCTTTTTATTTAATTTTGGATATTCAAAAATATTATTTGTATCATAAGCTGAGGTATCACAGTATGATGAAAGGTCAGGTTTTATATCAGAGTAAAAATCATCTGTAAATATATGATATATTAAACTATCCGTATCTGTATACAATAATTTGATTTTACTAAACTTTTAAACCATATAGTTATAATGAAAATCATACATTAATGTTTTTGAAATATCTAAAATGCAAAACCCTAAATAAATTAGTTTGTTATATATTAACTTTGTTTTTCGCAACTGAACCGCAACTAGGTTTTCCGAAAATACTGAAAGACTATGAAATTGTGGTTTAGCGATTAGATCTTGAGCACCTAAAGCTTTGCCCTGGTTCTCCCAGTGTGTAACTAATTTTATGTTAACCCTTTTTTCAATATTCTCCATAGTCTTACCGAAGACTGAATTATTCATTAATTTATAAAAATCTTTTTCGAAATCTGATTTTGCTAACAGCCAGCGAGACTGTTTAAATTTTAAAACTCTATGAATTTTAGTTAATTTAACCCCCATTTCTATGCACTGCTTTAAATTTCTGTAATGAATTACATATTTATCTTTATTATTTAAATTTGGGACTAGTTTATTTTCATTTATATTGCCTGCACAAATGTTTTCGGGGCATAAAGGAAAGTCCGAATGTAAATCATGAAGTTCATCTGGATATTCCAAATCAACTTCTAAAATAAAACCGAAGTTCGATGTCTCAGACACATTAAATTCTGTATTCAGATTTACCCATTCGAATCCACCAGTAGGAAGACATTGAGACATAGCCCAACCATATAAATTGTTGGCATCAAAATATGTGATATATGAATTTGGTTTCCCTGCATCATAATCCCCCATATATTTGTTATTAGCTCTAGCATAACGATTACTACATTGAGATACACCACCCCTGATACCTGATCTAATAAATGCAATTTTCTCATAATCTGTTAAAAGTTCTAATTCTATTTTTGTATATTTTAACATTGCATCCCAACTAAAACCGGGTGCTGTGTAATAATGGGCAGGGTCCAAATCATAAGTATTAATACATAACTTTCTAAAGTTTTCAAATACATCGGTTAAAAGTAAAACGTCTGTTTTTAAATACAGGTTTGAATAATCTAGCATATTACAACACCCAAAGTGTTCCCAAACATCTTTAGCATGATTGTAATCATCATTTGAAATATGGGAATCTGTGAGCGAGCTATAAAAAAATTTTTGTTCGGGGAGCGATGTTAGGCTTAAACTATCATAATTAGTCATAAGTTCATATGGATAAACGCCTTACCGTTTTAAACGAAAGAAATCTTCATCATTAGGATAATTTCTACGTAATTCTTGAAATTGATCATTACTGAGATTTTTGGCCAATTCTTCTAATTTACATGATAAAACTTAAATGAATCTATGAATCTTAATATAATTTCGTGGTTATTCATTTTTAATTTTTTGGAAAAGGATATATATTTTTCTTTATTTTGAGGGATAACTTCGACTTCACCATCACAAAAGTTTAACGCGTGAACAATAAAATGAGCATCATAGTGATTAAGGTTGTGTAAAAATATTGGTATATAACGAGGTTTTCTGAACTTCGAGCTACATGATTCTTGATTAAATGAATGATTAAATTATGATCGAAATGAATGTTTATTTTACTTGCTTAAACTGTGTTTCAACCATCGCACAGTGATTATACAACTCATCATCATACGATGAATCGAACAGTTGATCCCTCTCCATTTCATCACAAACTTTAGACAACTCCTGATTTAATTCGCTGTTGAATAGTTCCGTATTCTCTTCCATGGTTGTGGAGAAGAAAGCACTGGTGCACACTTCACTGAAGTTTGCCATCCTTATAGTAAAGAAGAAAATAGGTAGCAAAGTAACAGCTCAGTGTTGGTAGACCAACTGATACCCAAATTTCAAATATTGTCCGATATTTAAGTCTAACAAAGGATTAGAAATAGAATATAATGAGTACACGGAAGTAATTTAAGTAAACAGAATCACATTCACTAATGATCAGCTAATGACTGTCATTGTTAAAAAAGTATTTTTTAACTTTTTCACTTTCTGCTATTGTCTTTGTAATATTGTATACGAGGGCGTTTGTGTTGTCGTAGATGCTATCCTTATTAGTCTTTACGTAATATTTAATCCTCGTGGAAGCATGTTTCCAATGATCAGTGGTTGGAATCTTGGATAGCTTCTTCATATCGTACATTTCAAATTTGATGAGATGCGTCGCTTGGTCTCCGTCGTCAGAATTAGTAGAAATGTATGATACACCATCTCTAGCGGCTCATGCTACGGTTGATGATAACAGCTTCCTCTTTTTTATTTTTGATTCAGCTTCAAAAAAATGATCAATCGATTGCGATTTTCTCTTTCCACCATCGCATGTGTTATTATTAATGACGATGTCATCACTCTCTTCTTGAGGGGATAGTGGCGAGTAGTAATACTGTTTATAGGTATTTTCATCGAAGCTCAATGATTTCTGCAACAACACAATTATCATGTTAATGTCAATTTGTTAACACTTCATCATAAAAGTTAAAAAAGTTAAAGTTAAAGCCTATTAAATTCCACTGCTGAACATAGGCCTCCTCTCATTTCTGAGAGGGTTTTAGGGCTAGGAAATGTTCGCTGCGCTGCCTCAATGCGTGTTGGCAAACTTCACATGCCTTCGAAATTTTCTCAGACATGCAGGTTTCCTCACGATGTTTTCCTTCACCGCTGAGCACGTGGTAAATCAGCACTTAAAATTGCAATTAACAATTTAATTGGTGCCGGCGGGGATCGAACCCGGGTCGCGTACTGTGAAATTTACATTTTGCGCTAACCATCTTAGCTACCACGGCTTAATCATATACACACACATAATATTTAAATATAATTTGTTAACACTAAATCATACACACGTAAGAAAATAACAGAAAGAAAAGTAAGTTTGTCAATAGAATAAACACTTACATCCATGGCCTTTGATGCGTTGAAGTAACACAAATGTAGTATTGATAGATCCACTGCGGTCAAACGACCATACGTTAACTTCATGACTGCAGTTGCTTGGTCTTATATAGTACCAGTGAGTAATAATTCTAATCTAATGAATTTCTGCAGTAGAATTGATAGTAACTTTATGCGTCAACAAGCTTATCTTACATTCTGTTGCTTATCTCAACATTCCTTCGTCCTTCCTGTCGTGTCTTGTTCAGTGTATTGATGACTCAAATACGTTTTGTATAACACAAAGAATGCAATTTAATATTTAGAAATCACTATAATTGATCATTCCTATATTAGTCATTGAGTAGATTGGTACTGTAATAATCTACTAATAGCAGTAATATCATGCATACACTAGATTTACAGCAACATCTGAAAAAGATTCACCCCACTCTAGAAAATAATGTTTATGCTGCCAATAAACTGCCCATGTACACCCACGTACCAACGTATATAATATGCAATTTGGATACAGATGATAAACCAGGGTCACATTGGGTAGCTTTATATATCGATACGAATGACGTCGGTCAATATTTTGATTCATTCGGACGGGCAGCTGTACGATATCATCTAGAGTTTTTTAAAAGAAATTGTAAAGGATGGAACTGGAATGTTAATAGGATTCAGAATGAGTGGACTTCAGTTTGTGGCGAATATTGCTTAATGTATTTGCTATATAAGTTTCAGGGATGTTCAATGCATAGTTTTACGAGTATATTTACAGAGAACACATTGTACAACGATATGTTAGTGGATGAGATGTTTCGCTCCTATTTTATATATAATAAGTAATAACATTTTGTATGTTATAAATAAAAATTATAACAAAATTAGGTAATGTGTTTTATTGATGATTCAGATTAGTGTTGTAGATAGGAAATAATACAATAGCATAAGCCGTCCCACACGCTGACGAATAATAGATAATGACGGTATTCAATGAACAATAGATAAGTAGATAAGGACAATGGAGCGCTAATGACGGTTGAGGCCTACACCGGATATCAATTAGATAAGAGTTAATTGATCTGCACATCTCCGGAACCGTGCATCCTACGCAAAAATGGACCGCAGATTCGTGATCAGAGCACGCCAAAACCTTTTTTTGTAGGATCCTGAGACGATGAACTTCGTACTTGTACCACTTCTGACTCAGTGAGCCAGAACTGGTACAACGTAACTACTACTGCACGTCACTCGATATGTCGACGCCGAGGATTCCGATACTGGTTGAGGCAACAAGGGGAGTGCCTTGAAACTGTGGAGATACGTCAAAGGGGTTCTTTTTAGCGGTTAACGCGCAAACTTGTGTCTTCTGGGGGTTAAACTGGACTAGATTTAGTCGCCCCCAATCCGAGACTCTGTTCAGCAAAGACTCGACTTCAGACACAAGTTTGTCCCGGCACTCGGAGACGTTTTCCCGAGAAATATTGGCTCGGCCGGTGTAAAGAGCATCAGCAGTGCTCTCATCTGCACAGCAATGAATGTTACGGGTTTGTAACATATCATTGATATGCAGAAGAAACAGCGTTGGCGATAGCACGCAGCCCTGTGGAACACCAGCATTAATAGGCTTGCAATCGGAGCTTGCACCGTCTACAACGACCTTGATGCTCGATCTGCAAGAAAACTGGTGATCCAATCGCACAATTTCTCGGGAAGCCCATAGGAAGGGAGCTTCGAAAGAAGCGCTTTGCGCCAAACCCGATCGAAGGCCTTCGCAATGTCCAAACTAACGGCCAATGCTTCCCCCTTGGACTCTACTGCCTCCGCCCATCTGTGAGTTAGGTAGACCAGAAGACCACCAGCTGACCGACCACGGCGAAAACCGTATTGGCGGTCAGTAATCAGCTGGTGATCCTCAAGGTACCTCATGAGCTGGCAGTTTACAATGGACTCCATTGTTTTGGAGAACAAGGAGGTGATGCCAATAGGCCGGTAGTTGGACGGGTCTGAGCGGTCGCCTTTTTTAGGGATTGGGTGGACAAAAGCCGTCTTCCATGATTTTGGCACTACGCCTAGGGAGTAGGAGTACCGGAAAAGACGCGTTAAAACCAGTGCCAACTCTGGAGCACACGTCCTCAGCACAATTGGGGGATTCCGTCAGGCCCACTCGACTTGTGAATGTCCAGGGAGAGGAGTGCTTTGTGAACCGAGCGCTGTGTGAACTGCACTTCCGGCATGGAGCACACACACCGTGGGATGGTCGGCGGCGTACTCACCCTGTCATCGAGAGTCGAGTTGGACGCAAAGAAAGAGCTTAGAAGATCGGCTTTCTCCTTAGTGGTATGGGCCAGTGAGTCGTCCTCCCTGTGCAGAGATGGAAGAGATGGCTGACAGAAATTCCCCTGGACAGCCTTGGCGAGAGACCAGAATGCACGGGTTCCAGAAGGAAGGCGAACTAGTTTCTCGCCAATTCTGGTGAATGGAACTTCTACTTCGGTGAATGCTACTGGAACACCTAGAAGAGTAGAACTAGGTGTGCCAAGTTTGGCCTCGTTTTGTTAATTATGATGAGGCCTTACCTCCGGACTTGATAGAGTGACCTGAAGGTGAATGCTACTAGGGAAGGTGCGTATTTATGCGACCAGGTTTTGATAACAGGTATTTATGTACTTGCAATTGAGCCAACCAAGTGCCGACCCATAATACTCGCAAGACTTCAGTGTTTGAATATTCTTGCTATATCGACACTCGACGCGATTCTACTCTTTATTTATATTCCGTTACAGATCAATGTTCTATCAGGGCATATTTACTATAAATAAAGGATAAAAATAAAAGGATTGGAAGTATTTTTTTTTGTAAATGCCATCCTGCTTCATATTTAAATGATGTTACGGATCAATGTTCTATGCACGTATTTTTTCTTCCAATAAGGCTTGAAAGTTGTAACTTTTAAAGGTTTGGAAGTATTTTTTTTGTAAATGCAATTGTGCTCTTTATTTGTATATTATTACGGATCAATGTTCTATGCAAGTATTTTTCTTCCAACAAGTCTTGAAAGTTTATTATTTTAGCATATTATGGATGTGGGCCGTGGCAACTCACAACTTTTTAGTGCACTATTAGGAAACTACGAGTATGTATTGCCAATTTACCGCCTGTTGACTGTGCCAATTGCTGTTTAGCAGTGTTGCGTTATACGAGTACATATTTTGTAGATTAAGGTGTAGCTCACATGTCAAATTTTTAATGTAAAGTTTTCATTAAGCTTATCTTGTACCATAATAGATCCTCTGTATTATCTATAATTTCTTAAATTAATAAAAAATAAATTCAATATCTTTGTATCGGACCAAAAACTAACTAGTATGTATTAGATGTTACAATATTACGATACGGTTGCCGCGGCAGTACAGCCAGCGGTGTCGTCTTGATATCTGTCATCGCAGAATATCTAACATCTACTCGAAACGAAACGTAAAATATCTAAATAGGTATATAGAAATAGCACTGACCTCTATATATACAAGTACGCTGAACTGGCTATAGACGTGACATGATGAAGCGATTTGATTTCCGCCATTTTGGCGCTGACAGCAAAAGTGTACGTCCACGGAACTAATAATAGGGATAAGACAGTTTACCAAATTATATCGATAAAAATTCTATACCCTACCATACCTAAATAAATAGAATGGAATCTATGGATAGATGGACTCTACCCGTAACGTTCATTCTATTTATGTATCATATTAATATTATGCAATAATCATTAATCATCATTAAAACCCTTCACAAGTCCACTGCTAAACAAAGGCCTCCCGCAAGCAATGCCACAAAGCACGGTCCTGAGCCACCTGCATCCATCAACTTCCTGCATGTCTTACCAGGTTTTGACTCCATCTAGTGGGGGAACGTACTACACTTCAACTGCTGGTACGAGGCTGCCACTCGATAACCTTTTTTCCCCATCGGTATTCGGTTCTTCGAGCTATATGGCCGGTTAATTACCACTTCAGCTTACTATTCCATTGGGCGATGTCGGTCACTCTGGTTCTGCTGCAGATATACTCATTCCTAAGTTTGAACTCCTGAGCATAGCCCTCTTCATAGCTCACTGAGCGACTTCAAGCTTCCTCATACGGCCAGCAGTGAAGGACCTCGTCTCATATCCATATTTCATCACTGGCAGCACGCACTGGTTGTACAATCTAGTTTTGAGGTAAGTATATCTGACGAGAAGATGTGTTGTAATCTCCCGAACACTGCCCAGCCGAGTTGAATCCGTCGATTGACCTGTCTGTCGAAGTTGAACTTACCTAGTCGGACTCCCAAGTAAAAATACTCGTCAACAACTTCAGCCAAGTGCTCCTAAAAACCACCAGCATAGGTGTGACATGGACATTACACATGACTTTTGTTTTGTCCATGTTCATCTTAAGACCTATCCGTTGGGAGACACTATTGAGGTCATTGAACAAAGTGCGTGGGTCCACCAGCGATTCTGCCATAAGGACTATATTGTCGGCAAATCGAAGGTGAGTGACGTACACGCCATTGACGTTAATACCATATCCTTTCCAGTCCAGTAGCTTGAAAACGTCTTCCAATGCATCGGTAAAGTATTTCGGGGATATTACGTCACCCTGTCTTGCACATCTCTACAGTTGGATTAGTTTGTACTCTGGTACTGTACTCAGATAACCATTGTAGCCCTTAGACCATTCAACTAAAAATTATTAAGATTAAACTAACTACACAAAATAAAAACAAAAACATAATTTCTAAAATAATTTATTGTCAACCGTTCATTTAGTTCTAGTATTATAAAAAACAAATCAGCTGCTATAATAACGCCTATTCTAATCAACTACAGGCGTAGACAGAGAAAGCTATAGACTAATGATCGGCGTGGCCTCGAGTGAGAAAGGACGATAACGAATTTTTAGGTTATACAATAATCTTTATGACTTTTAAACACATTTAGATAAAAATTTTAATTGTTCTAAGAACTGAACTGAACAAGATTCGCCAATCTTAAGCTCACAAAACACTTTTTTCTCACTTAAACCAACTTGTTAACTCCTTATATCGCTAGCTGTTAAAGTTGTTTAGCAAACTGTAGAGTTTGCTAAACAAAAAAACCGGCACGGAGAAAGGGATAAACAATCACACCGCTCTATCTCATTTCTATGCAAGACATATGCATTTAAATCTATCTTTTTCGTGTGCGAATGCGAAAGAAGGCGTCAATTTGTCTCTAGGTTTCTCTGTCTACGACTACAGGTCTGTCTATAGACAGTAAAATATTTTCTACTATATAAAAATTTACGTTTGCTCGTACTTTCTACGACGCCATGCCGTTTATCAGATTGCGGTAAAACTTTGTCAACTTATTGGTTGCACTTGTGCGAAGATTATACGCATGGTACAATTAACTGACACTAGGTAGCATGCGTATTATACTGACTATTTATTTGAAAGTTACAGAAAGTTATATATCATTCTATTTCAATGATTGTATTATCATTCCGAATTATACAATATAACTGTTCCAAGTTTTTAACGATATTTACGAGCAAGCAAGATAATATAAAAAAAATATAAACTTTGAGTTACATAGTTACCAGTTATTTACAACGTCACTATCGAAATTAAAATAACGATATCAAAAATTAAATAAAAAATAACTGAAATTATCAAACAGTCCTACTTTCCGTGGTATCGTCCCAAGAATGCTGGCTACGTGTCCTCTCTGAATGGCTATACCTAGCCTTCAAGCGAGGAAACAACAAACTAAACAACTTCTTATTACCAGCAGCGATGATCAGTCGCAGATACAGTTTTTTAGGAACTACTCTTAAGCAGAAAATGAAGTAAACTATTTTAATATTTACTTATTGTAACGATTTGCCCCCCTCTCATAGTAATAAATAATATTATATTAAATATTATTAGTTCCCCTTTATAATAAAACTTATATATATGTGACCAGGATAAATATGTTTAGACCTTTCTAAATGATCTTTCTAAAGGTTTAATAATAGGCCGTTTGTAATATTTTGGAGTGACCGTCTTAGTTAGGACCCTTATTTACGTTGTGTTTGTTTAGTAACTTAGTTCTTTTAGGTGTCTTTTGGAAGAATGAATATTCACTAGAGCAATTGAAAGCTGTTGGTAGTGCCTTATAAGCTAAGTGAACCCCGTTCACGAAGACAGGGCTCGAGAAAGGTTAAGAACATAAAACGTCTTTATTCCACTTGTATCAGGTTGACATTATTAATTCATTATTATTTATCCCTTCCCGCTTGGAAAAGGCTCACAATATATTTATACAAAAATACCCGATACAAGGGCTTCGCTCTCCTACATTTATTTAAAAAAATGTAGGGGAGGTACACGGCCCCACACATGCCGTGCACGGTGAGCGCCAACCGTTTTGATGCACTCCCCCCGAAGGGAACGCTAATTCGGAAACTGGACCGTAGTCCACAGCAAAATAACTGGCAAACCAGTAAAAGAGGCTTGGCCCCTTGTTAGTGCGTAAGCACAAACATCGACCGAAGTCGCGCATGTCAATGCGTGTAAACGCCATACAGAATACGAACGAATCCAGCCACAGTGAATGTACGTCACACGGTTTAGGCAAATAGGCACACTGGCCGTAAACCCTCCGTGAGCGCCACCACCTGCCAGACCGCCGCTCCTGCAGACGTGATGTAAGTGTATGGCATCACCACCAATTGCATGATCAGCACGGCTACTAGCCGCAGAGCGTGTCATGAGTCTACTGCTCACCTCAAGGGAATGGGGTCCCACGTTGTGCGGCTTTCGGCCGCAGCCTTGAGAGTCTCCTCAGATCCTCCCGCCAGCTACCACCCGCATGAGATCGACACATATGCTCCACCAACCAATACAACGGCAGATATAGCCAAAAGGCAGTTATAAGATAAGAGTAATAATTCGCCATCAGAAAGGGTTTGTGTCACTGACGTTGAGTAAATGCATTTTCGATCATGTTTGTCTCACCCACCAACAAGTTGCCTTCAATCATTCAAAGGTGGGAAAGTTACAGAGATATAATATTATGTTGTTATATAAAACATCGTGGAGGGCAGACAGTCTGCAGCCCCGCAATGAAGGGACCCGACTTGGGCAAAGCTACTTAGGTGTGAGTCAAACCAAGACGCAGAGAGCGCCATTGAGAATAGCGTCCCACCAAACAACCATCGCAGAGACGCAATGCTGCAGAACGCAACAAGCATCAATACGACTATCGTCGGGCTTACACCATCCCAAGGTCCCCATACATCCCAGAAGACATCACCACCCGCATACCTCCATCAACCAGAACCACAAGAGAGCGTCGAATCAGGCGCTCCACCAACCATAGCGCTAATGCACTAAGACATGAAGCTGAGTATGCCTGTTACCGGCACTAAGATGATATGTCTAGGACACATCGGTTAGCGAATCCAAGTTTACCTCGGACCAATTGCTCGTGAAGCAGCACACACGCCACCATAATATTCCTTTTCAAGTCCCTAATAAGGACTAGTCATTTTGCTACAGTACTAGGAGCAGTCAGTCACCCGACCACCCCATACAATAGGAGACCTCCTATAATATTGCTTTTGTATCATAGACCTTACTTTCATAAGTCATGTATATATAGGATTCGAACCCACGACCCTACTATTGTAATGCATATTAATCATAGAGACCTTCTATAGTATTGCTTTTGTATCATAGACCTCACTTTCATAAGTCATTCATATATAGGATTCGAACCCACGACCCTACTATTGTAATGCATATTAATCATAGAGACCTTCTATAGTATTGCTTTTGAATCTTAGACCTTACTTTCATAAGTCATTCATATATAGGATTCGAACCCACGACCCTACTATTGTAATGCATATTAATCATAGAGACCTTCTATAGTATTGCTTTTGAATCATAGACCTTACTTTCATAAGTCATTCATATATAGGATTCGAACCCACGACCCTATTATTGTAATGCATATTAATCATAGAGACCTTCTATAGTATTGCTTTTGGATCTTAGACCTTACTTTCATAAGTCATTAATATATAGGGTTAGAACCCACGACCCTACTATTGTAATGCAAATTCATCATGGAGACCTTCTTTAGTATTGCTTTTGTATCATTGAGTTTAATATCATAAGTCCCTAATATAGGACTAGTCATTGTGCTACAGTACTTCATACGTACTTTTATACGTGAACTCCTTCCACAACTTAGGAAAATTTTCTTTTATACATGAACACCTCCCATGACTTAAACAATTGTTAACAAATTTTCTAATTATCTTATAAACGTTATTTAACTTAATTTTATAATATTTTTTGACTTGTATTTCTATTATTTATCTTATTTTAAATATTTTTAAGCTATTGCATAGCTTCTATCGCGGGCCTTGAGCGCGGGGACCGAATCCAGAAATTCCGTAACGAAAAACCTCACGCTCCCCACTCCGACGGGCACGGCGGTGTGACTTGAAGGCCGTGCATTGTCTAACGTCGTTTCGTTTCTTTTCGGCGGTTTTCGACACGGTGTTTGTGTGCGTGCAACTAGACGTATTGTACGACTCTACGAAGCTCGCACGAATCGAGACGAGCTGCTCCGAAATCGGTCGAATACATAAGCAGCTGTTTATGAGAAAGTATATAGGTGTATAGGTATTTATGTACAACAGTGAATAGCTGTACTTGTAAAATTTGTGTATAAAGTGTTTTGAATATGAATGAACAACGTGCATTTATTATTTATTTATTTAATAAAAGAGAAAAAAATTGTTTTCTTATCGGTCACCACGCTCAAAAAGTGTAACTTGAATTAATATCAAAGAAAAAGCAATACTGCATAAATAAAATAAATAAATAATTATAATTGCATAAGTTGATACAAAATGCTATGCAATAGCTTTACCGCGGCAGTCCCCGAGTGCCACACGTCTTTTTTTCAAGTTTTTAAATAAATTTATTTATTACGAAAAACAATAATTTTGCCTTTAATTTACTATGTTATTGGGATAATGTCTGAAATATATTAACTTTATGTTTATTAATTTAACTTAATTGCTTAATATATATCTTTTAAGACTATTTTTGACGCCCCTTTATATTGAATTTAATTATTAATAATAATATTGGGCCGTCACATTATGTAAAAGTTGTTACTTCGTGCAGTGGTGGTGTAAGAATTTCCACTGGCCCATATCATCCTGAGAGTGTCAGCGACAGAGGAAAACTGTAACAGGAGATGGCCAGCAACGTCTTCCTAATAACGACTAAAAATACAAAACCGTGGTTGTCAACCCGCTTGCCAAGCGTGGCAACTGGCAACTAAAACAAAATTCCCCATGAGGCAATCTACGAAGGAGACCTATTTTAAGCAGTTGACTTTTATAGGCTGTAATGGAATGTAATATTATTATTATTATATCATTGACGAGCCTAAATAATTTGACGAGATAAAAAATTACGTACTTTATCGCCTGTAATGTACAGGGAATAAGTTTTTGTAGCTGCATACAGACGAATTTCTATATATTTGATGGTAATATGTTTTACTAGAATGTGAAAGTGGCTAGTAAAATTATCTGAAACCTTACCTAACCTTGTTCTTAAAATGGTATTATAGATCAGGAAACAATATTTCCGTTTTAACTATAAGATCTTTTAGTACCTTTGCAGTTAATACTGCAGAAAAATTTGGTTCTATCGGAGGTTTACCATTATTATTTTTAACAGCATGGCGGAATAATGACTCAACCAATAAACAAATATTTACCACAGAGCAATACCATTTCTGCGATTCCTCACAGGATCTTGTAGTACAGATTCGCAAGCTATCAAGCAATCGTCACATCTAATTTTCTTTCGTATCGCTCGAATGACAAATCCTGTAATATATCCAACACACTGTTTAGACGTTTCGTTTACGTTTGAGTCAGATACTACTTGAAACAGGTGTAAAAATTCACTTATTTCATCATGCAGGTTTGGCGAATCTATTTCTTCTAAACGATATTTTTTATTGTACGTATATTTTCAGCATTGCTATAGTCATCTACATTAAATTTGTTGATTTTAGCCCCTTTTGAAGAACCAGAAGATACAGCTAATATTGATAAGTCGTTTCCCTGGACATTACCCGTGGAATTAGTTATTTCATGGTGAATTAACAATTGCTTAAATGCGTTTACAAACTGAGCGGTGGTTGGATTTGGACACCAACCACCTCGGCTACGAATCGCACAAAAAATAATTCCAAGTGATCTTGGCTTAACTTGTACGTCAACAAGTAATTAAGTTCAGGCTTATCTGCTTTAACATAGCTGTCGTAAATATGAAGAACAGAAATAACTGCATTGTAAAACCCCAAAAAACCTGCTTTACGGTGTGATTGTACCACAAAACTATCATCATGTAGTTTTATTTTGCTAAGGTAATTAATTTCCTCCATTATTTTAGACCTCCACCTTTTCTCGTTTGTAGTCCTGAGTGGAATTTTTTATCCACACCCCCGTAGATTTCTTACATTCAAAAAATCAAAAATACGGTCAATTGCTCTTATAAGTCTAACTGTTGAAGCTGAACCTTTAAATTCTGGAAGTTGTAAAATAGTGTCGCAAAATTCAATTGCATCTGCTACACTGCTACTAAGTGTTTGAGCTGCAAGAGAAACTTTCATTATCATTTTTTTATAATGTATATGCGAACTCCTTAGTCGTTAACCTCAGATTCCTGCAATGCTGCCAAATTTTCAATATATTCCCACTTCATGATCCTTTAAGTCACCTAAACAATTTCTTATATTTTTAAGCATATGACAGGGATCAAATACTACATAAATCTTGTGGTTCTTATCTATTGAGTGATAAAAGAAAGGCTTAGTGTCGTTTCCTGCCCCTACCCCTAGTTTAGCTACCGTAGAAAAATGCTTGGGTGGTCCATCTAATGTTATGGAGCATATTTTTACTGAAACATCGTGCAAGCGAATTAAAGCCTGTTTAATTAAGGCACTCTTTGTTTCAGCAGGCAACCCATTAATAAAAAAATAGGCGATTGGTATTTTCAAATTGCCTTTTAACGAAACAATCATAAAAACCAATGCGTCCTTACAATCAGGTAAATCATTACATTCGGAATCAATGCCAAAATCAACGTAACCACGCGTTACACCCTCACGGCTGCGAGAGCAACTTTTCTTTAAGCTCATTTCGTCTATGATCAAAGTACAAATTAGTGTTTCTCCATTCTGTTTTGCTTGGTTACTTTTAAGTAGCATTAAAACTTTCAACTAAGAGCCCCGGATTCGAATCTACAGAGCTATACCAGGAGCGTATTACCCGAGGATGTGGTAATGCTATATTAAACTTTTTCTGACGAAAGCGTATGCTTTTGGTGAGTAAAAATGGAGAGTAATAGCAAAAGCTCTTAATTCCGGGGGATACTTAGCACGGCTGACATTTTTACCAGTATTTAATATGATCCTTTTAAACAATTGTGGCTTGAAGTCGTCATACAGATTTAGTAGATTTGCACAGTCATCGTTAATTAATTTTCTTCTCTTTTATTCAATAATTACATTTCTTAAACAAGTAATGCTGACCTTTAATCGTTTCACATGTTGCGATAGGACTTTTACACGAGCTCGTGTGTTTTTCAAAGATTTATGAACTCGTTCCAATGTCTTTTTGGACGATCTAGGGGAGTATTCATAACGATGATCATGCTTGATATTATTACGTACTTCAGAAATAGACAAAACCTTCTTTGAAGCGATAGTCTGTTCCCGATAGCAACTTGTGTTCCGACCTATACACCAAATTTATATCATAAATAACACGAAAAAACAACAATTAAGAAAATTACACTTGACCTTTTCCACGGCCCTTGGTTGTGGCTAGCCCTTGGTTGTGGCTTCAGACACAACCATTAGCCCGGCTCTGGGGGAGGTAGAGTCATCCTCTCTATCTCCCACTAGGGTAATTCCTGCCTGGCGCGTCCACGTCGCGGGGGTGGGCGCCGTTTACTTCAGTAGGCCGGAGTAAATTGGTGGCCAAGTTCAGGCAGGGACCCAGTGCTGTGGGGTATAACACGGTCCCTTACCCAGGGTTCCGGGTGAAGACTTCAACGGCTGTGAAGGCGAAGATAATAGTTATCAGTACGGCGGAGCAGGCGGAAGAAGCACAAACCCAGTGGAAAGCTGCTCTCACATATTGAGACCCCAGGTTACACTGGAGCTGCAACACCATGCAGGGTGATGCAGTAGGGATGGCGGCGAAAGAGACCTCAGTCCAACGGCGGCTCCCAAGCCCTTCAGAAAGTTTACTGCATTGGCGTCAGGTGGCAACCGGCCGTAAAACAAAATAGCCAAAACATTTTTTTCCTCACATGAAAGCACAAGACAAAAAATACAGGGCAAAAAAAAATACTAGGGCGTACCCCCCAAGCGACGCAAATGCGAAATACGATGAATCAGATACTCAATGTCAAAACTGCTAGGGCGTCCCCCCGAAGCGACGATTACTTAGACAAGAACAAACATTCGCATTTACATACTTTTAACAAAATAAGACTGGTAACATGGAACTTGGGATCTCTTACAGGAAGGAGCCAAGAATTAAGTGAAATCCTAAAGAAAAGATGCATTAACATTTGCTGCATACAAGAAACTAAATGGAAAGGTTCAAAATCTCGAGACATAGGAAACGATTATCAGCTTATATACCACGGTATAGACAGTAAAAGAAATGGGGTAGCGATAGCCTTGGATAAAAACTTTAAGAGCCGCATAGTAAACATCACCCGGAAAAGCGACCGTCTAATTGTTGCTAAATTGGCACTGGATGATCAACAAATAATTAACATCTTATCAGTATACGCACCACAGACGGGTTGCGCGGAGTCCGAGAAATCTCAATTTTGGGAAGACTTGGACGATCTAATACATGAAATACCATTAAATGAACGTAAAATAATAGGAGGGGATTTAAATGGCCACGTAGGAGCTAAAAGTAATACATACGGAGCGGTACATGGCGGTTTTGGACTAGGCGAGGCAAATAAACAGGGAGAAGACATTCTAGAATTTGCAGCCAGACACTCTTTAACTCTGATAAACACAAATTTCCAAAAGAAAGAAGAACATCTAATCACGTATAAATGTGCAGGTCGAGTGTCACAAATAGACTACATTATCGCCGACATGGATGCCAAACAAAAGTTCAAGGACTGCAAAGTAATCCCCGGAGAGTCTCTAACATCACAACACCATATACTCGTAGCCGTTTACTCTCTGTTCAAACCTATAAAAACTTTTGTAGATAGAACACCGCGTACTAAGTGGAAAGATCTGAATAGGGCGAATTACTGCGAGGTGTAATAACGGAATACCTAGACTCTGATATTGGAGTGAACTACGAAAACGCCGAAGATATGTGGTCTAAGTTTGAAACGCATTGTAGAGCTAAGGCAGCAGAAATCCTGGGAGTCTCCAAAGGACCACCCAGAAATGAGAAGGATCCTAACTGGTGGAATGACAATGTAAAGAAGACTCTAGCGAATTAGAAAGACCTCTTTAAGAAATGGCAAAGCTCGCAACTAGATGAAGACAAAGACTCATATAAAGAATCGAAGAAACAGGCAAAGAAATGTGTAGCCATAGAAAGAGCAATTAGCAACCAAGCCTTCTACAATAATTTGGAAAATGCTAAAACTGTAGATGAAGTATTAAAAGTAGCAAAATTTAGAAACAGGACCACTAGGGATATAAAGACAAACAAATACGTTAAAAGTAAAGACCAAAAATTGTTAACAAATAACTCAAAAATTATGGATAGATGGTATGAATATTATAAACAACTATTAAATGAAGAATTTCCAAATGAAGACCCTACACCCTGCAAATCTACATCTGGACCAATACCTAAGGTGGATATAGCTGAAGTCAAACAGGCAATAGCCAAAATGAAAAACCGAAAAGCCACAGGCACAGACGAGATACCAGCGGATCTATGGAAAGGCCTTGGTACAATAGCGGCAGTATGGTTAACCAAGCTTTTTAACATTATTCTAACGACTAATCGCATTCCGGACTCTTGGCGTCAAAGCTATCTAATACCGTTCTATAAAAATAAGGGCGATGTAACGCAGTGTGAAAACTATAGAGGTATTAAATTGACCTCACATACACTTAAAATATGGGAACGAATTATTAATAAAAGGCTCACTGACATTGCTGAAATATCTCCAAATCAGTTTGGTTTTACAGCATCCAGATCAACTATTGATGCCATCCAAACGATTAGAATACTGATGGAAAAACATAAAATAAACAATAAAGACCTACACCTAGCATTCATAGACCTGGAAAAAGCCTTTGATCGAGTTCCACGTAGGCTGGTATGGCAGGCACTTCGTGCCCAAAGGGTGCCAGAGTATTATATCGAACTTATAAAAGATATGTACTGCAAGGCCAACACGAGAGTCAGAAGCCCAACCGGTGTGAGTAAAGCTTTTGAAGTCAAAGTGGGTGTACATCAGGGATCTGCTCTAAGCCCCCTCCTATTCAATATAGTGATGGAATACCTCACTAAGGATATACCTGCCCCATTGCCATGGACTATTCTATACGCGGATGACATTGTCTTAGCTGCGGGTACCGCAAGCCATTTGCAGGAAACTCTTAATACGTGGACACACGCTCTTGAAAAGTACGGCCTGAGGGTGAGTAGGAGTAAAACTGAGTATTTGAAATGCCCTTTCAGTGGAAACACAGTATCTGAAACTATCTGTATTGGGACAACACCTATTCCTACAGTAGATAAATTTAAATACTTGGGCTCTATGCTTACCACAGATGCAAATGTTGACACAGACGTGGCCCATAGAATAAGTGCCGCGTGGCTGAAATGGCGATCACTTACAGGGGTATTGTGTGATCCACGTATTCCCATAAAAACTAAGGGCAAAGTATATAAAACCGCAGTAAGTCCCGTGCTATTGTATGGTTCTGAATGTTGGACAACAAAAAAGACGCATGAGCAAAAGGTCCATACTAACGAAATGAAGATGCTTAGGTGGGCGGGAGGTGTGACTCGGCTTGACAAAGTCCATAATGAACATATACGTGGCAGCTTTAAAGTCGCACCTATTACAGATAAAATCATTGAAAATCGCCTAAAATGGTATGGACATATTAAAAGACGCAGCGAAGATCATGCAGTTCAAATAGCTCTAAGCCTGCCAGAAACAAAGAGAAGCAGAGGACGCCCGCCAATGACATGGTGGTCTAATATCGGAAGAGACCTAAGGAAAGCCCAGTTGCCGGATTGGACAACCCAAGACCGTTTGTCTTGGCGCAGACAAGTGAGGAGACCCGACCCCAAATAACGGGATCAGGGATGGAAGAAGAAGAAGAAGAAGATTTTCCACGGTTTGCTTGTAATAAAAAATAAAAGAAAAATCAAGATACCAACATAACAAAGAAGAACTTTCCAAGCTCTCAATCTCGGGCAGCTCCATGTATTCTGGAGGCAGGAACGTACCTACTTCCATAATTTTGAGATCAAAATACGGATCACCTTTATCGGCGCATATTGCACTAGCTCCTAAGCTTTCCAGCTTCGGCAGTGCCACGTATTCTGGGGGACTTGACGTATCGCAATCCATGGGTTCTTGATCGAACACTAGATTATCTTTGTCGGTGAATGTTGCGCGAGAGGAAGCTACCAAAAACCGCGAATGTAAACGATGACATAAATTTGTAAATAAGAAGGAATCTAAAGTAGGGCCACTATGAAGTTAAGGCACAAATTAAATTTTGAGACTCGAGAGATAATTAAATCTCTAGACTCGCACTTACTAAAACCCCATGGTGTTCTACCTCCGCCGCAAATTGGCAGTTCCACGGAAATTATTTCATGCACATCCGCGGCCCCTCCTTAGTTGCTGACTTCTCCTCCCCGTTTTCATTCTCAGATAAGGCGCACCAGAAGCAAGCCACACTGCCCTTCGCGTCCATTAACTTCACCTGCACTACGGACTCCCCGAGCCCGATATGTGAATGGAGCCAGAGAAAAACGAGCACTTGAAAGCATCAAGTGGTGCAGCCTTACCAAAGTCGTAAAAGATAGTCGAGTGGCGCATCGCCAATTGCCATACCAACACTCCTCTTCCCTTACTACTCCACCTCAACTACAGCGGTACAGGGAGAGGAATCTCCTCTAGTCGCAGCCCACTAACACACATCCAACGTGGCTCGACATCAACAGGCGACCTTTCGACACTTGGCTATGGCCCTTGAGTTTGGTGGAAAATGAGGAAAGAAGAAATAAAAAAAAACATTCGAAATAATAATCTAATACTTTTATACTTACTGGTAACTGGTACTACCCGAAAATATTGTCGGTATACTGCACTATTTCAAAGAGGTGCAGTTCTCATGTCTAATAAAACAGTCGTCTGTGAAATGTTTGGAACAAATATGATCATTTTGTTTCGGACGCCAATTTACAATGTTTATGCTTTTAAGCCATATTTTTAGTCTAGGTTCAATTGGAAACCTGTTAATTAATAAACATTTGATAATCAACTGTTGTTGGCGACTTTGTTTGTTAACATATATGGGTAGCAAAGAACATCGATAAGTATTATAGACAAGGAACTCGACAACCCTATTGAATTTTATTGTTTATCAAAACTCAGTAATATATAGCCAAAGATGTTGTTATATATGATATTAAGATTAGTAACAAATTTTTAAGTACTTATATTATCAAATGGTTTTAATTTGTTTAATATTTGCTGCAAATTCACTTACTTGTGAAATGTTATTCCACTTCCCTTTTGGTAATGAGTTTTACAGATTACGCACACTCTCATTATTAGTAAAAATAATTCTTATTATGTAACTAATATTAAACACAAAAAAAAATTTAAAAATTTCCTTTATTTCCAAAAATCCTATTACAAATATTGTCGAGTCTTCCCTTTAAGTAGTCAGAGACACTTGTGTTGGGAATAACTCGCTACTTCCCTTACGGTTGGCTAAATAAGATAAACTAGGTAGGTATATTATATCTAAAAGGTTAGTTTAGGATGGTATGGTTTACATTTTTTTTTACATTGAAATATAACATTTTTGATATAATTCAAATTTAAATTTAAATTGCGGCTCTAGTGGCAATGAACTATTTTCATGTAAGCATGTATGGTAGTAGTTAAAATGTGCGCGAGTGTGTATATATGTTTGTGTGCGTCTGTACATGTGTGTGCGTCTGTGTGTGTGTGTGTGTGTGTGTGTGTGTGTGTGTGTGTGTGTGTGTGTGTGTGTGTGTGTGTGTGTGTGTGTGTGTGTGTGTATGTGTGTGTGTGTGTGTGTGTGTGTGTGTGTGTGTGTGTGTGTGTGTGTGTATGTGTGTGTGTGTGTGTGTGTGTGTGTGTGTGTGTGTGTGTGTGTGTGTGTGTGTGTGTGTATGTGTGTGTATGTGTGGGTGTGTGTGTGTGTGCGTGTGTGTGTGTGTGTGTGTGTGTGTGTGTGTGTGTGTGTGTGTGTGTGTGTGTGTGTGTGTGTGTGTGTGTGTGTGTGTACGTGTGTGTGTACATGTATATGTGCACGTAGTGTGTGAATGAGTGTATGTATGTGTGTATACGAGCTCGTGTCTGTATGGGAGTGTGCATGTGTGCATGTGTTGGTTACATGTATGCCCTACGGATAAGGTTCCTTGGGATCGGTATGAACATTCCGCATACAGGAACCAGCATTAATTGAACCAAACATTTTAACAAATTCTTATGAAAAGGTTTTCAACATCTTCATAGCTAAGTGAATCCAACCATTCTTTTACAGTTTTCCTGCAAGTGTAAGATAACATAGGGTATATTTTAAGTATATGGTTTACTTTGTTGTATATATAAGCAGACTGCCTACTATATTGTCTTCTAGCAAACGCAGTACGTGCGGCAGTGACGGGTGCAACGACATCCTTCTTTCTTTTATGACTCAGGTCGACATAAGGTAGAGATTTGTGGCACGTTAAGATATCATATTACTATTATTAAATATACGGATCGCGCGATGAATGGTACCCTTAGAGAGCCCAAGCCTTGCTGCAATTTCTCTAATCTTCAAACGGCGGTCACTCAGAACCTCCTCTTCGATAAGAGCAATCGTTTCGGGAGTGAGCACTTCCACAGGTCGACCGCCGTGGCCAAAGTCTTCGACGGTTTCTCTCCCGAGGCGAAACTCTTTCACCCAATTGAAATAATACTAGTTTTAACGGAATTTATCGCGTATATTTAACTTTTTTACCCGACGTTTCGAGAGCTTTACAGCACCCATGGTCACGGGAAGGACTGAGATCATAGATTACTGACTATATACTAGAGAACTGAGATGTTCAACGTCCAGCTGTCATAGTTAACCGCGGTTACCATAGATTAAAATTTTAACTTTTGTTCCGATCTACACAGTATGAGCTTATGGTATCATGGAGTCTCGCAGTTGTATGCTTGGGTTGGGATTTAATTTTATTTATTATAGGATCCCAAGCAGATGGTAGCACCCAGCCATCTTCTCTATTGAAATTAGGATGTTTTTTGATTTCAATAGCCTCGCGAATCATCCTTGGAAGGAATCGGTGTTCTTTAGCGAGGATTTGTGGTCTATCAAATCTGATGTAGTGACGGGGGCGATCTTGTACATGTTCACAGACTGCAGACTTCCCGGAGCGTCGATCGTCTTTCACCCAATTTTTCACTGTGCTATAGGAGGGGGCAGACTCCTTATACACGCCAACCAATCGTTATTTTATTTGGGCAGGGGATAAACCTTCTTTAAACAGAAACTTTATGACACTTCGATACTCAGTTTTCGACATTTTGAAAAAATACGCGACTCTCGTTATTCAAATGCCTGTTAAACTAAGACTAAGCATTTCATGTCGATGCATGTTTCTTATATTAAGTGCACGATAAACTTACTATTTAATGCAACACAACATGTAGCGACATGTCGCGTTGAACTATATCAGGCCAGTTCATTATGGGACCGCCTGGAACATACATACATAAGACAGGCCTGTTGGTCTAGTGGTTAGTGACCCTGACTGCTATGCCGGAGGTCGTGGGTTCGATTCCTACCCAGGACAAATGTTTGTGTGATGAGCACGATCATTTGTTCTGTGTCTGGGTGTAATTCATCTATAATATTTATGTATTTAGAAATATATAAGTATGTTTATCAGTTGTCTAGTACCCATAACACAAGCTCTGGAATCGGATACTCGCATCCAATACATAGGTAATAGCTAATTTACGATGATGGATATCACCGTTTTCAAAAATACTAATTGAATACATTTATATTCACAGATATTACGGCTTTAAGCGCAAGTGCCTGCAACTATTGAAAGACCTTGTGGTATCAAACCATACTGCGTTAAAAGGTACTTCAAGCGCCATCTATTAGTGTGAATTACCGTTCAACGCCCTTTATCATTGACTAAATTTAAACGTAATATTAAGATCATAATTATATAAATTATTCAAAAAATTACGAAAATCAACTTTATTACTTTATATTATGCACATGTAAATTGTATTACAATTACAACAAAAATAATATAATACAATTTACATGTAATTTTAATACAATTTACATGTGAATAATATAAAGTAATAAAGTTGATTTTTTTAATTTTTTAAATATAGAGTATAAAATAAGCACAGCTTACTTATACTCTAAACTCTTCTGTCGTAGGGCCACGAACTCGCTCCATTATGTCCGTAATGCCGACCTCCACCGAGACTTAGAGCTCCCAACAATTCAACAGTTCCTCAAAACACTCTCTGAGAGATTTTTCAAAGCCTCAGAGTCCCACTCAAATCGCCTCATTCGTGAAACAGCTGCCTATGCAGCCCCTCTCCACACTCGCTATAGTGTGCGCAGACCGAGAAACTATTTCTCGGACCGCCCCAACAAGCTTTTGGCTGACCTGAACTGCCTTCTGGCGGCTCAGGCCGAGCCTATTTAACACATCCCTTAATCTGCCTTAGTTAGGCACACTTCTAAGCGGCTTTTCACCGCTTGCGCCCTCCTTTCTGCCAAGGAGGGTCGCGTCCGTTTACAGCTTAAAGATCTCTCGTCAGATCCGTAAGCCAATCCCTAAAGGTGGAGTTTAGTGGGTAAAAGTCTCCACATAACCACTCAGCCGGCTGCGTGGTATCCTATGAGCATTCTCCACCTCCCTCCCCCGTTACCGGAGGGTTGCCCTTAATTGCTACGGACGCAAAATATTATACTCTAAGATGTGACCTGTATAAAAAGTGGCAGTTTGGTTTCATGTCATTGACAAGTGAAATATTTTAATTACCTTAACTTTTTTCTAACACAAATAATAATTCATGAGAATTTGCGATTATTTAAAGAACAATGTATATAAGTAGTTTTATATTAGTGGTTATAATTGTCAAAATATTGTCTAGTAATTTTAAAATGCGCGATGAGAATCTTTACTATATTATTTTCATAGACTTATTATACGGTACCGATGATTATTTTAAATATTAATTGCAATCGCTGATTTTTACCTTTACTAATGTCGATCATCATCATTACAGCCCTTCACAAGTCCACTGTTAAAGATAGGCCTTCCCCGAGGAATGCCACAAAAGACGGTCCTTCGACTTCCTGCATTTCTTATAGCCCCTCTACACGATAGACCATCGCGACGGCCCACTATGATGCGCCAGCGTGTGGAGGGCGTAGTTGTGTCGGATGGCTAATGGGGCGTGCGATGCTCTTGGGGATGGTGACGGTGTCGGTTTTTCCGCCGCACATCAAAGGTAGTGGGCCAGCGATGGCGGTACGCATCTACACGTGGCCCATTCCACAGTTTTGCGCGCTCGACGGTTGACTGTGGACGTTCATGTTAAGCTTATTAATTAACGAATTAAAAATGTTGACGCTAGGCTGCACTAAAAGTATCGGGAATGGAATATTTCCACTGTTCCTGTCATATTAAAATCTTTTTAATTGAAAACTCATTGGTTTTAAAAATCGAATACCATTTATTTATTTAAAAAAGGATTCTCGGTCTTGTCACAAGGTTTTGTCAAACTGATTTAGTCGTTGAGAAAATGGAATTGACTCGAGAAAATTCAAGAGCGATGATGTATTATGACTTTCGAAGTGGTTTAACACAAAAACAGTGTGTTGACCGGATGATTTCTCCATTTGGTGATGAAGCCCCATCCAAAACCACAATTTATCGCTGGTTTGCTTAATTTCAACGTGGACGTGTCAAGCTCAGTGATGATCCCCGTCAAGGTCGTCCAAAAACTGCAGTCACCCCATTGAAGTAATATGTACTTACGTACTAGAACAGCTATTTCAAACAAAAAATGTGTGCTACTCTGTGTTCGCGCGGTTGTTTTTTTATCATAGAATAAACATAGGTAGAAAGACCCGTAGGTAATAGTAGATTGTATTGTTAAATATGTAAATTATATCGAGAACAATATTTAAATTTTATCATCTATTTTGTATATTATATTTGCTTATTTAATATAATATTACATAATATTATATCACAATTACATTTTAATTATATTTTTATCTGAATATTTTAAAAGGTATCTATGTCAAATATAAATAAACATACTAAATGTGTGTTTAGCAAAACTTATTAATATAACATTTAAATTACAAATATATTTATTTAAATTAAAATAAGAGTCGTTCATAAATGCTGGGCACGCGAGAATTTTTAATTCTCGCGTGCCGAATTTATTCTACTTTGACTTTGATATGAAAACCTAAAAAGAAAATAAAAGAATAATAAGCAGATTTAAACATGAAAAATATTTAGCCTAATTATAATAACTTATTTATGTTTCTACAAAAAAAAAATGTGTATAATAATATATTCGTCTTATACTTAAGTACCCACAGAAATGTCGCATCTGAACATATTAATTTCATAATCTATATTTCATGACACGAGATGGCGTCTTAGGAATTATTTTTTTATTATTAATCTATAATACTTTTTATTGATTAAGTATCTTAATAACTGATGAAAAATAATTCCTTGGTTTTTAATGAAATTTCTTGAATTATTTTTGCAATATCTAAGTGTACACGACGCCATATTTTTATCAAGAGATTTTTTTTAAATCAACATAACACGTGACAACTCTACAAGCGCCTAGCGAGTGACTGATTAAAGTGCGGTGTATGCACTGCAGTTGAGTGGAACATAGTAGCTGAATGCAGTGTCGCCTCTAGTACGTAGTACGTAATAGCTCAATGAGTCACCCAAGAAAACGTTGATGCTGTGCGTAAGCTGATTGAGGAAGATCGACATGTGACATACCGCGAAATTCAGGCAACTTTAGACATTGGCATGAGTCAAATACAAATAATCTTGCGTGAACAATTAGGTGTAAAAAAGTTGTTTTCCCGATGGATACGGCATTCGCTCTGTGAAGAGCAAAAAGCGGCTCGCGTTACTTGGTGCGTCAGAACTCTCGAAAGATTACACGCAGGATCCTTAAATGCTGTATACAACATCGTATCAGGTGACGAATCCTGGATATACACGTACGAACCCGAACTAAAAAACCAGTCACGAGTTTGGGTGTTCGAAAATGAGTTAAAGCCAATAAAAATTGTTCGTTCACGGAGTGTTGCAAAAAAAATTGGTGGCCACGTTTGTCTCCAAAACCGGCCATTTTACGATTATTCCTCTTGAGGGACAAAGAACGGTTAATGCAGAATGGTATACCAGCATTTGTTTGCCACAGGTCGTTTCTGAACTCCGTAAAGAGAACTGCAATCGCCGCAACATTCTCCATCACGACAATGCGAGTTCTCACACCGCACACCGAACAAAAGAGTTTTTAGAGCAAGAAAACATAGAATCATTAGACCATCCGCCGTACAGCCCCGACCTAAGCCCTAATGATTTCTATACTTTCCCTAAAATAAAGAATAAATAGCGTGGACAGAGATTTTCTTCACCTGAAGAAGTTGTGGACGCCTACAAAACGGCCATTTTGGAGACTCCAACTTCCGAATGGAATGGTTGCTTCAATGATTGGTTCCATCGTATGGAAAAATGTGTCAAATTTCGCGAAGAATACTTCGAAAAGCAATAAATACATTTTTAAATAGTAATGTTGTGTCACTTCCTTGATTCCCGAAATTTTCATAGAATCAGGCGTTACTTTGCGGAAATCCATTATAATAAAGATATTAATAGTTATTTTGCAGCCCTCCGCTCAATTAAATGAAATGATGTGTCTTCCCTAGCTTGAAGAGCACCCACTCCCAACACCACTCTTCTAGGAAAGACACACCATCGACGATAATAAGACACGTGTTTCGCAGTCAGCGTTTCGGCGGTCAGCCACCGCAGAGTCTACATCACCTGAAGGTGCCTCGTGTAGAGGCGAAACACGTGTGTGTGTGTGTGTGTGTGTGTGTGTGTGTGTGTGTGTTTTTCAGGATTATAATCAAAAAAGATAAAGTGAAAAGTGGAGAAAGTAATGAAAGTTCGAATTTAAAACGGGAACCACTGGCAAAGGTTGACCATCGGCGTGGTGGGCGTTGAAATCGCCAAGGAGAACGATCTCTGCAGATGGTATTAGTTGTAGCACGGAATCTGTAGCGAGTCTGTAGTCGGGTAGTCGGTCGGGCAGACCGGCGATGGTCGTCGCCATCTATGTGTAGCCATAGGACGGACAGTTCCCCGCCTTTAAGACTGCCGAGGCGAGTAGAACAGTTATCCTCTCTCACGTTAGTTAGCTAAGAAAGAGTGTATTTTAAATTTTACACACCGTATATCGGTTAGACATGTTGATACTAATAACAGTAACACCAAGAATATATCTCTGCTCATGCATTGTATAACTCACACATGTTTTAGTAAATAAAATATCTTATCTCACGTACACACAGAGAGCAGAGGCAGAAAGGAGTGTTTCAGTTTGTAATCTGGGTGAGATAAGATGTTTCAGCCAGAGAACAGAGAACTGCGTCACCTATATTTTATTTTAGATTTTTTTTTTATTAGAATTTTGGGCTGCCTTATATACAATGGCAATAAAGTGCCAAGCATTTAACTCATTCACGCATTCAGACTTTTCAAGGATAAATGCGAAATTCTTAAATATGTTTGTATTTTTTCGAAACATTGCTTTTTTTGTTTACCATCTTATCTATACTCACCATACGAGACAGCAGCATTAAAACTAAGATAAAAAAGAAGAATAAAAATGAACAAGGGCAATCACATATGAACAGCAATATAATATAACAATATTTGCTCATAATATCTTATTCCTAAATAACATAAACAATTAATGTTGTGTCAATAACTGCATAGCAAGTGCTTCAGCTTCTTGTATTGACAATGAAGCAGATATATCCTCTAACTTCTTTTTCTTCCTTGGAGCTACACTATCTTGAGGAATACCTTTACTTTGAACCAGTTTATGTTTTGATGGCCTGTAAAGAAATTGTACAAGGAATATTTATACCGGAAATTACAAAATGTTATACACATTATCATGAATTTCATCATCACCATTATTTTAGCCCTTTAGGGGTCCACAGGTGAACATAGGCCTCCAGGAACCAAGGAACGCCACAAAGCCGGGTCCTGAGCCTACTGTGTCCATCAATTTCCTCTATCTCTTACTAGATTGTCACTCCATCTAGTAGGAGGCAGAGGCATAAGTCTGAACATAGGCTTCGTCGAAGATTACCACATAAGGAGTATAATTACCATAGTTGCCACACATTGCAGGCACGTTGGCAACTGCAGGTTTTATTTCTAGCTAATTCAAATACAACCATCAATTGAATGTAGACAAACTTATATTAGAGAAATGTTGATGACAGCGCTTCACGACAGTTGTATCTAAATATTAACTATTTGTATTAGTTTTAAAAAGAAGGGCAAACAAACCTTCAGCTTCTATAATAGACATTGCAAGTGTTTTTCTGACCTTTTAAAAAGAAGTAGGCTCTTTCAAGATCCCAAGTAGTTTTGGTTCAGAAAAATCGCATGTGATAGCGCATTTGACAAAGTAGTCATGCGAGGATGAAAACTTCTCGAAAATCTCACTGTTGTGGACCAGATGTTGTGTATGATATCGAGAATTTTGTCACGAATTTCGCAATTCTATACTGAAAACGAGGCATTCCACCTCAGTGTGACAAAGAGTCTGAATATTGATTCTTAATCGAGGATAGATGTAGATGTCTATGGGCCACAACATTTACTTGCTACCAGGTGGACTATGTGTGCTCATTAGTCACTATGTGTCTGTAGATCAAAATTAAAATATTAAGCCAGAAAGAACTCGGTCGTCGAAAATTCAGCTCTCTTCGCTGTAGTAGTCTAATGGAAGGAAGTGACATTAGGATGCCCAGTGGCGAAGATGAGAACAGAATTACATATGAAGCCGAACTTTCGGCTAGCTAAGTTTTCGTGTGGTTGTGGCTTAAGAGAATCCACTACCCCTTAACATCCTGCAAAAAGTGAAACAGGAAACGGGCAATAGCATCTTTCAAATAACATGAAAATAATAATATACAGTGGTAGCGAAACTGTCTGCCTGTCTTCTGTGTGTAATCTGTGAGGAGCCAGCATTCAGCATTTAATTTTTGATTGGCTGTCATGATGAATGAATGAATAGGCTCAGACGAACAGTACCAAAAGTGAGGTGTTTACATTTTTTACAATATTTTAATTATTTTTACTATAATTTTTACAATAATTAAAATATTGTAAAAAATTTACGAGTAAACACCTCACTTTTGGTACCGTTCGTCTGAGCCTATTCATTCATTCATCATGATAATTAAATAAAAAATATAAACCTCACTTAAATGTATGAATATATAATTAAGTCCACCCTTCGTATCTTTTTTTTTCTAAGGGGACGCAATAAAGATTTTAAAATAAAATAAATAAATAACAAAATAAGTATAAAAAATTGACCTGTGATATTTTTCATCGCTTTCATCATCTGATGCACTGCTATTGTGCTCAGATTCAGACCCCTTGTCACTCTCATCTTTTTTGCCGTAAACTTTATCAGGATCTGGCAACCATGACAAATCCGGTCCATCAGAGTCAGATTGTGATCCAAATTCATCTTTTTCTTCAGCTTCTTCTTTTTTCTTGTTTTTGAGTTTACGTTTCTGCTCTTTGTGTTTAGCTTTTACTTTCTCTCTAAACCTTATTTTATCAAATTTATCTTCTTCGCGCAAGACCTCTTTAGCCTTTTCTATATCAATACCACCAACATTCTCATTTATGAATTGCTTTGCTAATTCAGATTTCACATCCCTCTTTTCATCCTCTATTGCTTCTCCATCTTCAGAAAATTTCAATTGTGTGTTTACTTTGATTTTCTTCTTTAATAACTTCTTAGCCACTGCAGCTTTTGTCAATGGTTTCTTTTTCTTTTTCGATGTGTGGTTTTCTTCCTCTTCTACTATTGGATCATTAACATCCTTTTCTATCATCGTTTTCTTAACTTGAAGAAACTCATCTTCCTCAGTATCTGCATCATTGTGAAAGTCAAATTTAGGCAGCTCTTTAGTTAGTTTTTTGTTTTTGTTTTCGTATGATATAACATTTTCATCATCATCTGAACTTTTATCTGTTCCATTGTCCTCTTCAGTTCTTTCCTTTAATTTATTAAGCACACTAACATTGTCTTCATCTTCAGATTTTTTGATAGGTATATTATTTTTTTGGTATTTATGTAAGAATCTTATCCTCGGAGGGACAATTAAGCCCAAAGACCTTGCATAGGCATCTGTATCCAAAAGTTGTACATTAAATATTTCCTTATTTTTCATTAAGAATACAGATTTTAAATAACTGACAAAAGCTCTTTGTGCTATTTGTTTAAGTTCAGTATTATCTGAAAGCAAACCTTCAATTTTTCTTTGAGGAGCTACAACTTTAGATGGGTCAACCGCAATTTTATTAATTGGAATTTTACTTTTTCTTAAATCTTCTACAATTTTCTCTTCATGTGGAAGAAGCATCAACAAACCCTCACCCTTGCCAAACATACCCCTTGCTGTACGGCCTGCCCTATGAATATATGTCTCTACATCTTCAGGACAATCCAACTGTATTACCCAATTTACACGAGGAAAATCAAGGCCTCTTGAAGCCAAATCTGTAGCAAAAAGAACTACATTAGATTTTCTACAAAATTCATTGTAGATTTTCTCCCTTTTTTCTTGGTGCAATGTCCCATACAGAGCCAATAAACTAATACCGGGTCTCAATTTACAAAACAAGTCATAAGTATACTTGACTTGCTTGCATGTTGCCATGAAGACTAACACTTTTTGTTTCAAATGGTTTCTGATAAAGGACCACAATATTCCAATTTTTTCATCAATTTCACATACAATATAACTTTGCTGAAGAAACTCCGGAGTAACAGTTTCAGCCTGTTCATGTGGTGCAACGTATGTTGGAAAAGATAAACTAAGCCTTGCTAAATCTTTAACGGATTTTGTTTGAGTAGCTGAAAACAATAGTGTTTGCCTTTCAGGTGGCAAATTTTCTATGATTGCATTCATGGTTGCTTCAAAACCCATATCAAGGCATCTGTCAGCCTCATCTAAAACTAAAATTTGAAGGTGACTGCAGTCAAAAAGTGGATTTTCATCCATATGCTGAAGAAGTCTTCCGGGTGTACAAATAAGAATATTAATTTGGTCCATTCTCTTTCTTTCAAATTTGAGATTTTGCCCTCCTATAATTAATCCTGCTGAGAAGTCATGAAGGCAACCAACTTTTCTTAATGTTTCATAAATCTGATACGCCAACTCTCTTGTTGGAGATATGACTAATGCACCAACTCCATCCAGTCGAGTCCACTTTTTACAAAATAAGTTTTCTAATATTGGAATCAAAAATGCTAACGTTTTTCCTGAACCTGTTTTAGCTGCACCTAATATATCTTTACCTTGCAATGCATACCCAATTGCCTGTCTTTGTATTTCTGTGGGAGTTACATAGTTGTTATCTTTCAATCCTTTTAACGTCTTTTGGGACAAAGGTAAATCTTTAAATGTTTTGATGGCATCTGGATTTATCTGTAATAAAAAATAATAAAAAATATCAGTGGTCATCATTTTACTCTTATTTAACAGATACAATAAATTAAATTAAACACTTATCATAGTTAGTATTTATACAATTACACATTAATAGCTATCTTTATTACTTTTACTCATTATTTGTATAATATTTTAAACTCAGATCATATAAACAACAGGAGATATGGCAAGGAGGCGTGGCACTTGCGAACGCATCTGGCCGCAAAGCGGCCTGATGCCAGTTTCGGTAATTAGTCGAATGTCAACTTGTGACGTCTTCACTGCTCGTGATTTTTGACAAAATGCCGCGTTGTTCAGTGATTGTTTGCAAAAATAACAGCTGTATTGTGAATTACATGAAAGATGGCATCACATTTCACATGTAAGTACTAAAATATTAATGTTTTTCTTATTCAATTTATTAAAACATTACTTCGTGGTACTAGAAACACGATGAAAAACCAAATCAAATGTTTTCATTATTAATAAAAACCATTGCTTGCTTAGTACAAATCGACCTGTGAATCAGCTGGTCTAATAGCGCAATGGATAAGTGTTTTACTGATACTCTCACTCACACGATAGTTTCGTGAAGCAGCCGCTGCCGGCTTTTGTGAGTTATAGATGTGAATGCGTGTGTGTGCGCTACTGCGTACCTCTCAATTTAATGAACTGCATGTGTAGTAGTTGGCGAGTGGCGGGGAGAAACTGGCGACAACAGGTTCCGATACATTTTAACTACCGGGCTTATCTCCTGTTGTTTATATGATCTGAGATTTTAAATAAGTTGGGAAGCCCACCCTACTCTTCGCCTCTTGCGAAAATGTCCAGTTTATGAGTAATGTTTTTATTGTAAAATCATAAACTCACTTTTTACACAGGATATCGACCCAAAGTTACTTCTGCAACAGCTTTGGCACTGCAGGAAGTGCAGCTCCTTCGCCCTTGTGTAGCAAATTGCAGGCTCCCATGCTTACCTCCACTGCTTTACACTTATTGGTCGCCTAGCCTTAACTGCTAGAGCTAGCACAGGTGTCTGCAATTTGCTGCAGCGGGCGGGGCCTGCTCTCCCTCTGCGCCTACAGCTTTTCAAAAACACTCTAGGGGTAGAGTAGACAAGACTATGTGTAGTGTGGGCGTGCTAATTCAGTTTTGGAACAGATTCAACCAATCAATCTATGAAGTCAGGTTATCCTAAACTTTGCTATGATAGTGGTAAATAAAACAATATTATGTGAATAGTTATTATTTTGTTTTCTAAAAAATTTCTTTACTCTCCACTGCTACTCAATTCTGTTGGATATGAGCCACAAATGGATTGCCTAGGTCTGAGTGATTAACTTTTTTATTGGTGTATCCATATTTAAGAAAACAAATTAATATATTTGAGTTTTTTTAAATTAGAAGTAAAATTTATTTTTATAATAATTAATTAAAAAGGCATTTCCGGAATCCAAAAACAGTGTGAAAAGTTCAAGCTTAACACTGACAAACCTCCTAAATAGAAAACAAAATAAAATAAAAAAATTGTACAGGATGACTACTTCATTATAGTATGAGTTATATTAGACCAATTTGACATATTTGTGTTTCATTAGAGCAATTTTTGTGGAATTTATTTTAATTGTAATTGATTCAAAACATATTTCCGACATCTAAAAACAGCTTGTTGGGGTTCAAGCTTAACCCTAACAAGCTCCCTAAACTAAAAACATTATTACCCATAAAATGTTCATAGAATCCATAGAATCTTTCCCTTGTATAATTGTCAGTGTGCATCAGGCGAACAGTATTCTCAGTTGTAGCTCCTATTTGTATTAAATACTTGTTAGTCTATAGTAAGGTAAGTATAAATATGAAAATATTTGTAAAAAATTAAAAATAATACACCATCAATTTCCAAATAGTTTAAATGTTATTGTTTTGCTGATAAAAAATGTAAATACATAAATGCCTTTTATATTGTTAATGAAATTATCATATTTTCAATAAATTATTAACATAAGAATATATTAAATCATCACCTTATCATATTGTGCTTGCAAGAACTGTATAGCTGCATCTTCTTCTCCACTTTTCTTCTTTCGAGGCTTATACAATTTAAACTTATCTTTTTTTGACTTTTTTTGCTGGACTTTTTCATCTTGATTATTTTGTTTCATTCTTGATAGTCACAGAGTATTTAAATAATTACGTTTATTTCCCAATGTTTATTAAAATAGCATTTTAAGGTTCAAATATAAGCACATGTGTATGACATCACATTTAACATTGACAGTTTATAAAGGTACTCTGTGATTGACAGTTGACAGTAGTGATGGATGTTGAATCAACGAACTAGTTGAATCAACGGGTGCGTTTGGCAGAAAAAAGCGCTAGCAAGCGCTTGCAAGCAAAATGGCGATCGTAAGCGGTAAGCACTGTCAAATCGTAAGTAGCTATTTTCCTCCAGGACACGATGTTAGTTTTAACCGGGGAATCTAACCTAATTTAAACATATGTTTGTAAAGTATTCATATTAAAAACTTACCAATCATGATTTTTTTAATAGCATGTATATGTTTATTCATGTCATTATATTACTTAAAACTAATATTCCACAAAACAACTGATAAACTCTACTTCAAAACAAACAAATTTAATAAGCAAAATGGCGGATTGTGTCAGCGCTACTGAAGTAGCAATCGTGTCCTGGCCGAAAACTATTTTAGCGCTTATAAGCGCTTGCTAGCGCTTTTTTCTGCCAAACGCACCCAACCGTTGATCTCCTGTCAACGTATTAACGTTTGCCATTTATAAATCAACTAGTGGAATTCGTCAACGACGTTTATGAATTCAACTTTTGCATCTCGTTCAATAAACGAGAACGCAAACGCAACGGACTGACCAAATTAAAAAAAACTTATGTTGAAAATACGTCATAAACTGCGAGCGACAGTCAAGTCATGCAAATTGAACTCTAAGTAACGTATTAAAGAGTTGATTTTAGAAATATTTATTTTGAGAATAGTACTTATGACGATATTGGTGGAATGGCGCATCTCCTTCGTGCCGCCCGAGAAGATAAAGTTAACACTATTATAGTTTGTTTGTTTACGTTTATGAACAATAATTCAAATTGCTTTCTTTAATTTTTGATTGACGATTTGTGACAAAGTTGCGCGGAAGGTCAGAAGTTTTAAAAATTATATATATATATATATATATATATATATATATATATATATATATATATATATATATATATATATATATATATATATATATATATATATATATATATATATAAAGTATGACATTGACAGGTACTGTCTGTACTACTAAGAAATTCAGGACCTCATAGGCGTGACTTTTTTCTGACAGCTGTCGCAGAGATCAAGCTATATTTTATGAACTATACGGTTATTAATCCTTTCTTATTAATGTTTTCTCTTTGAGATGAAGACCATTTAATGTTTTCTAAAATTTACGTAAACACTACACATTGAATAAAACTATTTATACGGATTTTATTTATTTATTTATTTAAAACTTCATATACACAAGTGGTATATAGGCGGACTTAATGCCTAAGGCATTCTCTCCCAGTCTACCTTGGGATGATGCAGAGATAGAATGAAGTAGGTGTAATAAAAAGTTAATATGCGAATACTAAAATAAAATAACAAAAAAAAATGTAATACATGGAAATAAAATACATAAGATATAAATGGTACATCGCAAAAAATAGATAAAATTATATTAATATTCATACACATATATGTATATAAAATATATAATATACATAATTACAATAAGAACAATAAGAATATATATATATACATATAAACATACATATATACATATACATACATACACACACATACATACATATATACACATATACATACATATACACATGTACAACTAGTGCGTGTTGCCAGTGATGTCTTATGGATCAGAGACGTGGTCCTTCACTGCTGGCCATATGAGGACGCTGGTTCTGCCAATGATGAGGATGATGATTCTGCCAATTTATTAAGTAAGTGTTCCCGAACCTTCATCTTGAACGCGTACCGATTGCTAGCCGTCCTGGTTTCGAGAGGGAGTGCGTTCCAAAGGAGAATAGATTGAATGTGGAAAGAAGAATGAACAAGTCCAGAGCTGTGGGATGGACATAGGAGAAGAAGGTTGTTCGTAGAGCGGAGGTTTCTCTCATGACTAGCACTAAGCAACTGAAAGTGAGGAGATAAGTAGGTAGGGGAAGTTGGAGACATCAGGATAGAATAAAGGGTGGTGAGTGCACGCAAACTACGACGTTGACGAATAGGTAACCATTTTAATTGTGATCGATACGTGGATACATGGTCATACTTTCGAAGATTGAAAATGAATCGAATGCAGTTATTCAGAAGACGGTCATATTTGTTGAGAAGGTCTGCATTCAGGTCGAAATAACACACATCACCATAGTCGATTAGGGGAAAAATTAAACTCTGCACAAGCATTGTCTTAATTTCGGATGGTAGAAAATTTTTTAGGCGATAGAGAGAACGCAGGGTACCAGTGACTTTCTGGCTAACGGTCGTTGTTGGGGATTTCCAACTCAGAGTTGAATCAATTAATAAACCTAGATCCTTCACAGTGGAACACAATTGAATCTCAGCACTATTAAAAAAGATAGGAGGTACAGCTACTGTTTTCAATCTCTGGATCATCGGACGGCTACCAATTATTATGGCCTGACACTTCGAAGGGTTGACCATTAGGCCAAACCTGTCAGACCAGTTCTTAATGTACTCAAGGTCCCTGTTAAGTGTGTCCACCGCTGTAGAAATATCGTCAATACTCGCTTGTGTGTACAATTGCAAGTCATCAGCATACAGATGATACGCAGACTGAAGGTTTTGAGTAATGAGATTAATAAATATAGAAAACAATAAAGGAGATAATATGCCGCCTTGAGGGACACCAGCATGTATGTCAAGCCAGCTAGATGATAGCTCATCGATGCGAACCGACTGCTGGCGCCCTCGAAGATATGATGAGAACCAATCCAGTGCTTCGGGTGAGATCATAAAAAGGGAAAGGATGGAAATTAGAATGTCATAACTAATGGTATTAAAGGCGTTCGAGAAGTCAACCAAAACCAACACAGTGACTTTAGTGTCCTCAATGCCTGCCCTAATATCACCAGTTACTTTCAGGAGTGCGGAAACGGTACTATGACTGGGCCTAAAGCCAGACTGCAAGGGACTTAATAAGTTATTACGAGAGATAAACTGCGAAATTTGCTTGTGGACACAGGCCTCAAGGACCTTGGATAAGAAGGGAAGGATGGATATAGGTCGGAAATGATTGGGTAAAGTGGGATTTGGGATCTTTTGTAAGGGAATAACGTAAGCCTTACGCCACAGTGAGGGAAAATTACCAGAATCCAAGGAGAAGTTAATGATGTGCGAGATGACTGGAAGGATTTTATCGCGTTTAATTGTTTTTAATTCCCGACGTTTCTCGTCGTTACTTGGGGTCTGAGATGTTTTCAATTACTTCTGAGTTCCCCTGTGATCATGAGTGCTGTAAAGCACCCGAAACGTCGGGAATCAAAAATAAGTTAATTAAACGTGATAAAATCCGTATAAATAGTTTTATTCAATGTGAAGATCATTTGTTTTAAATTGCCGTAGAACATAGCATTGCCATATAAATAGCAACCTGCTACCGTCTGACAAATAGCAGATAAAAATGATAGCACGGGAGGATTTCTTGCTATTACTCTTTTTTTGATTTTGGCAACTCATATGCTCATATGTATATGATATCCCAGTAGAACCTGAGTAAACGGCAAAGCTCAACAGATTAGTAAACTGAAGTGGCAATGAGCCAGCCATATAGCTCGAAGAACCGACAAGCGGTGGGGAATAAAGGTTCTTATGTGACAGCCTTATACTGTTAGGTGAAGTGTAGAGCATCCCCCACTAGATGGAGTGACGATCTGGTAAGACATGCAGGAATTCGATGGATGCAGGTGACTCAGGACCGTGCTTTGTGGAACTCCTTGGGGGAGGTACTTAGTTAATGTTATTTTACTACGTTTATTTTATTTACTATATTATCTTATCTCAAATTATAGAAAATAAAAATCAAACAACATTTAATTTAAAATAAAATTAAATGAAATATTTGGTAAAGAAACTTTCAAACAAAACAAAATGCAATTACAGTTGTAAAATCTTTAGGTTTCATAACATAACCATTAGACATAAAAATTAAAGAATACAAAAAATAAAGAACATAGCCCTTAGAGTATATACATACAGTTATGCAGTAGTTTGCAAAAGTATACTTTAAGACATGACCAGATAATATAATAAATATTTATAGCATTAGCATAGCATGTTAAAATAGCGCTAAGCTAACAAATTCTAAGCCTTTCGCCTCACTATAGGTAAGCTCGCGGTGAATGATTTTGAACGGTGATTCAGGAGTTTTGTTCAGTTTTGTTGCTCTTATATACAGTTAATCTATGTTTGTTGCATTGCATCTCAATCTCACAAATTACACAAGCAGCAAGCACAAGCACAGCTCACAAGAAATTAATAAGCTGTAGAAAGTAGACGTCTTTGTTTATTAGTTAGATTCAAGATTGTATAAAGTAATTACATTACATTATTTAGTTGCCTGTTCTGTTCGTCTGCGGGATTTATTCAGTATATTTTGTTTTATTCTGGTTTACTAAAGGTAAGTAGTTCACAATTCACATTTATTTCATCATTAGTATTTTATTATCGTATAGGTGTACATTGACAATTTCAAGGATTTAGGATTAGATCCGTGGGTCCATCGCTTTTTGTTTATGTCTTTGTTATAGTCACATTAGATGCGTAATAATTGAAAAAAACTCTGTAACTACGTAGTAAGATAGGAAATGGCGTTTAGAATGTAAAACAAATAAATTTCAAATGCAATTAGTTTTTTCTTTGTGTTATTTTATAGTTAATAAAGTCCGCATATCTAAAGTTGATTCTTGCATTATAAATGCGTGAAGTGAATAAGATAGGTATAGTTAATTAGGAGGTTACCAAATTACGAAAGGAATGCTGAATATGTATTTAGGATATGTTTTTTTTATCCCTTGCAAATTATAAATTTTTGAATTCATCTACAGCAATGAAAAAATAACTAACCTTGTGCAAAAACATACCTACCTACATAAAATTTTTCTTGATGTAGGTAGGTACATTGATTTTAAAAGTAAACATATAATATATAAATATATTTATATTATTAAAGCTGTTCCCGACAAAAATAATAAAATGTCTGTCTGTCATGTCTGGTCTGTCTGGGCATGACTGAATACAAATAATCGTTTACCTATCACACAGGCCTGCCGCATATATACGCAATTCCGAAACAGAACGAATTGCTCAGCCATGCGTAATCCCGTTTTGTCCGCAAAATTTCGTACGTAAAACTACTGCAAGTGTGTGACATGTCCTTGATTTTTATGCTCTTACTGCGTTCGGAAATCCGTTTCGAAATTCCGAAACGGAACGAAAGGGTCGGCCACACATACAGAATCCCGTTTTGCCTGCAAAATTCCGAACGGAAAACTACTGTACATCTGTGACTGGTCCTTGATTTTATACGGACTTTTAGCTTTAGCAAATTTTTGTAGCGCAAAGAACAAAGATTTACTTACCTTGAGGCGTTCTCTACAGATCTATAAAATAAAAGATCAACATAATAAAACAATTTGTATAAAATAAATTAATTACAACCCTCGTGCTTGCCCATCTTGTTTGGATTCGTTACAGCTACCCTATTGTTTTAGCTCCAGGATGAGGGGCTTGCTAGTGCTGCTTTGCGTGGTCGCGGCTGTTAGCGCAGTTTCGTTCTTCGACCTGGTCAAGGAAGAGTGGAACGCGTTTAAGGTACAGTATTTTTTTACTTTTTAATATTTAGTACTCGGTAATTGAGTTCTTTTTTGTTTTTATACAAGCCATGTTAATTTAATTATTTCATTTATAATTCCACAATTACTTGTGCACTTTTCAACTGTTTGGGTATCATGAATAATGCCCTGTTTAAATACTTCGTCCGTATTAACATATAGGTACTATGTAATTTGAACAATCAAGGACTATCTATATAAGGTCTATACCTACTAACTTTTGTTTACTTTAAGCTTTTTTTAACTTCCCGCTAAGAAAATTGATAATTTTCAAAAATAGGGAAATAATTGGTTTCACCCCGATTTTCAAAAATTGTGTTTTCATGGAAGCTATTCTGACTAATTTCACGTGGACATCCGTAAGGATATATGTGTGTCTGTGGGTGTGTGTGCGTGCGTGTGTGAGTAAGTATGTAAACTTTGTAAACCTTTCATTACTTTTGAAGTCTTGATCGATTGAGATGCAGTTTGCGGCGTTCTAAAGATCTCAATGTGGAATAAATTTAGTGATAATATGAACTGATTTGGACAAATAGATTTTGAGAAACCTCTAAAATAAAAGTTTTGAAAAACTTTTTTTAAATAACTTTTAAACGGCTTTGCCGATTGATTTCAAAAACTAATCAGCTCTTAACTTCTAAAAATAACGTCGGATGCCGTTTGGACAATAAAAATCGGTTCATTAGTTTCTGAGATATCGAAGGAGAAAGAATTTGAAAAAAAAAACGGTGTTTTTTTTTAACATAACTTCGAGATTTCGCAACATAAATTGGTGAAATTTAGAGCACTTCGTATTTGAAATAAGCGGGAAGTTCCAGCGACGGCCTGTAGGGTCAACCAATTTTTTTAAGTTAGTTTAAGGTAGTTAACATTAATTAACTAAGTATAAACATATAATAAATTATCTAATCATAATTCTTTACTTATTTATATATTATTAATGTACTTATTAGTAAACTTGATTATCTGATAAAGATGAAAATTAATTAGCTACAAACTGCATAATAAAATGAACTTATACTACTAACTTCATTGTAATAATAATAATAGTTTTAGCATACCTATATAAATAAAGAAATCGCATGCCATTACCATGGTAGAATGTAAGGTCTCCTTAACAACTCGTTAGATCATGTTATGTACTGAATATGGCAATTGAACTCTAAATTGTGCTTCATAACAAAAATCGTTTATATGGGCTGAACATGTTTCTGGGCTGATGATACTTAGTACCCTATGGGTCTCAATCGCAGATTAAAAACGATATTGTAAAAGGAGAATATTGAGATGGTGGATTGAGCTCAACTTGAAAAACAAGAAGTGGACAACAGAACTGGACATGGATGGATAAGTGGAAATGCCAAACACCTTATTGTTTATTATTTTTAATTCTACACTGTGTAGTGATGGTGTATGAGAATCCACTGCCGCATGTCGTCGCGTGGTTGTCGCAAGAGACGGCAGAGGGAAAATGAAACACAAGATGGGCGGCGGCATCTTCCTCCTAACAACCAAAATAATAAAACGTCAACCAGCCTGCCAAGCGTGGTAACCACGCTACATCCTCCCCTGTGGAGCAATTTATGGGGGAGGCCTATGTTCAGCAGCGGACGGTGATGAGCTATAATGAAGAAATGTATACATAAAGGCCATGATACATTCCATTTTCAACCGACTTCAAAAAAAGTTTGAGGTTTTCAATTTGACTGTATTTTTTATGTTACCTCAGAACTTTTTTTATATTTAAACCGATTTTGATAAATATTTTTTATTAGAAAGCTGGTGCTTCTCATGTGGTCCCATGTAAATGAAGATCTGACCAGTAGTTTTATTATCCTTAATAATGCGTATTTAATTGACTTCAACTACATTGATGATGTTATCATTTTCTTTATACAGCAGTCTGTTGTTTTTTTTAATTCTACCACTTGTTTACCAGTTACTCGACTCCACCGAGTCAGTAATTAATTTTTGGAGCGATGTATACGCTTTTACAACAAAATCCCAGAAAATATACAAAATTTGTTATACACGAAGTTCAAAAATGTTATTAAACTAAGTTTGTATAAAAAGGGTTATTATAATATTAAGGAATTTATGGATGATAATAACCCCTGGGAAGGGCGATCGCTACCAAGCTATTTCTAATTTGTCTTGTGTTGTTTATTGTAAAGATTATTGTAAGCTATTATTGGAAAAAAATATTCCCACTGGGTTTCTTGCTGGTTCTTCCCAGGACAGAGGTTTTTTTTTGCGAACCAGTGGTAAATGAAAAAAGTGGCTTTCAATAAGTATACTTATAATCTACATTGAATAAAAAAGTTTCTGTTTCTGTTTCTGTTTTTAACTATTTTTAATAGACTTGCAACGAATAGTATATTCGGCCTCACGCCCAATAGCGAACACGAACAGTTTCTGACCGATTACCCGAATAATAGGCAAGTGTTCGCCGGGCAGGAAGCAGTTTTTATTCAGAGCGTTTTTTCACTGAAGCTGTGATTGTCTACGAGGAAAAAAGAAATAAACGACTGTCAAAAATGCAAAAAATAATAGTCTCTTTGCACCATAATCTTCCAAATTTTAATTACGATAATTCATGTGCATAGACATTTATGTGTTAGTATTTTTTTTTAATTTTTATACTATGTAACTTGATTATGTACCTATGACTAGTTTAATGATTAGAAAAAATATTCATTACATATAAAATAAATCAATATTTTCCTTTTACCAATTATCTGACTACAACAAAACATCTTACCTAAATATTTGGTATTTGTCCGAATAGGATAAAAGTAGTAGAATAGGCCGAACACCAAACAATAGCCGAATATTCGTTGCAAGTCTTATTTTATAGTTTTTTCATCACTGTTTTTAATTTTCGCTTATTTCTCTTAGAACCTAAGTAGAATAGGACCCTCTGTTTGGAATTTATAGTTGGTTCTTTAGCCACTTAACTTCAGGTGTATTGTTATTTTGCTTGATACCCTGTTATAAATAAAGCTGGTATCGTCCAGATGGAGCACAACAAAGAGTACGAGAGCGAGGTGGAGGACAAGTTCCGTATGAAGATCTACGCCGAGAACAAGCACAAGATCGCGAAGCACAACCAGAAGTTCGCGCGCGGGCTCGTCACGTACCGCCTCAAGCAGAACAAGTACGGTGACATGTTGCACCACGAGTTCGTGCACACCATGAACGGCTTCAACAAGACCGCCAAGTGAGTACCATATAGATACACAGACATTCACACGAAATGTATACAATGTATACGTAGTAGAGCCGAGCTGCTGGTCCTACCACGCTCTCACAGAATACCAGCGTAAAATATCAGCTTAATGCTGCAGTGGTTTGTATAGTGAGTGTAGAGGATCGGAGACCCTTGTTTACTGGAAACTAGGAAGTCCATCTTAGCCTTCAGGGGTGACAACGCATCTGCTTTTCGATTCTTAATTGAGGATGAATGTAGATTTAAGTAAAACTGGTTTTTACGGATTTTGTCGCGTATTATATGGACTCCCCGTCCCCCGTGACCATGGATACTGCAAAGTGTGCGAATCGTTCGGGAATATATAATAAGTTAGTATATGGAATAAAACCTATACCAGGAGCATAGAACACGCTCTCACAGAATACTAGTGTGACATTTCAGCAAAATGCTGCGGTTTCGTACGTTGAGTAACGAGGCGTTCCATCTTATGTTCAGAGGTAACAACGCATCTGCATTTTGATTTGTATTTGAGGATAGATGTAGGTGCCTGTGGGCTGCGGGCCACAGCATCCACTTATAATCAAGTGGATCGTTACGAGTACGTACATACGACTCGTAGTTATAAGCGTTACGTCGCGTCGATTGTAGTAACGCGTGTATTGTCCTCGCACGCTCGTTTTAACGTCGATTTATGGAAAAAAATCCGTATTTCAGCTTGCATACCGGCGATAAGACTCAATAGATTGCAATTACGTTTTATTTTCTAATCAAATACACATTGTTTCAACTTATACATTTGGTCACTAGCAACAGCTTTCAAAAGGTTGGGTTTCTTCGGAAATTTTACTGTAAAATTCGGTCTTGGCCCTAAGTAATTATTTTTTTGTTTGAAATTAAACGTTCCGAAAAACCTCTACACAAGGAATTTCTCCTGAATTATTGGGGCAGTTTACACACAAATTTCACTAGGACAAACCATTATTTGTAGGTCATACAAATCCTTGTTCCGTTCGAAACTTTTGCGCTGCTGTCTGCCACGGAGTAGCAAATTCTGGTCAAGATCGGATTTATCCGCTTCCGTATTCCGGTTAAAATAATAACTCTAGTCGCGGATGAAAAAATAACAATTACTAGTACAAAGCTTATTCCCGCTTCTTCCCAGTCCGGTAATAATCTGGTACAATACCGTAGCATTAATTGCACATAGGTACTATTAAACCATGTGACACATTATTGACTGATAATTCGTAATAACGAAGCGCACATAATATAAGGTCACAAACCCTAAATGACCCTAACAATAGAGTAGATTTTTTTTCAATGTAGATTATAAATATTTGTATCGAGTTATTTCTTTACTTACCACTTTGTTGGGATATATGGACTTGTATATCTATGTCCTGGGAAGAATCAGCGGGAAACGCAGCAGGACCTTTTTGCAACAGTAACATTATAATTTAAAATACTTTATATTGTACGTGGTAGAGCCATGCTGCAGGTGCTATGCTATTATAGTTGTAGCACGAATGGGTCGGCGCGATCGGGGAAGGACCTTCTCACATTTTGAAATTTGAAAATAGATTTAGATATGTATGGGCCACTCGGTGGACTGTGTACTCGTTTGTCACCCTTATTCTATAAAAAGAACAAAACGAACGAAAAAAACCACGCACATACTCGCAAAAAACATGCACGCACGTAAGTCAATGGGCTAAAAATTACTATTTCAGGCAAAATTAAATGCAGTACATGATGAATGAATCAGCATTCATATCCGACGTGCCAACTGTTTTTGGGCAGTGACGAATCCGTCCGCGCTCCGGACATCAGTAAAACCAACACTGTGACGTTCAGTATAATTTCGCATGATAAGGCAAAAAGTATAATAATCATTTCGTTTTCTGATAAATGCGACCGATTCTGGCAACTCATTTCTGCCCAAACAAAACATATTTTTTTATAATGGGTCAAAAGCTGATGGAAACGTTAAAGTGGCATGTGGTGGCGGTGTAAGGATACCGCAGGACAGCTGAAACAAGCAGACCAACCCCCATAAGTACTAACTGTTTACTGGTATGACATATGTGATAACCAAAACCCTCCTAGATCATTTTAAAGGGAAGAGAACTACCTACTATCACATCACGTGGTACTTTACGTGATAGAGCTATACCGCAGCTATATTATAGTTGTAGGACGAATGACTTGGCTCGACCAGGGCAGAACCATGCTCTCACGGAATACCAGCGTAGCAAATAGTAGCTTAATACAGCTGTTTCGTGCGGTGAGTGTAGAGAATCGGAGACCTTTTGTTAGTGGAACGAGACATTCCATCTTAGTTCCCGGGGGTGACAACGCATTTGCATTTTTGTCCTTAATCGAGGTTAAATTTAGACGTCTATGGGCCACAGCATCCACTTACCATCAGGTGGGACCGTGTGCACGATTATAAAAGAAGTTGTTTGTTCCTTGTTTTATAAAAGAAGACTACGTCGTAAACAGAACATTTAAAGAGAGCATGACTTGCCCAAATCCGTCACACACTAAAATATATAGCCAAAAATAAGACTTACTTCTGCCTAGAGTATATTATAATGTTAAAGGAAATCAAATGTCAAACCGACAACGTACCTATCCAATTATTTATTTGTAGTACGCGAACTTTGTAATTAGGCGTCCATTAACAACAATGATGCGTGTAAATCACGCATCATTACATTCGGTTATCGCTTATCGGTCTGGTGTTTTCGTGTTTATGTTTGTATTGTTATTGCAGATTACTGACTATTTATTTTTTTAATTTTTAGAAATATGTTACCCCACACTAGGATTTTCTGCAGTATCGTGTTTTTTATAACCCATAATAAACGCGGTGTATTAATTTTGTAAGTCATACCAATACTTGTTTCATGCGGGGTTCAAACCCGTGGCCCTACTGATTGTTAAGCCACTGCGCCACGGAACCATCTACTGAATAACGCTAATCATAAGTTAAACTATATAAAATTAAAAGCTTATTATTGTCTTAATTTCTGTGATTTGTCTTAGAATGACCATAAACAGTTTGAGGCTATCACGTTTTATCCCAATGCAAAGTAAGTAAAAAGAACTACTTGCTAGAAACTGTTTTTTTTTATAGAATTAGGGTGACAAACGAGCACACACTCCACCATGGTAAGTGGATGCTGTGGCCCATAGACATCTACATTTATCCTCGAGTAAGAATCAAAACTTAGATGCATTGTCACCCCTGAGGACTAAGATGGAATGCCTCGTTTCCAGTAAAAAAGGGTCTCCGGATCTCTACACTCACCATACGAAATACAGCAGCATTGAGCTGCTACTTGACGCTGGTGTTCTGTGAGAGCGTGGTCCTTCCCCGCTCGAGCCGACCCATTCGTGGTACACCCATAATATATCTGCAGCGTGCCTCTACCACGTAATTAGGTAAAACCTCAAAATGTCTCTGAAAGTGTATTCATACCAGTAACGAGCGTAAACGTCGGCAGGCACAACAAAACACTGTACGGCAGCAAGGGTGCAGAAGTACGGGGCGCTAGCTTCATCGCTCCGGCCAACGTGAAGTTCCCCGACCAGGTGGACTGGCGCAAACACGGTGCTGTCACTGATGTCAAGGACCAGGGCAAGTGCGGTTCTTGCTGGTCATTCAGCGCGGTGAGTACAGTTTCTACATAATAAAGAAATAATATATTAACTTTGGCCTCAGTATATTTACGAAAATTTAATGTATATTAAAAAATAAGTTTTATTAAATAACATAATATAATTGATTGATAATAACCCCTGGTAATGAGATGATTGCTACCATACTGTTTCTTAATGTCTTTATAATAATTGTATAAAATTATATATTGCAAATTGATTTTATTAAAAAAAAACAATGTTCTTATCAAATCTCAAAAGTTAATGTTTCTTTATTTTGTATTTTCCTAACAATTTATCTTCCCTTCCATGAAATCTGCCAAGTATATCAATCACCTCATTCCAAAGTGGCGCCATCCTGTACAATAAAATTGTCGTGGATCCCCTCAATCTTGTCTTGTCTAAAGCGTTCTATATTGTTTACCATTGTATTCATGATCGTTACCTTGAAACCGTAGATAATGTGGAAGTTTATACTTTGGTTATTATTATTCTACTAGTGTGAATGCAGTCAGGAAGTAAACATCGAAGGATATTGTCCTGCATTCTTTGTGTTATCGCGGGTGACCCCAAGGTTATCTACTAGGTCCCTTACTTTATTCTCATTGAAGATTTTAATTGCAGTTCTGCATTATTTTACAGTAGTTATTGTCTTATTAAAGTACATAATACGACGAAAATATTTAATTGTAACTGACATGCCTCCTGCTCGTCGTTAAAGGAAAACGTTTTGAGGAAATTTGCGTGACTGGTAAATTGAAAGTATTTCTAGGTTATGTGAAGTTTTTAAAAATGTAACGACGGATTACGGTACGGTAGAGCCACGCTGGAGCTATATTACGGTTGTAGTATTAATGCGTAAGCTCGACCGGGGTAGGACCACGCTCTCTAAAATTTGCTGCTGTGTTTCGCATGGTGAGTGTAGAGAAGTCCTTTTTACTGGAAACTAGGCATTCCTTCTCCCTCCAACTCTCAGGGGTAACAACGCATTTGTATTTGACTCTTAATTGAGAATAAATGTAGATTAGTATAGGCCACAGCAGCCACTTACCGTCAACTGAACTGTAAGCTCGTGTGTCACCCCTTTTCTATAAAAAAAGTTGATGGATGCAGTTAGAGCTCGGGACCGTGTTTTATAGCGTTCCTAGAAGGAGGCCTACGTTCAACAGCGGACTTGCATAAAAATTAATACGAACATCACAAATGTTATGTACGAGCGCTTTTTAACTAACTTAAAAAGGGACATACTCAATTCGAATGTATCTATGTTCTGTTTTTATATGTACCTACATACGTTACGCGATGTATTTGATGATTTTAATGGTTAAATAGGGTGGTCATATGAATTTTGGGATTTTTTTCCTCTAAGGGTGGGAAACAGGGGTGAAGTTTTTAAGGTATCTAATTATTTAGACAATTGCATTCTAATGGTTTATTCTTCGATCCACTCAAAAGGGTTAAGAGCCATAGACATCTAAATAATATAAGTCTAAATAATATAGGCACTTATTATTCAGATTTCTGTGGTAAGAGCCGACCTCAAATAACTAAAAATTTAAAAGTAAAAATATACAACGCAAGACAACGCAGGGTTCGAATCGCGAATTCAGAGGTCGTGGGTTCGAATCTGCCATTCAACTACGGACTGTCGTGAAACACTCCTAACACAAGCATTTAAGCTTGCTAGAAGTGGTGAACGGGAATATTTAGTAAGGTTAATATCATTAATAGTATTAAAAAATAGCAAAAATAATAATAATAATAGTAATAAACAGCTTGCTTATGTATACTTCGAAGTTTCATATTTCGTTTACAAATGGCTGAAACCGACAAGTAAGCACATCACAACAACATGCGAATCCGTTTCGGTTTTTGCTGCCGGTGTTACTTGACTTGGATCGAGTTAATTGCTGGCAGTTTCTACAACGGTACCTACCTACCTACGTGTTTTGATCTTAAATTTAATATTGATAGATTTATAACCGTGTGGTAATATTTAAAATATAGTATATATCCTCTAGTTACGAAGAATTTTTAACAGATAATACTTGTAGTTGAGACATATTAGAAACCTTATTTTTGAAGTAAAAGAGCGAAAAGGCTGGTATCAGAGGCATGAGTGGTATTAGGGGCATCCACCCTACTTTAGGAGACGAACAACGTCACGGTGATGTTATTTAAAAAAATTGCGAAAATGTCTTAAGAAGCGGATTCTATGGACATCGAAACTTTTAAAATATCTCCACCACTAAACCTAACACCATGTTTTAATTTTCATGCGGATCTTATCTAATTTATTTCGTATGTGTAATATCTCGCATAATATCTGTTTATATTTAGTGACGGCTTACGAGGATACACGATCCGTATCATGAGGTGTCGCGTCGTACGAGACGACGTAGGGAAATCAATGGGGGTATGGGCAGCAGCATGACCTTGCTAACAACTAAATGATTTAAAAAGCTGCAGCTGCTAACCTGTCTGGCAAGAGTGCCAACTACCCATGTATGTGGCAAACTGTGCGGGAGACCTATGTCCTAGACCAGACTGTCGATGAACATTCCAAACAGGAAGCTCATACGCGGTAGTATTTCTGAGTAGTTCGAGCTGTTTTGTTTTGTTATCTGATAGTAGGAATATCTACTTTGTTAATTGTAGGTACTTATGCGCGTTTTTTGCTTTCCTAGTAATCAAGTCAAAACACCGCTATCTCCTTGACCTTAGAATAATTACCAGAATGTAAAACCAGTTGCGTTACACAGCTATCTTATCCTATACAATAATACGTCATTTGTTTGTCTTTTTGGATGTTTTGCGCAAGAGTGTATATTGTTACAATAAATTGACGTCGGTTTTGGTTTGGTTGGTTTCTACGTCACTTTAAACGTAGTTTGCGTTCCGTTTCAGGGCTAGGTATTTTATAAGCTTGACAGACGAACTAACATCCATCTGGTGAGTGTTCACTGCAGCCCGTGGACGAACAACAGCTACCGACTTCTAACAAAACCGGTATGCGACATAAATGAGCAGAGGCGAACGCTGTTTTTGTTTAAATTCAAATTATTTTATTCAATTTTGGCTTGCTAATAGTTTTTATGAAAACTTTAATACACAATTAGTATGAAAACATTTAAAAACAGCATGGCAGCGATCACCTCATTCCCAGGGGTTATCAATCATGTACCTATTCTTTAATAAGTAGTATATTGACCCTTAAACAAATTTTGTTTAAAAATTTAGATTTTTTGATAGATTAGGTCCCCCTGATTATATTTAAGGGCAAGAAAGCTCTTCAATGCTCTTCATGATTGCATCATAAATTTTCCGCAAATCATACCATGCATTGTCTTGATCGGGGTACAAGTTGACAAATGTTTTCACAAATGTTCGCTATCACAATGACCGGGTTACATAAAATAAAACAAACATCCAGTGTTGTAATCGAAGTAACCAATCACCCAATACAGATTATTCACCGCAAAGCTGACTCATTTCGATTATGTAGATATCTTTATATTTCTACTCGTATCTCATATACCTACCGTGTTTTTACATGACTGTGAGGGTATCCAATAACGCGGCTCGTGCGAGTTAGTCATACATAAAGCATAATTAAGAGAAATCTGATTAGATTATAAAACATGCGTGTAATAACTATTATATTAATCAATAAAATGAACCTTGTTAACTGTTCAATTTAAATTAGCATAAAAACTTTAATGCATATAATATTAGCTGATAGTGCAGTGGCGGTGTAAGAATATCCGCTGTCCCATACCGTCCCGCGGGTGTCGCTAGAGGTCACAGAGGGAAATTGAACCAGGACATGATCAGCAGCATTTTCTTCATAACAACTCAAAATGGCACGGGACTGGCGGTTGCCAACGCGCCGGAGGCCTATGTCCAGCAGTGGACTTTCAAAGGTTGCAATTGATCGATGGATGGACAATAGCTAGCTCCGGGGGACGTTAATCTGCCATTTCGTGTAAGAGAATCCACTACCCCATACAATCCTTGCAGCTGGTCATCAGCTGCAGCAGCTGCGTGATAACTAAGCACCGACAATAATAAAAACCTGCGCCTTCAACCTGTCTGCCAAGCGTGGCAGCTATGGCAAACATCATCCCCGCTATGCGGTGATCTAAGAGGGCCCGTACACTCCTGATAGGTTTTAATGAATCAATTTAGAAACGCGATCCTCTAGAATCTATTCAAGAAAACCCTTCAAAAAACGGCATTCCATCTTAGTCCTCATGGGTCTGCGTTTTGATTCTCAATCGAGGATAAATGTAGATGTCTATGGGCCACAGCATGCACTTACCATGGTGGACTGTGTGCTCGTTTGTCACCCTCATTCTATCAATAAAAACACTAAGCCAGCAAAAATTCAGTCGTCGAAAGTTCGGGCCGCGCTTCGCTGTTGCAGTCCGGCGGAGTGAACTGGCACCGGGATGCCCTGTCGCAAGAGACGGTGATGGTGTAATATATAAATCAATGGTGATGATGAAACAGTATTACACGTGACGGCGAGCTGTAGCGGCTTGTAAAGTGGGCTTTGAAAGAATCCAATACTGTAATAACATCCCGCAGGTTTTGTACGAAGCAAAAGAGGGTAACTGTAACAGGAGATGGCCAAAAAAAACTAAAAAAGGCCGTTTTTAGTTTAATTTTAACATGTCTAAGTATAATAGTCCCTAGCTACGGGTACACACGAATAAATTACGCTTAAGTAAGGCTCAATTTGAACATTTACAATTTAACAATATGTATAACAACTAGCTCTTTGTTGTGACATAATTCACGGAAAGAGCAAAGTGGAGCGTTGTTTAATTTCTTTGTTGCCGCTGAAAAGCTTACACTCAATTGTCAACTTGATTAATTATTTTTATTACAAACAATGGTTCAACACATAGGCTCAACCAATATGGGTTCTTTGTTTATTTATAAAGCAATGTTATTTGTTGCTAAAGCTTTCTTTGTTCAATAATTGTATCAGTTCAGCATTCACTAGAAGGATATGACGTAATAATGGCATGGGGTTAAATTATGTTATACCCATCGATCACTAGTAAATTTTTTTATATTATACCATTACTAAATAGGATGGGAGGTACGAGGTGGTGGGAACACTCTTGTATGGTGCGTGTAGGGAACCGGAGACGCTTCTTGCTGGAGACGAGGTATTCCATTTTAGTTCTCAGAGGTGACTAGTGACAACGCATCTGCATTTTGATTTGTAATCGAAGGTAGACATTCATGTCTATGCGCCACGGTATCCAGCGTCAAACGGCAACTAGTGCTGCTGTGTTTCGTATGGTGAGTGTAGGGAGCTGGAGGCGCTTTTTGCTGGAAACAAGACATTCAATCTTAGTGGTACTCGGGGGTGACAAAGCAGTTGCATTGTGATTCTTAACTGAGGATAGATGTAAGTGTCTATGGGTCATACGAGTAGCATTCATTTACAACAGGTTGGACTGCGTGCTCTTTTTCACTCTTTTTCTATTAAAAAGCACAACTGGGTTGGAACTTCCTTCTGTGGAACGTGTTTCTGGCGTCAAATAGCGGTGCTTACATTGCTGTTTCACTCCGAAGGATGTTGTCGAGTCAGTATAACTGACAGTGCGGCAGTCCGTGTTGGTTTTGTTTATAGAATGGGTAAACACAGCAACAGTACCGTTTCACGATGGTATGGTGAGAGCGTAATCCTTTCAATGGATTGGACTAAATTGACTACTGTACACCTACTATTTGAAAATAAAATAAAATAATTATACTACTACTAACCTAACCTGATCTAAACTTGTATTTGATTGTATAATTTACCGATTGTTATTTTCACACGTGGTAGAGCCATACTGCAGCTATATTACCTAGTATAGTCACAGATACAGAGTAAAGAGTAAGGACCAGAGTGGAAGCTTCCTAATTCCTAACAATGTCGAAATGTATACCTATTCTGATAGAGTTGTAACATGATGCATGTGAAAATTTTACCTATCCTATACCTAATGATTTCTTATATTTACGCGAACACTACACATTGAAATAATACTAGTTTTTACGGAATTTATCGCGTATATTTAACTTTTTTACCCGACGTTTCGAGAGCTTTACAGCACCCATGGTCACGGGAAGGACTGAGATGTTCAACGTCCAGCTGTCATAGTTAACCGCGGTTACCATAGATTAAAATTTAACTTTTGTTCCGATCTACACCGTATGAACTTATGGTATCATAGAGTCTTGCAGTTGTATGCTTGGGTTGGGATTTAATTTTATTTATTATAGGATCCCAAGCAGATGGTAGCACCCAGCCATCTTCTCTATTGAAATTAGGATGTTTTTTGATTTCAATAGCCTCGCGAATCATCCTTGGAAGGATTCGGTGTTCTTTAGCGAGGATTTGTGGTCTATCAAATCTGATGTACTGACGGGGGCGATCCTGTACATGTTCACAGACTGCAGACTTCCCGGAGCGTCGATTCTTCACATCAGCTATATGTTCTTTGACGCGGGTTTTAATTGATCTTTTAGTTTGTCCTATGTAGGAGAGACCACATTCACAATCAAGCTTGTACACTCCTGCATCTTGCAGAGGGACGTTACACTTGACTGATGGCAAACACTGACCAATCTTCTTCGGCGGCTTGAAGTATGTTTTGATGGAAGCGCGCTTCAAGATGTAGCCAATCTTGTCAGTGACTCCTCTAACATATGGCAGTACAGCAGGTACACGCTGGACTGTGGCCGGCTTCACTCGTTCTCTGTGACGTAGGCGCGGGACCCGAAGCTTGTTGTCATGCAAAACTTGCTTGACATGTTGGAGCTCGGCAGCCAGGTGTTTACTGTCACAGATCCCTCGTGCTCTCTGAAACAAAGATTTACCCACAGTAGCCAACTGTGAAGGATGGTGGTGAGAATCACCGTTTAAATATCTATCTGTATGGGTCTTTTTTCTATACACAGTATGGCTCAAGGTGTTATCAGGATTCCGAATTACTAACACATCTAGAAAAGCTAGGGAATTGTTTGCCTCTAACTCCATTGTGAACTGAATTTTAGAATTTATAGAGTTGATGGATGGAAGAAGATGGTCTAAAAATGCAGTTACTTTATCTAAAGGTAGAATTGTGAAAGTGTCGTCTACGTATCGCTTGTAGAATCTTGGATTTATGGGAGAAGTAAGCAGGGCTTTCTCCTCAAAGTCTTCCATGAATATGTCGGCGACAATGGGAGATACAGGTGAGCCCATCGCCACACCATCTACTTGCTTGTAGAACTCCTCCTTCCACAATAGGTAGCCAGATGTAAGGCAGTGTCTGAGTAATACTGCATATTCTACGGGCATGTTGTTTTCTTCCAGCCTTCTAGTTACAATTGAGATGCAGTCTTCAACAGGTAATCATGTAAACAATGACTGCACATCAAAACTGACCATAGTTTCATTGTCTGCCAGACGTAGGTCTTTAATCTCGCTGACAAATTAAATCTGGACGTAAAATGGATAATACCTACGTGCGCCAAATCACCAAAGTTGTATGGGTTACCAAAAATACACAAGCCCAATGCTCCATTACGCCCCATAGTGAGTCAAATCGATTCACCAACTTACAGATTGGCTCAACACTTAGCGAAAATACTCTCACCGCTCAGGGGACATACAAGAGCACACATAAGGAATTCCTACCATTTTGTCAGCGAGATTAAAGACCTACATCTGGCAGACAATGAAACTATGGTCAGTTTTGATGTGCAGTCATTGTTTACATGCTTACCTGTTGAAAAAAAAGGAAATATCCCTATTTTCTATAGAATTATTCATCCATACCGTAAGAACACTTATTATTACTAACCTATATAAATTTATAGTAACCTAACTCTAATCATTATAATTAAAATAAATCTAATTATTTACTAATTGCAAAAAACTTAATAAATTAGTTGATATAAAAAAATTTGAAATATTGTTGGTCTATTTATTTAAATGCGTACGACTAACAGCTCTTTCACGCATACTCTGTAATTGCTGCGGTATGTGTTTCTTTTCTCATGTGGTGGTACAGTTGTAGCACGAATGGGCCGGCTTGACCGGGAAAGGACCACGCTCTCACGGGATACCAGCGTTAAATAGCAGCTTAACGCTGCTGTGTTGCGTATGGTGAGTGTGGAGAATCGAATACACGTTTTACTGGAAAAAGAGGCATTCCATCTCAATCCTTACGGGTGACAGATAACTCATCTGCATTTTGATCCGTAATCGAGGGTAGATGTAGATGTCTAAGGGTCACAGCAACCACTTACGTTCAGGTGGACTGTGTGATCGTTTGTCACTCCTCTCCTATAAAAAAATTCGGCTGACCAAAAAACAATTTTGTATTAGAACAATTTATTTTGCAAATTATACTTTATCAAACTAACCAAATATCTACTGATTTTCTGATAAATAATCCTTAGAGGTGTTGTGATACTTTGTTTAAAGTTGGTTGCAGATATTACAATAAAAGTTTGTTTTGCAATAACCGGTCAGATTTGCAGAGAAAATTCAGAATAAGTAATATGTGCAAATGGTGACGAAAAATCAATAAAAAAATACCTCAAACATTCTGTACTTTTTATTTTTTAAATTCAAAATGCTTGGTGATACATTATTTTAATTGATTTTACTGTGCACGTACATATTCGTAAGGGAAAGGGTCGAGCGGTAGGCAAAAACGTTGTTGCCGATCAATCACATTCAATTTGGGATAATTTCAAATAAAAATGAAAGCCTTATTTACTCGTATTTAAAAAACTGTAATAACGGTACATCATTATTTATATGTATATTTCAACTAAAGTGTAAAAGTGGACTTTTTTTTTGAAAAATAACCCCGACTAACTTAATCACCTATTTTTGTTATAAAAATAGATGATTAAGTCTTGGAATAGCCAGAAATTGTCGTGGTTTCCGATAGGAGTTGAATAGTGGGGAATAGCATAAGACATTAAAGTGCACCCTTTATATTCCTTATCATGAAGTGTATACCGTGATCGTTACAGCATAATATTAAAGTCGACTGCTGAACATAGGGCTCCCCATAGCTTGCTTCATAGAGGGGATATTTGTCACGTCGCCACGCTGGGTTGGGTTGACAACTGCGGTTTTTTGTTTTTAGTCGTTGTAGGAAGACACTGCTGACTATCTGATTGGTTTCCCTCTGTCGCGGCTTGCGGCTTGCGACACCCGCGGGCTGACGCGGGCTCGTGGACATTCTTACACCGCCACTACACGGTAACGCTACATACATAATAAGTATTTTGTGCGTTTGTCAGACGGGAGCGCTGGAGGGGCAGCACTTCCGCAGCAGCGGCTACCTGGTGTCTCTCTCGGAACAGAACCTCATCGATTGCTCCGCGCCCTACGGAAACAACGGCTGCAATGGCGGCCTCATGGACAACGCCTTCAAGTACATCAAGGACAACCGCGGAATCGACACTGAGCAGACCTACCCGTACGAGGCCGTCGACGATAAGTGCAGGTGATCACTTTATGCACACGTTTGCGTATCATCCTTCCCTTTTGAGCAGTCGCGCCCCGGGCGCAAACCACACTATGAAGCCTATATTCAGATATAATTTCGAGTTTAAACACAAACTCCACAATGACAAAAGAGCCTAGAGTCTGAACCAAATTTGTGTAAAATTTCGAATCATTGTGAGGTTCACATTTAAACCACTTAAGTTTGTTTCTTAATACAGAGTTTATTGTTCGACGCTGTAATACAGAGGGTAGATACAACTTCAATCAGAGTGAAGAGTTTGTGAGAATCCTCTGATAATATCTCCAGATCGAATATTAGTAACGGCGGTCAATCTGAATGGAAAGCAAACTGCGCAGGATGGGATCATAGTGCTCCAGTGTATGCGCACTCTCATGGTCTGATACGACGGTGAGCCGACACGACTGGAAAGAAATTAGGCGCAGGACCACAACGGCTTTGCGTGCTCTCAGAGGCACGGGGATGTAACACCGCCAACTTCGTCAGAAAAATCATACAAAACACAGCAACATTAAGCTGTTATTTTACGCTGGTATTCTGTGAGATATTCCTTCTCCGGCCGGACCAAACCATTCGTGCTAAAAGCGTAAAGCTGCAGCATGGACCTACTGGGTAAATAACTGATGATGAATTAATGTAAGTATTTTGTGCATTTTAGTTCAGGCTCAATTTATCTCAAATATTTTAGTAATCGTGTGTGATGGAGTGGAGTGGAGTCGGTTTTTATGCATTTACAAGCGGTATTTTAGTATTGAAACTAGTGCATAATAAGGCTATTAATATGACCTATGTTCGGTGGAAATTCTAAGAGGAAAATCGTTGCGAACAAACTTAACAAAAAATTTAATGTTATTTTTATGTTATTGTTATGTTATTTTCTTAGGAATTGGATGATAACATTTTTATTCATGGTACTAGCGGCGCACCCCGGCTGCGCTTTAAAACAATTTAGCACTGTGCTGTTATTATATAATTTTAGCTTTTTTTTAAATCATCTAGTTTTACTTTAAGAGAATTTAGATAAAATGAATCTAGATCACTCCTGGCATTGCTTTTATCTTTTCGTAAAGGTTCATCACAATCGAATCGGCCATTTCGAAGATCAGCCCGGAGACAAGAAAAATAAAAGTGGTTGTTTGTGCCATAACAGCATGTAATACTCGTATATATAACCACCTGAGCTTAACAGAATCAATTCAATATTACACACGGACACGTCAATGTTATTTATATGCGTAGGTAACGGGTATATTGATTAATTTCTTAGCTTATGATTAAAATTGTTCAATTACATACATAAACATACATAAACACTCACGCCTGTCACCCAGAGGGGTAGGCAGAGACTACAGACTTCCATTTGGCACGATCCTGACACACCTCTCTCGCCTCCTTCACATCCATACACCTACGCATGCATGCTCGTCAGTTAAGGGTACTCCTAATTTGGCCCGTTTTCAATAAATCGCCAATTTGGTCGATAAATTTTCGCCTAGGACGTCCCTTTCCGACTCTGCCATTCACTTCTGCAACATACATTTTCTTTGTCACTCTTTCCTCATCCATTCTTTCCACATGACCAAACCACCGAAGCATTCCTTTCTTAATCCTGGTCACAACATCATCTTGCAAACCACACTCTTCTCTTATCACACAATTTTTCACCCTGTCATTCAGATTCAGCCCTAACATACTCCTTAACGACCGCATTTCTACTGCATTTATTCTACTCTCGTGCTTCTTCTGCCACACCCAACTTTCACTACCATACGTTAAAGTAGGGACCAACACAGCCTTGTGAATTGCCATACGTGCCTTTTTTGACACATTTTGACTCTTCACAATAGAGTGCAAGGCCCCATTTACTCTGTTTCCTGCGTTCACTCGTCGTTCTATATCCTTATCATATCTCCCATCCCTGCTAAATAATAATATTGTTCAATTATTTCAACAAATATTTTTGATGTAATTTTTGTCGTCGGTTATTTTTATCAATACTTAATATTTTAACCAGTAAACAGTCATCATTAATAAAATATTATTGTTTATTTTGTACTTTTGTGATATCCATTACAACACCCCGAATGGTCCCGTGCTTGTGGTACGAGGCGCCAGATGGAAACTGACACAGATGTTCAGCAGCATCTTCCTGATAGCAAATCAATATAACAAAAAAACTGCGGTTGCCTGTCCGTCTGACAAGCGTGGTAACTACGGCAAAACATCTACGAGGCAGGCCAGTGTTCAGCCGGTGTCCATCTAGAATAATATACCTTTGTAATGGTGAAATTTTTTTATCAAATAGGTGCAGTGGTTCTGGAGATTACCCTCCATATATAAACTCACTAAAGTCGCACTCTCTTTATAATATTATGGTATAGACTTTGAGACTATACTGAAAATAGACCAAAAGACTATTGAGGGCACTACTTATAAATTAAAATGTTTAAGACAATTATCCAATGAGCAGTTAATATTTAATATGTCGGTAGATAGTGTTTGTGAGACTGGTCCTTGTGTAACCAGATACAACCCTAAGAACGCTGGCGCGGATGATGTTGGCTTCGTGGACATCCCTCAGGGAGATGAGGAGAAGCTGATGCAGGCTGTGGCCACGGTGGGCCCCGTGTCTGTCGCTATTGACGCCTCGCAAGAGTCCTTCCAGTTCTACTCGGACGGCGTCTACTACGACGAGAACTGCTCCTCCTCCAACCTCGACCACGGGGTAAGTACTCGCGTTAGCTAAATAATTTACTCACAAACTATCATATAACAATTATATATACTATGAATCAGTAGTTCTAGAAGTTGTGGTAGCTAAAGACTGATTTACACTTCGATAAGTACACAAAGAGTCAATTTGCGAACTTGGCAAGTTAAGAGATAAATGTCTCGCTTGAATGGCAATTAGTGAGTTAAGTAACAAATTAACAATTAAGTTGAACGGAATAGCCGCCAGGTTTATTTTTCTGCGGGTTAAGTTCGACCCCGCTAAGTAAACATGCCGCTCGTATCAACAAGCGACTTTAGTTCAGTGTATAAGTTGACAGAACACAACTAATAGTCTAAATATTCACCTTTTTCATAGGGTGCAAGCAATTCTTATTCAAATTCATCTTCATTAGCTTTTAAAGGTCTCTGCAGAACCAGACTTCTTCAGGGAGTAGCATCAGCTCCCCGGCTTCAGCCTGGGTATTTTACTTCTGGTTGTAAACGAGATGGTTATATTGTCATCTATGAAAGCCATGGAGATCCTTTAAGCATATTTCCACCACGAGACGGAAGGGGGTGATGGATCCTCTTACTCTGCCGCCAATTACCTCGTACCTGGTGTAGTGGATACGGTGTGTAAAGTGTCGTTACGTCGAGAATGTAAAATAAGTTAATATAATATGCTATAAAATCCGTAAAAAGTAGTTGTAATGTAAATATCCACAGGTGCTGGTGGTGGGGTACGGCACGGACGAGGACGGCGGCGACTACTGGCTGGTGAAGAACTCGTGGGGCCGCTCGTGGGGCGCGCTGGGCTACATCAAGATGGCGCGCAACCGCGACAACCACTGCGGCATCGCCTCCTCTGCTTCCTACCCGCTGGTGTAGCCGCAGCCCGCAGCTGCCGGCCTGCTCGGACCAACTCCCTCGTCACTCAATATATACTAACTGATCCCACACACTTGCAAAATTATACATAACAAATGTACAAGGTTCATAAAAAATACTAAAAAGTAATAAGTTTAAGTTGCTAATTCATTAAATTTTCCATGTCAATGGTTGCCGTAAAAAATTACATTATTTAAAGTTACCTAGAAAATACGATTGTACATTTGATTAGGTATATATAATTTCCCCATAAATCATATAATACTTAGTACATTTAATATCAAAGTACAGACAGCAGAAAAACTGCAGCTTAGATAAATAACCAAAATTTTTCAATGTTTGTACTGTAGAAGCTTTAGGTTAAGGTATCATTTTGATATAGAAATGTTTGCTTGCTTTAAAGTAAAAAAATCTTCATAGTAATATCGGTGATTATTTTAACATATTGTGACTAAAGGAAGAATAAACATGTGATTATATTTAAACTAAAATACCTAATAAAAATACAAAACACCAATAATTTTTTTTATAATGGACATTAGTTAAATAAGGCATGACAATTAATACAGTATATTTACTTCTCTAAATCTAAAAATCTGTTTAACAGTTACATTCCATGATTTTTGTTAAACAAGTATTACAGAAGTAAGTTTAGTTGAAATTATTTAAGATTATTTTTAAGCAAAAATATTTTGTTTTGTAATTTAAGTTGCTGATGTGATAAATAAAAACTTTTATGATAGTGTAATTATAAAATATGTAAGGGTTATTAATAAAAATATATTTTTGAAGTTTTGATATTTTATTAACCCTAAAAATTGATCTTGCCAGATAGAAAACATATTTATGAGGAAAACTACATTTACTTAAATCTTAATAGCTTAATTATCTCATACGTAGCTTACAATTAAATATAACTGAACTTTTAAGGATATGAATTTAATGAGTAGCAGGCAGTTTCATATACTTTATGTTGTATCTATTTCAATTTGCGTGCGATACCATTAAAGGATATCGTCGCAATTATTAATGTTTAAATGTACAACAATTTATAAAGGTTTTTTTTATTATCAATTACTATATTATAAACAATAATTGACAGCCTAATTAAGTTTGCTTTGCCTGGGAAACCATTCAAGAACATTACCCTCCTTACTTACTTACTTACTTACTTATCGTCACGCACAATCCCTAACGGGGTAGCCAGAGAGAACAGATCGCCAAGTGTCACGATCCTTACATACCTCTTTCGCTTCTTTCAGGTTCATTAACTTCTTCATACATGCACGTCTAGGTATCCGAGTACTTTTGACCCTCCCCTCTTCGAGCAATTTGCTCACATGGTCTTCGAAAGTTAGTCTCGGTCTACCTCGACACCTTTTAATATTTACTTTCGCTCTATATATTTTCTTCACCATTCGGTCTTCACTCATTCGTTCAACGTGCCCAAACCATTGGAGTACGCCCCTATCAATTTTTGTGATAAGGTCATCTTTCAATCCTGCCATATTGCGAATCTCTTCGTTTCGCTTTCGGTCGGCTATGGTAACGCCACACATTTTACGAAGAGATCGCATCTCCACTGCATTCAACTTGCTTTTATGCTTCTTCTGGCATACCCAGGTTTCGCTGCCATATAACAAAGTCGGTACCAAAACTGCGTTATGTATTGCAAGGCGTGCACTCTTCACCACGCCTTGCCTTTTGACTAATGCATTCAGGGCACCATTGACTTTGTTTCCGGCAGCGACACGCCTATCCACATCTAAATCACATCTTCCATCCCGGCTGAAAGCACTCCCCAAGTATACAATTTCATTTACCTGTTCTAGACATTCCTGATTTACCCATATTTCACATTTCGTTCTCTCTTCGTCCTTTTCAAATACCAGAACCTTTATTACCCTCCTCAGCTTATTATAAGTGTATCACATAATTAACAAAGGTTACTTAAGTTTAAGGAAAATATAGCTTTGCAATCGTGATTTTTCCCTATTTTTTATTATTTTTCTTTCCATTTATAATGACTCCTTTAATTCTGTTCAAAATACAAAAACAGTTCATATTTGGTTTTATAGTTTTACATATTTCGAACTTAATTAGGCTGTCAATTACTATTTTATAATATAGTAATTGATAATAAAAAACCTTTATAAATTGTACATACATAAGCACTCACATCTGTAACCCGGAGGGGTAGGCAGAGACTGCAGGCTTCCATTTGGCACGATCCTCACACACCTCTCTCGCCTTCACATCCATATAATTATGCATACATGCTCGTCGGTTAAGGGTACTCCTAATTTGGCCCATTTTTAATACCTCACTAATTTGGCCGATAAATTTTCGCCTAGGACGTCCCTTTCCGACTCTTCCGTTCACTTCTGCAACATAAACTTTCTTTGTCACTCTTTCCTCATGACAAAACCACCGAAGCATTCCTTTCTTAATCCTTGTCACAACATCATCTTGCACACCACACTTCTCTTATCACACAATTTCTCACCCTGTCATTCAGAATCAGCCCTAACATACACCTTAATGACCGCTTATAAATTGTAGTACATTTAAATATTAATAATTGCGAAGATATCCTTTAATGGAATCGCACGCAAATTGAAATAGATACAACATAAAGTATATGAAACTGCCTGCTACTCATTAAATTCATATCTTATACCCATTTGCTATACATACCTATCTTGTTACGTTAAACATGCACCGCTAAACTATACTCGTCGAGGTTACCGACCTAAATAAAATATCAATGTCTAAGTGGCAATAGGCGACTTATGGAAAGACAGGAAAGCTCTGACAGACGGCAAAACAACCGTCACAAAAATCATATATTACGAGTTTCTACTGTATCGTTAAGGAGATCAACATAACAAAGACTATTTACATACATACATTTTGCGTCGTAGAGCCAGCAGAGTAGCTGCAGCTACCATCCACATAATCCGGACGCTTGGCGGGTTGGCGGTCCATTACTCGTTATATTTAATTGAATTGTTTACCACCGGCGATTTATCGGAGCGTATTGTACGCTCCGGGTCTAACCAACGAACCCCGTCACCGCCCGCATTCGTGTTAATTCACACCGATAGGGTTGTTGCCAAGTGTCCCGGTTTGTGCAGGATGTCCCGTTTCACCCTTGATCGGGACGCCAAATATCACGAATTTTCATTTTATTATTCACATTAGCCTCCCTAGTCTATACTTCGATCGATCATTTTGTCAGCCAAATTGAATATATCTGTATGCTGCTATTACATACTTTTGCTTTGCATATTTATCCACCAAACTCGGACTAAATAGGTAACATCGAAGTTTGCTTTGCGCGTAATATGTTGGCATGGCAAGATGCAGATATCAATCATGTTTACTCGTTTTTTTTTCTCACTGCCTGATGCCTATCGCCGGATTGCGCTATGCATCGTAATAACAATCAGTACAGTATCTAAGTTACATGCTGCTGTTCAGATAAGTAGATTTACCAAAACGCAAAAGGCTTGTGGAAAGGTTTCTCCACTAGTCAATGTCTTCAATCGTTTGTAGGTACTTTATTTGTGGATTGTGATGATTGTGTTTTTGTGAATTTTATCTGGGCTATCAAGGTGTAAGGTATTAAAACTGTTTGAACTATGCCGTTTTTAAAAGTGGTCTGAATTGCATGAGTTGTGAATTCATAAGATTTATTACTATTTTCACAGTTATATTATTCAGAAAGTTCAGTCTGCAACGATGTTTGGACCAAAAATTATTAGTTCATTTGATAGTTCTACATAATTTTTTTTATAGAATAGGGTGACAAACAAACACACAGTCCACCTAATGGTAAGTGGATGCTGTACCCATAGACATCTACATTTAAAAATATAATAGTTATAAAACACATTGTGAATTGTGTCAAAATACCAGTATAACTAATAGCGACCACAATGGCTACAAAATATCTGTTTTTGTAGCTATTGTAACTGTCTCGATTTTAAAAACCAAATTCTCGATTTTATATGGACACACTATCGGAAACGATGAAGCCGCATCTTGCCGATACTTTATTAAATGATATTATTTAAATAAATTATTGATTAATTTTCAAGTAAACAATATATAACTCAAGTATTTATCCCTAAAAAGATATATTTGACGGCTCCGTGGCGGAGTGGCTTAGCAATGACTTTAACTCTAAGGGCTGCGGGTTCGATTCCCGCACGGAACAAAAATTTGTAAACCTACAAATAATTGTTCCGGGTCTGGATGTTCGTCCTCATGAAATTTATTTTTTTATGTTAACTGCCCCCACAATATACTTAGGAAACGTTCTTAGTGTGGAGGTAAGGTTAATATAAAATAGAAACAAAAAAGATATAAGCCATGGTAGCTCAAGGGTGAAGTGCTCGCCGTAAACGCGAGCAACCTGGGTTCGATCCCTGCCGACACCAATGAAATTGTTATTTAGATAAATTATCTTTACATTATGAAACAGAATAAATATATATCGAACGAAATCTATTTTATATAAAAAATATTTTTCAATTCGAACATATGTTACTTACCCATTTATAGTTGTTAACTTGAAGTTGTGACATTTCTTAGTCTACCCAATAGAGTATAAAAGAAAAGCAGACTTCAATTTACTAAAAGAATAAAAAAATATACATATTAGCTTCCGATGTCGGGGCTAGATCGGATATTAATTCTTATCTACATATACTTTGTCTTAGCTCCGACCTCATAAGCTATTCTGTGGAATTTATTTTATTCTTTCAGTTCCAATAGTATCAAGATGGGTCGTGCTAGATACAAAAATCTTTGGATATAACTAGTACGTTCCAGAGCGATTTTGACTTGCGCAAATTTGCATAATATACGCTCTTAATATAATCTACGTCAAATAATGTCAAGGCCGTACAAAAATGGTTATACCTAGTCCTCATCCATGTATTAGTCCCCGGCGGTGCAATCCGAAGATATTCATGAGCGTAACGAAGTAAGCTCGGATGTTTGTCCTTGTGCAAGTTACGTATCCAAACTGCATTAACAATACAGGACAAAATCGTATCGTGAGGATAACGTTTTAATTAAAAAACATTATGCAAACACGGAAACATAAATTACACAGGAACAATCATCCATACCCGGAAGAATGTTTTGTAGGCCATACAAATAGTTGTTCTGGGTCCGTGCGGGATTCACACCCGTGTGTCCCATTTATAAGATGAGGTATCTACCTATTACGATATGAATGTCTTCTAGACGAAGGTGAATCAGGTTTTGTTAGGATAAGCCAGAGCGTCTCATCATCCTGCTACCCTATCACCAAAGAACATCAAATTGCTAAAAATCGGTAGAAATATAATATTTATAAATATGATAACGTTCCGTTCACCAGATGTCGCCAGCTGACAGTAAAATGATGTTTTTTGTTACACAATGTATGTCCATATAATTCATAAGTTGCATTTTAAATAAAACTCAGTCGGTTCCCAGAGTATTATATTAATACAAAAAACAATCCATCAGTTGCTTCCTTCATGAAATTTTACCCATTTTTATCCCTTTTTTTTCTTTTAGGAATATCCTCATTATATTTGTTTAATCATTTATAATCTATTTACACAAAGGAACATTAACCCTTATATGTTTCTAGTAAATTTTCTCCCCGCCACGTAAACTGTCAAATATTTCACCTCAGTCCTAAGTAGCGCCGCACCGCCCTGGCGGCAAACATTTGGAGGAGGCCCTCACTTATAAGTTCATATCATGCCGTGTCACGGGTGTCGCTGGAGCCGGCGCAGGAAAATAAAACGGGAGACGGACAAAAGCATTTACGACCTACGAAATAACGACTCATTAATAATTAAAAAAACTGCAGACAATTCGCCTGCTAAGAACGGCGACCACCGCCAGTATGGGACACATTACAAGGCCATGTGTGAGTTCCATGTTTAGCGGAAGACTTGCGATTGGCTGCAATTAATAAATTAAATATGTATGTACGTACAATGCTCTCCGCTACGCAGTTTCAGCCTAGTATCAGTTTGCTGTTACGAATAAACCTCGTTCGCTGATGAGTAATCCTGTGGTATCGGACACGTGACGAGAGGTCGTCGGGTCGCCGAACTGAGTCGTGAGCTGACGTCGCGTCGTGTCGACTCAGTGCGGCGTACATTCCAAACATTTGTAATTTTGTTTTGAAATATTGTTTAATTTGATTTTGTAGAATAGGTGACAAACGAGCACATATTCCACCTGATGGTAAGTGACTGCTGTGGCTCATAGACATCTACATTTATTCTCGATTAAGGTTCAAAATGCAGATGCGTTGTCACTCCTGAGGACTAAGACGTGATGCCTCGTATCCAGTAAAAAGAGTCTCCGGTTCTCTATACTCATCATGCGAAACAGCAGCATTAAGCTGCTATACCGTGAGATCGTCGTCTTTTCTCGGTTGAGCCGTCCCATTAGTATTACATCATAATATGGCTGCACCATGACTGTGTATGAAGACAATAAAACTTAAAGGCAGCAAACGTCATGTTTGGCAGACGTACTTGCACGTGCAGCTTGTGGGGGCTGACCTACTCGGGTTCGCTATCCATCGATAAGCTCCAAAAATTTTTACGACCTTTTTTTGTCACCAAATATGAACCGCATACAAAGATTCTGAATGCGCTCAAGTTTATTAACACATTAACTGTCCCCGTACAGAATTTTTCAATAACTCCAGATGTCTAAATCAGTTTTTGTGTCAAATTGATTCAAAATGACTAATGTTAGTTAGCATACATAAATAACTTTAGATTTCCTATCCGGTTTTTGTTACCTTTGGACCGTGTACCGTATGAGGTACACGGACTTATCGAGTTAAAGTACTGAGAACGTCTAGTTTAAAAAAACGAAATAATGAGACAAATGCCATTCTAAAGCCTGTCTTCATCATCCTCAAGTACACTGTTAGGATCCAACGTATTTCCCTTTCCGTGTGCAACTGATGACACCGGTCTCGCGAAATCCACACGCTTTTGTATTGTTACTACGGAATTCAACCAACCCTTTCAATCGCACTAAGCAATCGAATTTAATATAATATGTATTGTGAGATACATTGTGTTTTCATGCGATGGCCCAAGTCAATCTATTTATGTAAAACATAAAAGATTTTTAATATTGATATTGTCACAACACAACACAATTTTTTTGTTTGTTTGAACTACCCACATAGAAAAATATATATGAATAGTTTTACGTAATTTTATTTATTGATGCTCTGTTGAAAAGTCCTAACAATTTGAGCAAACTAACTCAGAAGTTCATGGAGAGAGCTCAAAGAAAGAGACAGGGGCGCGTGTACCGCATAGAATACTGCATATAAATACGTGTACCGTTTGCGGTATACGGACGTGTACTGTGTACTGTACTGTATTCGGTACACTAGACAGCTAACGTGTTAACCTATATACTCGATGACATCACAAAAGTTTAATCATCTTACCGCCGTATATAGGTCACCGAGTAAGCTGAACGCATCTACAATCAAGATATCGCATAACCGTACTTTTTCAGAGGTCACGAGGTTATTTAAATCGCGGAGTCTGCGCGATATCTGCAGGAGTGACATGAATTATTTTACTCCGCCGTTTGTATGCTTATCCAATACAGCCTAAAGTCCACTACGAAGATAAGCCTGCCGCATTGATTGCCTTATAGGGGAGTTTTTACCAAGCGTAGTAGTTGCCAAGCGGATTGCAGACCGAAGTTTTTTTTAATAATTTTGAGTTGTAACAGTAAAGTTGTACAAACACTGGACGGTACGGGATGGTGGATATTTTTATACTACCACAACAAAAACGTTTATGTTTTGTCATAAGTTTGGTAAATGGTGACTGTAGCGCAAAATTGCGAAAGCGGACAAAGAAATTTGTACACATTTTAATAATGAGAAAATATGTCAAGTACGCAAAATTATCTACACCATTATGTTTTCAAATGCCTTGTAAGTTATTTGGAAAGCTTGTATGGTATTCCGTATTCGACTCGCTATAAATAACTTAAATTATTTACGATCTATAAAATAATGTTCAGCGTGATTTGCATTTCGCGTAGAATGTTTACTAAAATAAATAATTGAAAATGTAATAGTAGTTTTCTTATATTTACCATAATGTGGTAAATATAAGAAAACCAACCTAAAATAACCATAAATATAATTTAGCATAGTGACAATATCGATTACCCCATTTCTTCCTGTGAGTTTTATAAGAGGAGAAATCGAAACATGCCAAAAAGATATCATAGCATCTAACAGATGAAGATATCACCATCTGGTCACGCTACCCAGTACGGTGACGAGGAGCAACATCTCAGGTGCGTGACGCCTGCTGCTGCTGCGGCGTGCGATCTTCAAGCCACCGACAAATCCTTGACAAACGGGGAGCCTCGTGTCCAGCAGTTGACATTTTGAACTGTTGATGATGATGATTTAATTTGGGTAATTATGCTAGTATGCATATCATCTTCGTATTATCTAATTATGGTAGCCTTGTTGGCCTAGTAGTCGTACACGTGGCTGCCGGTCATAAGACCCCGTGCAGTAAGTAACAGCCCAAAGTTAGGAAGCTTTGGTATTACATCCGCGTGCCTCGGAAAGCACGTTGCTTCTGCGCCTGATCTCTTTCCGGACGCGTCGAATTACCGTCCCATCAGACTGACGCACTCACCATACGAAACATAGCAACATGAAGCTGCTATTTTATGCTGGTATACTGTAAGAGCGTGGTTCCGGTCGAATCGACCCATTCCTGCCACACAACCGTAATGTAGCTGCAGCATGACTCTACTAAGTAAAAAAACAGTGCACCGGTGCTTACATACCGAGTGTATGCACTATAATTCTGCCCCACGCAGTGGCTAGTCTCCGTTGAGACTGGCCTCCGAGACCGAGATTCGATCTGGCGGACATTGGTCTTTATTAGAAGCGCAATGATAGGCACTACACTTTTAAACAAGAACGCAGTTAGAATTGGTACTTTTTTAAGTCACGTTAAGAGATAAGCGTACCTAGATTAGTGGGTTAGGAGGTGACTGCGCAGCGCAGAGTTCCTGTTGTGGAAGTGTTGTGATAGCAGCGAGTGTAAACAAAGTGACGGTGCCCCAACTCGACCTATATTTTATTAATATTTTATCTTTGATTTCAAAAACATACAGCTTTATTTGTATTCATTAATTTTTGGCATTCGTCTCAATCTCCCGAAATTTAGTTTTGTGAAGGTTTCACTGTTTCGGCGCGACAAACAAAAATACACATGTATTTTTTCAATTACAGCCCTTTACAAGGCCACTACGAGTATTGAACAACGGTCTTCTCTAAGGAAGCCACAAAGCACAGACCTGATCCAACTGCATCCATCGACTCCCTGCACGTCTCCCCAGCTCGTCACTGCATCTAACAGCTCCGGGCCGCCCAACACTTCGCTTACACTTGAAAGGCACTTGAGAACCATTGCAACTTCAGCTTACTGATTTTACTGATAAGTCGATTACCCTAAGCGGCGGTTGACACTTACCTGCCATTAGGCGACTCGCATGCTCGTTTGCCCTTCTCTTCTATAAAAAACGAGAAAATAAACCCTGGTTCTACCTCGGGTATCTTCTGTATGAACTCTATCACGCAGAGAGACTCCGAGCATAACTCTCCTAACGAAGTCTCTATAGCTCGCTGAGATATAAACATAATTTTAATAAGTTACCAAAATTTTATTAAATATTTCTTTTGATACATAATACAAGCAATGCTATTTACATTAATAATATTGCTTTTACCACTCCTGGTAGCTAACTTTTAGTAGCTAAAGTGCTAGTGTTAGGAGTAGTTTACGACTGGAGTCTAATATCGATTCGAACCCACGACCTCTTGAGTTCGCGGTCCAGTAAACGAGCACACAATACACTAAAGGGCAAATAGTTGCTATAGCCCAAAGTACATCTATCCTTGATTAATCATCAAAACGCTGGTGTGCTCTCACTCCTGAGGGCTAGCATTGAATGCCTCGTTTCCAATAGTGTCTTCAGTTCTCTATACTCACCATAGGAAACACAATCATTGAGCTGCTATTTTACGCTGGTATCTGTGAGAGCGTCGTCCTTACCCGGTCGAGCCTACCCATCGAGCTACAACTATAATATAGATGAAGCATGCCATAATATATCACGTTATTATGTCACGTTACGCATGCTATTTGGATGAAAAATAAACCACAATGAGTAGTCACCATAATGAGCGCACTCAATATAGTTTTCATTGACTTCATTGACACTTGACTAAGTGACAAAAAGTCACGTCGACAAAAATTGCAATCAGCGGCGGGCTTTACAGGCTAAACATAGGCCTCTACCACAGATTGCCCCACAGGGGGATATCTGCCATTTTTGTCACGCGTGGCAGCGCGTTGGTTGGTTCTGGAGTACCGCACAAAATACAAATATCTATTTTGCCTTGGCAAATACTCTATCTCCCGCAAGTGCCTTGGCAAACACACTTTAAAATCTCGGTCTTGAATTGCAGATTCGATTATTGTTAACCTGTGTTTATTTTTAATGTGTAAGTACTTTGGTATTCATTAGATTTTAATAAAATTTCTTTAAAAAAAAATGAAATGCCAAAAAAACTTATTGTTTTGGATAGATGGCGGTGATATCACCTCGTTTACGTAGCTTATGGCGTTGGACCAGGGATGTTTAGCAGCATCAAAAGCGTTAGACTTCTGCCTTTTATTATTTTCTTGCTGATTTAAAAAATTACTAGCGAAGCGCTGCTTGTGTTAGGAGTGGTTAACGACAGTAGTTGAATGGCGGATTCGAACCCACAACAGAGTTCGCGGTTTGATGCCTTTAGGCTACAGTCGTCTAGGTACTTTTCTGTTCTAATGGTGCCACCTCTCATTTTTGAAAAGGTTTTAGAGCAAGGAAGAATGCATAGAATATCAGCGTAAATTAGCAGCTTAATATTGCTGTTTCATATGGTAAGGGTAGAGAACCGGTGTAATATAGGAAAGGTGTCAATGAAGGAGACGTGTGGTAGGTACTAAAACTTTAATTAGACTGCCTCATTATTCTACCTGAACACTAAAGTATATTAACGTGGGAGCACTACACCTCCCACCGACAAAAGAATAAAAAAATATGCTATCTATATTTTTTATCAATTCTTAAGATAGATTATTCTAAAAAAGGTTAATATCATTATGAAAACTATATAATCATCAGTTGCGATTACGTCCACTGGACCAACGAGGTTATCAATCGTATTTGGGACTATATTATTTAACAAGAAATGGTGCGAATAATTGTTTTATGAATGTTTTACTGTTGGTATACTTACTGTAAGATTGTGTGGTACGTATACTAGCGTCAATGCAGAATTATGGCAAAATGTTTAGTATGGTGAGTAATGAGCATCGGAGACTATAGATGAACGTTTAAACGATAAGCATAGCTAATAAAGTGTAGTATAAATATTTAAAAAAAAAAACAATTAAATCGTGAATTATCTGATAAATACTTTCAATTTAATCATATTTTAAATACCGAAAATTTTAAGCATAATTTTTCTTTAAAAGCAAAAACAACATTAAAAAATCTCAAATTATTAAAGATTTAAATGGAATTAAAAATCACACAGGTGCGAATTTACCTCTCAAATTCTTCTTTATTCTTTTCGGCTCAATTTTCACATCCTTCTGGTGATGCCCGCTAGAATACAACTACTTCTTTCCCTTTTTAATTAATATGCCGTATCTTGAAATCCACATTTAATTTTCCTCATTCTTTGTTTACTAATTAACAAATTAATAATATTCATAGTTTGATTGTCTTCATAGTACTACATATATTTCAATTTTAATTTTGAGTTGACTTCTTTAAATTATTATTATGGCCACTTCTCGTGTCAGTTTTTGGTTTTCTTGTCACATCCGGTAGTATGTCAATTTAAAAATTGAATTTTTTTTTCTTTATATTATTTCTTTAAATTATTTTACCATTTTATTAAAAAAGGCCGCGGCGGTGCGCTGCAACAATGCACGCGCAACGCCTGGCAGGGTCGCCATGTAATATAGGAAAGGTGTCAATGAAGGAGACGTGTGTTTGGTACCTACTAAAACTTTAATTAGACTGCCTCATTATTCTACCTTAACACTAAAGTATATTAACGTGGGAGCACTGCACTACACCGGAAGCCCTTTTTAATGGAAACGAATCATCCCATCTTAGGTTTCATTTCAGTCATTAGATTCTTAACTGAGGATAGATGTGGATGTCTATGGGCCACAGAAAACATTTGCCATCAGGTGGATGCGCTCGTTGTCACCTGTCAATAAAAAACCTGTTCTATAAAAAACAAAGTCCACGCCGCCACAATGCGTATTGGCAGACTTCACTGGTTCCCGAAATGTTTTTTGATTTCTCAAGCAAGCAATTTTAATTAATCATTGACATTTGTGCTGAAATCTAAAACTGCTGCATATTGTTACGAGCTTGAGGTTCGTGACAATAAAAATTGCCGATAAAATTACCTAAATTAACACTTTAATTTACTTTATACAAATTAAAGTAAAAAAAACACTAATAATTAAACACACTAATTCACTTAATTTCACTCCGAAGCTTCGCTTGTGTCGCCGAGTTAAACTCTGTCTCGATCGCATCTTACGCCACCTATTTATTCAAATCAGCAAAACATCCGGAATGTTCAAGTAAACACGCGTAAGGTACCGAGAGCTCGAGTATAGATTTTCTAGAAACTTAGTTCCTCGGGTGGCGCTGTTGGTCGAGAGATCGGCGATGTCATTCTCTGCAAAGCCCCCCCCGCTCTCGCTCCTGACACTAGATGGCGCTAGTTGACTTATTCACATAACACTGCCCCCTCCTAAGACATGCTCGTCCCGAGCATTATCGATCCCATAATAACGCGCCAAGCGATCCACATGGACGATCTTAGGAGTCCCTCTTGCGCCTTTCTGTATCCGGTAGGTCACATCGTTGATCCTGGTTACAATCCGGTACGGGCCGTCCCATTTAGCTTGAAGCTTAGGAGATTTCCCTTTGCTGCGGACTGGATTGTGCAACCACACTAATGAACCTTCGTTGAACCCTTTATTGTTCATTTTGCGGTCATACCGGGTTTTCATTTTCTCAGACATTTGCTGGCCCGATTGTCTGACGTGCTCATAAATGTCATTCATTTTGTTCCGCAAGTCATATGCATAATCGGTTATACTGCGTGGGGCATCAGGTGGTATCCCAGTGATCAGGTCTGCAGGCAGCCGTAATTCTCTTCCAAAGTTTGCGAAAGCTGGTGTCACTGCCGTACTTTCGTGAACAGAACTTCGATATGACAACAAAAACGGTTGTATGTGCTTGTCCCAATCTCGTTGCCGATTGTCCACAACTTTTGCTAGGTACCTCTCCAATGTCTGATTAAATCGTTCCACCATTCCATCAGATTGCGGGTGATAAGAAGTCGTTCTTGTTTTATGAGTACCCATAACTCGGCAAGTTTCCTGGAATATTTGAGACTCAAAATTCCTTCCTTGATCGCTGTGAATCTCTAAAGGTACTCCAAAACGACAGAAGACTTCATGAACTAGTTTATCTGCAACTGTTGAAGCTTCTTGATTTGGAATGGCGAAAACTTCTGGCCACTTAGTGAAGTAATCCATTACAACCATGAAATACTTGTTACCGCTTTCACTCTCCGGAAACGGCCCCGCCACGTCAATGGCTATTCTCTCCCATGGTGCACCAACATTGTACAACTTCAATGCACCTCTACTACGAGTCTGAGGTCCCTTTACAGCCGCACAACTTGTACATTTGCGACACCAGTCCTCGACATCGTTTCGACAGTGGACCCAGTAAAACCGTTCCCGGATCTTCAGTAGAGTTCGTTTAACTCCCAGATGGCCTCCTGAATAATCATTATGGTACAGCTGTAGAACATCCGGTACTTTAGCTTTAGGGACAACCATTTGTAAATGACAGCTGTCTCCCCGAACATTTTCCCATTTACGGCACAGAACTCCATCCTGAAGCAGCAAGCTATCCCACTGGGCCCAATAGCTTTTAGTGATCGAACTCATCGCTGAGACGTCGCTCCACTTGGGCTTGGGAGCACTGGCCTTCATCCATTCCAGGATCGGCTTGATGTCCGGATCTTCCTGCTGTGCACGTTGTAAGCTGTCCTTCCACTCGTTGCTGAGGTGGTCTGCCCTGAGCATCCTCACGGATACCACTCCCTTACCTTGCCTACTACAATGGTTACCATCTTCAGGACAAGGTCTTCTTGACAATGCATCTGCGTTGCCAGGAGATTTCTCGCTGCGATGTTCGATCTCAAAGTCGTATTCCTGCTGCTGCTGGGCGGTGCTGTTAGCCGCACTTCCTTTCTGAGACCGTTCACCTTCCCTTCCTAGGGTGTGCTTAGGGCAGCTGGACCGAAGATGGCCCCTTTCCCCACCGCCATAGCACCTAGGGCTGTATCCTTTATTGTGGTCGCGAACCGTAACTGCTGTAACCTCCCTAGCGTGAGGTGAACGATGATCCTGTCGCCACCAGGCAGTGCCGTTAGCTGCACTACCTTCTCGAGATCGACCAACTCTCCTTCCCACGGTTCGCTTAGGGCAGCTGGATCGAAGATGGCCCTTTTCCCCACAGCCATAGCACCTAGGGCTGTATCCCTTGTTGCGGTCGCGAACTATAGCTGCTGCAACCTCCCTGACGCGATGGGAACGGTGATCCTGCCGCACGGCTTCCACTTCCAGTGCATGGGCCAAGGCGTCCTTAAGCGTCTCGTGGTGCCCGAGCCTCACAGCAGCTCTGACTTCCAGGTCGCGGATGCCGTCGATGAATGTCTGCACCAGGTTCCCTTCAATGAGCGCAGGTACAGACCGGTATGCTTTTCGCACCAGCTTCTCCACTTCTAGGGCCCACTGCTGCAGGTTTTCGTTGATGCGCTGCACACGATCTTTAAGCTGCGCACGAAAGACGTGTTCCAGGTGAGCGTCGCCATACCTCGCCTCCAATGCCTCAAGGAGTTGCTCATAAGTCACTTCCTCACCGAGAGCTTCCAGAACTGTTAAGGCCTGGTCGCGCAGGCCTAGTGTGAGAGCAGTCATGGCCTGACTTTTATTCCAGCCGTTCGCTTTCATAACAGCCTCGAACTGGATTTTGTAGGCTGACCAGGAAGAAGTCCCGTCGAACGGTGGCACCTTGAACCCACGTAGCGAAGGTGCTGAAGCTACTACGGGAGCTGTAGTTCCATCCCCAAGTTTGAGTTCATCCAGCGTTTTCTTAACTTGGTTGATTTGGGTCTCAGCTTCCGACAGGCGGTTATCATGTTGAGCAACCTTATCCTTCACCTCCCTTATCTCTTTCCCGAAGGTAGCGTGAAGGTCCTTCATGAGAAGCATCTGCTCTTCCAACCGACGGGCCTGTTCATCCTGTCCACCCCGCAGCTGCTCTTCCAACCGACGGACCTGTTCCTCCTGTCGGCGAGCCTGTTCCTCCTGTCGGCGAGCCTGTTCCTTCTGTCGGCGAGCCTGTTCCTCCTGCTGCTCTTTCAACAGACGGGCCTGTTCCTCTCGTCCGCGCTGCAGCTGCTCCTGTAGCATGGCCATCAGAGCACCTAAGTCAGGTGCCACAGACGTAGAAGCTGCTGACGGACCGGCTTCCGTGGCCGGCGGCTGGCCCTCAGACATCTGCGGCGTTGCACCACCAAATCTCCTCTGGTCCGTCTCCTGCTGGCGTTGACTTCGGGTACGGACACCCTCCGTTTCCTCCTTAGCTAAAATCGGCATTATTTTATCCCACTTCTGACACCAATTGTTACGAGCTTGAGGTTCGTGACAATAAAAATTGCCGATAAAATTACCTAAATTAACACTTTAATTTACTTTATACAAATTAAAGTAAAAAAAACACTAATAATTAAACACACTAATTCACTTAATTTCACTCCGAAGCTTCGCTTGTGTCGCCGAGTTAAACTCTGTCTCGATCGCATCTTACGCCACCTATTTATTCAAATCAGCAAAACATCCGGAATGTTCAAGTAAACACGCGTAAGGTACCGAGAGCTCGAGTATAGATTTTCTAGAAACTTAGTTCCTCGGGTGGCGCTGTTGGTCGAGAGATCGGCGATGTCATTCTCTGCAAAGCCCCCCCCCCCGCTCTCGCTCCTGACACTAGATGGCGCTAGTTGACTTATTCACATAACAATATTAATGACCTGCTCGTAACCCGTATACAAACGACGGCAGCACAGTTGTATTGAGAGATACCAACAGAATGCTCGGGATCAAATCCAGAGAAGAGAAGCTATGGCTGAGCTTGTGAATCTCACACTACAAGCAGTCTCCGAATAGGGCGATGCCAATCTTGTGAAATTAAATGTCTTCAAAACACAAGCGTGTCTCTTCACTGCAAAAAAGAGCTAGCTCATCTTGCCTCCTTTACGAAATATATCACTGGAATATACCGACATCCTTCAGTTCTTGGTAGATTTTTTCTTAAGCCTGAACTTTGGGCGATTCATTGAGACCAAGACCAGAACAGCTGCAAGGAAGTTAGGTGTCCTTGCTAAGATGCGGCAATATTTCACGACGGGGACAGCTGATAACTCTATATTAAGCGCAATACCGGTCATGCATTAAGGTATTACTGCCTATATTGGACTGGACTAATGGAAAGGCACGCTATGAGGCTTACTGGGACCCGAATCTGGTTAAAACTAATTTCACCTGTCTCGAACACAGGCGCAAAGTAGCCACCCTTTTGGTTTTCTACAGGGTGCACTTCGGTGTGCGCAGGAATTGCATAATTTAATCCCTTCCTCTTCCTTCCACCATCAGACGACCAGAAGCTCGGCCTGTCTCCACCCTTTCGTTGTTTACCCACCACACATTCGAACCAAACGGTTTGGTAAATCATTCGTCATGCGTCCGATTACAATGTGTCTTGGAGGTTACAGTGAATACTGCATAGGTTCTTGTTAAGTCAGTGCGCTTCACTACTTACCGTTAGGTGGGATGGTAGTGAAGCGCCGCCTTTTAATAGTAATTTCTTTTGAAGGAGTTTCAATAAAACGTATCACATTCACGTTAAAATTTTATATTGTAAAAACAGTTATATTCACATTTACATTAAAATATTTACAGCTAATAAATATGGCTTATTCAAACACGATATCAACGATACTTCTACCACATTCTTTCCGCACATGACTCACTCGGTACACTGTACATTTTATTGTTGCTTCACCTGCAAGCTTCACACGCGGTATATATTGTGTGGTAGAGCCACGCTGCAGCTATCTAACGGTTGCAGCACGAATGGGTCCACTCGACCGGGGAAGGACCACGCTCTCGCAGAATATCAGCCTAATGCTGCTTTGTTCGTGTGGTCAGTGTAGAGAACCGGAGACCCGTTTTACTGGAAACGAGGCCTTTCATCTTAGTCCTTAAGGGTGACAACGCATCTGCATTTTGATTCTTAATTGAAGATAGGTGTAGATGTGTATGGGCCACAATATCCACTTACCATCAGGTGAAAATGGCGACGCCCTGGTGACAAAGAAAAGGAAGTTGTAAAAGCCCTCAATCAAAGGTGGTAATGGTAGCGAGACCAATCATTCTATTTACCTTAAATTTAACATTTATGTGATTTTTTTATAAAATTGAAACAACACATTACAGTCCACGTGATGTGAGTGCCTGCTGCAGGCCATGTACACCTGTAACAAACTTCAAACAATGAAGGCTACGGATGCATTGTCATCGAAGGACCAAGATGGAATAACTGACAGCCTGTAATTATACCGGCTCTGAACACACTGCACTCTGCTATATGGTGGCAAAATATTATTTATTAGTTTAAAACATCAGATAATAATACTTCTGTAATATCAAGGGTTTCAACGTACATGACTAGATACAAAATTAACTACGTATTCATCAAAACCTCGAAAGGCCCAAGGAAAAAAAATATGTTTTAATAATAACCGTCCGATGTTCTTAAAAAACGACAATATGTATAAAGACTTCGCCAAACAGAACGCGTACTTAGCGCGCGTCAGTGCTAGCCTGTTGTAGCGAGCTATAGCGCCGAAGTGTGTTCTACTGTGACGCTACTGTACTATCAAACAAATCGAAAAGGGCGCCAGCGACATCGACACTTTCCGCTAACTTAGATTTATGGGAGCCCTCTTTGAAGCTTCGCCTCCATAGACACCTCCGCCAAGGACACCTCGACAGAGACACTTCCGGCAGACCCCTCCGTCTAATTCGTTCATGAACCAAAAAAAAAAATAAGAAAACAGTGAAGTGTATAAAGTTCTAAACTTTACTCAAAAAAAAAAAAAAAAAAAACAAAAGTATGATGCCATAGATCGCCTATTCCAAATTTATGCCCAAACATTTAAAGTTTTTTTGAAAGCGTAACAAATAAAACCAAAAAAAAAGAACTGGCTTAGCTATTTGCAAGCATGAAAACAGAGGAAATGTAAAAACACGTCCAAATATTTAATAATTTACCACATTATTCATACATGAGTATTGAAGACTGTACTGTCTCCTATGAAGTAATCAATTCTGGGCCAGAAAATTTATCCCCAGTGGTTGCTATAGGTTTATCTACCGACACTGGCGGCACTGCATCAGAGAAGCCACAGCCTGAGCTGCTGCCACAATCACGACGTAACGAAATCGACGTGCTACACGTAACAAATGTTGGAGCATCGATATCAACTGATTTTCATAATGGTATCTCAGTAAACATATACTCGTATCTTAAAAAATAAATATTTCTTGCCTCAAACAGATTACAAGTCTTTTTCTTGTAGCAATAGGCGTCCTGCAATTTGTTGTACATCTGCTTATTATTGCGATGAACAGTTCATGCAATTCTGCGAAAAAATCTTTAGGCATACACAATTATGTAAAAATATCGATCTTCATGTGATGAAAGCTCGTAACACAAACGATATTCTCCTAATTCCTATCTCCTTATATTGACGACGACGTCAATAAAAGGAGATGGGAATTATGTATGGGTATATACAATAGTATGAGTACACGAGTACCCACACTTTCTCTGTGATCGTGATAAAGCATATAAAACTAATAATTCTTCCACATCTGAATCACTCGACATCTCAATAGCGAACAAACTTTTCAAAGATAAAACAAAATTCAACAGAAACCTCATAAATTACTATATTTGAGTAAAACAATTTCATGTCATTAGATCTGCGACCATAGCGTCTCTTCATCTTTTCCCCCAGTACATCCTCATGCAGTATGTTCTGGGAAATAAGCTTGCGATTATGACGCTAATACCAATATAAGTATGAGCTTTCCGTTACTAATATTTAACAGAACAGAAGACTTATTCGTTTTTTCAACAATTAACTTTACCTACTATAATCCAATCCATAAATATCAATCGTAATAAACAGCACGCGAGCGAGGTCGCGGGAACAGCTTTTATGTAACTATTATGTCATTCGTATTGAACTTTAACTTAATTTTATATGCATTGTAGTTTATAAAGAAATATGTTTCGGTTTTAATTTTTATATCGATAGCTAATCGATAATTTTTGCTTTGCTTTGTGTATCGTTAATCACCTTTTTAAAATCGATTTAACATTGTTCCATCTCTAGACACGCCTAACTGTAAGCTGTCACCCGCACCATGCTATAACGCAAAGACTATAGATATCTTTTGAGTAAGAGTAGAGTCCCTCATAAGGGTATAATTGATAGAATTTACTCAAAAATTCCTATCTTACAAGGCAAGTACGATATGATCCCAAAACAATTTGTATTCGATAAGAAGTATAAGATAAAATTAAATGAAACCGACCAGCCGAAGAGATTATACCCAAAAGAACTTAGTTTGCACGGATAGTTTCTAAAACAAATGAAGGTGTAGGATCTGGAACTTTCTCTGAAGACCTTAATATCCACATATGTTCAGGCGGAGTGTGTGGGTATAATCCAAGAGGCCATAGCAATAGATGCTAGGAAGGTGAAAGACTTCTCCATCAGAATACTGATCGGCAGTATGGCGATACTACAAGCTCCGAGTTGTAATGTGGTGGCAAAATAGGATAATCTCACCAAGGCATCGCGAACTTCTTGCACCCGACATCTTTATATATAGCTGTCACATACGCTTTTCAATCCTCGGAAGAATAACAAAGTAAAATGAAGCGAAATTTTAAATCTAAACAGTAATATTGAATAAGAGTTAAAAGTTAAAACTGCCATTAGGTAAATAATTAATTCTTTTTATCATGTTCACGGGCGGTAGTTACTTTCATATATAGTTCTATGTAAATGATATTGGGCCTTACGAGGCTAAGAAAAAGATTAAATTGAAAACATTTGGCACTTGTTCCACCCCTACCCCCACTTTTCATGTAATGTACACTTAAAAATCCCCTATGTATTTGCAGTTTTTTTGTGGATAGGGTTGAGTAGGTGAGGACCTGCATAAGATGTACGAATTTTCATTTAATATGAGCTTAAACTAAAATATAACTAAGACTGCAACCAACTTTAAATAAAAAAAACGTTGAGTACTAAGCTGAAAATCCTTACAGACTATAAATACACTTTAGTTATCTCATACATCTCTTACCCTTCGTATTAAAATATGGCAGTTCACGTACTGCAACTTGGCGGAATTATGTAAGAGGATGTAACATGTGCACAGTTATAGTAGGTCTACTATAACTTTTTAAGTTTTCCCAGACATAACACGATTTTTAAACTATATATTATAGTTATTGGCCGCAGAACATGAACTCCTATAAACTATTCCTTGAATCACACACAGCAACATTTACATTTTCTTTAGAGATCTATCAGTACCAAAATGAGGTACTTAATTATTTCTAATATTAAATTATATATACACTGTACATTACCTTGTCTCATTAAGTATAAACACAAACATTCACTAAAATTTACGACCAATCTCAAATAAACATAATAAACAGACTTAACCTCCCTCACTACGCTACATGGCAAGGCTCACACGGGGATATGTTCTTCTGACTGCTGCTTCACAAGCAGACTTCATACATAGACACAGTAAAAGTTAAGTAGAGTTTTAGCCAGCGATGCCGATTAAACGACGCTGTTCTGTGGATTAGACATTTGAGCGGTCAGCACAGAGACATGTTTCTCAAACATTTTTCAATCGCAATCCCTTGAAAACAAAAAATGGGTCAGCTGTGTCGTCGATGCTACAATAACGATCGAGCGTTTCTAGAATAAGAAGAAGAAAGTCTTTAAGTGTGCTTGCAGGATGGTAGGCAATTCAGAAAACTGATGATGACAAAATCGGGGATACAGTTTGGTGTTGTGTTGCAGATACATATTTATCATCTACATACAACATTTAAACACACCGCTCGATAGTAAAGGATCAAAGAAATCGTTACATGATCGAGTACTGTGACGCATCGCGCGTGTTTGAGGGGGGAGCGCCAATATGTTGAGGTCGTTTCGTTACATACACGTATTAAAGTAAAACACACGACGTGTCCACGACACACTCCGAGTTTTTATATACTGTTTATGACGTGTTGAATGAATTGTATAGTTCTTTTAATAATTAAGTAGGATTTTAAACCCTTATAATAGATATAACATGTACCACACCACACACATGAATAATAGATAAAACATAGTTCCACAAAATGGACACAGAATGGAGAAAGCAGTTTTATTGACGCAAACTTCTTGAACATGCTAGCTTGCGGAGTAAGACGTTGTCACATGTCTATCATAGTGGATATAACCTATAAGTTTAAAAAACAAACGAATCCATCGCATAGTATGTCGACACCAGATTTCAAATTAAAATAAATAATTTAGATTAAGGATTCTTAGTAAGGATAAGAGTGCCTTACTTTTATACAAATTTCGATCCCAGCTGTATACAACCCTTTAGAGGTCGCGACTCCCAGTTTAAGAAACGATGTTCTAGTGATCGCTATTTTGTCGTTAAAATTAACTACTTGACATTTTACACATGTCAGTTGCATGTAGTGTGCTTGAAAACGACGTGCAGAGCGAATGATGGCAGGTTCAGGTATAGCGCGAGGGCGACTATTTTTTCTTGGGCTTCTTGGGATTCCGGGAACGACTCTTGGCCTTGCAGAGCGGACAGATAGGCGCGTTGCGGTGGATCTGCTGATGGCACGAGAGACACGACTTCATGGGCGGCGGCTGTTGTCTACAGAACCGAAGAGATGCATATAAGGAAATTGAATCAGGAAATGGGCCGCAGCATTGTTCTGATAACAACGAAACGTCAACAACTGCGGTTGCTAACAGCATGCCAAGCGTGGCAACTACGCCAAGCTCCTGTGAGGCAAGCTGTAATGGATGCAAATGGTGTGGTGATGGCGTAAAGCAATCCGTCATCTCATTTCTTCCCGTGGGTCGCATGAGACGACTATGGAAATATCATAAATTTAAAATATTTTTTTTTGAAACGAGGCATTTCATCAGATAATTGTTGCGAGTTACCATCAATTTATTTAGAGTACACACACAAGTTATTTAGAGCAACCACTAGCAATAAACCAAAAAAATATGGTAGTGATAGTAAAAGTCAACTTGAGAAGGACCTTGATCAGCAGTGAATTATCACAGGCTGATGGTTTGTTTCGGTACCCACTTCACCAGCCCCTGCAAGCACACAGCTGGGGTGCTGCTGCAATCAGCAGCAGCGACCGACGTGCCATCTCACACGTACCCACGGTGCGGTGGATACTTTACGTTACTACGTCCAGCTGACGGTAAGCGGATGCTGACCATACACAGCTACAACATCCATTCTCGACTAACACTCCTGAGGACTAAAATGCCTCGTTTCCAGTGAAAACGGTCTCCAGTTCTCTACACTCGCCATACGAAACAGAGCAATATTAAGCTGCTATTTTACTTTGCTGCTATTCTACGACTGTGGTCCCTCCCCGGTCGAGCCGACCCATTCGTGCTACACTACCATAATATGGCTGCATTACGTGTAAAATTATATTTTATTTATTTGTGCCATTTATTTAATTTAAGTGAAATTCTTAGTGGCGTCACCTGTCGAATAGCAGTAAAACTTTTTTCTAAAAATGTGTATAATATAATGTTGATGAAATGCATGCATGAAGCAAATTATATTATAATAAAAATAAATAAAATCATGGGAGTCACTCATTGCGTTTTTAAATATGGCATATACAAGTTACTTATATGGATTTCTCTTTCTTTTAGTTTCTGTTATGTAAAATTATGGCCATAGGCAGCACTTTGTACAAAATTATACTATGTTTACAAAAATACAATATTTTCTTAATAATTAAACTTCTTGCCTGTTAGATTAAAACATAGCCAATTCCTATCAAATAAACTTCAAGCACATTATGTTGTATATTATACAAAATTGTTTAATATCGGTATTTTACTGAACATGACCAAAGCCTATGATCGAAATCGATTTGACATACTTTTACAGAAGTTACACGGAATAGGAGTAAGAGGCCCAACATACAACTAGTTCTAATCCTACCTGACCAATCGAATCTATAAATTATTCTTATAAGGATACTAAGTAAAAATGTGTTGATTCATATATATGATTAGGTATAAACATAGATTCAGGTATAAATTGCAAAGAACACATAAAGAAAGTATCATCTAAACTTTCTCGTTTCTCGTATGCACTATACGAACTTAAAAAAGTTACAGATTCAAGAACAGCCACGTGTGCATACAATGCTTATGCCCATGCATGGCTCAAGTATGGCGTTTTACTGTGGGGAAACAGCACAGACGTAAATAAATTGTATATTTTAAAAAAAAAATATGTCCATAGTTATAAACATAAATAGCATTGAGTATACAGGGTTTTCTATTATCGGTCTCTTTTTCTGAAGGTTTCACCGTCTACCGCATGTGAAGTGTGAACTGCACACATGTTTTTTTTTAAATTTCTGTTTTAATCTTTAAGCTTGAGAGCTTAAGAAATGCATAATAAACTATGCATTCTTAACACATGTATCTGTTAATATATTTCATAATTTTATCGTATCGGTAGAACGCAGCGTGTGACAAGCGGAGCGGGATGAGGAAAGGATGGGTGCTAGGGTAGGGGCGGGTAGAACGAAACTCAAAGAAACAAAATCGAACCTCAGCGAGACGGTAATGAAATCTTGTTGGAGGGCAGACCTGAAGGCGGGCGGAGGGGGCGGCTTGCGTGGCGCAGGAGGCAGGAATGCGGGCGTGCCGCCCGCACCCCCCGCGCCCCCCACACCCGCGCACACGCCGCCGCCGCCCAGCGAGCTGCGACTCGCCGCCGGGAACCGACTGCCGCACCACATACATTATAAGAGAGGCTGTCTCGTTGGTCTAACAGTCGTAAATACGACTGCTAATCATGAGGACCCGGGTTCGAATCACAGGTCGGGCTAAAATCAGTTGTTGGGTTTTTCTGTCAAGAAATTCTCAATAGCAGCCCGAAGTCAGGAAGTTCGCGGTGTCCTGCGCCTGATCTCTCTCCGGTCGCGTCGGACAACTGTCCCGCCGGAATATGAGAGTGAGGAAATAATTACACCTGTGCTTGAATACTACACTCGGGAACTATAATCTTGTCCTGCGCTGATGGCAAATATTCCTTGAAACTGAGCGCCTTGATTGAAATTCGGTCTGGAGGACATTTAATTAGGGATGCCTGATGTTGCAAAAAAAACTATACCTTAATATTTTACACACACGTCGTTAAAAATGAATTATTAATATTATAAACTGTAAAACACATGATATAAATTGAGAAATGAATTCAAAAATTGCATATTATGGATATATGGTTTAGGTCAATAAATGTTGTGGTTGGGATGTAATAATGATGATCGTAACTTATGTGTATGCTTCATCTAAATAGTAACATTTTATCAAGGTTTGACACAATAGTATGCCTACTCATATTTATTACATTGGTCACGCTTATTTTCGTAACATCGCTATTCAAATTTATGATGTTTTACATATTACATTATCGATATTAACAAATCGATATTTTATACCTTAAATCGTTTATTATCAATATCCCAAAACAAACTCGCACTAGATTGCTGCAAGTAGTGTAACAACATCACCAGCGGAACATATCGACAAAAAATTTCTTTTCGCATTGAAATCGCATCTGTGCCGTGTTGTGATGACAGAGTGAGAGACACCATCACCTCACTCTGTCACGCAGGTGTCGTAAGAGGCGACCACAGGATATAACAGAATGATCTTATGGCTTTCGATGCATGCCAGTATAACCAGCTCTTTTACACTAAGCGTAAAAATACTCAGATCAGAGGCGAAGAGTGGCGTCAATAATGCTTAGTCTGGTAGTGCGATCGTCAATCCGTTTTAACTGGCTGATGATGAGATGATGATGACTATACCATTATTCTCTATTATATTGCTCCACGCTTAAAATGTTGTGGTTTGGCAGTTTTGAACCAGCGACTTCCCGAGTTACTGTCCACAGGCCGCATCCTTAACTATTAAGCTATTGTCGAAGCAAAGTTATTCTAGACATACATTGGTGTTTTTTTAATTCCGGATAGTCGGAAATCCGAAAATTAGATAGTGTAATTCATTAAAAAAATTATCTGATCTCGTTATACAAACCACAGCAGTAATATGTTATATTAAATTCAATTTTTTCTCTTTTTCAATACTGACCGAATCTCAACCAAGAAAGCATTAATCGACTTCAAACAATATAAATGTGTTACTCCTGAGGACTGACGTGGAATGCTTCACAGTCTACAATCATGCTGGCTCACTAAGTATACCCTTCAGAACGAAACACAGCAGTAGAGCTTAGCTGCGACAATAGATAGAGAGACACCTGCCCACATGACTCCTGGGGCAGAGAACAAATCTTACCATCTACTAAATCTATACATGTCTGTACATTGTAATTTCTTTGGAAATAATATTAAAAGGGGCATAAAATAAGTAATAACTAACTAAAAAACATAATTGTAGTTTTATACTTACTCAGGTGTAATAGGTGATCCCTCCTCTTCATGTAGATCAGGGAGACGGTCGAGACCAAGGCACTGTCGCCTCAGCATGTCGACTTCCGCCTTCAACGGTCTGTAGTCTTCGTGCAGACGCGACGCGTTGGTTAATTTACGCCCCATACTTTCTTCCGTTTGCTTTATCACAGTCTCCATCTGAAAATTGATTGTGGAACTATGTATTTCTTATAGAATAAGGGTGACAAACGAGCACAGTCTACGTAATGGTAAGTGATTGCCATTGCCTATAAACATCTCCATTTATCCTTGATTAAGAATCAAAATGCAGATGCGTTGTCACCCCTGTGGACTAAAATGGAATACATTGTTGTCAGTAAAAATGTCCTCCGGTTCTCTACACTAACCATACGACATACAGCAGCCTCAAGCTACAATTTTACGCCGATATACTGTTAAAGCGTGGTCCTTCCCCGGTTACTTTGGTTCTACATCAGATATTCTTATTAGGAGATCTATCATAGCATAATCCGCTGTACGGCTCGCCGTGCAACATTGCGCTTCCTCATACGAAAATTAGAGAAGAACCACATCTCAGAGCCATGTCACTGGCAACTTGCACATTATTATATTGACCAGATAACAAATTCACCGCATCAACTTCTAGTTTACGACTTACTGTCAAAGAGTCGCCACTGACAGGGCATTCCACAACTTAAGCGCGGTCACGTGTGGCTCTATATTTTGAAATATAACCGCATAATTATTTAAGCCGATTATAGAGTTATTTTAGAAGAATTTTAGAGAAAGTTCAGAATAAGTAATATAGACAAATGGTGAAGAAAAATTAATTAAAATAATTTCAAACATTCTGTTCTTTTTATCCTTTAAAAAATGCGTGTTAATGTATTACGGGGAGGACCCCGAGAACCGGACACTTAAGGAACAATAAAAATAAAATAGAACGTATAATAGTCTCATTTGTTTATTTCACTTTAATAAGTTCACAACTATATACTTAATCAACACAGATATATCAACAGCCTCAAATCTTACTGTAAATGTAGTAGGTACTAAGGAACATTTAACATAGAAAAAAGGACGTTTTTAAAAAGGTCCCCTAATGACGGACAGCCAACTTTTCGTTCATTTTTAAACCTAAACATTATTTTAACAAACAATTCGTAAGAATATCTATTAAAATTGATCAAATCAGCTGTTTATAAAGAAAACTATTCTTAATTGTAATAAACTTTGGTCATAATTAGGAACGGTTTCTATAAAATTACAAAACTTTAAAAGCAAAAATCACAAATGTAGCTAACTGAGCTTTTTTCAATATTTCATGTTTGGGGGTATTCCCACAACTCGGTTTGGGCTTATCCATGTTGAATCTGAAAAATAAAACACAAAAATAATAACTACAACAAAAATAAACTTACTGTAAAACTGTCCGGTATGAGGGGACTTTGAGAGTGTCCGAACTTAGGGACCCTGAAGTACATACAAGAAAAATTCTCATTCACATTATGTGTTATGAATCTTAAAAAAACACCTGGTTTATATCAGATTAGTACAATAGCAATAATAATTAATAACAATGATTATCATCCCATACTTTAAATACTGTTTACAGAACCCAAAAAATTACTCCTAACAATATTTCTACTTAGCTTTGTCGCCTCAAGAGATGCGCACTTTAGATCATACAAACCTACCTTACGTCCGCTCCAAAAGAGCACTAATTAGATCAGAATTACTGCCCTATGAAAAAACTATTTTTTCGTTTTAAACAAAACCAAAGACACTATGCAATAGATAATAGTATCAAAGACAAAGATATGCTCTTTTATTTTAAACCATAACCTGGCAATGTTTCTTAAAAAAAAAAGAAGAAATCACTCTGAACTTTCGGCGTTCCACGTGTCGCTTTGATGAAGGTGCGCCGTCTTTTTTATAGAATTTAATATTTGTGTCTGGAGTCTGGACTAAAAACGAAAGTATTATACTTTTTTATATTCCTTGTAATATAGTAAAGACGTAGATATATAATTTGTGGTATGAAAAGTGAAAAGTAAATTGCCAAAAGTACTTCAAAATCCGGAAGGCTCATTTTGGCGGTTGGGTCATAAATGTGTTATTTTTCAAATTCTCATTTATTTTTAATGTAAAATGTAAGTAAACATAGTTTTCTTACATATTTCAAATAACTTGACGTTGTATTTATTTCAAATTCACACAAAAATATTTTTGAAATATTGTTCGAAATGTCATACAGATAAAATATTATTTTTTTTATATTCTAATATTTTGGTATGAGTAACGAATAGAAACACATAAAACATAAAAATATACATATTTCCAAACATTTTCATATAAATTTCTGAAAAAACAAAAGTGTAGAACTCAAATTAGTAGTAATTTTGCCACTAAAATTGAAGTATATACTACTACTATGCTATAGAGGGTAATTTATGTATTTTATTACAATTTCTAGCAACCAAAAATAATTTTATTCGATAGTTTATATATTCAACAAGAATTCCTGTAAGTATTATCCATAAATATTGTCTCAAAGTGAAAATATAGCACTTACAAATTTTCCCGCCATTAAGGTCCCGAGGGAACGGGAGTATAACATGTCGCGCGCTGTCAGAGCGTACAGGATTTTGCTACACGCTCCACGCCGAACGAGTCAGCACTAACTATTGACACGCTCCCCCCACACTTCACTTGGGAAACGCTCTCTAACCACGACTCAAGCAGGCTACATACGACATGATATCGGTGGCGATCTAGGGTGGAGTAGTGGGGATGCCTCCTAGATTGCCTCTAAATCGTGTCGTATGTAGGGCCATCCTAAGTCGTGGCCGATATCGCCTCCTTAATCGGCTGGCAGGAGCAAAAATGCAGCCGGTGTTTCCTAGATCGGGGTCCCGCCCCCTCCGTACTGCGTGTGTGTAGGCGCATCGGCCCGATTTCTTTTGGCAGTCTCTGCCGGCAGCCCTCGCGGAAGGGCGTTAAGACGGTTCCCCTAGCGAGAGACCTTGAGCATTAGATCCCATACAATCCACGCGCTCTCGCTACAATATATCACGGAAAAATACGCCCGAATATTTGGAATTATTTAAATTAAAAGAGATAAGCGAACTTAAGAAATTAAATAAAACGTGTAGAATATAGATTTTTAAATTATCTATCCATTAGTGTAATTCTCAAATGATTAGAGCATTTCCTTTAGCAACAGATGCATGTTATCAATAATTGTAGTCATTTTTTAAAAGTAGATTTTAAATGTATTCATAACACATAAAAACAAATTAGAACGTGAAATGTGATGATAGGATATCGAACATTAATAATGTGCTTTTAGATGTAGCTTATTTCTCATAACTAATGAGATAATAGTCTCTGAAAAACGCACTTTTGCCAGGTTTTGGTCAGGGTAGCGCCTAAACGAAACAGTGATACTGAATTACCTTTTTTACATAACAAAATTTTTACATTTTAAACATGTGAACGGAGTAGAAACCTAGGGCACTGATATTTTACAAAAAACAAAAAAAATGTTGAATAAATAAATTAATTAAAATCTATCGAAATTCAAATCATATCCACCCTAGCCTGTGACCTTGCGAAGTCAAGAATGCCTACTAAACTAATCGTTTTATTGCCGTTCGTAAAGTAGGGTGTGTGAAGTAAGTAAGGAGAAGATAAAGCCTCTCCTCAACAACTAACTCCTGTTCCAACGCTATCAACACAGGACCGCACTCATATCTCTTACGTGCCTTCATTCTCTCATCAACAACTAACTCCTACTCCTTCACCATCTTCACATCAACATACAAGCTATATAGAAGGGAGTATGTACGAAATTAAAGGTTTCTAGTTTAAAAAAAAGATATAAGCTATTTTATTTTTTGATGGTTTTAATCCATAAATAAAGATTACATTAAAGAAAAGTATACCTATTATTATACAAAAGTATTTTATTTCTTCGTTTGTTGTGTGTAGTACATAACCCGATTTTGACCAAAGCAGAAATGAACAAAGAGAAGAAATAACTAAATAGCATAGGTAGGAGAAATCGATGTTTTTATATAAGTTGCGAAATCATAAATATAGAAAAATTCTAGAAGGTTGTAAAAACTGTCTTCATCCATCCGGAGAAAATTAATCACATCTTTGAATTACAGACCATTTAGTACGTTTATGTGGCTTAATTTTTTTCTCTTTTGGAGCCATTTTTCACCCAGCAACTCCTCTTTTTCTATTTTCGAATAAATTAACCGAGAGAGCTAATTCCAAACCAACACGTTGGTGTTTTAAGAGAGTCGAAAGCATTTTGAAGAACTCTACCGCATATGCGTTCCGCTCGAAGTCCAAACGCGTACTGCTAGGCAGGCTGGCAGGCCCGTGTGTAGGGTCTGCTCCGATAAAAGCCCCGATTTCTTTCCACCCTAGATCGCCACCGATATCGTCTCGTATGTAGCCCGCTTCAAGCAACAAATTGGCGCGCTTTTTCGCACTGATTCAGATTCTGTCCGGCTTTAGGAGCCGTCCGGGCTTAGGGGACCTCCCCCTACTTTAACGGATAAAAATCTAACGTTTAAACTATTTTTCTACGCACACATATTCGTAAGGATCGATCGGTCGTCGAAAACGAGAATCGAATTGCACACAGAAGAGCACGCGTACACGTAGTTGTTGCCCATAATCAAATTGAATTTGGGATAGTTTCAAATAAAAATAGAAGTCTTATTTACTCGTATTTTTAAAAACTGCAATAACGGTATATCATTATTTATAAATTTTACTAAGTTTAAAATTTGCCTACTCTAGAAAATAACCCTGTATATTTTTTTAGAAACAGCGTTACCCTCACGTAGAATTTTCTCTAATACCGTAATGGCGTTTTACATAAACTGCGCGGGCCACAGTTTGCAAATCGTATACAACTTCTTTTATAGTTAAATTAGTTTATAATTTTGATATTTAACTGCCTCGTTGGTCTAGTCGTTGTAGTAGTGCGATTGCTGATCATGAGATCCTGGGTTCGAATCCCGGATCGGACTAAAAAAATCAATAATTGAGTTTTTCCGTCAAGAAATTCTCAGTAGCTGCCGGGAAGTTGGCGGTGTGTCTTACCCCCGAACCACGGAAAGCACGTAAAGTAGTTGGTCCTGCGCCTGATCTCTTTCTGGTCGTGTCAGTTTACCGTCCCATCGAATTATGAGAGTGAGGAAATAGTAGAGTGCACCTGTGCTTGCGCATACACTTGGAGACTTGGGCACTATAATCCTGTCCCGCGCCGATGGCTAGTCTCCGTTGAGGCAGGCCGCCGTGGCCGAAATTCGGTCTAGAGGACATTATTATTAGATATTATTAGTTTATAGCTATGTAGTTTGAAGATAGTTTAAGACGATACGCAAGGATAAGCGGCATATAAAGTAAGTACACGTGTTGTAACTTTAACCGTTTATTACACACTGTTAAGTTTAATTTAAAAAAATATTATAAAAGATACAAAATTATAAGTAATTCGCGACGGTTCGAACCGCGCCTGTATATTAACGTAAAATGTATGATTGTTGGAGCGTACATAAATAATGCACATGGACAAACATCTAGACCAGGAAAAATTATTTGTTGGGTTTTTAAGATTGGAAAGAAATTTAGACTTTCATATATGAAAGTTACAATTTCATCAAGCATTATTACTTGAAAAGTTTTAGTGTATTTCTGATATAAACAAAGCAGATGGCTCTCCCATAGATATAAAATTAAATGTTATTTAATAAAGGTCGTCTGAAGCGGATGTACGAGTAATAGCTAAATCCAAATTTCGGGGAGACCGAGACACAATCTGGCCTTTTGCATAGTGTAATTTACAACGAGAAGCCGCAATTCACATAACTGTTATTATAATATATAATTTCTAGGTTTATAATAATTACTATTATTATTATTTAAATTTTCATTATTGTTGCATTTTTATTAGTTTAAGTGACTTGTTCATGAGTCAATTAACCCTTACGCGGGTGATGCTAATTATTTGCTTGATTTTGGGTTTTACTGTTTTAAGCGATGCTATTAATTGTTTTTAAAATATAAACGATCCATTTTACCCGCTAACTTACCTCCCTGATTTTTATGGGGCATGGCAATATGCTTGCCAATTGCCCGGTTGCGTCCGTTGTAGCAAAATTTTTGCCAGTGCACGAGTTACTCTTTAGATTTTTTCTTGCCTTATGTTTATGCCTTATTGTATTTTTTTTTTCTGTTCATATATTGATAGACTCCTTTTCAAAGAATCTCTCAAAACATTCCATTAGTGGTGTGACAATAGAAAAAAAAATATTTTGATGAAACATCCGCATCAAACCCATTTTCTTCATAAATTTTAGTTATTTGGTCCAATTGCTCTAAATTCACTTTTTTCCATTCCATTTCATCGCTGTCAGAAGTTCCGGGTCATCGTGCTTTATGTCCTGATTTTGCTTCATTGTATTATTTGCCTTTTGACGACGTTTATATTCCTGTAAAGGTTCTTCATCGCTTGAAGGCCAATCATCTTGATTCTAGTTATTGTTAGTAAATAGCAAATCTACATTAGAAACTGTTTATTGAAGGGGCACTGTGTTGGTACAGCTAGTGAATTGGTTCAAAGAGGCCTTTGAAGATGTTGAAGCTGATAATACTGAAGTAGAGGTATCATCTTCTTCAGATTCATAATTTTCGAGCTCATCTTCTGATTCAGATTCATCTGGTATGTTTACTAATTCGACTAATGCGGAAGATTTTAGTAGTACTCCCCGTTTTCGATTTTGTTGTGCCATCTGAAAAAAAAACAGCGTGCACTGGCAACTATATATCCAAAATAAAATTACTATTGGACATTGGCAAATATTTGGCCGCGGATGGTAGGCGATGGCAAGGTCAAACATATTCATTTCGTAAATAAGCGGTATATGTTCATAACAACAAAATACTATTGCAATTCGATAGATTACACTTCCAAGAAGAAAAATTTACACAGAAACTTACTTTTCATGCCGCAAATTTCTTGATATTTTAAGATTTTTATCAGAGCACCTAAAAACCAATCACACTCACAAAACCGTCAAATTTTGTTAATGTCTTTTGATTGAATGAACTACAAATTATTGTTATACTTTTCTCAAAGATGGCGCTAGCTGTACCAAATATCATAATGCCAGTACTCATTAGATTATTTGGAGAAGTTTAAAAACTTGCCTTGAAAAATATTTTGTCAATGTCCGCGAAAGGGTTAAGGTCCCTACTGAAAATTATCACTGAGGTGGACTCCTTTTTGACATAACACAATATTTTTATTTTTTGCATAATAACCAATTTGTAATTTGTATGAATTTATATGTTTCTTAATGTTGTGTGTTGGTCAATTAAATATTTCTTTTCTTCTTTGGACTCCTGCTGACAGGGAACAGGGAACTTGCATCTTGGCTGACAGAGGCTTCAAGCACACTTTGAATAGATACTTCATAAGAAGGGCATGAAACTAATAAGGCCACTAGTATAAACGCTGGTTCAAAGTTATCAAAAATTGAAGTTCGACAAACTAAAATAATCGCTAGCTTGCAAATTCATATTGAAAGGGTAATTAGGCGAGTAAATGAACTCCATATGCTAAAGCAACATTCAGTGATAAATAACATATTATGTCGTGTACTTGATCATGTCATTATTATTGCATGTGGTTTTATAAATTTGCAGGATTCATAATGTAAAATTATAAATAGTAAAACAAGAAATACCGTATGATTTTAAAAACACAAATTTTCATTCAATATAGATTATAAATAATACTGATTGAGTCAATTTTTTTTAATTTACCACTGGTTCAGAAAAAGCTCTGTCCTGGGAAGAACTAGCAAAAAAACAGCCTAACAACAATTCACAACATAAAACAAATTAGCAATAGCTTGGCAGCGATCAACCTTCCCATGGGTTAATATCATCCATAAATTCCTTAATATTATAATAACCTTTTTTATACAAGCTTAGTTTAATTTTTTGAACTTTGTGCAAGTCAAAGTTTGTATATTTTACTGGGATTTTGTTGTAAAAGCGTATACATCGCTCCAAGAAAGAATTATTGACTCAGTGCAGTCAAATAAATGGTACTACTACTGGCTTGTGTCTGTTCCTAGTGTTTACAGATGTCGGCTTCTATTTAAGACACTGGGAATCTTACTCGTGCCTTGTTTGTAATATTAGAAGTTGCCAAATTTGTAAAACAACACAGGAAGAGTTTTATGAGCTTAATAAAAAGTGGTTTTCATGAACATGAGATACCCGGATCGGATAATAATTAGCGAAATACCAAAAAGTAAATGCTTTAGCAAAAATTGTCACTGGATGGGTGAAACAATATACAATAAAATACCAAATACAATTAAAGATTTTCTTATACAAACAATCGAATATAGCACCCAAACGCATAAATCGTGTACAACAATCAGTCAAGGCAGCAATGTTTACTCGTATGTGACGTCACCAGAGATGTAACCAATCACATGGCGTTCCCCTCGCAGATAAAATTTCAAAAATTATTGTATTTCATTTTCGTTTATTTTGCATAAAATATACATATTTTAGTATAAAATAAAGTGAAATATATTTTTTACGCTATTATCTGATAGGACGAACACAATTTGTAGTATGTTTTCAGTATTGTCAAATAACCTATTTACTCAGAGACATTGGTTTTTAAAATTATTGCAAAAGTTTTATTTCACGTATACCTTCAATATTTAAGTGGATAAAGAACAAGAGAATTCGAACATAGCTTCACTCTATTAATTAATTAATCTATGTAACATTAGGCGGCGCGGGAGAGCTTTCGGACAAACAAAATAAACTCAGCAACATGTTACAATTGTGCGCCAACAATAGCGCGCGCCAGCTATGTCAATAAACAATGCCATTACAGGCACTGGACTCAAGCTTTCTCCACACGAATATCTGCTTTTCCATTAGATAAAAAGTATATTTAATACTATCGTCATCGACAGTTTACAAGTCTGGACAAAGGTTTCTCCTTCGAAAACTATCTTTATCGTTCTGAGACATTTTAGATATAATTCCACTGGACTCAAGCTTTACCTATTTCCTTTTTTATAGAAGAGGGGGCAAACGAGCATACGGTTCACCTGATGTTAAAAGACTGCCGTCGAATTGCGGGTGCGTTGCCGACCCTTTAGTAAGGAGTAAGCTCTTTTCTTGAAGGTCCCCAGGTCGTATCGGTCCAGAAAAATCGCCGATGGTAAACTATTCCAGAGAATTCGTACGCGGAAGAACGTGTGAAACATATAGTGGTGAACCGTCAAGCATCCAGATGGTGTGGATGGTATCGGAAGGTGTGCCGCATAGTGCGTTCATGTAATTTGGAGGCTGGGATTAATCGGAATGTGGCACTCTCCATGATAGATGCGATAAAATACGCAAAGAGATGCAACATCACTTCGCAGCGCCAGTGAAGTCGATCGGAAAGCACTCGGTCGTCAACGATTCGAGCCGCTCTGCGCTGGATGCGGTCAAGTGGAAGGAGCTGGTACTGGGGAGCCCCAGCCCAGACATGGGAGCAGTATTCCATATGCGGCCGAACCTGCGTTTTGTAAAGGTACAGGGGTGTTGTGCCAGCATGAAATACTGTCCTGCTCTGATGACAATGCCAAGATTTTTCCATTAGATAAAAAAATATTTTTTAATACTATTGTCATCAACTGCAGTTGCACAAGACTGGAGAAAGGTTTCTCCTTCGAGAACTATATTTTTCGTTCTGAGACATTATAGATATAATTCCACTTATCGTCCTCATCATCATTATTAAAGTCCTTCACAAGTCCACTGCTGAACATAGGCCATCTCCTAAGAATGCAACAAAGCACAGTCCGGAGCCACCTGCATCCATCGACTTCTTGCATGTCTTACGAGGTCATCACTCCATGTAGTGGGGGGCCACCCTAAACTTCGCCTGAGGCTGCCACTCGAGAAGCTTTTTTCCTCATCGGTTGTTGAGGTTGGTGGCTTCTTCGAGCTATATGGCCCGCCCATTGCCACATTAGTTTACTAATCCTTTGGATGATGTCGGTTACTCTGGTTCTACTGTGGATATACCCATTTCCGCCACAGAGATTAATACCATTTTTAACTAATAATATACTCCAGATGTAATTTCGGTAACAATGGCCAGTTTCTAGAGAGACTAGCCACCTGCGCAGGACAGGATTCTAATGCACGAGTTGGTGGAGAGGGAGTGAGAGGGTATTGACTCTGTGCATGCCAACTCACCTAATCTGTGTTTTAAACTAACAAAGCATAAAAGTGCATTCTCGAAATCAATAAGTGGCTTATAATCACTACTAAAGGTGGAGAAAAATTACACTTTTATTTCAATCCATAAGTCACATGGGACTACAATCAGGAAGGATTTTCCTTATTTGTTACACAAGCAGATTCACATTTAGAGTATTAGATGTTTTGCATCTTTGATGCCAATACCAGTGGGTATTACCAACATGACTGTATCTATCAGAAGCCTTAAATCTTTTTGGCATATCTGTTAGTAGCCTCTTATGAAACCCATGAGATGAAATGGGGTGATAAGTTCCCTCAAACTATGTTATAAACCATGACATGGTAACGCATATTTTATTTTCCTTTATCTTTTATGTTACTCCAATATGGCTTGCAAGTACAAAGGATAACCACAAGGCTATGTAGAAAAACTGATAAAGAGAAGTTTGAGATACCAAACTTGTTACTGTTGGTAGAATGATACTACTGAGGTGAATAAAAAGCCTAAAAGATTTAGACTAGAATTATTTAATAACAAAACAGTCTTTTATGAAGAATAAGCCAGCAAAATAATTACTATATAGATTTATTTTCCAACCATCCGATCAGCCGAGTGGAGTCTCTTTTTTGTCATTCATTGCTCATGCAATAATTGTCATGCTTGGGATGGGAGTCAACTGCAGTTGTTAATGCTGGTGGCTCAGGACAGTGCTTTGTGGTATTCCTGGAAGCCTATGTTCAGGAGTGGACTTGTGTCAGGCGGGTGACGAAGTTATAATGTTTTGTCACAGTGGATCCTCTAAAATATTAAACACAATGATTTTTTAATGACAATAACCGTATAACCGTACTAAGTGAAACCGTAATAAGTGAAAACTCGCTAATTTGCTACTGAAATTATGTATGAATTTCCAGTTTTTTATTTTATTTGATTAATAGTGTTGCATTCAGGTACTCCATAAATGTGCTGTTAGGTTCAAATTTGATTTTAATTTTTTTTTAATGTTTGTAGCTTAAATATTCTTAAGTTGGTTATTGAGAAGTTTTAGAGGAATATTTCTTTATTCATGATGAAGACTTAGCTTTTATTGACATATAGATTTAACAAATGTAAGCAAGAACAGTAAGCTAAACAATGTTCAACATAAGATATACAAAGTCTAACAAAAGAAAAGACATATTTTTATACTGAAAGTATCATAGCGTAGTGTAATTTTATTTGAATGTGTGTGTGTGTGTGTGTGTGTGTGTGTGCGCGCGTGTGTATATTCTGCTAGTGGCGTTTGACTATATCCTCAGTTTCCTCATATGTTAATGTCATTAGCCATTTTCTAACTAGTTGACAGACCTGTGAGGTCTTGAGGTTTCTGATGTTATGGTATCGTGATATTTTATTATAAATGCACAGATGAAGAAAACGTGGTAGGTGACAAGCAAAAAACATTTTAATGTTAGGGATGGGGATTTTGTAATACCCTTTTATTTAAAAGCTGTTAATAGTTAGGCAGGTGTGAAACGTTTTTATGACATCTCTTTATTACTTTTAGAATATACAACTGTTAATTAAAATTAATTGACTTAGAGGTCTTATCTGTAGGCACTTACAACAAATCTATATGTATTTATTTACACTAGATTACAACAGAAGATAACTTCCCAAGTATGCATAAGAAAAGAAACAGAAACTTTTTATTCAATTTCTGTTACTCATTCATCATTAGATTACAGATAATAATTATTGAGACACTTTTTTTATTTACCAGTTTCGGAAAAAACCTCTGTACTGGGAAGAGTCAGCAAAAAACCAAGCAGGACATTTTTTTAAAAATAACTGCTTACAATCAAGTATATTACAATTAACAACACAAAACAAATTAGAAATAGCTTAGTAGCGATCACCTTCCATAGCAAATGATGATATTCACACCCACCTTGTGATCAGAAGACATTTAGGAGTAGGAAATTAAATTTTATTTAATCTCACATAATTTACATCTACTTACTTAAGTCTATATAATGAAGCTTATTACTGTTAACAGTTTTCCTGCCCGCAAAACAGAGACAATAGTTAAACAATTGAAATGTTCATATATAATTTATGGGGACACAACATATCACAAATAATATTATTAGTCATAGTCATAGTCATTTATTCCTTAGAACAATATTACATTGTATTGGAAAATTAATTAAACAAAATCAGAAATTACGTTTACATGCAATTGACTTAAATAAAACAAAAATCGAATAAAATTTAAATATCATTTGACAATCATTCTATATACTTATATACATTCAATACTTTTCATGTCATAATTAAATATTTTTCATGTCATAATAGATTAAAATATAGTACATAAACAAAAAAAAAATTAACATTCATTAAGTTTATTTTTGTCATTTAGGTATTCGTCAACTGAGTAGTAGCTTTTCTTAATTAATAATGATTTGAGTTTATTTTGGAATTTTCGGTGGCAATAAATAACTTTAAATGAGATAGGTAAGGAATTAAATAGTGCAATGACTTGATGCCTTGTGCTGTGGCGTACAACATTCAAATTTGGTGTAATTGAAGTTTTTAAATCTTTTCGACGTGTCATTTCTCTCTTTTTCCTTTCTTCGTTTGTTTCATATTTGTAAAAATTTTTTACTAAGTATGTAAGTGAAACTAAGATATACAGAGAGGGAACCGTAAGTATGTCAAGTTTTCGAAAATGTTCTTTACACGACTCAATTTGTGGAATACGTAACAAGGTGCGGATCACTCTTTTTTGTAATACAAACGCTTTCTTAATATTATATTTATAACTGTTGCCCCAGAATTGTATGCTATAACGAAGTTGTGATTCTACTAGAGCAAAATAAACCAACTTAAGCTGCTTTAACGTAACTTCGTCTCGTAAACTTCTTAAGGCATAGCATGCTGAACTGATAGTAGATTCTAGTGCTGTCATTTCCTTTTTCCAGTTCAAGTACATGTCAATGTGGATTCCTAGAAATTTTACTGTTTGAACAGATTCAATATTTTTACCGTCAATGTTAATGTTTATTGAGTCCTTTTGTCTTGCTGTAGATTTGAAAAGCATTGCGTACGTTTTATTTGTATTTAGTAGTAGATCGTTAGTAGCAAACCAATTTTTAAAGTCATACAGTGTGCTTTTCATTTTGGTATTTAGTTCGTCTATCGAGTTAGCAGATACAATCGCGTTTGTATCATCCGCATAAATAGTTAACTTTACGTCTTGCTGTTTGGTATGTATGTAAGCAGTTAAATCATTAATGAATATTATAAATAATATGGGTCCCAAAATGGAGCCTTGTGGAACACCCTTCTTTAAGGTTTTCAATTTAGATTTGTATATCGTTTCAACGCCGTCTATTATTGTTTTAATCTCAACAAATTGTTTTCTATTTGATAAGTAGGATTCAAATAACCTTAAGATTGAGCCTCTAACTCCGTAATGTTCCAATTTCAGTAGTAGTATATTATGATTTATCGTGTCGAAAGCCGAACTCAAGTCTAAAAATAGACCTCCTACCTTATATTTATCATTGAGTCTACATACTACATCATCGACTAGCGTATTTATAGCATCTATAGTACCTACACGCGTTTGATAACCAAATTGCCTCTCACTTAATATATTATTTTGTCGCAAATGTGCTACTAGTCTTACCTTTATCAGCTTTTCATAAATTTTAGATAAAATTGGTAGCAAGGAAATCGGTCTATAGTTTTTGGGGTCCATTTTACTTCCCTTTTTATGTACCGGAAGTACTCGTGCAACCTTAAGCTGATCAGGAAACAGAGATTGTTCCACACACTTATTGAAAAGATAAGCTAAAGATTCAGCCAATATATCAATATTATCTTTAATAATCTTGATGGGTATTTCATCATAACCATGTGATATTATGGATATGTCATTAAGGCATATACATAATATTATACCAGTAAGGAATTAGAGATTACAAAAGGGGATAAAACAAAAAACATTCAATAAAATATCAGTAACAGTCAGTTTTTAAATGGAAGACTCATGCTGCAACACAATCCGGGTGCAGGATAAATGGGCTGGCTTTATCAGACAAGGACCATGCTCAATGGGAAGTGATGAGAACCAAAGACCCTTTTTACTGGCAATGAACCATTTTATCATGGTCCTCAGGCCCCACTAATATGTGGTAGAGCCATTATATTAGTGTTATAGTAGTAGTTATATTAGTTGTATAGTTGTAGCACAAATGGGTCGGCTCGACTGGGGAAAGAACACACTCTCACAGAATACCAGCGTAAAATAGTAGCTTAATGCTGCTGTGTTGCATATGGTGAGTGTAGAGAACCGGAGACCCTTTTTTACTGAAAACGAGACATTCCATCTTAGTCCTCATGGGTGACAACACATCTGCATTTTGATTTGTAATCAAGGATAGATGTAGATTTCTATGAGCTACAGCAACCACTTACCATCAGGTGGACTTGCTCCTTTGTCACCCTATCCTATAATAAAAAATAAAAGAAATAAACTTAGTATCAGGTGGATGGTGTGACACATTTATCAAGACTTCTGAAAATAAAACTAATATAAAGTGCAACAAGTATAATGATTTAAAAATGGGTATAGGTAAATTAAATAACATCCTTATTATATATTATTATAGTTATAGCTATATATATAGCCACATAGCCCAATAGCCAACTAGCCTATTAGTGTACTACTACTAACCGCGTTAATATCCGCGTGAATCTGCCGAAGCTCTTCGACATGACTCATTTTCTCCTGCTGCAGCAACTCCATCTCCCGCTTGTATTGTGCGAGACATCGACCCTCCTGATCGCCGCTGCGCACTTCATTCAAAATACTTCGCTTCAGGCGCTCCAAAGTAATTGTTTTGTTCCTTTAAAATAAAAGTAATATTTTTACTATTGTTACACATGAAAAAAAAGTGCTAAATCATAAATACCAGTTTTGTAAAAAAGAACACATCAATATTTGTTTATTTCGCAACCGTTATGAAAATAAATAAAAACAGTAAGATAATTTTACATACTTATTGATCGAGTCTACAGGTGCAAGAATATTTCAATCTAAATATTCAAAATAGAATTACCTGATCTCTTTCATAGCTTCTAATTTATGATATATTTCACGTTCGTTTTCAGCAGTCATCTCTCAGATATAACGTTTTAAGTAAAATCGGAAGAACTGTTTTTCGAAATTATAAAATAAATCATATATTACTGTTGAAGTGTTGAAATAAATGAAACACAAAGCTACTATGTATTCAGTAATCTATGTTATCTATGGCTACTATGTAACAGTGTTGCCAGATGCCTTAAACCCATAGAGTACATTGTATATTGCTTGAACCTTTTATCAGTATTAGAAACTACTAAAAATCTGTATTCAATCTGTATGCTATTTAAACTTAAAATCTGTATATATCTAATAAATCTATATAATATTATAATAAACCAAAATATAATAATTGATCATCATCATTGCTTCTTTTGGAAAACAAGGAATAACTACTAACGTGATAAGCTGATAAAGTTTGATTTTCGTTATTAAATAAAAATATTTATTTTATAGAATAAGGGTGATAAACGAGCACACAGTACACCGATGGTATTTGGATGCTGTGGCCCACAGACATCTACATTTATCCTCGCTTAAGAATCAAAACGCAGATGCGTTGCCACGCCTGAGGACTAAGATGGAATGCCCCGTTCCAGTAAAAAAGGGTCTCCGGATTTCTACACTCATCATACGAAGCACAGAGTTATTAAGCTGGTATTTTACGTGGTCCTTCCCCGGTCGAGCTGACACATTCGTGCTGCAATCATAATATAGCTGCAGCGTGACTCTACCAAGTATAAAATATACACTATACACAAAAAAATTTTATATAGCAAAATTGAAAACATTAATTTAAGTTTTAAGCAAACAACGTATTAAAACTCAACTTTTAATTTTATTCGAGGGTATATTTTCCAAGTGTTTACCCATTCTTTGACCTAATATCCCTTCCGTACACACTGAAAGGGGAAAGGGGGGAGTCTAGAAGGTGACACGATTCTTTCGACCAATGAGAAGCGCGCCCGACCTAAGTGCTTGGTGGGAAAAGCCGAGACAATAAAGGCTCGCGCACTGCCCTCTATCGGTCTCTTGCCACGCGCCGCTAGTCTGAACCGCACCACCTGGGGCAGTTGCATCCTAGAAGTAACCGCCTCACATAGTGTGACATATCGTCGCGCACCGCTTTGTCGTCGCGTTGCGCGCTTGCGCGTCGTCTGCCGCATCAGAATCACACCCCGGTAAGTGTGTTTCCCGTAATTTTGTTCCTACTTGAGCATTTTGTTTATTAGTTAACCCGCCCAATTTTGTTTCTCCTAATGTGCTCAAGTAGAATTCCCTCCTAACCTTGGCAAGCAATAAATTTTGGAAGAGCGAGTGCATTGTCCAAGGTGCCGCGTGCCACATCCACCATCTTGTTGAGACATAGGAAGCCATCGAATATACAGTCCACCTAGTATAACGTCTCGCACAATAGGGTCAAGGCTCAACCTGGGAATCGAACTCGGGAACCCTTAGGCCCACCACCCAACCAACCATAAAGAATAGAACCATGCAATGATGTGTGTAACGCGGTATCTATGATATAGTCACTTATTTTGCTTCGTTCTGTTTTAAGTTGAATATTATTATAATCCAATCAATGACTGCCTCGTTGGTCTAGTGGTTGTAGTAGTGCGACTGCTGATCATGAGGTCCTGGGTTCGAATCGGGCCGCCCGGTTCGGGCCAAAAAAAAATTGTGTTTTTCCGTCAAGAAATTCTCAGTAGCTGCCCGGAGTCAGGAAGTTGGCGGTGTCTCATGCCCATGCCTCAGAAAGCACGTAAAGCCGTTGGTCCTACGCCTGATCTCTCTCCGGCCGTGTCGGTTTACTAGTAGTACTATTATTGAGGGAATAGAGAGTGCACCTGTGCTTGCGCATACACTTGGGCACTATAATCTTGTCCTGCGCCGATGGCTAGACCGCATTGAGGCTGACCGCTGTGGCCTAAATTCGGTCTGGAGGACATTAATCAAATTAATAGAGTTAGAAAACTCTGTATAAAAATCTGTATCCAGTGCTAATCTGTATTACACACAGAAAATCTGTATAAATACGGGGAAATCTGTATATATGGCAACACTGCTATGTAAGGCTTATTGCTGCGGCTACACTAAGGAGAAATGCTGTTAATTATCGCGTTGATGGACGTTGAATGTAGGTGTGGCCACGAATTAACGCAATAATTTGACAACGGCATTAACAATGCCGTTTGCCGAAAACTCGAGTGGCGGTACATCAAAGGATTAACGCGCGAATTATCGCGTTGAAGCAGCCACACTACGTTTGTCTCATTGTGCACGGTGAGTGCCACGGGGTTGCACGTATGGCTGCGATGGAGTGGAGTAATGAAAAAGCTTTTCGAGATTGAATTTAAAAAAAATACTTCAAAAGTACTTTGATTTACGATATGAAACTAAGAAAAATAAGCAGGAGAAAAAAAACAATTTTGTCAGGTCGAAATCCATAGTGTACAGTGGTACGAAACCCTGGATACATGTATCTAATTCGTACTTGAGCAGTATTTATGATTGGCTTATTAGTTATTATTTCATTAAAATATATTTACGTTTGTCTTATTATTTAGCTTAAACCATTGGGCGTCTTTCTAGTGAAATTTGGGTGCGGGAAAACAAAATAAAACATAAATAGATTTACAGTGTACGTTTCCTGCGCATTTGTAGCATCCACCATTCTATTTTTCTTTGTATTCTTTTTTCTTCGTTTATTTTTTATTTTATAGGATAGGATGACAAACGAGCACACAGTCCACCTAATGGTATGTGGATGCTGTGGCCCATAGACATCTACATCTATCCTCGATTACAAATCAAAATGCAGATGCGTTGTCACCCGTGAGGACTAGGATGGAATGTCTCGTTCCCAGTAAAACGAGTCTCCGTTTCTCTACACTCACCATACGAAACACAGCAGCATTAAGCTACTATTTTACGCTGGTATTCTGTGAGAGCGTGGTCCTTCCCCGGTCGAGCCGACCCATTCGTGCCAACTATACTACTAATATAACTGCAGCATGGCTCTGCCACGAAAAGTTTGGCAATGAATTATATTCATATAATAAAAATTTACAATCATCAAATATGGAGTAGCTGCGTCAACGTCCATCTTGCTTGAAATTCAAGTAAAATTTAAAAACATTTAACACCGTTCAACGGCAAATTTAATGCCGTTCAACGGATAAATTGAAATTGAAACGACGTTGACAATTCAAGTTTAGTCACTCATTTTATCGCGTTAAAGGCAATAATTGTTGCGTTTATGGGCATTGACGTTGCTCGTTAGTGAAGCCGCAGCTGCAGCATAAGAGTATTTACCATAGATTATTAAATATTAGCGATGGGCGATTATTACTAAAACAGACTAAAACTAATCAAATTAGTCGATTGTTTTTAATCGATAACATTCGATAACAATCCATGTTATTCGATTGTTATCCACTAACGGCGTACGGCGTACTAAATAAGTAGTTACAAAAGATGGTGCGGTGGTTGTGCGCTATGCTTTTATGTCTTTGCGCTACTACTTACGTTACGACTGCAGTTATTAGGTACGCAATCAGCGCCAGTAGATTATTCAAATGTCTGTTTTGTATTGTAAACAAACCATGGATTGAGGGAACATCCGTTCGTTCTTCGTAGCCACAAACTAATAAGAGTACTAAGTCGTAGTGTATTAACAAACTCAGGAATTAATAGATGGGTTGGTAAGTAATCAGTTTTTTTACCAAGTAAAACTAAAACAATAGAATAAGAATTAAGTAAAAAGTTATAGTTGTTCGAATATTGTTTTTAACAGGGTTATAGGGTTACAGGTTGAGTCGACCTAGATCATTTAGGGGGGTTGTAGTTTGCATCATTTCCGACTGTTTAGAATATAAAACACCGATCAGAATGCCCTGTGCATTCTGATCTCTCCTCTTCTTGAAGATTCTTCTTCGTCTTCCAGAAGGAAGACGAACTAGAAGGACTTTTGAAGGACCTGGAAGCGGAATTATTCTTATTTAGAGCGCTGGTTTTACATCCCGGGACGTTGATGCGTTAGCCCAGGCTTGGAAGCATCAAATCATGGCTGAGATTTGACTCCGATGGGCACCACAGAGGAAGGAACAAAAAGATCCATACCCTGAAGTACCACATCAGCGACAGAATCAGCAAAAACGTTGGGATCGTCTGGCGAGAAGCAAACCCGCTCCAAAAAGAAGGATGCAAAGAAAGACCGCATCCTATCTATCTATATAAGGTTTTGGCATGCTCTGATCGCGAATCTGCGGTCCATTTTTGCGTAGGATGCACGGTTCCGGAGATGTGCAGATCAATTAACTCTTATCTAATTGATATCCGGTGCGGGCCACCACCGTCATTAGCGCTTCATTGTTATCTAATTATCTATTGTTCATTGAATACCGTCATTATCTATTCTTCCTCAGCGTGGTGCTATTGTATTATACTCCTTTGTTCCTATCTACACTAATCTGAATCATCAATAAAACACATTACCTAATTTTGTTAAAATTTTTGTTTACAAAATCTTATTATCTATAAAATAGGAGCGAAACATCTCATCCACTAAAATATCGTTGTACAATGTGTTCCCTGTAAATATATTCGTAAAACTATGCATTGAACATCCCTGAAACTTATATAGCTAATACATTAAGCAATATTCTCCACAAACTGAAGTCCACTCATTCTGAATCCTATCAACATTCCAGTTCCATCTTTTACAATTCCTTTTTAAAAACTCTAGATGGTATCGTTTCACGCGATTCAACATTTTTAAAAATTGTTTTTCTGTTGAACCACCTTTGTATGCGATCACTTCGTCTTTGCACAAATTTCTAATATACCAATTTAATATGGGAATTATGTTTTCTTGTTTGTAGGCACATTTTAATTCTTCGGTCACATCGAAATATGGAAAGCCGAGCACGTGTGTTTCGCAATAACGAACAGTTTTTTTGTCTTTTGGCGACAAATAATCGAAAGGATAACTTGGCCGAAACAAATAATGATCGATAAACGCATCATTTTTATTAGATAGTTTTACATCTAGAATAGCCATTTCTCTACATTGAAAATGTTTATGAGGATATGTAATGTAAAATCCGTCCATGTCGATGATGTATCTAATAGTTTCTAGATTTTGTGTCATTTTGAACCAAAATGTTAAAAGTATTAACACGTGACTAAAAATATGTTTGTTCCAACAAACTTCACATAACAATGCTTTATTACTTCCCATCATCCCATTTCTTCTTTCTGCTCTTGTCTTCCTGTAATTTAAGTAAACAGAATCACATTCACTAATGATCAACTAATGACTGTCATTGTTAAAAAGTATTTTTTAACTTTTTCACTTTCTGCTATTGTCTTTGTATTTATGGCTAGGAAATGTCCGCGGCGCGGCCTCAATGCGTGTTGGCGAACTTCACATGCCTTCGAGATTTTCTCAGACATGCAGGTTTCCTCACGATGTTTTCCTTCACCGCCGAGCACGTGGTAAATCAGCACTTAAAATTGCAATTAACAATTTAATTGGTGCCGGCGGGGATCGAACCCGCGTCGCGTACTGTGAAATTTACAGCTTGCGCTAACCATCTGAGCTACCACGGCTTATTCATATACACACACAATATTTAAATATAAATAGTTTACACTAAATCATACACACGTAAGAAAATAACAGAAAGAAAAGTAAGTTTGTCAATAGAATAAACACTTAAAATTGCAATTAACAATTTAATTGGTGCCGGCGGGGATCGAACCCACGTCGCGTACTGTGATATTTACAGCTTGCGCTAACCATCTGAGCTACCACGGCTTAATCATATACACACACAATATTTAAATATAATTTGTTAACACTAAATCATACACACGTAAGAAAATAATAGAAAGAAAAGTAAGTTTGTCAATAGAATAAACACTTAAAATTGCAATTAACAATTTAATTGGTGCCGGCGGGGATCGAACCCACGTCGCGTACTGTGAAATTTACAGCTTGCGCTAACCATCTGAGCTACCACGGCTTAATCATATACACACACAATATTTAAATGTAATTTGTTAACACTAAATCATACACACGTAAGAAAATAACAGAAAGAAAAGTAAGTTTGTCAATAGATTAAACACTTACATCTATGGCCTTTGATGCTTTGAAGTAACACAAATGTAGTATTGATAGATCCACTGCGGTCAAACGACCATACACTAACTCCATGACTGCAGTTGCTTGGTCTTATATAGTACCAGTAAGTATTAATTCTAATCTAAAGAATTTCTACAGTGGAATTGATAATAACTTTATGCGTCAACAAACTTATCTCACATTCTGTTGCTTATCTCAGCATTACTTCGTGTTGCGTCTTATTCAGTGTATTGATGACTCAAATACGTTTTGTATAACACAAAATAACGCAATTTAATATTTAAAATCACTATAATTGATCATTCCTATGTTAGTCATTGAGTAGATTGTACTGTAATAATCTAATAATAGCAGTAATATCATGGATACACTTGATGTACAACAACATATGAAAAAATTTCACCCCAGTCTAGAAAATAATGTTTATGCTGCTAATAGACTGCCCATGTACACCCACGTACCAACGTATATACCTAGTCAGGTCATAAGTATTGTCACACAGTAAAAACTTTTCTTTTAGAAAGCTGGCCACAAAAAAGTTTATTGAATTCGAATTGTTCATGAAAATAAAACTGTATACTTTTTAGAATTTTACTCATTTTTAAATATGGAGTGGACGCTTAAAGAACACCGTGTTGCAGTTATTGTGTTGCATCGTTGCGCTTACGCGTCAATTCAAATTTTTGACATACTGAAAAATTTGAATATAACCAAAAAATTCGTTTATCGTACCATCAAACGATACAGTGAAGACTCTAGTGTAGATGACAGGTCAAGAAGTGGTCGCCCTCGGTCTGTTAGGACCCCAGTAGTGATAAAAGCTGTGAAGGTGCAAATTCAAAGAAATCCCAAACGTAAGCAGAAACTGTTGGCCCTTCAGATGGGGTTAAGCAGAAGCACGGTGAAAAGGGTGTTAAATGAAGACTTAGGGATTCGGGCATATCGAAGAAAAACAGGACATCGTTTGAATGCTCGTCTAATGGACCTGAGACTGAAGAGATGTCGCGCTTTGTTGAAGCGGTACGTGGGAAAAAAATATCGGGAAATTCTTTTTTCGGATGAAAAAATTTTTACCGTAGAAGAGAGCTACAACAAACAAAATGATAAGGTGTACGCACACAGTAGTGAAGAAGCGAGCAACCGTATTCCGCGTGTCCAATGAGGTCATTTTCCATCCTCGCTCATGGTATGTTTGCTGTTTGGGAGTTTCTTATTGGGGCTTAACAGAGGTACATTTTTGTGAGAAAGGTGTAAAAAGGAATGCAGTTGTGTATCAAAATACAGTCCTGACGAACCTTGTGTAACCTGTTTCTCATACTATGTTCAATAACAGGCAGTGGGTATTCCAACAATATTCGGCGTCAGCTCATAGAGCGAAGAGCACACAAGACTGGCTGGCGGCGCGTGAAACGATATCATCTAGAGTTTTAGAAAAGGAATTGTAAAAGATGGAACTAGAATGTTGATAGGATTCAGAATGAGTGGACTTCAGTTTGTGGCGAATATTGCTTAATGTATTAGCTATATAAGTTTCAGGGATGTTCAATGCATAGTTTTACGAATATATTTACTGGGAACACATTGTATAACGATATTTTAGTGGATGAGATGTTTTGCTCCTATTTTATAGATAATAAGATTTTGTATTTTGTAAATAAAAAATTTAACAAAATTAGGTAATGTGTTTTATTGATGATTCAGATTAGTGTAGATAGGAACAAAGGAGTATAATACAATAGCACCACGCTGAGGAAGAATAGATAATGACGGTATTCAATGAACAATAGATAATTATATAAGAACAATGAAGCGCTAATGACGGTGGTGGCACATACCGGATATAAATTAGATAAGAGTTAATTGATCTGCACATCTCCGGAACCGTGCATCCTACGCAAAAATGGACCGCAGATTCGTGATCAGAGCATGCCAAAACCTTATATAGATAGATAGGATGCGGTCTTTCTTTGCATCCTTCTTTTTGGAGCGGGTTTGCTTCTCGCCAGACGATCCCAACGTTTTTGCTGATTCTGTCGCTGATGTGGTACTTCAGGGTATGGAACTTTTTGTTCTTTTCTCTGTGGTGCCCATCGGAGTCAAATCTCAGCTATGATTTGATCACTCCTGTAAAATAGCATCATGCTATATGCAGGAGTGCTACCAAGCCTGGGCTAACGCATCAACGTCCCGGGATGTAATTTGATCTGCACATCTCCGGAACCGTGCATCCTACGCAAAAATGGACGGCAGATTCGTGATCAGAGCATGCCAAAACCTTTTTTTTATTTTTTTTAGGATCTTGAGTCGACGAACGTCGTACTTGGTCCACTTCTGACTCAGTGAGCCAGAACTGGTACAACGTAACTACTGAAAGGCACCACACTCTGGATAAGACAATGGTCCGAGGAGCCTAAAAGGGGCGTTGACGGAAATCTGATATCCGTCCGGATGAGAAGTCAGCAGAAGGTCCAACAAGGAAGGTGCATGGTCCTCCACATCCACGTAGGTGAAGTAACCAGTTGTGTCAGACCATATGCTAAGCAAAAATCATGAACAGATATCCCCGCATGCTCTGTTGAACGTGAACCAAGCCATTGGGCGTGGTTGGCGTTAAAATCACCGAGGAACACTATCTCTGCGGCGGGGATCTGCTGTAGCAACGAATCTGTAGCCATTTGGACTAGGTCGAAGGGTCGGTCTGTTTCGGCAATACCGCTATGGGACCTATAGAGGCACCCGTAGACGCGCAGATAGTAGCCGCTGCTTAGGCGTTTTTGTCTTGAGCGGAATTTTGCCCCCCCCCCCCCCCAGAATACGTGGGGCAGCCTAAGCAACCACGCTAAGTAGTGGAGTAATTTGGTCGACGATGCTCAGCGAGGGATTCTGGAGGGGTGCTGGTACCCTCCTGGGGTAAATCTTTACTTAGTTCCGCTAGAGAAGATATACTTTTTGCTTTAGTTAACAGATGGTTGTGTTGTTTAACAAATAAACAAATTTTATATATGTAGAGCGAGGGCAATGTCAATAACTTAAGGTTTTATATGTATTGAAATAAACATTTTTTTGAGTGATAAAGGCTTTGTTTAATTGAGAACCATTTCCCCAGATAATTAACATGTAACGCAGAATTGAAACTACATAAGCATGATAAACCGAGAGGGCTACATTTACGTTTGTGACTTTTCTAATATACCTTAAAGCATATACAAAAAAGGTCGTGGTACCACCCCGGTTTGAGCCGGCCCATACGTGCAACAGCAAAGTTGCCACGTGGCTCTACCATTGGTAAGTGTAGATATTTAAGATTTTTATAAAAGTTGCCAATTTTTTGTATATTGTTTTTTTTTGTAGTTTTTGCATCTTGTTTTATTTTTCATATAATTTTTGTGTAGTAGGTAAATTGCTTTATTGTTTTAATATATATAGTCATAGGTTTCTTTTAAATTCTTATTAACCTGGAAAAATCATTTAAATAGAAATTAATTATTTCATTAAACATTTATCTATCAGTCAACTTTACATGCACACGTCGTTAAACAGACGCACACTCGCATGCATTACATAGCGGCTAAGATAGCGGCGGATTGCGGCGTGCTTACAGTTAGTAGTTTGTCGATTGTTATTCGAATAATCATGGTGAGGAACTACTCAATCGACAGTCGAATGCGCAATAGCACAATTTTTTTATTCAGCTATTTTTTTTAACAATCGCTCATCTCTAGTAAGAGAGTATAAATTAATGAGGGGAAATAATTTTCCGATCACCAGATGTCGATAGTCAACATTAAGAAGAATTAAATTAAGGAGATAGATTTAAATAAAACTTTATCAGTTTCTAGAATACTATATTAATACATAAAACAATGCATGAGTGTTTTTGCTCTCAAATTATTTAATATAATAATAATTTATTGAGATATAAAGCCTTATTAAACATAACACAATGTTATCGTAGATTAATTGTAACAAAATGGCTAGCATAAGGGATTTATAGATAAGTTGATCCCCTGACTTTCATGCTAGGATAACCTGTGTTATGAAAGTCAGTGGTTCGGCTCCTTAAAACGTATTCTATATAACAGCATAGCGAGTTGATTTAATGTGTGTGTGCGCATGTGTATGTATACAGTTTGTAGAGTTTAGGATATTAAAGGTAAGAAATTACCTTTTTTTAACTTCGTAGACGTTCAACTTATTTATCTGTAACGTTTTGTCGAGTTTATTGTATTACCGCGAGCTTGACGAGGATAATTGCTATAAAGCAAAAGAAGTCCTACATGTTTTGACAGGACATGCTGCTTTTTGACGTCTCCTTGGCGTGAAAGATCTATTTGGAGGTACAATAGAGTGTAGATGCAGAATGGAGCGAAGGTTGTAAAGTTGCTGTAGGTACATTACAATCCATATAAAGTTGTGCGGTCGGGTATCTCCAAGGCCGCCTATGCACTACTACCGACCATTCCATGGTTCTTACCTATATCTACTCGAAAAGCAATCTTACTCAAAGAAAATCAACAAAAGTATTTATTGATTACAAAAGTGCAGTAAATACCCTAAATGATAACAATCTGGCTGAACTTATTAAAATAGAAGACCCAAACACTTTATCTGAAAAATTAATTGAAATAATTAACAAATCAATAGAAACTAATACAAAAGTAATAAAAATCTCAAGTAATAAACGTATTATTAAACCCTGGATAACTCCAGGTTTGTTGAAATGCATAAAAAACAGAAATAGGCTTCAAAAACAATCACAACAAAATAAAGAAAATGAAACATTATCTTTAATATACAAACGATATCGTAATTTTTGTAACAATCTGTTAAAAAAACTTAAACGAAAATATGAACAAGATCTACTCCTTAAAGCTAAAAATAATAATAAATTACTTTGAAATACGTTAAAGAATATTACGCACCTCAATAATAAAAAGTCTAATAATCAAGAACTTAGAGAGTTAGCTGATACACCAAATAACTCCGCAAATTTAATTAATAACCATTTCTTGAATGTTGGGAAAACGCTCGCAGAAGACATTATTACACATGATCTACCTCAAAGTAACTTCGAGTTACTTCCTTCTCCTCAACCCAATTCCATCGGATTTATTGAACCGGATACAAATGAAATTGAATCAATTATCACAAACCTTAAATCTGATTCTGCCCCTGGCTGGGACAATATACCCACAAAATTTATTAAACTTGCCAAAACAGAACTTAGCCCTATTATTAATCATCTCTGCGTGCTATGTTTTAATAAAGGCGTGTTTCCTCAGTCATTAAAAAGGGCAATTATTCATCCTATATATAAAAGTGGCGCTAGAGACGATGTCAATAACTACAGACCTATGTATTTCTGTTCTAACAGTGATTTCTAAAATTATAGAAAAAAATATTAATAAACGGCTTTTAAATTTTATAAACAAATATAACATTTTATCGGACGCTCAGTTTGGCTTTAGAGGAAAAAGGAGCACAGAAGATGCTATTTTAGCATTGACCGAAAATGTTGTTAATATACTTGATAGAAGTGAAAAAGCTCTGTGTATATTTCTAGACCTAAAAAAGGCATTTGACACCGTCTCCATCCCCATTCTTATCAAGAAACTTGACAGAATTGGTGTTCGTGGTCAATTTCTTCTTCTCATATCCGACTATCTTTTAAGGAGAACTCAAAAAGTCAAAATAGACGATAACTCATATAGTTCTAATGAGCTCTGCACACAATATGGCGTTCCACAGAGTAGTGTTCTTGGACCTACCCTGTTCCTAATATATATCAATGACCTTACTGAAACTAAATTACCAAACGGTAAAATCTTCTCTTACGCCGACGATACAGCGCTTCTTTTTTATGGTAAAAACTGGGATGAAGTCCATGAGTCAGCCTCCAAGGGCCTACACACTGTTATCAAATGGTTACATAGCAATCTCTTTACCTTAAATATTAGTAAAACAAACTATATAACATTTGCAATCAAAAATTCCACGCAACCCAATAATAATCTTCATCTTATCGCCCATTCCTGTGAAAACCCTTACAGAGCGCCTAAATGTAACTGCCAGAATCAGCAAAAGGTTAGTTTCACAAAATACTTAGGGATATATCTCGACCAGCAACTAAATTGGCATAAACAAATTGACACTTGCACCCACAGAGTCAGAAAGCTATTGTGGTTGTTCAAATACATAAGACATGTCGCCGACAAACAACTTATTACTTACATTTATACTGCTCTGGTACAATCCATCATACTATATTGCTTGCTAATATGGGGTGGTACCCACAAAACCAAAATGATTAAAATTGAGAGGGCTCAACGCTCACTCCTTAAAGTTATGATATTCAGGAAAATTACATCGGGGACTTCTGAACTATATCGGGACTGCAATGTTTTAACTGTTAGGCAACTTTATATATTAAAATGTATTCTTAAAATTCACAAAACTATTACTCTAGATACAAAAATCTTAAGTAAGCGTAATCCCTATTCTGTCGTAAAAATTTCAATTCGCAATCTCACTTATTGTATAATAAATTAAATGGGAAACTCAAGTTTTACAGCAAACATTACTTTGAGTGTAAAAAATTGATTACTTCTTGGTTGAAACAGCTTGACTATGACAGTACTGAATCATTACTTTCACACAACACGTAACATACGTTTGTTCGTATGAATCTTCATCATTCATCATCATTACAGCCCTTCACAAGTCCACTGCTGAACATAGGCCTCCCCCAAGTAATGCCACAAAGCACGGTCCTGAGCCACCTGCATCCATCGACTTCCTGCATATCTTACCAGGTCGTCACTCCATCTAGTGGGGGGTCGCCCTACACTACGCCTACCGGTACGAGGCTGCCACTCGAGAACCTTTCTTCCCCATCGGTTATCGGTTCTTCGAGCTATATGGCCGGCCCATTGCCACTTCAGCTTACTAATCCGTTGGGCTATGTCGGTCACTCTGGTTTTACTGCGGATATCCTCATTTCTGAGTCTATCACGCAGAGAAACTCCGAGCATAGCCCTCTCTATAGCTCGCTGAGCGACCTTGAGCATCCTCATACGGCCAGCAGTGAAGGACCACGTCTCAGATCCGTAAGTCATCACTGGCAACACGCACTGGTTGTACAATCTAGTTTTTAGAGATTGAGGTATACCTGACGAGAAGACATGCCGTAATTTCCCGAACGCTGCCCAGCCGAGTTGAATCCGTCGATTGACCTCTCGGTCGAAGTTGGAATGAAAGTTGAAATGAAATCGTATGAATCTTATTATATTACATTTATTATTTTGTTTTATGTATAAATTGAAAAACACACACACACACACACACACACACGCACGCACACACACACACACACACACACACACACACACACACTCACACACACATACACACTCACACACACACACACACACACACACGCACACACACACGCACGCACGCACACACACACACACACACACACACACACACACACACACACACACACACACACACACACTCACAGCTATTATAATTTTTGCTATTATAATTACTTTTGTCTGTATATTTATCTTTATGTAATACAAGTCATATCTAACATGACTTACTGATTAAAGGAAGAGCGGACTCGTCCTAATACAGGTTTTTCAAACTTAAAAGGGTGAGATCCATATCTAACACTGTAAATGAGACTTGTGTTATGAATAAATATTTTTGTATTTTTTTTTTTGTATTTTAACACTGCCCTCTGTGCACGCTCAATTTTAATAAAGGTAGTCTTAGAGGCACAACCCTATATCGGGATGCCGTATGATATGATTGACTCACAAAGGGCGGTGTACACAGATGACAGGATATCTGCATCCGCGGAACTACGTAATATTTTAAAGATGTAGATTAGGTTACGTAACCGACCTGCAACAGATTCTACTTGCCTATACCAGTTCAAAAAAATATCCACTTGAATACCCAAGTATTTAATGGCGTGGGTTCTTTGCAATTTTGGGCAATTACAGTGAGAAGTCCCACTGGAGCAATTGTCCACTGGAGCATATCGAAGCATTCGCTTGATGGTTGTGCAAAGGGTCTTATAGAAAAGGTTATTAATTTAGTCTTATCTATATTTAAGGTTAAAAAATTACAATTTAGCCTCGTCATAACCATTCTAAAATTATTCACTGCCATCTTAATTGTTTCGGACCAGTTGTTCCCAGAAACAACAAGGACCGTGTCATCAGCATAAGTAACAATGCGGCAATCAGATAGAGGTAAGTCACAAAGCTCATTTACGTAGGACAGAAATAACGTAGGCCCTAAAATGCTACCCTGAGGAACTCCAAATTCAAGGGCTTCGGGTTGCTGACGAAAGAACCTATATTTGTGCACTGCGTCCGTCCTCATAAGTAATCAGCAAATATTTCCAGGATACGTCCTCTGACACCCAGCATTTCCAACTTATTTAACAGTATTGTTCGGTTGCTCGGTAGACCTGCCCCTTCTCAAGCCAAATTGACTTTTGCAGATTAAGCTATTTGATTCAAGAAAGCAAACCAAATGGCGATTTAGGATACACTCATATTCTTTAGATAGAGCGGGCAGGACAGAAATTGGGCGACAATTTGTGAAATTGCCTCTGTCCCCACTTTTATAGATGGGATGTACAATTGCCCTTATCAAGGCGACAGGAAACTTCCCAGTTGATATCGCCAAGTTACATAGGTGTGTAATTACAGGTGTAAGAACTGGGTTTGATTTAAAAATTTGCACTGGTATGCTATCCTACCCGACAGCACTGTCATTTCGTAGGCTCATAATAGCATCATGTACTTCACCTTCATCGATTTCGAGGATAACCATAGAATGTGAAAGAGAGTGCGAGAAATTAGATGATGAGTCAATAGATTCTAAATTTGATTTAATTTTACATGCAAGTTCATTCCCCATATTTGCAAAGAATGAATTTACGGCATCAACTGATATTTTAGCATCATCGCACAAATTTAAATGTTATAATGGTAGGGGTGCACTTACTTTATTTGTATTAGTAAGGTTTTTAATAATTTCCCAGATATTTTAGGACTTTGCTTAGCCTTGGAAAGTTCAGACCTCTCGTAGTCTCTCTTGAGATTTTTTACAAGATTATTACAAACGTTTTTTCCAGCGTCACGTTATTTGGGTTACGTCGACGTATGCATGCGGTCTCTGTTTCTAATGCACCTCAATACTCCTACAGTTATCCAGGGCTTTATTGTTCGTTGTCTGCATGGAATTGTAAAACAAATGGTATTTCTTTTCATTATAGAGATTAACGTGTCTACGAACATATCGGTCGCCTTATTAACGTCGTCAAACGAAATAATTATAGAAAAGTCTGTGTTATTTATTTCATGTGCTACTTAAGGAAAATTGATTTTATTGCCAATTCGGCTTGTTTGACGGTTAACAGGATTTAGATTAAAATTAAAATTTAAGAGAACTGGAAAATGGTCTGTTAATGATGTTTCTATAAGAAGAGTTGTGAATCGAAGCCTTGTTTTTAAAATGACGTGGTCTAAACAGTTATCCAATCTGGTCGGAATCTGATGTGCTGGTAACATTCCATGAGAAGCCATAAGATTTAAATAATCATTTGAGTTTGGGTCACAATTATTTACTTTAATATCCTATACTATTAAACGAGCAATTCTTGTATATATGTATATATATATATATAATCGGGATCTCGGAAACGGCTCCAACGATTTTCATAAAATTTAGTGTCCAGGGAGTTTCGGGGATAATAAATCGATCTAGCTAAGATTTATTTTTAGAAAATGTCTTTTTGTCCGTGTTTTTAGGCAATTAAAAACTACTACAATATAGTTAGAATAAGAAGGTAAATTTTGACAGTTTGGTAATGATTATAAATAGCTTATTGGTATAATGGGCGGTCACAAAATCGTAAAACCCCGGTTCGAGCCCAGACCGACCGACCGACTTTTTTATTTTTTTTTTTCAAGTTTCTTTCTTTTTTGAGAAAATATATTTTTTTCGAGCCCTTTTTTTTAGTATTTTTTAAAAACACGAAAATTTAAATAAAAATAATTGCACTCATGATTTTTTATTCAAATAACCAGTTCAGTTTTTTCTGTTATGTCGCTAAGATCAAAAAATATTATTTATAATTCATCAGTATGTAATTTGTATCTAAATATAATTTCCAAAACACACGAATTAAAAAAATCGAGCGAAAAATACCGAGCAAAGCTCGGTCAACCGGGTACTCTATGTTAATGTCGCCAATTATAATGATATTATTTATTGCTGATAAATTATTTAACGTAGTATTCAGGCTGTCCATAAAATTATCGGTGTTTCGAAAGGAAGGTGATCTATATAAACCTACTTATAGCCACATTTTTATTTATTGTGCAGATTAGACAGCTTGCGTCATTAAAGTTAGGTTGATATACTGTGTGTGTAATGAAGTTCTTAATGTAGATCACCAACCCATCGTTCTGGTTGCGGATGGATTTCATGCCATATGATAAATAGCCCTCGAGCTGCGGTATGGTAGATATTTTAGACAACCAGCATTCAGAAAGAATCAAAATATCGCAGGTGATATTTAGAGCATATAATAGCAAACGGAATTCGTTAAAATTTTTATTTATGCTTCCAATGTTGACATGCAGAAGAGAGAAAGATTTTGAGTTGTTATTTATGTACTTTTGGCAATTCAGCGGTTCACATTTACTAGCTTGTTAAATAGATATATCATTAATTTCATTATTTAGAATATCATTAGCCATTTATGAAAAGTTTTGGACTACTAAGCATGGGAAACATATAGTTTTTAAGCTTTTTACATGCATTATATAGGTAGTAGTAGGCTTTAAATATTTCTCAGTGATAAATAACGGATCATATGAGTGTGTTATGTGGTGCTTATGATTGGGTGCGAGTGTGTGTGTTAGAGAATGTAATTGTGATTGTGAAAGCGAGTGTAAGAATATTGTATTGGATTGTAATGGATTTGTGTATATGGTATTTACGATATACGAGGGCTGCACTAAAAGTATCGGGAATGGAATATTTCCACTGTTCCTGTCATATTAAAATCTATTTAATTGAAAATTCCTTGGTTTTAAAAATCGAATTTAATTAAAAAAGGATTCTCGGTCTTGTCACAAGGGTTTGTCAATCTTGTTTAGTCGTTGAGAAAATGGAATTGACTCGAGAAAATTCTGATTCGATGATTTATTATGACTTTCGAATGCTTTAACACAAAAACAGTGTATTGACCGGATGATTTCTGCATTTGGTGATGAAGCCCCATCCAAAACCACAATTTATCGCTGGTTTGCTGAATTTCAACGTGGACGTGTCAAGCTCAGTGATGATCCTCGTTAAGGTCGTCCAAAAACTGCAGTCACCCAAGAAAACGTTGATGCTGTGCGTAAGCTGATTGAGGAAGATCGACATATTACATACCGCGAAATTTAGGCAACTTTATACATTGGCATGAGTCAAATACAAATAATCTTGCATGAACAATTAGGTGTAAAAAAGTTGTTTTCCTGATGGATACCGCATTCGCTCTGTGAAGAGCAAAAAGCAGCTCGCGTTACTTGGTGCGTCAGAACACTCGAAAGATTCCACGCAGGATCCTCAAATGCTGTATACAACATCGTATTAGGTAACGAATCCTGGATATACGCGTCCGAACCCAAAACAAAAAAACCAGTCACGAGTTTGGGTGTTCGAAAATGAGTTAAAGCCAACAAAAATTGTTCGTTCACGGAGTGTTGTAAAAAAAATGGTGGCCACGTTTGTCTCCAAAACCGGCCATGTTACGACTATTCCTCTTGAGGGACAAACGGTTAATGCAGAATGGTATGCTAGCATTTTTTTGCCACAGGTTGTTTCTGAACTCCATAAAGAGAGCTGCAACCGCCGCATCATCCTCCATCACGACAATGCGAGTTCTCACATCGCACACAGAACAAAAGAGTTTTTAGAGCAAGAAAACATAGAACTATTAGACCATCCGCCGTACAGCCCCGATCTAAGCACTAGTGATTTCTATACCTTCCCTAAAATAAAGAATAAATTGCGTGGACAGAGATTTTCATCACCTGAAGAAGCTGTGGACGCCTACAAAACGGCCATTTTGGAGACCCCAACTTCCGAATGGAATGGTTGCTTCAATGATTGGTTCTGTCGTATAGAAAAATGTGTCAAATTTCGCGGAGAATACTTCGAAAAGCAATAAATACATTTTTAAATAGTAATGTTGTGTCACTTCCTTGATTCCCAAAATTTTCAGTGCCGCCCTCGTAAATATAAATTGAGAAACTCACAAGGGAGATATTAAACAAATGATGATATAAACAACAGTTTAGGTATAAAACAGCAAAATTACAAAGCTAAACTTGGTCTAGTCATACGGTTTTCTGCAGATCTATAAGGGTTTGTTCCGATTTTACTATAATTTTCTCCGTTGGGTAAGAATTTCCTTTTTCCAGGTCGAGGACCTTTTTTTACATATCATCATATTGTGCACTAACGAATTTAACCGATTTTTCTACCCCAAGAAAAGATTTCTTCAATGCAGAGTATACACGCCCTTAGTTGCCCCAAAAAAGGTCGACTGAACCAGGGCCCATGAGTGGTCCCCTCGACGAGCAACCAAGGGTGGAGCCCGAGTGGCCTATGGATAACGGTTCCAGAAACGGCTGAAAAATAAGCAAGCACCACTTACCGATTGGCGGAGGTAGGGTTGACCACGAGGTACCTATCAGGTGGGAAGTGATGTGCATGTAAGTAGTGTGTAGTAGTGTGTACACTGTGTAACCTGACAGCCCCGCTGATCCAGGACTGCCGATCCAAAGGTGCTGATTCTCTCCAAATATGAGATCCCTTTAATTAATCAACTTTATTGTACATTTAATTAACTTTGAATTCAACCAAATTAACATTAATCTACGTTAAAACATGTGATACGCTGCACAACTTAAGGACGGTTGGTCAAGGTTCAAAGTACCAGGTTCACTTAGCACAAAACTATAACCACGAGAAGAACGCGGTCTCCTCGAGGCCCAACGTTCAGCGTTCTCCCGACAAAGTAAAGGTCTTATCACGCTATTAAATGACGCACAAACAACTCGGCGAAGTATTTAAGGGCATAGAAGTTCAGTTGATCATTCAAAACTCAAATTAGGTCTCTTGTCACGTAACACGCACCAAACAGACAACTAAATTCGAGGCGGTCCTAACTAGACCCAAATATTCAATAGTAAATTCAAAATGGCGCGCACAATTATCCCAAATTTTAGGCCTTCAAATCAAAACACCGGCCGCGCTCAACCGTCTAACGGTCGCAAACAATACTCAAAACAATTACAACAATAATTATATAATATGGCCTCGTTATCACGAAAAACAAATCAAGATAACCCGTAGGAGGCTCGCGGCGGACCGCCGCGCCACAATTTTATGACATCACGTTTAGTCGGAGCCGCGGCGTGGCAGACACCCCCTCGGCCACACAGCTCCGAACCCAGGAAGCGGCCTACGGTCGCCTCTCGCCCCCCCCCCCCCCGTGGCGTTTACCTCACCTCGATACCGTCAGGGGAATGCGCAAGGCGCGCGTATTGGATGCAATTTCAAATGCCCATCTTTGGTCCAAACACAGAGTTTTGTGTTTTCGGCTCATTTACCTCGGACACCAATTTGTTCAAAATGGTAGACTGTTGTTGTTCTATTTTTTCAGATAATGTACGTGTTTGAATTTTGTTCCAAGAGGCGAACATAGATTCGATTTCTCGTTTTAGTTCTTCCTTAAAACTATGTAATTCAATGATGGGGAAAGCTTCACACCTTGAGCGCTTATTACGTGGATTCACATTAATGTTCTCCTTAGCTATATTGCTCATTATAGTGCTATTTGGATTTGATTGGGATTGCATTAACGTAGTCGGTGTAGTGGGTGGTGTACGCAGAGTCTTGGATATAATGATGTAGGTACACTGGCTAAAACCTCAATAGCTCAACACTGTGCACGAACACAATAAACTCACGAGACCAATCGTGCGAGACACCGAGCTGTCACGTTAAAGTCCATAAACATGAGAGCAACGTCGTTGGACAGTCCGCGGCAGCGATGACCAGCGACCGTAGACACGATATGAGCGTATACTACTCTATAACACTGGCCTTAGATGCGCAACTTGCCAGGACACGACTGTTCACTACGGCGTACCGAGCCGAACTCAATTTTAACTCCATTTTTTTACTTTTATGAAGATGTGTAATTTGGTATATTTATTTTAAATCTAATGAATAATATAAAATATAATAACTAACAGTACAGCAACAAACGTTAAGCTTTATAGTTTGCAAAGAAATTAACTTCCCCGCTGTGAAATATTACGTTCAAACATAGAATACTATAAAACATACATAATAGAACGAGGAGTAGGCGGAGCCCGTGTAGCCACTAACATGTCAATTCACACCTATAAATGTCAACACAATCAGTCCATCACAATCAATTAAAATCCAATAGAGCTAAAATGGAATGTGTAAAATGAAGAGATGGTTCGCAGAGAAAAACGTGGGCCATAGAGATAATCAAGTGGAATCACTTATACAAGAAACATTTAGCTCAATAAGCGATGAGCTTTGGAAAAAAGAGTGCTCACAAGTTATAAAAATTGAAGATGAGTACAATAGTAAAAGATAAAATAATAGATGAAGGAAAATAACGGAAAAGACTGTTTTGAATAGTGAATGAGAAGTATTTGTGGTTTGTTGGAAAAAAATTGTCGACGCCGAATAAGAAAAAAAAGGAGAGTTTCGAGTATCACTGTGGTTGACGACTTTGATGCCGCCGCAATACGGACCATGTATACGCGTATTAAGACTTGCTGAATATCCAACACTAAGAAAATTAATAGTGTCCATTAAAGACCCTGATTGATTTAGTGGCAGTTTGCAGTCGTTGGCCATCATACTACACAAAATTGGATTCGCTTATAAAAAATGCGATGAAAGAAAAATAATAATGGAGTGCATAGATATTGTCTTGGCACGGGTGGGACTTTTTGAGAAAAGCCAAACATATTTAAAATTAGGATAAAGTCGTATTTATGAACGAGACGTTCGTGAAGCGCTGGAACTGAAGCGTGGAATAATGACAAGGCACAATCACCAAAGTGCCCGAAGGCAAAGGACAACACCTGATAATTACACCTGATAATTGAAATGGTTTCGTATCCAATTGTTTCTTGGCTTTCAAATCAACAAAAACAATATAATATCATGAGCAGGTAAATTTTGAAAAGTTCAGAGTGGTTTTTAACATTACTGCAATATCTCCATGAACCACACATGACTATTATGGATGAATACGCCGGACCATTCCTTACAAAAGGACAAGCCCCAACAGCCAGCAGCAGAAAGCTGGAGCTTATATCTTGGCTATTATCAATATACATCAATAATAAAAATATATCAATATTCTGAGCTAAGGCATTGAAGCCAATGAAAATATGTTGAAACACGAATTGGTCCGATTAGTGAAAGAAAACAAACCCAGAAAGCCAACCTACATTTTGGATAAAATCGCTGGACAACATGGTCATGTAATGCTCAGATTGCCACCATATCATTGTCATTACAATGCCATCGAACGAATTTCGACTCATATTAAAGATTTGTTTTTGTGATTGTTACGGCCCTCAGTTACCCCGACAAAAGTCGACTGGGCTAGGGCCCATCGTAACCCAACTCTACGAGCAACCGAGGGTTAGGGCCCAAATGGCTAATGGATAATTATTATGTAATGGCTGGACAAGCAATCACAAACTTACAGAGTTCCGGAGGTAGGGTAGACCACAAGGTACCATCAGGGTAAGTAAATGGTAGGTGTGAGTGGTGTAGGAACGTGTGTAATGTAACCTGACGTCACCGATATAAGCGGCTAGCAGAACCACATGCGCTGCCCTGCTCCACAAGGTGCAATCACTCCAGTGGGCGTTAACCGTTATCTGAACTCAAGTCTAACGTCACTTAGCACAAAACTATAATCGAAGAGAGCGATCTCCTCCCGGATCACAAAGCTTAGCGTTCCTCCCGACAAAGCAAAAATTCCATCGTACGATATTAAAACACTACACAAGCCACTCGTCGACGCAAATTAATGGCAATCGAAGTTACATTAATCGCTCAAACTCAAGGAAAGCCTCGTTGTCACGTAGACGTACAAAATAAGACAACGCAAGGAGGCCGTCGTAATGCGACGTAACGATTCTTACGTAACTCCCAACCTCTAATCGACACGGCCGTCGCGTACAATCGAATATTCTAGACTTATAGGCGCGGCCGCAAGCCGCACAAGAATTCCCCCCGCGCACCGCCAAACCGGTTCCCCACTCGAGACGAGCGTTTTGCAAGTTTTAGGGTTCCGTAGTCAACTAGGAACCCCTATAGTTTCGCCATGTCTGTCTGTCCGTCTGTCCGTCCTCGCTTAATCTCTGTGACCGTTAGCACTAGAAAGCTGAAATTTGGTACCAATATGTGTATCAATCACGCCGACAAAGTGGTAAAATAAAAATTGGAAAAAAAATGTTTTATTAGGGTAGCCCCCCTATATGTAAAGTGGGAAGTGATTTTTTTTTAATTTCAACCCTAACGTGTGATATACTGTTGGAAAGGTATTTAAAAATGAATAGGGGTTTACTAAGATCATTTTTTGATAATGTCAATAATTTCGGAAATAATCGCTCCAAAAGTAAAACACAATGTGTCCCCCCCCCCCTCTAACTTTTGAACCATAAGTTTAGAAAATATGAAAAAAATCTAAAAAGTAGAACTTTATAAGGACTTTCTAGGTAAATCATTTTGAACTTGGATGGAAAGTCGGAGCGCCTGCCGCGGAGCGTGCAATGTTGCACGCTCCATGTTCGCGCACGTACCCACTACTGGGCGCAATTGCAGGAGCGCGGAGCGCTGCTGGAGCGCGAACATAATGGATACCCACCTTTAAACTCATAAGTAGGAACACTTATTGTGACGGACGGGAAACAACGGAACCCTACACTGAGCGTGGCCCGACACGCTCTCGGCCGGTTTTATTTTAAGTCGTTACGATTGGGCCTAAACAGTGATTATACCTAGTACCTACGTTTACTACAAATAAAGATACTTAAAAAAAGCTGACTTTATAATTTAAAAAGAATAAAAAAATGTTTCATATGCCCAAATATACGATTCTTTGTAAATTTTACGATTAAAAACTCCAAAATTAGGTTATTTTATCATCATCATTATACCATCGTAAAATAGTAGCTTAATGCTGCTGTGTTTCGTATGGTAAGTATAGAGAACCGGAGACCCTTTTTACTGGAAACGAGGCATTCCATCTTAGTCCTCACGGGTGACAACGCATCTGCATTTTGATTTGTAATCGAGGATAGATATAGATGTCTATGGGCCGCAACAACCACTTACCATCAGGTGGACTGTGTGCTCGTTTGTCAACCGATCCCATTAAAAATTATCATCATCATTATAGTACTTCACAAGTCTACTGCTGAACATAGGCCTCGCTTAAGGAATGCCATAAAACACACTCCTCAGCCACCTGCATCCATCGACTTCCTGCATGTCTTACCAAGTTGTCACTCCATCTAGCAGGGAAAAGCCCTACACTTTGCCTACCGGTACGAGGCTGCCAATTAAGAACATTTTTCCCCATCGGTAATCGGTTCTTTGAGCTATATGGCCGGCCCAATGCCATTTCAGCTTACTAATCCGTTGGGATATGTCGGTCACTTTGGTTCTACTGCGGATATCCTCATTTCTAAGTTTATCACATAGAGAAACTCTGAGCATGGCCCTCTTCATAGCTCTCTGAGCAACCTTGAGCTTCCTCATACTTCCAGCATAGTAGTAACCCGTCTCAAATCTATAGGTCGTCACTGGCAACTAGCACCGGTTCTACAATGTAATTTTGAGGTATGCCTTACGAGAAGATGTGTCGTAATCACCCGAACGCTGTCTTATTGGACTTACAGTCTTGTTGGACTTACCTAGTCGGACAAGTAGTCCGACTAGGTAAGTCCAACATACTCGTAACATACTTGTTAATAACTTAGTTTCAGCTTAGTGCTCCCAACAACCACCGGCATAGATGTGACATGAGCATTACACATGACTTTTGTTTTGTCCATATTAATCTTAGGACCTATCCGTTGGTAGAGTTTCGGGGATATTACATCACCCTGTCTTAAACAGTATAGTTTCATTATATTTATATATGTCGCGACTAAAACGCAACGCAAATAAAGGTAAATATAAACACAATGTTGTCTCTTGTTTAATGAAGTCAAGTACTCGTCCCGAGCATTATCGGCCCCATAATAACGCGTCAGTCGATCCACATGAACGATCTTAGGAGTACCTCTTGCACCTTTCTGAAATGGCTCCGCAACGTCAAGGGCTGTCTTCTCCCATGGTGCACCAACATTGTACAATTTCAATGCACCTCTACTACGAGTCTGAGGTCCTTTCACAGCCGCACAACTTGTACATTTGCGACACCAATCCTCGACATTGTCACGATAATGGACCCAGTAAAACCGTTCTCGGATTTTCAGTAGAGTTCATTTAACTCCCAGATGGACTCCTGAACAACCATTATGGTATAGCTATAGGAAATCCGGCACTTTAGCTTTAGGGACAACCACTTGCAAACGACAGCTGTCTCCTCGAAAATTTTCCTATTTACGGCACAGGACTCTATCCTGAATCAGCAAGCTGTCCCATTGAGCCCAATAGCTTTTAGTGGTCGAACTCATCGCTGAGACGTCGCTCCATTTGGGCTTGGGAGCACGGGCCTTCATCCATTCCAGAATCGGCTTGATGTCCGCATCTTCCTGCTGTGCATGTTGTAAGCAACCGTCCACTCGCTGCTGAGGTGGTTTGTCCTGAGCATCCTCATGGATACCACTTACTTAACCTCTTGCCTAGTACTGTTCTCGCAATCATCAGAATAAGGTCTTCTTGACAATGCAAGTGTTGCCACGCCATTTCCCGCTGCAGTGTCTGATAGTAAAGTCATATTCCTGACGCTGCTGGGCGGTGCTGTTAGCCGCACTACCCTTTCGAGATCAATCACCTTCCCTTTTAACAGACCGCTTAGGGCAGCTGGGCCGAAGATGGCCCCTTTCATCACAGCCGTAGCACCTTGGGCTGTAACTTTAATTGTGGTCGCGAACTGTAGGTGCTGCGATCTCACTTACATGAGGAGAACGATGATCCTGCCGCTGCTGGGCGGTGTCGTTAGCAGCACTACCTCCTCAAGATCGATCACCTTCCTTTTCTACAGTTCGCTTATGGCAGCTGGATCGAAGATGGCTCCTTTCTCCACAGCCATAGCACCTAGGGCTGTATCCATAATTGCGGTTGCGAACTGTAGCTGCTGCAACCTCCCTGACGCGATGGGAACGATGCTCCTGCCGCACGGCTTCAACCTTAAGTGCATGGGCCAAGGCTTCCTAAAGCGTCACGCGGTACCTGAGCCTCACAGCAGCTCTGACTTCAAGGTCGAGGATGCCGTCAATGAATGTCTGCACAAGGTTCTCTTCAATGAGCGCAGGTACAGACCGCTATGCTTTGTGCACCAGCTTCTCCACCTTAAGGGCCCACTGCTGCAGGTTTTCGTTGATGCATTCCACGCGATCTGTAAGCTGCTCTCGAAAGACGTGTTCCAGGTGAGCGTCGCCATATCTAGCCTCCAATGCCTCAAGGAGCTGCTTGTATGTCACTTTCTTACCGAGAGCTTCCAACACTGTTAAGGCCTGGTCGCGCAGGCCTAGTGTGGGAGTAGTCATGGCCTGACTTTTATTCCAGCCGTTCGCCTTCATGATAGCCTCAAACTGCATTTTGTAGACCGACCAGGAAGAAGTCCCGTCGAACGGTGGCACTTCAAGTCCACGAAGTGAAGGTGTTGTAGCTATCACGGGAACTGTTATTCCATCCCAAAGTTTGAGGTCGTCCAGCATTTTCTTCATGTCAGCCATCATTTTGTTCTCTTGGTCGATTCGGGTCTCAGCTTCCGACAGGCGTTCGTCATACTGAGTAACCTTCTCCTTCAACCCCCTAATCTCTTCCCTGAAGGAAGTGTGAATTATCACGTTTGAGCTGCTCTTCCAAACGACGGGCCTGTTCCTCCGGTCGGCGGGCCTGTTCCTCCTGTCCGCCCGCAGCTGCTCTTCCAATCAGCGTGCCTGTTCCAACTCCTGGAGGACTTGTTCCTCCTGCTTCTCTTTCAACCAACGGGCCTGTTCCTCCTGTCAGCGGGCCTGATCCTCCTGTCCAACTCCAACTATAATTGTCACTTTAATGGCAAATAATTAAACGAATAATAATTCAAAGCCCAGGGGCATCTTGATACAAAGAGAGAAGAATTTTTCGATGATTTTTTCTTCTTCATGTATCTTAAAATGGTAATGCCATCACTGAATTTTTTTATAGCAGGGGAGGCAAACGAGCATACGGTTCACCTGATGTTAAGTGACTACCGCTGCCCATGAACATCTGCAACAACAGAGGAATTTCGGGTGCGTTGCCGGCCCTTTAGCTTTCTAAGTACACCGGCCTTCAAGAAAAGAGTTAGCTCTTTTCGTAAAGGTCCCATCGGTCCGAAAATATCGCCAGTGGTCAACTATTCCGCAGAGAGGTCGTAAGCGAAAGAAAACTCCTAGTGAAACGTACAGTGGTGGACCGCCAACCATCCAGATGGTGTGGACGGTATCAGGAGGTTTGCCGCGTAGTGTGTTCATGAAATTTGGTGGTTGGGATTACGCAAGGGAAACGCCACGGTGGTCATGGATACGTCAGATTGTAATTCTAAAATACAAGAACTTTTGTCGGATGTAAGTACTTATAAAAAGGTTAAAAACGACCCAACAAATAGCACACTAAAAACAACTAGTGACCTCATAAAGAAACACTCCGAAAAATTAAATCTGGACGTAAAATGGATAATACCTACGTGCGCCAAATCACCAAAGTTGTATGGGTTACCAAAAATACACAAGCCCAATGCTTCATTACGCCCCATAGTGAGCCAAATCGATTCACCAACTTACAGATTGGCTCAACACTTAGCGAAAATACTCTCACCGCTCAGGGGACATACAAGAGCACACATAAAGGATTCCTACCATTTTGTCAGCGAGATTAAAGACCTACGTCTGGCAGACAATGAAACTATGGTCAGTTTTGATGTGCAGTCATTGTTTACATGCTTACCTGTTGAAGACTGCATCTCAATTGTAACTAGAAGGCTGGAAGAAAACAACATGCCCGCAGAATATGCAGTATTACTCAGACACTGCCTTACATCTGGCTACCTATTGTGGAAGGAGGAGTTCTACAAGCAAGTAGATGGTGTGGCGATGGGCTCACCTGTATCTCCCATTGTCGCCGACATATTCATGGAAGACTTTGAGGAGAAAGCCCTGCTTACTTCTCCCATAAATCCAAGATTCTACAAGCGGTACGTAGACGACACTTTCACAATTCTACCTTTAGATAAAGTAACTGCATTTTTAGACCATCTTAACTCTATAAATTCTAAAATTCAGTTCACAATGGAGTTAGAGGCAAACAATTCCCTAGCTTTTCTAGATGTGTTAGTAATTCGGAATCCTGATAACACCTTGAGCCATACTGTGTATAGAAAAAAGACCCATACAGATAGATATTTAAACGGTGATTCTCACCACCATCCTTCACAGTTAGCTACCGTGGGTAAATCTTTGTTTCAGAGAGCACGAGGGATCTGTGACAGTAAACACCTGGCTGCCGAGCTCCAACATGTCAAGCAAGTTTTGCATGACAACAAGCTTCGGGTCCCACGCCTACGTCACAGAGAACGAGTGAAGCCGGCCACAGTCGAGCGTGTACCTGCTGTACTGCCATATGTTAGAGGAGTCACTGACAAGATTGGCTACATCTTGAAGCGCGCTTCCATCAAAACATACTTCAAGCCGCCGAAGAAGATTGGTCAGTTTTTACCATCAGTCAAGTGTAACGTCCCTCTGCAAGATGCAGGAGTGTACAAGCTTGATTGTGAATGTGGTCTCTCCTACATAGGACAAACTAAAAGATCAATTAAAACCCGCGTCAAAGAACATATAGCTGATGTGAAGAATCGACGCTCCGGGAAGTCTGCAGTCTGTGAACATGTACAAGATCGCCCCCATCACTACATCAGATTTGATAGACCACAAATCCTCGCTAAAGAACACCGATTCCTTCCAAGGATGATTCGCGAGGCTATTAAAATCAAAAAACATCCTAATTTCAATAGAGAAGATGGCTGGGTGCTACCATCTGCTTGGGATCCTATAATAAATAAAATTAAATCCCAACCCAAGCATACAACTGCAAGACTCCATGATACCATAAGCTCATACTGTGTAGATCGGAACAAAAGTTAAAAAATTTTAATCTATGGTAACCGCGGTTAACTATGACAGCTGGACGTTGAACATCTCAGTCCTTCCCGTGACCATGGGTGCTGTAAAGCTCTCGAAACGTCGGGTAAAAAAGTTAAATATACGCGATAAATTCCGTTAAAACTAGTATTATTTCAAGATACGATGATATTCGCAAAGAGATACAACATCTCTTCGCAGCGCCAGTGAATCGAGCCGATCGGAAAGCTCTCGGTCGTCAACGATTCGAGCCGCTGGATGCGGTCAAGTGGAAGGAGCTGGCACTGGGGAGCCACAGCCCAAAGATGGGAACAGTATACCATATGCGGCCGAACCTGCGTCTTGTAAAGTTAAAGGCGGTGTGCCGGCATGAAATACTATCCCGCTCCGCTGAGCACACCAAGCTTTTTAGAGGCCAATTTGGCTTTCACTTCCAGGTGAACACGAAACTGCATGTCACTCGATATGTCGACGCCGAGGATTCCGATACTGGCTGAGGCAACAAGTGGAGTGCCTTAAAACTGAGGAGATACGGCAAAGGGGTTCTTTTTAGCGGTTAATGCGCAAACTTGTGTCTTATGTGGGCTAAACTGGACTAGATTTAGCTACCCCCAATCCGAGACTTTGTTCAGCAAAGACTCGACTTCAGACACGAGTTTGTCCCGGTACTCGGAGACGTTTTCCCGAGAAATATTGGTACGGCCGGTGTACAGAGCGTCACCAGTGCTGTCGTCTGTGTTGGCGCGACTTCTAACGCCGCCTAGCGACGCACCGGAACACCAAACTTTTATCTACGAATCAGAGCACGTCATTGTTGGCAACCAATCACAGCACGTCGTGCAATTAGTTATAAGATCTGTCTGTTTAAATTTTGATTATTACCTGATACACACTGTTAGCAATAAGACGACTTAAATATAACCAACAAATGTTCAATAAATCAATCATTGAAGAGCACCTGCCTCCCGTTCCTGTACATAAAGTGGTCCTTCGAGCCGGATAAAGAGTTCTAGCTTGAAATCTCCGAAGATTCGTCGCATCAAAATACGAAGAGGACATTCACGTATCGAGCGAAGAGCTGCAACGTTAAGGCATCGACAGACAGGAGTGGCAGTGCTCAAGTGGCGGTACCTACCTGCGCAATGGCACCCACCTTGGTTCACACGCATCTACAAATTGGCAACAGTAAGTACTCTTGATTTCCTTAATTCCCAAAATGAGTGAGCCCAAATTGTCAGAATTAATTAAGAAAAGAGGAGTTTTAAAAGATGGATTAACTCTGTTTGAAAATTATGTTAAAAAGTTCACTTTACCCTTGACTGAACAACAGTCATTAGAATTAAATTTACGTGTCGAGAGTACTTCGAGTTTGATAGAGATGTATAGTGAAATACAGACTAAAATTGAAGAAGAGGTAGCGGAAGATCTCGATCTTGTAAAACAGCTGGAAGAGAGAGATCGTTTCGAAAATCAATTTTATTGTGCTGTAGCTTCTGCAAAACTTTTATTGAGAAAGGAAGTAGCTAACAAGTCTAGTGTTTCAACATGTAAGCCGATAGGCATAAAGTTACCCGATATTAAAATACCTTCCTTTGACGGTTCATACGATTGCTGGCTAGAGTTTAAAAATTCTTACGTTAGTATGATTCATGATCGCGATGATTTAGGTCCTGTTCAAAAATTACATTATTTAAAATCGTCATTGTCCGGTACCGCGGCACACGTCGTAGGTGCATTAGAATTTACGGCTAACAACTATTCTCACGCATGGGAGCTATTAGAGAATAGATTTAATAATCCGCGACTATTGGTTCATAATCATGTGAAGGCATTATTTAAAATTCCATCGTTAAATAAAGAGTCCGCTTCCCAGATTAGGAACTTAATAGATATTGTTTTGAGAAATTTGCGTGCCCTTAAAACTTTAGGTGAACCAACAGATTCATGGGACACTTTAATCATTTACATGGTCGTTTCCAAATTAGATCAGGCCACTGAACGCGAATGGGAAGACTTTCAAGGTACAGCTAGTTCGTTAATTGAATCAAGGTCAGTTTTGAAACTGTATAACTTACTTAAATTTCTAAAGGACCACGCCGACGTTTTAGAAATGATAAAAGTGAACCATAACAAATCCCATGAGAACAAAGGCGGCGAACAAACGCGCTCTAAGAAACAATATACACATACTCATGTTGCTACGAACGTTACTAACAATAAAAGTAAGGGTAATACGAAACTAAAACAAAGTCGCGTGTGTGTGATGTGTCATGGTAATCACGCGATTTATTCCTGTTCAAGGTTTCTTAATTCGTCTGTCCAAGAAAGGAATAAGATAGTTAAAACGCATCAGCTGTGCATCAATTATTTACGCGCAACCCACCCACTTGACGAATGCAAGTTTGGGCCATGTAGGTTGTGTGATAAAAGGCACAATAGTTTGCTTCACATTGATGGGCAGGTAGACGGCGCATCACAGGTGAGCGGGTCGAGTGCATCAGCACAGCCGGTCACCGCTAACATCTCCACTGTCTCGTCATCATTACACGTTACGGCTAACCATTCAGAATCGCAAAACAGTAATCAGGAATATTCGTTATTACCCAACGTTTTGCTGTCCACAGCGTTAGTGGACATAACAGATAATAATAACAAATATCACACTGTACGCATTCTGCTTGATAATGGTAGTCAACATTGTTTCATAAAGAAATCGTTATGTGAAACATTAAATGCACCGTTAATACAGTCCACTTATCACGTTGCTGGGGTAGGTCAAACAATTTCGCAGTCCACCAACATTTGTAAAATAAAATTACGTTCAAGGTTAAATTCGTTTTTTATGAATATTGATTGTTTAGTGTTGCCGTGCATTACAAATCAATTACCCACATTTAATTTCGATGTAAATAATATGAATTTACCTGATAATATTCAACTTGCGGATCCGAACTTTCACTCACCGTCAGACATCGATATACTGATAGGCGCGGATAAGTTCTGGGAATTATTGTGTGATGGCAAAATTAAGTTGAATAAAGGACCTTATTTACAAAATACAAAATTGGGTTGGATAATGTCGGGACCTTTACATAATAACCCACTTCCCGTTAAGAGTGTGCAATGTAATTTCTCCCAAACAATTGACACACAGTTGAAATTGTTTTGGAAACTCGAAAAGATAAACAATAACGTTAATAAAAACATCCTTAGTGCTGACGAACGTGCGTGCGAAGACATTTTTGTCAAAACGTCAAAACGTATGGAAGATGGTGGGTTTTCCGTACGCATTCCTTTAAAGGAATCAGCTGATGTGCTCGGAGACAGTTACACAGCGGCTGAAAAACGTTTGTTGTCGTTAGAACGAAAATTCGCTCGTTCGCCGCAATTTAGTGAAAAATACGTAGATTTTATGGGGGAATATGAAAGGCTCGGTCATATGAGTTGCGTTGAAACTTATGAGTCACCCCACTATTTTTTGCCGCATCACGGCGTTATTAATGAAAATAGCAGTACAACTAAACTGCGCACTGTTTTCGATGCAAGCGCAGCGACGTCGTCCAGTAAGTCGTTAAACGATATTCAACATATTGGTCCACCACTTCAGAATGACATTTTTAGCATTTTATTACGCTTTAGGCAATATAAATACGTGGGTTGTGCGGACGTTGAGAAAATATTTCGGAATTTTCTTGTACAACCAGATCAACGAGATTTACAATTGATATTATGGCGTAAACTTCCGTCGGACCCAATACGTGTATATCGCCTAAACACCGTGAGGTATGGCACTGCGTCTGCGCCATACCTTAGTATGAGATGTTTACGCCAGCTTGCGCTGGAATGTAAGTGGTGGATTTGGCGTTTGGCCTTCAACCACCAAACTGCTGGTTCAAATTTATTAAATAATGTTATGCGGTGCGGCTATTAATTTTAATGGAATAGTGGACTGTATATGAGCGCGGTGCGATTGGTGAATGGAATTTAATTTATTCGTGATACTGCAAATCCCCTAAATTCGGGATATAGGAAGGACGTGAAGGAATGCATGTGCACCCACCTGGACTTCCGCTGATCTGCCTCGTGTCTCGATGGCTGCCGGCTGTCTTCTCACTTATCAACTTCACAGATAATCACGAAATATAGCGTTATTGCAAATGTCTATACTTTTTACTATATGCTTGTATAATTCAATATCCAAATTACACAAGGGCGGGAGCGATGATGCGAGATATAAGCGGTGCGGTTGATTGCGTGTCTTCTCAACTTGTGTGAGCCCGTTAACACACGAATGCACATGCTGGGCATAAAGCGGTAGATAGGAAACCGGAAATGGGCTTTGCAGTAATCTTATTGGATAATAATTAACGAATCCCTTATAAGCGTTAAGCGATAGTGCAAAGTGGCGCGAACACCCCCCCCCCGGCCTTGAGGTATCCTCAACTAGCAAGTAAAGTATAAAAATATAGATATATATAGATAAATACTTATATAGTAGCGAAATGAAGCGACGTTATGACCTAAGAATTAAACTAAATATATAAACGATAATGTAAAATTAACTATATTAATCACTGTGTTGGTAAAGGACACAGTTTGATAAGAGGGCGTTTTAAAGTGGAATTCTTAAGTTTAACTTGCGCAACGCGTACCACACCATCCTTACCGGGAAACAACCGCCTAGAGGCCACTGAAGCGGTGGAGTATTATCCACGTCTATTAGAACAATCGTCCCTACAGAAATGGCAGTAGAGTTCTTATTCCACTTCACTCTACTCTGTAATGTATGTAAGTATTCGAATCTGAAGCGTTTCCAAAAGGACTGAACTAAAGAATCTATTAAAGAAAAGCGTGATAACAGATTAATACTTTCCTTGCTTAAATCTGCAGCTGGTAAGCATTCAAGTGGTTTTAAATTTAGAAAATGTGCGGGTGTAAGTGCGGTAGGTTCCGATGGATCACTGCTTAATACATAAAGCGGGCAAGAATTTAAGATACACTCGATCTGACAAAGAGTAGTAAGCATTTCTTCATACGTGATGATTTGCTTACCTATTACGCGAAACAAATGGGTTTTTAGAACCTTATTATTGGACTCCCACAAACCCCCGAAATGTGGAGCGCTTGGAGGGTTGAGTTTCCAAACAATGCGATTATCAGTGAGCACCTGACTGAATGCCTTATAATATTCTTCCGATTTTAAAAATCCATGTAATTCATGTAAATATGAACGCGAGGCGACAAAATTAGTACCGTTATCGCTGTATATAAATCGACACGGACCTCTACGAGAGATAAATCTCTTAAAAGCGTCTAAAAAAACCCGTCGAACTTAGATCAGACGCTAATTCTAAATGCACTGCCTTAGTAACGAGGCATATAAATAAACATAAATAGGCCTTCTGGCTTCGTATACCACGTTTACGCGTCAATGTGATATAATAAAGTGGGCCCGAAAAATCCACACCTGTGTGTGTAAATGCATTACACTGTTCTAGGCGGCAAGCAGGCAAGGCAGACATCATGGGGTAAATAGGTTTGGGTTTATGTCGAAAACAAATGTTACACCAATGAATGCGGTATCTCACTACACGGCGAGCTGATAATATCCAATATTTCTCCCGTAATGCAGCAAGTAAATACTGAGGACCAGCGTGGAAATGTTTACAGTGATAATAATCAATTATAAGATCAACAATATGCCCCTTTTTTGGTAGCAATATTGGATGCTTTTGGGAATCCGATAAAGACGAATAATCTAACCGACCACCTACTCGAAGTACATCGTCCGTGATAAATGGCGATAACCTTCGTAATTTTGATGAACATAGTTGTCCTTTTTTAATATTCTTTATATCTTCGGCGAAGCGATGCCTTGCACAATTTTAATAACTGTGATTTCAGAAATCTCTATGTCGGATGCGGTTATAATTTTATTTATGCGCGGTAATTTGTTTAAAAACCTTAAAACGTAAACAACGGATCGTAAATACTTATTCCAATTAGAAAATTTTAAGCTTAACGAGATAAATGGGTTTTCTTCCATGTCACTGACTCCAAGCGACACAGTCTTTTCTTCTGGTAAACTGATATGAGTTGATGCGAACTTTTGTACAGGCCATTCTTTACACGGCAAGGAAACCCACGAAGGCCCATGTAACCAAAGGTCACAATTTAAAATTTGTGAGGGTAACAGTCCACGCGAAATATGATCTGCAGGATTTTCCGAGCCGGCGATGTGCTAAAAGTTATCCGGTAACAAATAGGACTGTATTTGCGAAATACGGTTAGCAACAAAGGTGTTGAACTTACGCAGTGAAGAACACGCCCAACAGAGCGCGACTTCCGAATCTGAAAACGCATAAATGTTGTCGATCGGATGCCTCAATGACAACGAATCGTAAACGGTGCGTACTAACTTAGCGAGCAAAACCAAGGCACACAACTCAAGCCTAGCTAAAGTTATAACCTTTAATGGGGACACCCGAGATTTAGAACATAGGAGCGTTATAATTGGAGGATTATTTCCGTTAACAACATGCGAATAGATGACACACCCGTAAGCTTTTTCACTAGCGTCGGCGAAGGCTAGTAGCGACACATGGGATTTTTCATTTACGCCGATATGACGTGGAATCTGTAAATGTGAGATTAAAGGTAACTCTGATATATATCGCTGCCATGTATTGACAATATTAGTGGGTGGAGTCTCATCCCAGTTAAGTTTAAGAACCCACAAGGCTTTAATTAATAATTTGGCGTAAAGTATTACTGGACCGACAAGTCCTAAAACATCGTACAAGCGAGCGGTTGCGGAGAGGATAGCGCGTTTGGTACAAGTGACCGGTGGCGGCGAAACAAGAAAGGAAAACTTATCGGTAGCGGGATACCAACGAAGGCCTAAAATTTTTAAAATGTCATTATCATCAAATGATACCGAGTCTTGTTGACGATGTGATGCTGGTATATGTTGTAAAAGCTCCTTGCAGTTACTTGTCCACTTAACCAAATCGAATCCACCTCGGCGAAACAATTGGATAAGTTGAGTGGCGGTGTTGACTGCGTTGTTGACGCAAGGCGCGGAGGAAACGAGGTCATCCATATAAATATCCCTTTCCACTACAGAAGCAGCAAGGGGATAGGACTCCCTTTCGTCAGCGGCTAACTGGCGTAAAGTGCGAAGTGCGAGGAAAGGGGAAGAGAGTAATCCGAATGTGACGCGATTAAATTCATATGTTCGTATAGTTTCTTCTGTAGAAAACCGATATAAAATGCGTTGAAAAGCGCGATGGGATTTTCGGACTTCGATACACAAGTACATTTGCCTAACATCTGCAAAGAAAGCGATGCGATAAACTCTAACGTTTAATAAAATATTAAAAATGTCTGTTTGTAAATTTTGCCCGGTGTGCAAAATGTCATTCAAAGAAATATCGTTATCCGACTTAGCACTAGCGTCTAAAACGATGCGCAACTTCGTTGTACTTTTATCATTCCGTACGACAGGGTGATGCGGCAAATAAAAAGAAGACTGTATACAATCATTATCAGAAACAGCGGATAAAATACCCTTATTAATGTATTCCCTTATAACAACATTGTATTGATCGCGAAGATCGGGATATTTGTTAAAGCGTTTTTCCAAAAGTAAGAGGCGTTTTTTTGCATTCATTAAAGAGTCACCCAATATGTCGGGCCTTTTCTTAAATGGCAGGGCGACCACATACCGTCCGTCGTTTTGGCGGTAAGTAGTAGAAGTATAAATGTCTTCACATTCCTGCTCATCACGGCTCAAATATATTTTTTGCGGAAGTTCTTCAATTTTCCAAAATTTTTCCATTATATCATTAAGACAATTTTGATTTAAATTTGTATCGTAAGAACAGGAAACAAATGAACGCGGGGAATGATGTGATATAGCGACTTCAGCATCACCCATAATAATATATCCGAGTGATGTTTCTATGGCACTAGGCCATTGCGAATGAATTAAGTTTTCAGGCGACAAAAGTTTTATGTAGGTATTAACCCCCAATAAAATATCTATAGACCCAGGTTGATAAAACTGATCATCTGCTAATTTTTGAAACATCTACTATCGAATCTGGCAACTGACCCGTGATGATCGGAACAACTAATGGTTCAATATGATAAAATTTGTTATCATTAAAACGAGACGTGAACTGCAGTGAAGTGACTCCTAAAATCTTTTGGGTCACGCCACCGATCCCGTGTACTTCGGTAAAACGATTTTTATTCGAAACGGAAAGAAATAAGCGTTTACAACAATCCTTCGTAATATAGTCGCTTTGGGATCCGGGGTCAACTAAACACCGAATAAAATGTTCATTGTCGTACTTATCTACGACCTTTATTTTTGCAGTCCCCAATAAAGTAGTATAGCGCGGGAGAGTACTATAATCGCGAGAAATATTACATGAAGAGGTAAGTGTTTTTTCATTTTCCTCCATATTCGAATTGTGAGCGACAGAAGAATTTACCTTATTATCGTTAACTGCGCGGTAATTAATCGAATGCGCGCTGCATGCATTAGCGTTACGCGTCTGCACAACCTCTGAGTGGAACGTATTGCTACTACGAAAAGCAGTCTTAGAGCCATTCTGATTCGGGTCAGAATGAATTAAAGAATGGTGGCGCCGCGCGCAATATATACACTTACGCTTCGATTTACAAAAAGAAGTCGAGTGTTTATTACTTAAACAATTAATACAACAATTGTTTTGTCTAATAATATCGTAACGTTGTTGTGTATTTAATTTTAAAAAGCGTGGACAAACATACAAGTGTTCATGATCATTTGATTTACAAAAGATACATGAATGCGAAGGATCTGTGTTAATAAATGTTTTACTAAATTTATTTGAAAGTGATTTGTTTCGATTATTATTGGATGTAGATAAAGTATGCGAATTATTAAATGTATGGCATATAGCCCTATTCTGTTCGTATAAAAATTGTACTAAAGAGGCGTAGTTTTGTATGCTAATTATGCGACAAGACATTTCAAATGACTTAACAGTGTCATGATCTAATTTTCTAAGTGCAATATTTAAAAACAAAAAATCAGCTAAGTCCTCAATTTTTAATTGCTTTAGAGCATTAATTGAAGCATCAAATTTGTCCATAAATTTATGATAACCTCCTGTTGTGTTTGCGTTCACCTGTGTTAAATCCAATAGTTGGTTAATATACGTAGATGCGAGTGTGCGTTCGTCATTATATCTTCCTAAAAGCGCATTCCAAATAATGGAATAATTTTCTGCGGTAGGGGCTAACCCAGCACAAATTTATAGCGCCCTGTCACTCAATTTGTTAACCAAATAATAAACACGTTCGGCATCAGTTAATTGTAAAGTGTCGTCTTAAATTGTTGATAAAACATGGACCACTGGCGTATGTCTCCGTTAAATGACATTAATTCAATTGGCGGAAGTGAAGTTTTTAATTTAGTAGGAAATCTATTTTCAAACGTAACAGTGAAAGGCGATGTGGATATTTTCGTAATTTTGCACTTAATACGACTATATAAATCTTCAAATGAGTTCCAAGCCTCGTAATCAACGTCTGCATTAGGGTTTAATTTTAAATGTTTAGTATTATAGTTATCTAGAACTTCTTGAAACTCACTACGTAATTGTTCTATATTCGAAGCGATGCTAAGAAATAAATTCTGCTCGTCCAAGGAATTAAATGCGCCCTTTGAGGTCTCGTAAATTTTTTGTAATCGTTCGTAAATATAATTACGTTTAGCGATAATAATTTTTAAACTAACTTCTTCATCCGAAACCAGTTTAGATTCTTTGCTTCTCGTCGTTATTTTCAACAAACAAATGCGGACTAAAATTATTGCGATAAGTGACGGTAGAATTAGTTAACTGGGGAACGAGCAATCTCGCGTTACTAGAAAGATGGCGGTTAATCAACAAGAAAAATATCATTAATGGAATAATGAAGCGGTGTGGTATGCGTTACAAAGATATTATAATACGTGTAATAAGTGATGCGGGACAAATAAATATTGTAGTTAGTATAATTAGAACTACAATTTATTATGATTTAATAATATATACGTATATAATTTTTTGTAATATATAAAAAAAATGAATTTACTTCTCCGGGCCTAAAGGTTAATTTAATCCGGCTCGAAGGACCAAAAAATATATGGTGGATTTGGCGTTTGGCCTTCAACCACCAAACTGCTGGTTCAAATGTATTAAATAATGTTATGCGGTGCGGCTATTAATTTTAATAGAATAGTGGACTGTATATGAGCGCGGTGCGAGCGGTGAATGGAATTTAATTTATTCGTGATACTGCAAATCCCCTAAATTCGGGATATAGGAAGGACGTGAAGGAATGCATATGCACCCACCTGGACTTCCGCTGATCTGCCTCGTGTCTCGATGGCTGCCGGCTGTCTTCACACTTATCAACTTCACAGATAATCACGAAATATGCGTTATTGCAAATGTCTATACTTTTTACTATATGCTTGTATAATTCAATATCCAAATTACACAAGGGCGGGAGCGATGATGCGAGATATAAGCGGTGCGGTTGATTGCGTGTCTTCTCAACTTGTGTGAGCCCGTTAACACACGAATGCACATGCTGGGCATAAAGCGGTAGATAGGAAACCGGAAATGGGCTTTGCAGTAATCTTATTGGATAATAATTAACGAATCCCTTATAAGCGTTAAGCGATAGTGCAAAGTGGCGCGAACAGTAAGGATCAGCAGGTTGCGAGAGTAATCCGAGAGGATTTTTTCGTTGATGACGTCATCCTAGGTGACAATGATTTAAATAGCTTACTCGATACCTGTGAGAAGTTACGAAATACTTTAAACTCGGCTTGTTTACCGTTGCGTAAGTGGTTGTTTAACGTTGATACCAGTGACCACGACATATCTAAAGACTTGTTATTAAGCGAACATCGCCAAACTAAGACTTTAGGAGTGGGTTGGTATAATAAAAGTGGTGAACTTCATTTTACCACACGAGTAGTTAGACCGAATTTACTAAATAAACGTACAATGTTGTCGATAATCGCACAAATATACGATCCTCTAGGAATTTTAACACCGTCTGTCGTAGTAGCTAAAATATTGATGCAAAAAGTGTGGTTGTGCAAGATAAATTGGGATGATCCCGTTCCCAGTGATGTTGCGTTATCCTGTGAAAAATTTATTGACACACTTCAATATTTGCATAACCTACGTATTCCGCGTCATGTTATGAGCGCACACACACAGTTTATAGAATTACACGTAATCACGGACGCGTCGCAGAGTGCGTATGGTGCATGTGCATATGTTCGCACCTACTCTGATGACTCATCGGTGACTATTAGATTATTGTGTGCAAAGAGTAAAGTTACACCAATACCCCGACTAGAACTGTGCGGGGCTTTAATAGGCGCACGATTATGTAGGAAAATTATTGTGTTAATTTCGTGCGTGTTAATTTCCACAAAATTTACTTTTGGACAGACTCAACTATTGTCCTTGGATGGCTACGTACGTCACCACATTCGTTAAAAACATTCGTTCAAAATAGGATAGTGGAGATTAATGAAATAACAAGTAATGCGTTATGGTTACATGTAGGAACCAAAAATAACCCAGCGGATCTGGTCTCGCGCGGTCTTAGTCTTGATGTACTCACTGACAGTAATCTGTGGTGGAGTGGACCTGAGTTCTTAAAAAATTCGGAGTCGCCATGGTCACAGCAATCTTCGACTACACACTCCAACTTACCAGAACTAAAATCACAAACGACAACGGTTATGGTTTGTGATGTAACAAAGAATAAAATTATTAATTTTGAAAGGTTTCGTTCTTATCAGCGTATCGTGCGCGCCGGCGCTTACCTGTTGCCATATATACATAACTTACGCACACCAAAGAAAGATCGTACACAGGGGCCGTTATCAGTAGATGAATTGAACGACTCATTACAGTCGTTAGCGCGTCTTGCTCAACGCGAATCGTTTCCGATGGAATATGATAAGTTAAAACGTAACTTACCCTTAAAAACTTCAGGTTCGATTTCTAGGCTTAATATATTTCTAGATGAAAGGAATATAATTAGAGCAGGTGGCCGTCTTAGTAACTCGCCTGACTTTAATTACGACAAGAAGCACCCGATACTTTTATCAAGTAAACACAACTTCACACAATTGTTGTTTCAACATCAACACAAAGAGCTTTTTCATGCTGGTACCCAGCTGCTATTGGCCACCGTGCGTGAGAATTGGTGGCCGTTAGGGGGTAGAAACCTAGCTAGAAAGGTTGTCCACCAATGTGTTCGCTGTACTCGAATGAAAGGTAAAACCCTAACGCCAATCATGGGCAACCTTCCGTCTGAACGAATAGAACCTGGTTTCCCATTCATTCGATGTGGAGTGGATTATGCGGGTCCCATAAACGTACTGAATCGCAAAGGAAGGGGAGCTAAATTGGAAAAGGGCTATATTTGCATATTCGTTTGTTTTGTTACCCGGGCCATTCATCGAGAACTTGTCAGTATGTTAGCTGCTCAAGAATTTATATTAGCACTTAAAAGATTTATCTCACGTCCTGTACAACGAGCGTTCTCGAAAATCTGCCCTCTGCCTGTATCATCAGCAGAGGACGACAACATGAATGCAGCCTGCGGCATCTCCAATCAAGCGGCAACGTAGATACATCATTGGAAGCTGGAGCTTCCAAGGCGGCCGGCATGTTGGCGCGACTTCTAACGCCGCCTAGCGACGCACCGGAACACCAAACTTTTATCTACGAATCAGAGCACGTCATTGTTGGCAACCAATCACAGCACGTCGTGCAATTAGTTGTAAGATCTGTCTGTTTAAATTTTGATTATTACCTGATACACACTGTTAGCAATAAGACGACTTAAATACACACACACACAGGTGCTCTTCAATGATTGATTTATTGAACAAACGTTCAATAAATCAATCATTGAAGAGCACCTGCCTCCCGTTGCATAGCAAGGAGTGTTGCTGGTTTGTAACATATCATTGATGTGCAGAAGAAACGGCGTTGGTAATAGCACGCAGCCTTGTAGAACATCAGCATTAGTATATTTGAACTTCGGAAGTGCAACTTTTTGTACATATTTTTTCTATGACAACAATTATGGAGGTGGCTTGCAAAACCGGCAAGGAAATACGAACTACCAAAATAACAATACCAAAGTATCATGTTACAATAGGATGTTATTTGAACATGGAGGTACAGCTATTTTTGTTAGACACTCACTTGAATATAAAGTAAGACATGACATTGTAAAGTTGAGTATTGAAATGAATTGTGAACTAGCGGCAATTGAAGTAAAATCGTCTAAATTAGTTATTATTTGTGTATATAGACCTGATTATGATTATTTAATATATGAAGATATTATGACTAAAGTTATCGAAAAAATAGGTAGGGAAAACAAAAGAATTGTAATTGCAGGAGATTTTAATTTAAACATATTGAAACCAAATAATAAAGTGTGCAAATTTTTAAAACTATTGAGTGAATTAAAATGTAAATTCGTCTTAAATGAGCCAACCCGAACCAAAGGCAAGTCTTCCACATGTATTGATAATTTCATTTTAAATGACGATGATGATTTTCAGTATCACAGTGGTAAAGTATTAGACGTAAAGTTATAGATCATAACGTCATAGAATTAAAGTATAAATTGAATTCTAAGTATCCTAAAGCAAAGGAGAAGACTGAGGTTAGATCTAGAATAATATCTCAAGAAAATATAAAATATTTTCATTACTTGTTCTGTAAAGACTTTGAATGTGTAAGAAAGGATATATATTTGAAACTTGACGCAAATGAGAAAATGAACATTCTTATGGACTATATACAATATTGTTATTACACTGCATTTCCATTACAAAACAATTATTAAACCTATAAAAAATAAGAATAAACTAACAACCAAAGGTATTTTGATATCTAGAAATAATCTTCAAAAACTCGAAATATTACATAACTTGTATCCAGATAAAATTAGAAAATCCAATCTAAATAGATATAAGAGAATATATAGAAAAGTACTACAAACAGCCCAAAATTTTAGGAACGCGTCTAGAATTAAAAATTCCACGAATAAAATTAAAACTACTTGGACAATTATTAAGGAACAAAAAATCATGTTAAAACACAAAGAATAAATAAAATTACTAAAATTAAAAATCACTGTGGGGACATAATTACAAATAATAAAAATATGGCAAACAGTTTCAATGAGTTCTTTTGCAATATAGCTGGTAAACTTACGGAAAATTTAGAGGTTAAGGTAGAAAAATGTAGCAAATATTTAAAAAACCCAACAAATAATAAAATTAGCTTTCATAAAATAAATAATTCTGAATTTTGGAATATTATTCATAGTTTAAAATGTAAAACGTCCAGAGACATATACGATATGTCGACAAAATCTATTAGAGAACTTATCATCCACAACAAAGACATGTTTGATATAATATTGGAATTCTTGAATGATTGAATAAAACTATTATTTACGGATTATATCGCGTTTAATTACTTTTAATTTATTTTTATTATTATCCCGACGTTTCGGGTGCTTTACAGCGCCCATGGTCACGGGGGGGACTGAGATGTTTGACGTCCCAATGTCATAGTTAGTCCGGCTACCTTCAGTTTTTTAATATTAATTTTTGGTCCGATTTACGCAAAACGAGCTTATAGTATCATGAAGTCTTGCAGTGGTATGCTTGGGTTTGGGTTTAATTTTGTTAATTATAGGATCCCAAGCAGATGGTAGCACCCAACCATCTTCTCTATTGAAATTTGGATGTTTTTTAATTTCAATAGCCTCGCGTATCATCCTTGGTAGGAATCGGTGTTCTTTTGCGAGAATTTGTGGTTTATCAAATCTAATGTAATGGTGGGGACGATCTTGAACATGTTCGCAGACTGCAGACTTCCCAGAGCGTCGGTGCTTCACATGTTCAAGATCGTCCCCACCATTACATTAGATTTGATAAACCACAAATTCTCGCAAAAGAACACCGATTCCTACCAAGGATGATACGCGAGGCTATTGAAATTAAAAAACATCCAAATTTCAATAGAGAAGATGGTTGGGTGCTACCATCTGCTTGGGATCCTATAATTAACAAAATTAAACCCAAACCCAAGCATACCACTGCAAGACTTCATGATACTATAAGCTCGTTTTGCGTAAATCGGACCAAAAATTAATATTAAAAAACTGAAGGTAGCCGGACTAACTATGACATTGGGACGTCAAACATCTCAGTCCCCCCCGTGACCATGGGCGCTGTAAAGCACCCGAAACGTCGGGATAATAATAAAAATAAATTAAAAGTAATTAAACGCGATATAATCCGTAAATAATAGTTTTATTCAATGGGTAGTGTTCGCGTAAATTTAAGAAATCGTCTTGAATGATTGCATCATAGAAGGAATTTTCCCAGATAGCTTAAAAATAGGAAAAATCGTGCCACAGTTCAAAAAAGGACAAACTATTGAAATTGGTAATTACAGACCGGTGTGTATATTACCAGTTATATCAAAGATTTTAGAAACTGTCTTAAAATCTAGGATATTAGACTGCTTTGAAAAAAAATAATCTAACAGTCTGCAAGACTGTCAATTCGGTTTTCGCAAAAAAAAATTCAACGGAAATGGCTATTAGAAAAACAGTATACTTTATATTGGACGCTTTGGATGGATCGCAGAAGGTATCTAGCAATTTCTGTGATTTACCTAAGACGTTCGATTGTCTGAGGCATGATATCTTAATTCATAAATTAAAATTCTACGGATTTGAAGGAAAAGAATTGAAAATAATGCAGTCTTATCTTAACAATCGAACGCAAATAGTTAATTTAAATAATACTAAGTCTGATTCACAACATAGTTACATTGGCGTTCCGCAGGGCTCTATCCTGGGACCATTGCTGTTTTTAGTGTATGTGAACGACCTTGCAAATAATTTACCTGACTGGGCGATGGTTACACTATTCGCGAATGATACACAGGTTGGTGTTAAAGATAAAAATGCAGTCCAAGTATCCAAGAAGACAAATGATTTTTTAAATATGCTTAAAAATTGGTTTGAAACAAACGGAATAATTTTGAATGCAGAAAAAAGTATCATTATTAATTATGCAAGCAAAAAAACAAATAAAGACAAAAAAAGTGACGTCACATTTTTAGGGTGTACTTTCGATTCCACTTTAAGTTATGAAACCCATATAGATAACGTCTGTAAAAAGTTAGCCAGTGCTAATTACGCTTTATTGAAGCTTAAGCCCATTATTGACAAGAAAACTCTTATATCCGTCTACTTTGCATATTGTCACTCAATTATTAGCTACGCGATTACGATATGGGGAAATGCTACACAAATTGAAAGAGTACTGATTTATCAAAAAAGGTCGATTAGAGTTATACATGGATTGCAAAGATCGACATCAGCTAGAGCCTATTTCCAAAAAGCGAAAATTATGACTGTCGTTTCGTTATATATTTATAGATCGCTTCTAGAAGTGCACCAGGAAAAATGTAAACTACCAATGAAGAAGCACGTACACAACTACAATTCTAGAAATCGCGAAAGATTAGTTGTTCCAAGAACCAGATTAGTGAAAGTGTTCAAGCAAGGTCTTGCAATAAAAATTAAAATGTACAATAAATTGCCAATAGAAATAACAAGACTTCCGCTAAATGCGTTCCGACAAGTGATAAAAACATTCTTTTTAAATCACGCTTTTTACAACATAGAAGAATATATGCAATGTTCATTTTCTGACTTGTTTGACACATAAAATAATGTACTGTAAATGAGATGTATTTTAATTATATTATTGTAATTGTATAATTTGTAATTTTAACTATATTATTGTATCTATATTATTGTAATTGTAATTTTGACGTACCAATGTTACGTAATGTAACGCAATGGCAAATAAATAAATAAATAAAAAATAAATAAACAATATGCGACGTGATGAATATTCTTATGGCAATCATGCAAGAAGGCCTCCTCCTTATTCACTCAAAGATGATGCTTACTTTGATAGATCCAGAAGACAAGTCCCCAATGATAATAATAGAGGGCCCAACTATGGGCAACCTCAACACCAGAGGTTAAATGATCAAGGTCAGAAAACCAACTGTTACAAAATAGACACTCTTTTCGTGGATTTGAAAATCCTCTGGACATCCGAACGGGGCAAGCGCCACCTTCAGTTACTTCTATTAACACAAAAAATGATATGTTCACTCGTTCTGATACTTTTATTGTAGATAAACTTGTTACAATTACTTTTTGTATATTTTTTTCTATCTAACGGTTTCGTGGTTTGGGTCAAATATCATTACCAAACTTAGTAGGTAGGATTGAAATAAAAAGGTATATTTAGTATGTATCACATACTCGTACTTATGTAATTTTGGTTTTAATCAATTAATAACTACCTATATTTAACAACAAAATTAGCTATAAAGCAGACTTCGAAAAACAACATCAGTCTAGTTTCCAGATGTAGGTAAATAAGCTATATATTAATTTAAATATTCTTAAATAACTTAGCTATCATAAGAGTCTAGTAAAGTAAAGTAAAGTAAAGTTACTGTCTATATACGTCTCACTGGTGGGCTCAGGCCTCCCCTCATTTCTGAGAGGGTTTAGGGCAAGGAAGTGTCCGCCGCGCTGCTCAAATGCGTGTTGACGAACTTCACATGTCTTCGAAATATTTTTTTTCTTATTCCTCAGCCATGCAGGTTTCCTCACGATGTTTTCCTTCACCGCCGAGCATGTGGTAAATCAGCACTTAAAATTGCAATTAACAATTTCATTGGTGCCGGCGGGGATCGAACCCGGGTTACTCGCGTTCTGTTATATTTACAGCGAGCGTTAACCACTGAGCTACCACGGCTCACGTGCTGATAAGAGTCTAAATAACAAATTATTTTGTTAGTAGCTAATACTCTTTAAAACACAAAGCGCACGCACACAAATACGCGCACATTAAGCTAGAAATCTTGGTCAGAAATAATCTTTGTCTAGCTTAAAATGTCTGTCTTAAAACCGTATTTTGTTTTTCGATATAGGGACTAAACTTAATAGTTTCTCGAACTCCTCTTCCCCTATTCTCGGGTATTCGGAAGATCACTATGCTTCAGGACGTATGTAATCCGCATATTTGAGTGATTTTACCTAAGTATTAAGGTCTTTCACCCATATCTTTCTTCTCTTCTTTTCTTTACTATTAATTGTCGTATTTTTTTTCGTCTTGAAAACGTCCAGTAATAAAATTTTGGCCCTTATACCTACTACATCATGCAAAACATAACGATATATCGATATTTATAACGCGATATATATTGATATTGCGCGAGCAACCCGCACAGAAGCAGCTTTGTATAAATTATAGTTGTGTTCCCTAAGTAATATTTTGTTTCAAAAGTTTTTAATCACGTCTAATATATCAAAACTGATTTTTTTATTTTTTTTTTATTTATTCAACAAAGTAACAGTTTTATTTACAAAATCAATTTCTTCGTGCCATTAAACATCTATTGTTTTTATTCTATTGATTAAAGATATATTTTTTAATTAATTCTAATACATTTTATATATAACCCTTTATAACATAAAAATGTCGATTACTTAAAAAAAATAAATAAGGAAGAATCAAAAACAAATAAAGCTGATAAAAGTTAGTTTTGTCTATGAATTGCTATAATGAAAATTGAAAATGGCCGCTTGACCGTCGAAAGCGGCTTGCTGTCAAAATATAAAAATAATTTCAAATAGCGCATATGCCCTATTTATATGAAATCAAACGCTTTCCACAAAAGTATTTGATATTAAGGCTGGATGTATTCAATCATTACCAATTCAGATGTTGTAATTATTTACCTGCAAAGGTCATTTACACCTTTGCAAATCGCTCCGTGTAGTGCGTACTGAAGCAGCACTTGTGAATCAGTGTTTACGTCTCAGGATGAGTGAAGAGGGCAGCGAAGGCTCGCCCGTGCGTTCTAAACGCAAAATTAGGAGGTTGATGTTCCTTTCACCGACTTCGGAATCTGATAGCGATGATAGCATCGGCGTGGCGAGGACACGTAGAAAGAGACTTAGGGTGAATTTTGACTCGATACAGTGCAAGCTTGATATAAAGTACCTGTGGTTGTATGTAATTAAATGTCCTGCGTTTTCAGGTGATCGGTGACGATGAAACGAGCACCAGTAGTGGTAGCTCGGTGGTCTGCGGCGGGGCGAGGCGCAGGCGCACCTTGCCTAAGTTACGTGATTCTGAAGAAGACAGTGACACTTCGGGCTGGGCTACTGACCACTCCGCTGGACCTAAACCCACGTCCACGGCTGCATCTGTGAAACCTGCATCTGGTTTTGCATCAGACAGTTCTGAAGGCAATTCTGACAAATGTTCCATTTGTCTTCTACGTTTCACAGATCAAGAAGTGGGCACTCCACAAAGCTGTGAGCACATCTTTTGTCTAGACTGTATATTAGAATGGTCAAAAAATGTGAATACATGCCCTGTCGATAGAATGACTTTTGATTTTATTGTTGTGAGAGCATGTGCCGGTGGTCGTGTCTTGCGCACTGAACCTGTCAAAGTGGTTGAGCGTAGACCTTCTGTAGATATATTTGTATTAGAAGATTCAACAGCCTGTGAGGTTAGTAAACATAAATCCTTATTAAGTTTTTATTAGTAAGTTTATACTTAAATACATAAAATTTATTGTTAATTTTTTTTACAGCAATGTACAATAATACTTTAATAAAAATTGTTTTTAATCATTCATGTAAATATTAATTTTAAATATCAAGAAATATTTAAAAATATTCTGTAATTAGTTAGGTATAGTTTTTATCTTTATGCAGTCCAAGAGTGATTCAAAAATCAATAACCTTAACATAATTTTTGTTATTTTTCTGAAGTAAATTTATTACCTAATAAATAAATAAAGTTCACAAAAATTCACTGAATAATATGATTTAAACATAAATATTTATAACTTAAGGTATGTGGAAGTACAGATAATGAGGAGACAATGCTACTATGTGATGGATGTGACCTTGCATACCATATGCAGTGCTTGACACCACCCCTCACAGAGGTAATTATTCTCAATACCAAGAAATTGCCCGATCTTACATATTATTAAATTGTATCTGATAGATATTAATATGATCTTCCATAATAATAATTTATCAGATTGTAATATTTATATTTTTATTGGATAATTATGTTCAATATTAAATTAACCAAAAAAATAGACATGTCCATGTATTATTTAAGACTTATGAATGTTTTTGTTTCCTTTTAAAATTTTATTGTGTAATAATCAAATTGTTGATTATTTCAGGTACCATTAAATGAATGGCTTTGTCCAAATTGTGATGACTTATTGGATGTTATCCATACCTCTGAAGTTGATGACTTAAACTCTGGTATTGAGGACTTAGAAATGCCGGAAGGCCCTAGACCATCAGCACTTAGACAACCTAGAAATGTTAGAAGGTCATTACGAAATCGAAATAATGCTGATGAACCCTCCACATCAAGAGGAAATCGGACCAATTCTAATTTAAATGAAATACCAAGTACATCCCGAGGCTTAAGTTCAACAGGCAGAAGTATTCGTACTCGTACTTCTAGAAGGTCTACTGGGACTCATCGAAGAAGATACAAATCAAGGAGAACCAGAACAGTTACTATGGAATATGAAGTTGAAGACAACAGTAAATTTCCTGTAACAAAAAGAGTTAAAAGGAAAGTAAAGAAAAGAAGGGTTAGTATAGATGTACAGTTAAATGAGTTTATCAAAGCTTTGGCGTAGAGAAAATTAAGAACTTCATGCTGTTTCATAACTCAACATAAATAGAAATATGCACTTAATAGTGCATACAAATTATGCAAGATTTGCCATGTTGAGGTGGCATAAATGAACAACGGCATCATGAATAGCCTCCAATACCCATGGGAATGATATTACCCTATATCATTCGCATGGGTATTGTATGAGGCGACAAAGAGCCGAAAAGGGGTCATGTTGGAGCAGCTACTTCATGAATTTGGATAACTCAAACTTTGTTAAGTCGAAGCCTTTTAAAAAAGCTATTCTCTACATTTTTTTTAATTTATTTATTTATGTACAGAAGCAGTCTTATAGTAAGTTCGTAAAAAGGTTCTACTTATTCCATGATTTGCTGATATATCTTCTAGTAGACCCATGAAGAAAATTATATTGAAATGGCAAACTTAGTGCATACATAACTAATAAATAAATAATATACAAAATGTTATGTAAATTCTACAAAATAAAACTATAAATAAAAATAAAATAAATCAATACATAAAAATAATAAATAATAATAAAAAACAAATTTACTTAAGTACTTAGTTACAGGTGTGATTTTGAAGCCAATCATCATCATCATCATCATCATCATTACAGCCTTTCACAAGTCCACTGCTGAACATAGGCCTCCCCCAAGTAATGCCACAAAGCACGGTCCTGAGCCACCTGCATCCATCGACTTCCTGCATGTCTTACCAGGTCGTCACTCCATCTAGTGGGGGGTCGCCCTACACTACGCCTACCGGTACGAGGCTGCCACTCGAGAACCTTTCTTCCCCATCGGTTATCGGTTCTTCGAGCTATATGGCCGGCCCATTGCCACTTCAGCTTACTAATCCGTTGGGCTATGTCGGTCACTCTGGTTTTACTGCGGATATCCTCATTTCTGAGTCTATCACGCAGAGAAACTCCGAGCATAGCCCTCTCCATAGCTCGCTGAGCGACCTTAAGCGTCCTCATACGCCCAGCAGTGAAGGACCACGTCTCAGATCCATAAGTCATCATGACTTATGGATCTGACTTTGAAGCCAAAATATAGTAAAAATATTTTTTGTATATTTTTACTACTATTTTATATTCCATTAATACTATTTAATTTCATTCGAACACTAAAATAGGTTATCGTTTTTTATTATGTTAACAAACCTATAGCATATTACTTGTTCATGTTTAATCTTACAACATCTCTTTAGAATCATTAATAAATAGTTTTATATAATTTTCAGACAAAAAAGCGACAGCCACGAACTGCTGCGCGACGTTCACACGTTCGTGCTAGTGTTCGAGCAAAATTGGCTAATATGAAAATTGATCAACAAACTCTTTCCTCAAGTTCTGGAAGCCAGGATCTCTCAGTTCGTCGACAAAGGGCTGGCATTGCTTCCCTAAGTTTATTTAGCAATGCAAATGAGCTGGAGTATTTTACTGATGATGATGACCAAGATGTAAATATTTCTAATGGCCCTATGACTGCTGTAGCCATCAGACCAACATCAAACATTCTTAGTGCATACAGACAGGTAAATAGTGTTCCATGAAAAGAATATTAGATGAAATAAGATTGTGATATCTAATTATGAACTGTATTTACAGGCAAGAAGAAAGATGATTTCAATCCCATCCCCTCCTCATGCAACATCTGCACCAGATATTCTTTCTAATATTCTGGAGAGTCAAACATTGTTACATTCGAAGAATTCTATAGTCTCCATCTCAGTTGATGGTAATGTGGATATAAAACTACAAACAAAGAGACAAAGTATATTTCCAACTAATAAAGATACAGCTCCAACAAAAACAAATGAGAAACTTGATTTGTCAAAAGGTGAAGACATGGCTAAGAAAGCTCCATCATATCCAGGTCAGTCCCGTGGAGGTGGCTGGGGTGGGGGTTACCGGGGAAACTACCACCGAGAACAGAATTCTAATAACTTTAATAGAGGAAACAACTATGACAACAATTATGGAGGTGGCTTTCAAAACCGACAAGGAAATATGAACTACCAAAATAACAATATGCGACGTGATGAAGATTCTTATGGCAATTATGCAAGAAGGCCTCAATATTCACTCAATGATGATGCTTACTTTGATAGATCCAGAAGACAAGTCCCCAATGATAATAACAGAGGGCCCAACTATGGGCAACCTCAACACCAGAGGTTAAATGATCAAGGGCAGAGTAGGTATAGCTTAGGCACAGCATGGCAGCCTTTTCCTATTGGAACACCTGGACCAAGGCCAGAAAACCAATTGTTACAAAATAGACACTCTTTTGGTGGATTTGAAAATCCTCTGGACATGCGAATGGGGCAAGCGCCACCTTCAGTTAGTTCTATCAACACCAACAATGATATGTTCACTCGTTCTGATAATTCTATTGTAGATAAATCTCAAACAACGAACTATCATCCATTACCAGAACCGCCAATTTTTAACTTTTCCAAGATGCCTGATGTTGAAAAGTCGGAGGATGAAAAGAGCGATTCAGGGTTAGTGATTGACACAGAAAAGTACGACCCAACTGAGCCGACAAATGATGATGATAGCTGCGACGAAGACAAAACAGTCGCTTTACCCACGGCTCCTGAACCATCTCCGCCGCCGACGCCTGCTGCAGTACAAAACATATTAGCAGGAATCGACACCACTACAATGAATGTGCCACCTAATATTTTAGACAGTGCAGTAAGACAAGTGTTAAAGGAACATAAGAATCTTATAGTTTCTCCTGCGGTACATCATGATTTGTCTAATAATGAAAAAAGTGACGAGGATTCTGATGGTGACTGTCCTAATTTTTCTATTTATTCAGCTACCAGTGTTCATATAGCTAATAACAGTAGTAGTTTGACCGATGATTTTGCGAAAGAAGTGCCACAAGATAATCTTGAAGATCTTGTACAAGAAGATGACGATGTATCTCCATCGGAAAGTACACCACCTAATGAAATACAAAATTCAGAATCTGATAATAATAAATCAGCAGTGGAACTAACAGTAATAAATAACAAACCAAACTTTTCCACATTTGACATTAGCACAAAAAATAAAACTGAGGAAGAATATAAAGAAAAAGTTTCTAAAAGATGTCCCATAACAACAAACACACGAAACCCAATTAAAATAAAACTTAATACACCTTCACTGATTAAAAGACAATTAACTTTATATGATGAAGAAGACACAAGTGAAGAAGTTGAACAAACGGCAAAAGTGGAAACACAAGATAAATCTGAACCATCATCTGAATTATTGTCGGATGAAAAACCAGCTAGTAATTTAAACAACGCAATAGAAATAGATGAAGTAAAAAACATACCTAATGAGAAAAAGAATGATAATGAAGAAAAATTGGTGTCAGAAAAAAACCTCGCATTGGGAATATCATCAGTTGTCTCCTCCATAGCAGATACACCAGTTACAGAAAAGGAGGAAGATGACGTCAGCTCAATTAAACCTGATGATAGTACTGAAATTGAAAAGAAAGAAAATGGATTTTCCACAGTTGATGTTGAAACAGAAATGAATGATGAAACTAATGAATCATTAACATTAGAAACACAACCTAAAGAAGTAAATGATGAAAAGGAAAATGAGGATGCTAATTCAGATAATAATAAATCGGAAAGAGAGTTGCAGTCAGAGGAAGACGATATTTCTGATGAAGAACTTTGTCTTAACACACAGTCCCCGAAAAAAGACTCTGAAATTAAAAATATCGAAGGTGTTGAAAAAATGACAGAATCTATAAGCGAAACTGAAGATGAACGTAGTTATACGCCTTGCCTTGACGAAAACAAGTCAAAAGACACATCACTTGAAAACGAAAAAGATAAAGGTTTAGAAGGTCTCGACACTGAAATGATATCTGAAGATGAAGGAAATGAAATGTTCTCTGAAAATGAAAAAGCTCCCTCTGAAGTGTCGCATACCTCACCCGTCAGAGCTCAACCGACTGCCGGAGACGAGGAAGGGGAAATAACGGAAAAAAAGAAAGGAACCAAAGAAGATCGCGAAGAGGGCAAGAAGAAAAAGAAAAAAGAATCTAAAAAAGAAGGAAGAGACAAAAATAAAAGTAAAAATAGAAAAGGTGAAATTGCTTTTAAGAAACTTAGTAAGAATGGTAAAGAAAGAAATTACAGAGAAAGAGACAAAGAAGAAAAAAGTAAGAACAAAAAGGAACGTCGCGATTCGAGTGAAACTGCAGAAGAAAAACAAAAGCGGCGGAAGGAAAAAAGAAAAGATTTGGAGCGATATGACGTTCGTACTGTAGTATCGGAAAAAAGGAAAAAAATGAAAGACCCTTTTGGGAGAGATATTTCTCCTCGAATGCGGTCGACTTCACTTTCACCGGTCGGGGATCAAACTCCCACACGAATACGGAGATCGTTCTCCCGTGGCCGAAGGTCAACCTCGAGAGGCCGAAAATCTTTATCTAGAATACGAAGATCTTTGTCCAGGGGACGAAAGTCACTATCGCGTTCGCGTCGATCGATCTCACGGGGACGAAAATCTCTCTCGAGAAGTCGCAGATCGCTGTCGAGGATCCGTAAATCGTTATCCCGAGGCCGCAGATCCCACTCCCTAGGAAAGAAAACTCCGCCTAGAGTTCGAAGGTCGAGAAGTAGACTTTCAGCGGCTAGAATTCGGGCTTCGCCCTTGAGGGGGAGAAAGTCACCATCGAGAGGACGTGTGTCGCCCCACAGAGGCCGGAAGTCTGCGTCGAGAGGTCGGCGATCGGCGTCGTCGGTGGGAATCAGGCGCATTCGGCCGTCGCTGTCGCCGCGCTCGACCACGCCGCGCATTACCCCCCGACGCTCCCCCGAACGTAAAAGGCGGCGCTCAATATCGCCAAGGCGCCGGATATCGCCACGTCGACGTCGCTCCGTCTCGCGAGGAAGAAAACGCCGCAGATCCGCGTCCAGGAGCCCCAAACCCAAACCGACCAAAAAGAAAAAACGCTCGCGATCCGAGAGACCTTCGTCGCGCCGTCGCTCTCCGCGCCCGAAGTCGCCAAAGAGAAAGAAAAACAAGCGTCGCACCGTCAGTCGCTCCCCTGACCCCGAGCCGCTTCGGATTGCCGCTGATTGGTCGCCGCCATCCGTCGATTCGCGTCTGCTGTCGCCGCGTACCCCGCCAGCCGATTTATCTCCCGATCCTCGCAATCTAAGGGTGGTGGTCGCGGCCGACGATAAACGCAAGCGCAAGGAGAAGAGACGCCGCGATCCGGAGAGACAGCGGCATAAACGCGGCCGCGACGCCGCTTGTCCGTCGAAGGAGGTGTTTACTTCCGGCGACAACATTCTCGTCAGCGTGAGCTTCAAAGACCAGGAGCGTGAGGAGCCGAGCGAGAAACGTAAGCGACGGGAGACAAAGCGCGAGAAGAGGAAACGGAAGCGCGCCGCGGTCCCGCCCGAGACGGAGACTGTGAAACCGGTCGCGATTATCGACCTCGAGCGTTCGCCGTTCCGCGAGCTGACGCCGTCGCCGAAGAATGTGATAGTGCTGAGTGATAGTGACCACGGCGAGAAGGATACGGGTGCGGTGGCGAATGAGACAGTAGAGGCAGGCGTAGTGGAGGCGCCGCCCGCGGGGCCGAAGACTCCGCCCGAACCCGCGCAGCCGCCTGCCCCTGCGCCCTCGCATTCTCCGCCGCGAGCGCCCCGCTCCCCGCGCTCGCCGCACTCGCCGCGTTCGCCGGATGCGTACGACCCGTTCGAGCCTACGCGCTCGCCGTCTGCTTCCCCGGGCGCGGCAGAGCCGGATGAAGAGAGCGGCGCGGCGGCGGTCGGGGGCGGCGGTGCGGGCGCGGGGGCGGCAGCGGGCGCGGTGGAGGGCGCGGCGGCGGAGGGCGAGCCGCGTGCCATGACGCTGGAGGCGGCACAGCGCACCAACCTGTCGGCAGACGACGTGCTGGCGCGCCGTCCGCTGTCGCCCATGCAGAAGGTTTGTTGATTTTATACAATAGGGGATGATAAGGGGTAGTGAGTATTCAACAAGTAACAGAGAAAAAGAAATCAGGAGATGGACAGCAGCGTCTTCCTAATGACGACTAAACATATCTGTGGTTGTCAACCTGCTTGCTAGGCGTGGCAACTTTGGCAAATATCCTACTCCTGATTGTTCATGGTTTCTCCATGATCGAATTAAGAATGAGGATATCTGCAGTAGAAATAGAGTAACCGAGGTAGCTCAACTGAAAAGTAAACTGAAGTGGCAATTGGCCGGCCATTGTTGAGCTCGAAGAATCGACAATTGATGGGAAAAAAAGGTTTTCGAGTGGCAGCGCATATCATACCGGTAGAAAAAGTGTAGGGCACCCCCCTCCATTAGATGGAGTGGCGGCCTGGTAATACAAGATGAAAGTCGACGGATGGCTTAGGAGCGTGCTTTGTATATTCCTTGGGGAGACCAATGTTCAGCAGTGGTGGGACGCTGCCCGCAGGTGCTGGCGCTGCTGCAGTCGACGCGCGACGAGGCGCCCGAGCCACCGCCGCGCGCCGACGCGGCGCTGCCGCCGTTCCCGCCCAAGCTGTTCGTGGGCAAGGCTGAGCCCATCAAGTCCAACCCGGTGAAGCCCATGGCGCGCCGCGAGGACGAGGCCCCCGACTCCCCCTACTCGCCGGGCTCCAGCGACTTCGGCGATCTCTTCGAGCCTCCGCCCGCCAAGCGGGACCTCTTCGACGCGCTCTTTGACAAGCCGCCCAAGCGCAAGGGCAAGTCCTCGGCCGCCAAAGTGCCCGTCAAACTCAACAAGAAGAAAGGTTACTGCTTTTATTTTTCCTTTAATGTCTTTAGTTGGTTGCAGTTGTCTTTATACCACAATAATCACTATCCTAGAGATTTTACTCATTTGTTACTTTTATTTATATGCCAACACTAGCATATGATAAAATATAACATAATTATGATCAAACAGTATCCTGCTCAAAAAACCAACAATAGGCAAACTATTTAAAATAATATGGTAATAAATTTCAATTTATAAAACCAATAATACGTTAAAATTCCACAGGTAACAAAACTCATGTAGGTGTAAAGATAGATGAAGATAATTTGAAAATTTTGGACGATCTGCCGAGTTCCGCCGTCGAAATGCAAGTCAAGAGCAAAGTGAGTAACATCAATTTTATATATCGGTTAACTTACTACATAGTTAAAACTGAAATAAATTCGCCAAGTATTTGAATATTCGCTATAAATCACAATATATAAACAAAATCAATATGCAATGATAGATAAATAGCCTTCGATTAATTGAGGTATATATACCCTAGAAACCTCGGTCATTGCTAACATAATGTTATTATAAGGTCGGAGAAAAGTTTCTTCGTTTTTATATATAATATGTGCCATTTTTTTCGATAACTTATTGCAATCTTATAGGTAGTGACATAATCCCGTTGCTGTAGTGGATTGCTGAACTGGATTTTGGATTTAAAAAATGCGACAAGTAGTTTGGCAGTCCTCTTTTAACGTTAACCTAATGTGACTGACCATTAATAATAAGAATAATTAATAATTGGTTTATATATAAAGTCGTCAAAAATTATCTTAGAAAAATATATTAAACCAATAAAAATACATTAATAAGCATAAAGTTGAAATAAATACATTTCAGACATTAAATATCATAATAAAATTAAAGGCTTTGATATTGTCTTTCAAAATCAATAAATTTATTAAAAAACTTTGTTAAAATATTCAAAATGTGATAAATAATAGAAATACAAGTCGAAAATATTATAATATAATATTTATAAAATAATTGGAAAATTGTTTAAAAATCGCCTAAGTATTGAAAGGAGTTCGTGTATAAATAAAATTATCCAAGAAATTGAGCGTGTTCATGTATAAGAAAATTCTTAAGTTATGGAGGATGTTTGTGTATAGATGGATTGTATGGAGGAGCTGCCATAGACGGACGAGGGTGTAAATATACAGCGGTGGTCGGTGACAGACTACTTATAGTGCTTTTGCTCAATGTATAGTCCTATATTAGGGACTTATGATAGTAAGGTCTATTATACTAAAGCATTATTATAAAAGGTCTCTATGATGTATAAGCATTACAATACTAGAGTTGTGGGTTGTCCCATTAAGTCCCATTCTGGAGAATTGAGAAGATATCATGGGGTCATTTCAAGCTATTTCAGTGCTGACGGCTGAAGAGCAATACTGCGAGGATCTTTATCAAGCTACTACGCGACGTTTGGAAAACGTTGGTACGAGGTCGCATTACCTATGAAATCTGAATTCAAAAGCATCTAGGCACATCTAAGCTTAAAGCAGTAGCACAATTCACTTCAAAAGAGGCATTGCCAAGGCAGTCAGAGCACATAGGCAGAATTGGCGAGAAACTTCACACAGCGCTCGGTTCGTAAAGCATTCCTCTCTCTGGACATCCACAAATCGAGTGGGCCTGACGGTATCCCCCAATTGTGCTGAGGACCTGTGCTACAGAGTTGGCACGGTCTTAAAGCGTCTTTTCCGGTACTCCTACTCCCTAGGCACAAAATCATGGAAGACGGATTTCGTCCACCCAATCCCTAAAAATGGCGACCGCTCAGACCCGTCCAACTAAAGCCCCTTCGTCATCACCTTCTTGTTTTTCAAAACAATGGAGTCCATTGTAAACTGTCAGCTCATGAGGTACCTTGAGGTTCACCAGCTGATTAGTGATAGTTAATACGGTTTTCGTCGTGGTCGATCAGCTGGTGATCTTCTGGTCTACCTGACTCATAGATGGGTGACGGCAATAGAGTTCAAGGTCTTCGATCGGGTTTGGCACAATTTTGGCTTGTTCTTTCGAAGCTCCCTTCCTATGGGCTTCACGACAAATTGTGCAATTGGAGCATCAGCTTATTGCAGATCGGAGCATCAAGGTCGTTGTAGACGGTGCAGGCTCCGATTACAAGCATATAAATGCTGGTTTTCCACAAGGCTGCATGCTATCAACAACGCTGTTTCTTCTGCATATCAATGATATGTTGCAAACCGGCAACATTCATTGCTGTGCAGATTACAGCACTGGTGATGGTCTGTACAGCGGCCGTGCCAATATTTCTCGGGAAAACGTCTCCGAGTGCCGTGACAAACTTGTGTCTGAAGTCGAGTCTTTGCTGAACAGAGTCTCGAATTGGGGACGACTAAATCTAGTCCAGTTTAACCCCTTTGTCGTATCTCCTCAATTTCAAGGCACTCCCCTTGTTGCCTCAGCCAGTATCGGAATCCTCGGCGTCGACATATCGAGTGACGTGCAGTTTCGTGGTCACTTGGAAGAGAAGGCCAAATTGGCCTCTAAAAAGCTTGGCGTGCTCAGCAGAGCGGGACAGTATTTCATGCCGGCACACCGCCTGCAACTTTACAAGGCGCAGGTTCGGTCGCACATGGAATACTGTTCCCATCTCTGGGCTGGGGCTCCTCAGTACCAGCTCCTTCCACTTGACCGCATCCAGCGCAGAGCGGCTGGAATCTCGACGACCGAGTGCTTTCCGATCGGCTCGCTTCACTGGCACTGCGAAGAGATGTTGCATCTCTTTGCATTTTCTTTCGCATATAATACCATGAAGAGTGCTCTGAGGAATTGTTCCCAATCCCAGCCGCCAAATTTCGTGAACGCACTACGCGGCAAACGTCCCGATACCATCCACACCATCTGGATGCTTGGCGGTCCACCACTGTACGTTTCAAAAGGAGTTCTCTTCCGCCTACAACCTCTCTGTGGAATAGTTTACCACCGGCGATTTTTCCGGACCGATACGACCTGGGGACCTTCAAGAAAAGAGCTTACTCCTTTCTAAAGGGCCGGCAACGCACCTGCAATCGCCCTGGTGTTGCGGTTGATCATGGGCGGCGGTAGTCACTTAACATCAGGTGAGCCGCATGCTCGTTTGCCCCCTCTTCTATAAAAAAAATTATGAGCTCTTACCGCCGGTAAAACCATCGATTCGAAGCTCTACTGCCAACAATTAACGAGACTTAAGCAAGAAATTGAGAAAAAAGACGGCCGGAATTGATCAACAGAAAAGGAGTGGTCTCATGTCATCATGATAACGCCAGACCACACACATCTTTGGCCACTCAGCAAAAATTGACAGAGCGCTTGCCTCAGCCCCTACGGCTCACTTAAGTGCCTGCGATTTGTTACGCAAGGGCGAAGGGGCTGCACTTCCCGCAGTACCGAAGCCGTTGCAGAAGTAACTTTGCGTCAATATTCCTGTATAAAAAAGTGAGATGATTGAATATTTTTCTCTGATATATGATAATGTGAGCTTGGGTCCGTCGTGTAACGTAGCCTTTTATACTTGATCAGTGATGAGTTCTGTCAGTAGTGGCGAAGCTAGGGCTCCAAACTAGGGCAAGCCCAAGATATGGTTTTGTTGTTTTAGCAGTTTTATAAAAATATACTAATCTTGATCTGTCTCCACTCTTTAGTTTCATATTCAATGCTGTCGAGAACATATTTAACAAAGCACACAGACGGCATACCTACCGCTAGATAGATTGTATGACATATGCAATTGCACACCTTCGGTGGTTTTGAAAAGAGGCGTTTGGGTTTGCTTGAGCGAAAGAAAAAGATATTTACATACAATACAATACATGAACAAAAGAATTAGGTCCATAGAAAGAATAAGATTGTGTCCATAAACGTCACGGCTTAACTCACATGTTTCCCTTTTTGTAATAAAACTTCAGAATGTATCGAATTTCTTCGTTACAATCACAAAAATAATTGAAAATGGCGGGAAAGTGTTTTTTACTTTTTATTTTTCGTTTTCTTAATGTCCTATATATGTTAAGATTTTTCTTCAATTTTATACAAACAAAATACGAAGAAACTTTTTCTCTAACTTATTACATCTATAGTACATTAATATTTGTCTCAAATAATGCACACAATGGTATTATTCAGAATTTTCATAAATTTTCAGTTCTTGAAGAAGTTAAACCGTCAGGAGCGAGTGGTGGAGGAAGTGAAGCTCGTGCTAAAACCGCACTACAACAAAAAACACGTCACGAAGGAAGAGTACAAAGACATACTTCGACGCGCCGTACCTAAGGTACGCAAGTGACCTGCCATGTTCGTTCCTTATCCTTGGTTAAAGCTCTTATAAAAAAAAAAAAACAAATTATTTCAACTTATTTTTGAAGATATACCGAGAATTATAAAAATCAACAGACCTATTTTGTGCGTATGATTCATACGTCCGCAACAATTAACCATGAAATCCCAGCGCCGCAACGCTTTTTAGAACAAAAGAATGACCTGATGATTCAAAGCCTCGCTGCGATCTGTGTGTTACAAGCCCTACTAAGTTGCATGTATGGTGCATTAGATGTTTTAAGCAAAAACTTGTGTTGTTGGATGGATATTTTCTTTATAAATTGTTCTCTCCGTATTAGTCTCGGAAACTTCCTATTGTAGGTATGCAGGAATTCCATATATATGAATACCTTCCAATATATATATATATATATATATATATATATATATATATATATATATATATATATATATACTTCCAAACATCGCCTTTTTTTGTATTGATGTCAATCGGGCCTGCTTCCAGGAATTTTTTTAAGGGAAATTATATAATATATAGTGGCCTAGATGACGTTAGAGCATATTGTTTTGAGAAATTATTAGGGATACTATCTGAATGTGCTGCCTTATAAATCCATCGCCTTCCTGCATGTCTTACCAGCTGGTTAGCTATCTAGTAGGGGACCGCCCCACACTGCGCTTACAGGTGTACATATCTGCTACTCGAGATCCCATGAACCTTTCTTTCTTATCGGAATAAAAATAAAAATTACCCAATGTATAAGCTTGCGACATGTGCCTGTTTCAGATCTGTCACAACAAGTCCGGCGAAATAAATCCGACCAAAATACAAGCCCTCGTGGAGGCGTACGTGAAAAAGTTCAGAAAAAAACACAAACTGGGACTAGTGTAGTGCAAGCTAGTGTAGGTGAACACAGTGTAAGTTAATGGTGCCGCGGCGCCGTGTAATGTACCGGCAGATGTTTTATCAGATTATTGTAATTATAATTTATCTACGGACAATGTATTTTACTTAACGTTTTATTTAAATAAAATAATATAGAGTTAACAGAGCTCACTGTATAATTTATCTCATTCCTATGTTTACATATTCTCCAGGCCGAACTTCGGTCACGGAGGTCAGTCAACGGAGCCCAGCCAACTGCGCAGGATAGGGTTATACTGCACGAGGTTATGCGCGCAAACACAGGTGCGCTCTATTGTATCACTCTCACAGTATGATGGGACGGTAATCCGACTCCACCGGAGAGATGGATCGGCACAGTGGCGAAGCTTCTATACAAGCCCAAAAGCCCGGCTTGTCTCATTAAGATGAATCAATCAATTATATCAAGTAATAAAATAACTCGTAAACTGTTTCAAACTATTTCAAATTTCCCGCGCACTCTGTGCGACCTCGTAGCCTTACGAATACTGCTGTCATACACATAAGGAGAGTTGAATCGAGCCATTGGTTGTCTCCATCGCACTCGTGGGCTTTTTACCGGGCTTTCGAGAAGGCGATCGCTCCCTTTCTAACCTGTGGCAAAATGTTCTGTAATGAAATGTAACCACGATTGTATAAATAGCAATTAGTATGGAGCTAAAAAGCTCGGCTTTTTAGTGACCATTAATTTTTTCCTCAGATCGGGACGCCTTTAAAATTATTATAGTTCTAACACTTGACTGCCTTCTTGGTCTAATGGCAGTAAACGCAATTACTGATCATGTGTCATGTGTCCCAAGTTCGAAACCCGAGTCTGGTCAAGAATCATTTATTGGGTTTTTCCGTCACAAAATTCTCAGTAGCAGTAGTATTACACTTATTGTATGTGTTAGTATTATACTTACGCCATTATTAAAAATCAATCTGGAACCCTTTAATATAGTTTAATAAATAAAACACATAGTTGTTTGAGTCTTTTAATGATCAAAAGTGAATTCTAAACATCAAATAAATACTAATTGGAAATATCTTATGTTATTTGATAATTTATTGTAGATTAATTAAAAATTGTCACTTCGTATCTTTAAATTCAAAAGTGTAGCTTTTCAGAATTATCACGTAACTAGACAAGCTATGCAAACCTGGTACGCGCGGTGTCATAATGATGGCACGGATGACAGGGTTTGCGTGGTTGTCACGCTTTTGTTTGTCAAAGCGGGACATTTTTAGGTATTTTGGGGATAGCGCGACACAAACATTTAAATCGGGAACGTCCCGCCTAAAATGGGACGTATGGTCACCTTAGGTATGAAGTTAGTCAAGAGAGGAGGCGCGCGGCCGACGCCGACGAGCCGACGATATGTTAGCAAGTTCGTGTCACATTTCAATGTTTAGTGTTTACATTGTGTCAAAAAGTACTTCGACTTTGTGTGTTGAGCTTGAGCGAATGTATTGCGAGTTTAAAATTTATGCTTTTTTAAAGATTTTTAGTGAAAATGGAGGGAAAGAGTGTCCCTTGTGATGAATTGAAGTGAGTTAAAGTGCTAATCGGCGAGGAAAAGGTAAAATTTTTAAACTTTGTTGAGAAAAAACAGCTCATATCCTCGCCGAAACCAACGCCTGATCTGTGTATTTCTCAGACGAGTAAAACCCATAAACGGAAATTTAATAGATCTGTTTACAAAACTCATTGGATTGTTGGCTGCTCACATGCCAATAAATTGTACTGTTGGTGTTGTATATTCTTTTCCAACGACAAAACGGCTTGGAATACTACTGGATGTTACGATTTAAATAACTTGTCTGGAGCCATTAAGAGGCATTTGAAATCTCAAAAACACATGAATGCGGTAATTCCGTTTAGTAATTTTGGAAAAAATCGGATTGAAACATCTTTGTCGCGCCAGTTATCAGAGGAAATTATAAAACACAACATGCGTGTTGATCACAACCGTAGTGTTTTTCAAAGATTAGTCGATATTGTTTGCCATTTAGCACAACAAGAACTTCCTTTCAGAGGTCACGATGAGTCGAAAATTTCATTAAATAGAGGCAATTTTTTAGAACTTGTATCGCTTCTTTCGAAGTACGATCTCGTGTTAGAAAAGCATATACAATATCAACAAAGCGACAAACGGCCGAGTTATTTATCTAGTACAATCCAAAATGACATTATAGACGACTCCGTGGCGTAGTGGCTTAGCGATGAGTGGCTGCGCTGGGAGTTGCGGGTTCGAATCCCGCACGGAACAAGTATTTGTATAGCCTACAAATAATTGTTCCGGGTCTGGATGTTTGTCCTTGTGCAATTTATGTTTGTAAACTGCCCCCACGATACAGGAGAAAATCCTAGTGTAGGGGTAACGTTTAAAAAAAAATTATTCATTCTGTCGCTGATGTAATGAAAACTCACATCGAGTACGAAGTAAAATTGTCAAAATTCGTTTAAATTATTATTGACGAAACTCCCGATGTTAGTCACAGAGAGCAATTGTGTCTGATTCTCCGATATTATTATGGAAACGATATTCATGACCGTTTTTTGGGGTACGTAGACGTGTCTGAAATTCGCACAGCAGACACACTTTGTAATATCATATTGGAATTATTAAACAAACGTGACTGCACCACAAAACTAGTTGCGCAAAGCTATGACGGCGCAAGTGTCATGTCCGGTGTCAGAAATGGAGTGCAACAAAAAGTTATATTTGTCCCCAAGCCATGTATATTTGGTGTAATGCACACATTTTGGCATTAATTTTATCTAAATCTTGTAACAGGATTGGGGAAGTCAGCACTTTTTTCAGCCCTTCAGGCTTTATTTAATTTTTTTAATAACAACACAAAACGGTCGTCTTTTTATGATGCACATTGCAGCAAAAAATTGCCGAATGCCCCCGCAACTCGTTGGACGTACACGTCACGAATTGTGAATACAGTATTCAAATAATAAAAAATAAAAAGATAATCTAATTAATTTGTTTTCGGATACGTGCGACAATTCGCAGAACTGGGACGGCGATACGATCTTGGCCGCCGAGAATTTTGAAAACACATAGTGTTCATTTAATTTCAATTTTTTTCTTTCAATTTTCCAACGGGTATTTGAAAAAACCGACTGCTTGTACAATATTCTACAAAAATCACGAGTTGATTATTGCAGTCATAAAATAAAGGAGTTTCAGATATGGTTACGTACTGAATTTCAGTCAGATTTTGATCACATTTATGAAAACACATTACAAAATACCTCTGCTCCTCGTTTGAGACGCAATGTGTGCTGTGCTCAGACAGAATATAAACGGCTTTTTGTTGAAATAATTGATAACATTTCAGAAATTAATGGCCGATATTCTGAAATTTTCAAATTAAAATTTTTCTAATTGTTCAACAACAAACTATTCGAAAAATATCGTTCAGATTTTCCTTTTGAGGCATTAGATTCATTATTTGAAAATTACATAAACCATTTTGATAAACAAACATTGAAAAACCAATTGATTTCATTGTATTCCTCCCCTGAATTAAAAGACCGCAATGTTTTCGAACTCATTGACTTTATAAACGAAAATAGTCTTGAAGAGGCCTTTCCCCAACTTTTAAAGTTAGCTTATCTTGTCGTAACTATTCCAGCCACAAGTTCCTCCGCGGAACGTGCTTTCTCATCTCTGAAGCGCATCCATACTTATCTGAGAAATACACAAGGTCAAGAGCGTCTTTCAGACTTATCAATTATTGCGATTGAAAAACAGTTATTGGTACAATTAAAACGTTCACCAACATTTTACGCGGACGTAATTAAATCTTTCCTTAAGAAAGAGAGACGATTCGATTTAGATTTGTTTTTTTAATTTTTGTACATAGTTTGTTCGTACTTTGTTCATGCTTTTCTTTTGTTCATGTATTGTATTGTATTTATTTATTTATTTAAAAACTTACATGTAACACCTTAAGGACGCGTTTACAAAATTGATAGGTATAGAATCGCACTACTACATTGACAAAAGTCACACACACAAGTGTACGCACGGTTGGCTGTGAGAATCGTAGTCAAATGAAATTATTTTGATAATTTGAAAGATTGAATTTGTTTTTTATTTCTTATACCTCAGAAATATACATAGATACGAAATACGAATACCTGCTCCAGAGACTGCTTGGCACTGGAAGCCCTCTACTGGTAGTGGGATGTTAGCTCTGGACTTTGAACTGGTTTTGTCAGTTATAATAAGACCTTACCTACCTGCGGACTTGATGGAGTGACCTGAAGGTGTAATTCGGTGATTACAAGTGGAACTCCTAGACTAGTAGAACTAGGTGTGCCGAGTTTGGGTTCGTTTTGTTAGTTACAATGAGACTTTACCACCGGTTTTGATGGAGTGACCTGAAGGTGTAATTCAGTGATTACAACTGGAACTACTAGACTAGTAGAACTAGGTGTGCCGAGTTTGGGTTCGTTTTGTTAGTTACAATGAGACCTTACCACCGGTCTTGATGGAGTGACCTGAAGGTGTAATTCAGTGATTACAACTGGAACTACTAGACTAGTAGAACTAGGTGTGCCGAGTTTGGGTTCGTTTTGTAGGTTATGATGAGACCTTACCACCGGACTTGATGGAGTGACCTGAAGGTGTAATTCGGTGATTACAAGTGGAACTCCTATAGTTGTAGAACTAGGTGTGCCGAGTTTGGGTTCGTTTTGTTAGTTATGATGAGACTTTACCACCAGACTTGATGGAGTGACCTGAAGGGGTAATTCAGTAACTACTGCTGGAATTTCTGAACGAGTAGTTATTACCACCTAATTACACCTTCAGGTCACTCAATCAAGTCCGGTGGTAAGGTCTCATCGTTACTAACAAAACGAACCCAAGCTCGGCACATCTAGTTCCACTAGTCTAGGAGTTCCAGTTTAATCACTGGATTACACCTTCAGGTCACTCCATCAAGTCCGGTGGTAAGGTTGCATCAAACTAAGAAAATGAACCCAAACTCGTCACACCTAGTTCGACTAGTCTAGGAGTTCCACTTGTAACCACCTGATTACACCTTCAGGTCACTCAATCGAGTCCGGTGGTAAGGTCTCATCATAACTAACAAAATAAGCCCAAACTCGGCACACCTAGTTTTACTCTGCAAGAAGTTCAAATAGCGGTCACGAAAGTACACCTTCAGGTCACACCATCAAGTCCGGAGGTAAGGTCTCATCATAACCAACAAAACGAGCCCAAACTCGGCACACCTAGTTCCACTCGTCCAGGAATTGCAGTAGTAGTTACCTTCAGGTCACTCTGTCAAGTCCAGAGGTAAGTTTATATATCCTACTTATTTTTAGCTGAATAAAAAACTGTGAGTATAAAAATAATAATTTTATCATTTGTCAAGTACCTACTATGTTTCCAATTTGTTTTTTTTTCTAATATTTTATGTATGTACAGCGATCTTTTCAGAATGAGCCGCTGCAAACAGGCGATACAGTGTCCACTCACGACGGCGGCCGAGCGCGGACTGTGGTTTCATCGAAATCTTTGTACAATAAATCAAAGCAGGCACCAACAATAAAATAGCCCTTATTGCAATAGATTATGATTCATCCATATTAGCAAAATATGTGAAAAAATGTGTATCAGTTTTTATTTTTTCTACGACTATTTGTGACATTTTGATAAAAAATAAACACAGATTTTTTTAATTGAATATGTCTGTCATCTTATAGTATTTTTTAAATTTTTTAAATATGTTGATAATAGACCAAAACATGTACCGAAACTCAAGCCGGTATCGTTAATTTTGTCGAAAATGGCAACGAAAGTTCGTGTTTACAATATAAAAAACCACCGAGGTTGTATGGGTTACCGAAGATACACAAACCAAACGCTCCACTACGTCCGATAGTGAGCCAGATCGATTCACCAACTTATAAGCTGGCACAATACTTAGCAAAAATACTATCACCACTAAGAGGACATACCAGAGCACACACAAAGGATTCATACCATTTTGTGAGTGAGATAAAAGACCTACATCTCGCTAACAATGAAACTATGGTCAGTTTTGATGTTCAGTCACTATTTACATGCCTACCTATTATGGACTGCATCTCAATTGTAAGTAGGAAGCTAGAAGAAAATAACATGCCTCAAGAATATGCAATACTACTTGAACATTGCCTCACATCTGGCTATCTATTGTGGAAGGAGGAGTTCTACAAGCAAGTAGATGGTGTGGCGATGGGCTCACCTGTGTCTCCCATAGTCGCCGACATATTCATGGAGGACTTTGAGGAGAAAGCCCTTCTTACTGCTCCTGTAAATCCAAGGTTCTACAAGCGGTACGTAGACGACACCTTCACAATTTTACCATCTGACAAAGTAACTGCATTTTTAGACCACCTTAACTCCATAAACTCTAAAATACAATTCACAATGGAGTTAGAGGCAAATAATTCTTTAGCTTTCCTAGATGTTTTAGTCATCCGAAATCCTGATAACACTATTGGTCACACTGTGTATAGGAAAAAGACCCATACCAACCGATATCTAAATGGTGAATCTCACCATCATCCTTCACAGTTAGCTACCGTGGGTAAATCTTTGTTTCAGAGAGCACGAGGGATCTGTGACAGAAAACATCTGGCCGCGGAGCTTCAGCACGTCAAGCAAGTATTGCAAGACAACAAGCTTCGGGTCCCGCGCCTACGTCACAGTGAACGAGTGAAGCCGGCCACAGTCGAGCGCGCGCCTGCTCTACTACCATATGTTAGAGGAGTCACGGACAAGATTGGCTACATCTTGAAGCGAGCGTCCATTAAGACATACTACAAGCCGCTGAAGAAGATTAGTCAATTTTTACCATCCATCAAATGTAATATTCCTCTACAAGATGCAGGTGTGTATAAGCTAGATTGTGAATGTGGTCTCTCTTACATAGGTCAAACAAAGAGATCTATAAAAACCCGCGTGAAGGAACATATAGCTGATGTGAAGCACCGACGCTCTGGGAAGTCTGCAGTCTGCGAACATGTTCAAGATCGTCCCCACCATTACATTAGATTTGATAGACCACAAATTCTCGCAAAAGAACACCGATTCCTACCAAGGATGATACGCGAGGCTATTGAAATTAGAAAGCATCCAAATTTCAATAGAGAGGATGGTTGGGTGCTGCCATCTGCTTGGGATCCTATAATTAACAAAATTGAACCCAAACCCGGGCATACCACTGCAAGACTTCATGATACTATGGGCTCGTTTTGCGTAAATCGGACCAAAAATTAATATTAAAAAACTGAAGGTAGCCGGACTAACTATGACATTGGGACGTCAAACATCTCAGTCCCCCCCCGTGACCATGGGCGCTGTAAAGCACCCGAAACGTCGGGATAATAATAAAAATAAATTAAAAGTAATTAAACGCGATAAAATCCGTAAATAATAGTTTTATTCAATATAAAAAACTACTATTTTCAACAAAAGAGTTAAAAACTTTTGCAGATGAAGAACCAATCTATACATGGTAGTTTTTACTTATATTTGATTTGGTTTAGTTTTGTCACAAAACGTACCGAAAAACACCCAAATTTTGGTTTATTTGCAAACGCGTCCTTAAGCTAAAGGGGTACATAGGGCGGACTTAATGCCATGTGGCATTCTCTGCCAGTCAACCCTGGGTGGCAAGGACAATTGTTGGCAGGTGCGACCATTATACGTAAATAATTACATTAAAATATATATATATATATATATATATATATATATATATACATATATACACACATACATATACATTAAAATATACATATATGCAAAGTACATACATACACATTACATTTAAGTATATACACATGTAGTATAAATATACATACAATAATACATACATACATATATATATATTTATATATATATATATATATATATATATATATATATATATATATATATATATATATATATATATATATATATATATATATATATATATATATAATATATATACATGCTTATAACTTCGTAAATAAATATACAAATGAATGATATATATAATATGATGTTTGAATTATATATAATGAAATAAATATCTGAAGTAAAAAAGAAGAAAAGAAAGACAAAAATTAAGGAAAATAATGTTAATTAGTAGTTTCCTTCAGGTAATGTTCTCGGAGAAGAACTTTGAAGACTTTTTTATTTGCGGCGTTCTTAATATCGTTGGGGAGGGTGTTCCAAAGTTGTATAGCTTGTATCGTAAAAGACGACCTAAAAAATTTGACTTATGCTGTGGAAACCTTAACCTCAGACGGTTTGACTGTCGGGATGTTCGACCGTCGATCGGATGAAAAAAATGAAAATTATCCTTAAGATAAGAAGGCGACCTTGGATCGTTTAAAATTGAATAAAGTACAAGTAAAATTCTAGAGCATCGCCTTTGACGTATAGGTAGCCATTTAAGCTTTGAACGATAGGATGATATGTGGTCATACTTACGTAAACCAAAAATAAATCTTATGGAATTATTAAGAAGGCGCTCCAACTTGTTTAGAAGATTTTCTGATAGATCTGGGTAACATACATCTGCATAGTCGATAATAGGTAGAATAAGGAAACGAACCAGCGTAAGTTTGGTTTTGAAAGGTAGGAAATTTTTAAGACGATAAAGGGAACGCAAGGTAGCAACAAATTTACGACTAACTTCAGAGATCTGCAATTTCCAGGTCATAGTTTTATCCATGTACAGGCCAAGATTTTTTATGGAATCAAACTTCCATTATAAATTACAGGAGAGAGATTTTCATAATCAACCTTAGCCAATAATTGCGAACTTCCGAATATGATAACTTTGCATTTGGCAGGATTAACAGAAACGCCATATTTTCATGACCATTCTCTTATGGCTTCCAGGTTATCATTTAGTTTGTGTATTACAAAGTTAAGATTATTTAAGCTTGACTGTACATAGAGCTGGAGATCATCCGCATACAGATGGTACGAACAATCTAAAACTGAGGAGATAGAATTTATAAATAAGGAAAACATAATAGGAGAAAGTATTCCGCCTTGCGTACACCAGATTCAATTTCAGCCCATGCAGAAAACCGCTGACCTGAGCGAACCGATTGCTGGCGACCGCGAATATAAGAAGAAAACCATTCCAAGGCTGGGGATGAAAATTTAAGGTGTTTAAAGATGGATAGGAGGATACCATGATCCACTGTGTTGAAAGCGTTTGAAAAGTCAATAAGCACCACCACTGTTAATTTTTGCTCATCTAAGCCCTTTCTTATATCGTCTGTGACTTTGATAAGCGAAGTGGTAGTACTGTGACCTGAGCGAAATCCCGATTGAAATTCATTCAGCAGGTTATGTTTTGCAGCGAATACAGATATTTGCTTGAAAACACAGGCTTCCAGAACTTTAGAGAGGTATGGGAGAATTGAAATAGGACGAAAATGGTTAGGTGAAACAGGATTAGGTATTTTAGGAAGAGGTCTTATAAAAGCCTTTTTCCATGCAGAAGGGTATTGACCTGAGTCCAGAGAATAATTTATAATGTGTTATAGCTGGAATAAGGTACTCAAGAATCATAGACACCATTTGCTTACTAATTTCATCAAAACCCAGCCTTGGATTTAATGGCTAACAGAGCTTTTTTAATTTCATCCTGAGTAACAGGGGAGAAACAAAAGTCAGGGATCCGGAGAGGCTGCATTGATTCTATAGAAGCAATAGTTTGAGAACGGACTTGAGGGTCCAATGAAGTAATAGAAACAAAGTGACGATTAATGTCATCCAAATTGAGAGAGGCGCCATATTTCGGAGAAATAGATTTATTAATTCCGATAGACTTCAGGAATTTCCACAAATCAGTGGGCGAAGAATTAGTTATTTTGTCATGAATGTAGCGGCGTTTAGCATTTCGTACCACCTGATTGCATCTGTTTCTTAGCGTTTTAAAGTTAGACCAATTTTTTTCTGAGCGATTCTTTTTAAACTTCTGGAAAGCCCGATCTCGTCGTGCCATTGCCACTTGTACCCCTTTATTCATCCAGGGAGCAGGAGGACGCTTAACTTTTACATAATGTACCGGAGCATGAATATTATACAAGTTCAGGATGCTATTATTTAGAAAGGATATTTTATCATCGACGTTAGAAGCTGCCACCAAAGGGCCAAAATCAATTGAAGATGCGTCTCTCCTGAGACTCTCAATATTTATTCTTGAAAAATTGCGTAACTGCAGAAAAATAGGTTTCTGTTTTGGAGGTTTAAGTTTATATGAAAAATAAATCAAGTCGTGACGTGAGAAACAAGGAGCAGAGAGCTGCCCAAACTGAATCACGCGCTCAGAAGAGGAAGTAATGATGAGGTCAATCAACGAATAATCAGTGTCAGTATTTCTATGAGTTGCCGCCAATGGGAGAATGCAGAGTTCGACTGATTCAATGATTGATCGAAGTTTTTGGGAGCGAGAAGTATTTTTTAACAAATCAGTGTTGAAATCACCCATTATCATGCAATGTATGTACTCAGATCCAATGGTGTCAAGAGCCGTCTCAAGTGAGGTAAAATAATCCACAGAAGGAAGACAATATACAACACCTAAAACTGCCCTAGCACCCATAATGTTTATTTCTAGAAATAAAAACTCAGCAGTGGCAGAAAATGGGGAGGGGGATGTATTGTATTGTATGTAAACATCTTTTTTTTCACTCAAGCGAACCCAAACGGCTTTTTTCTTTTGATGAATCTTTATTTCTCTACAAGTGCTGTTGAAAATTGTTTGCTCAAATAAAGTAATTAATTTTCAATAAATATATAGAAAAAGAGAGGTTCAACTAGTCCTGGAAATAAAACGACATGTTTCTTCATGAATTTAAGTATATATGTTTAATGAAATAAAAAAAAAAACTAGTGTTAATTTTATTGACCAATGGATTAATGCCGCATCTCGTCCGAACTACATTCTACATCGGTGTAAGTTGATTGTTAGTTCTTGTAAGCTTATTATTAATGCGTTTTATGATAAAAAAATTGTATTGTAGCCTATGATTTTGCGCATAAAATATTGTAAACAATAGATTTAAAATTAAATTAAAACAAAATCGAAGTATTAAAAACTTTATTTCATCGAGAAATATGACAAAATTGTCATATTTCTCGATGAAATAAACTCAATATTTACTTAAACTTATTACTTTGGGACTTTATTTAATTTATGTACTTGTTTATAGGAAATTTCATAGAGAATTCAGAAATGTATACATATCATAGCTCCGCAGTCAATGGAGTATGACGGTTAGAGTCTCCGCAGCTGAAAGGTTAACAGACTGTTTAGCATTTAGGGAATATATCAGGCCAGGTAGCAGCTTATTCAACCGCTAAGTAGTGCACTGCTGTATTACGATCAAAAGTATTGGGAATCAATATAATAATACTGTAAGCTTGTAAGGTATTCAATTTTTGGTCTCCAGTGTGTGACGAGGCAGCTGTGACCTGCTGTAGGCTATTTTTGTTCAAAGTTGTTTACAATAAAAAGTAAATATTTATTGTACTAATAATATAATTTTTACGAACACATCACAATATGCTTGATATTTTCTCGAAAACTGGCACTTATAAAAATGATTCGCCCACTGCGTGCATCTGCTCGTAAACAAGTCGCTATCTCGTATCTTTTGTTTATAGTTTAATTCCAAAATGAATCCAGCAATTATTACCACTCTTGTTGTATTTGTTTTTATCGAGTTACAGAAAAATGTAAAGTAGGGCCGTGCTTGAGTGGAACCGGTGTTACCTCTATGAAAACATAAAATCTCTTTTCTAAAATAGCATTTCTTAAAAGACTTCAACGGACCATGGCGAAAAACCGGTTCTTCGTAGTTCTCTTGCTGTTGGTCTGTGAAATTTGAGTTCAGCGCTTTTTGAATTTCCGCCATCAGTCCATTTGCTGCCGCATGTAAACAAGACGGTGTAGATTGAACGAAACATATAACTTTCATTACTTCTACCTATGTTGCTCTGAGACCTAATTTCCATGTTTATGTGGTATAGCCGTACTACGTGTATAAAGCTATATTGTGGTTGTACCACGACCGACTCATGGCTAGACCGGAGCAGGTCCACGCTCTCACAAAATACCATTATTCTAGATAGGTGTAATCCTTGAGAGTATTTTTTTCTAACGCTGAGCAAACTTAGTCGCCTAGGTACTTGCATAATATATAGCCAGAAATACGTGTTATGGTAAACAAATACCCTAAGGTCAGAATTTGCTTTAAAAACAAACCTGATGAATTGATACGGTTTCGCAAAAGGAACACAGAAGAACATAACACGTATATTATTTCTGCATATATTTCATTCAAATTGATTGAGGTAACCCTTGGTTCTGTGCACTACCATACCCTTTATTATAGTTTTAGTCAATTTACTGATAAAATGTTTATGAAAAAGGGGTAATGACTAGTTTATTACAAATAAAACAAAACATATATTTTCAAACATTTATTGCATTAAAGTATTATTATAAAGTAAGGAACTAGTTTCTTTGCTATTAATATTATGTATTTACTAAATTTTACATTATTACTTCAAGCAGTTGTATTAGAATGTATATAAACTGAACGAGTAGAGAGCAATTTGCAGTCAATGAGTTCGATACATCTTAAGTTATGGGTTTCGAAATACAAAAAATAAACAAATTGTACAAATGACACAATCGGTTGTTGATGTGTACGATACGGAACATTATGTACTGTAGCTACAAAGAGTAGGTACTGTATACAAGTAAGCGAAAAGAAACATGAAGTTCAATTCCAATGAATAGAGAAACGCACGTTGTTGCATAATGACGTTTCTGAAAACGGGGCGACGTAATTTTGTCAATAACAATATTTGTTATGGTGCCAAATATTTTGTGAATCTCCGAATATTTGGGTATGGTTTAAAGACTCTTATGTTCCATTAAACATATCTACTGTCTTTATCGCACTAGGTTGTAAGTAAATGTAAATAACAAAAAAGTATTAAAAATTAATCATAACTACAAAAGCACTGTATGATTACAAAACATCTAGCGACATGTCTGCAGCAAAGAACAAACCAACACAAACTTTTTATTATTATTATTAAATCTTTGCCAAACTTATTGAGTCTTTGAAACAAACTTGCAGAATTCCAACCTCAATGTCAGACCAAGTGGCAAGTCTTCGAACACAATGTAACTTGGGGTTCTGCCCTTAATAATGAAAAATGTATTAAATCACTATTTACCCGAATGCCCCAGAAGGTGAGTAATGTTTTTCGAGAGTATGTATGTATGTCAATTTCTTTGGCACGCTCCGTAGCCTAAACAGGATTTAAGCATATGACGTGTCTTTAGATTCGTGACATAGTTCAGTAAACTTTTTATGCAGCCGGATTTTTTAAATTACGACCTTAACTATTGGGCTTCTTTAGCAGTATGAATTTAACTCTTAATTAGTATTGGTAAATTTACAATATTTCGAGTACAATTTGGGTGAGTGTGTAAGTTTGTTATTACAAGACGAGGGTTGATCGTGTAAGGTTGTCGTAGTGTTGGTACTGCTGATAGTGTTGCTGCGGCTATACTGCGGGCGCGAAGCCCAGGCGCTGGTTGGCGACGTCAAACTCGGTGTAGTACTTGCCGATGAACACGTCGCCCAGGATCCACAGCGGCCCGTTGGGGGGCGGGATGTCCAGCCCCATGAAGCCAGACAGACACACCGTCTTGCCGAACTGCGACACCTGCGATACGCGACCAAACTCAATGTTTTGCCACCACCACCTGCCACCACGTGCCACCACCTGCCACCACGCGCCGCTGCCGGCACTGCTACTGTCAAGTTATTTTAAGAATAAGGGAGATAAAAGAGCACACAGTCCAGCCTGATAGTAAGTGAATGCTGTGGCCCTAATTAAGAATCACAATGCAGATGCGCTGTCACTCCTGAGGACTAAGATAGAATGCCTCGATTCCAGTAACAAGCGTTTTTGTTTCTCTATTTTCACCAGTAATTTTCGTTTTTTTAATAACAGAACAGTATTTTGCTGCTATTTTACGCTGCTATCCTGTGAGAGCGTAACCCTTCTCTAGTCGAGTCGATCCATTCATGTTACAACTATAATACACCTGCAGCGTGGCTCTACTATGTATTTATTCGCAAACATAATATACATTACGAAGTTGATCAAATATCTACTGTTTTTTGATATAATCCTTGATTTAGTTGCTAACTAGGTATTAGGAATGATGTTGTTATGGCCGACAAAAATATAATATACTGTTAAAATAAATGTGTAGCTTAGATTTACCTTGCTGACTGAATATTTAAAAAAATAAGTATTCATACATCAAGACCACTTTATTAATTTGCCTAAACATAAAAAAACAAAATAAAACCTGAATGTCTTTCATTTTAAGTTATTGCTATCGATATAAAGACCCAAGCCGTATCCCTGTATAACAGGCAAGTTGTTTATATACACTAAAATATTTTTATTTTGTAATGAGATAAGTGAATTTTTTGATCCTTTAAAAAGCAAAAACCTAAAGATGCTAGGCATACTTACCACATATGGTAAGTAATACATCGGAAATTATAAAAAATATTAAAACAAAGTATGTTTGTTATAAAAAAATATAAAACTAAATTACGTAGTGATTATGAAGCGTTCGCTCAGTGTAGAGCAAAAAGTAAAGGCAGAGATCGTACTCGCTCACGAAAGTTATCAAAATCGCGCACAGAACCGCTTGGCAACGGACATACACGATTTGGAACTACGTGAGGTTTAAAAACTTTTCCCAAGATAATTTAATTTATTAATTATTTACACTTTAATAATTAATAAATTAAATTCATTGTTAATTATTAAAGACTTTTATTAAAGACGAGTGATATCGAATCAGGAATGTGGTGACAAATTTGCAGTATTTTTCATTCCGTGTACAACCGACGAGTGGGCGCGGCGGCAGCGAGCGCGGCCTGCCGCCGGATTCCCGACAGTTCGTGGAGGATCGAAACCAAGTGCCTACAGGATCAGCAGCGATATTGTGCACACCAGCCAAAGTATTCGAATCGACCATTCACCATTGCTTGCATATGCAGGTAAAAACTCTGTTGTATGACACGCTACATGGTTTCCGCTCTGGTCGAATTATAAGGGGGGAACTTCCTTCCCACATTTAATGTCACAAGCAGTTCTAGCAGTTGATGCAGGGATACAGGTTGATGTGACCTATTTGTATTTTCGGAAGACATTTGTCACGGTTGATTCTGACATCCTGATCGTGCATTTGGTCGGAATAGACTGCACTCCACATACGTAGAAACTCTTCGTTAGCTACTTACGAGACAGACGGCAGTACGTTGATTGTGATGGTTACTATTGTGAGCAATACTTTACAACATCAGGGGTCAGTCAAGGAAGTAATTTGAATTCCATGTATTTCATCATTATAATAAAAAACGTACCATAAGTCATCAAGGAATCAACATGTCTTTTATTTGCTGATAACTTAAAATCAGTTATCGTAATAAGAGACATCTGAAACCATAATACTACCGCGGGCAAAAAATAGTAAGACTTTTTAATTTAAATTTCGCGCGTAAATCAATTCGTCGAATTTTTTTTTCCTATGTTGGTATGACTGTCAGTGACATCTGTGCCAAATATCACATCAAAGTAATCATTAATGTTTAGTTGACGCTTGTCTTTTTGAAGTACAAAAAGTGCATTCGGCAATTTTTACAATGAGTGAAATTATTCAACAAAGAAGTTTCATTAAATTTTGTGTGCGGAATCAAATTTCTAGTGCCGAAACGTTCAGAATGTTGCAAAAGGCCTTCGGTGATAATTGTATGTCACGAGCAAGTGTTTTTGATTGGTACAAATTATTCAAAGAGGGTCGAGAACGCGTTGATGACGAACCACGCCCAGGACGGCCATTAACATCAACTGATGATCAACATGTCAATAAAATCAAGGAATTGGTGCTCGAGAATCGACGATTAACAGTCAGAGACCTTACTGATATTGTGGGAATATCGAAAGGATCAGTGAAAACCATTTTAAAAAATCATTTGGGCCTAAGAAAAGTTTATGCACGATTGGTTCCAAAATCACTCAATTTTCTTGAAAAACAGCGTCGTGTTGACGTCTGTAAAACAATGCTTTCTGACTACCAGGATGTCGTGAAACATATTATAACTGGCGACGAGTCTTGGATCTACGCTTACGACCCGGAAACAGACGATCAATCGGCCGAATGTCGTGCCAAAGGTGAGCCGAAGCCCAAAAAACCACGTCAAAACAAGTCAAAAATCAAGGTCATGTTGACAGACATTCTTCGATCATCGAGGTGTGGTGCACTCCGAATTGCTTCCGACCGGCCAAACTGTCAACAAGGAATACCATTTGAGTGTTATGCGTCGTTTGCGTGAAGCTGTTCGTAAAAAGAGGCCGGAATTATGGGCCGACAACTCTTGGTTTTTGCACCACTATAATGCACCGTCGCGTACTGCATTGATCCTTCGTGAGTTTTTCGCCAAAAATTCAACCAATGTCGTTCCACAACCACCGTATTCGCCTGATTTAGCTCCGTGCGACTTCTGGCTGTTCAGCAAACTCAAGAGACCGCTCCGGGGAAACCGTTTTGGAGTCAATTGAAGACATTAAACGTGAATCGCTACGCGCATTGAAGGCTATTCCGGATTTTGACTTTAACAACTGTTACGAGGATTGGAAAAAACGTTGATAAGTGTATTGCAGCCGGGGGGATTACTTTGAGGGAGACGAAATAGATTTGGCAGAATAAATAAAGAATTTAAAAATTATGAACAATGTCTTACTACTTTTTGCCCACAGTATTAGATTATAGCAGAATATAATTGAGCTCATGAAGTGGAGGCGGGTTATTAAGCTTTATTTTAACGTGAGCAGACGTCCAACCTTGCCGTTTAGCTGAGCGGTCAGCTGAGTGTCGCCCGGCGCCCACACGCGCCCACACCATGTCGTGAAGTGACAGCAGCCGCAGCGAATGATAAAAGTGAAACATCTGATTCATTTTACAAACGATTTAAAGCTAACACTATACCTTGATTAAGAACTACTTTTACGGATTTTATCGCGTTTTATTTACTTTATTTTTAATTACCGACGTTTCGGGTGCTTTCCAGCACCCATGGTCACGGGGGACTGATTGACTGACAACTAATTTTTTTAATCAATTTAGAGAACACATTACTGGAGTCTGCACGAAAACATATCGTTATTTCGGAGTATCTTGAGACAATCGAACAATTTCACTAACTTTAACACAATGAAGGCCTTGTATGAAGCGATGCTTAAAATCATTTAAAGTGGAAATCTGTCATTTGAGCTCCAAATGAAATACAAGTCTATGTTGAAAAGTGTTCAAAGCAAGTTTGCTTAAACTTAAATTATATGGGGTGTATTCGGGTTATCTGCTACTGTATCCTGGTCTGTTTGTACTCGGTACGGCGGGATCGAAGTTACAGTGGAAGTATCGCCGGCCACACATTCGTTGAAGGTTTTACGGGGTGTGGGTAACGAGCCAGCTGTGCCGCAGGAGATGAGCTCGTGCGCGCCAGGCAGCAGTTGCGAGCGGCTGCCGGAGCGCATGCCCATGAACTTTCGTACGCCCTCGAGTAAACTGAATCAATTAATAATATATGTGCCATAGTATGATCCAACAAGTCCTGCATATTTACTTTGCACTTATATCAGTATTAGTAATGCTCGAATTAGGTGAATAACTTATCTTTTTTGCATCGGCTAAGGTTGAATAAGAAAGAAGAAACACTGCGCAGTTTTTGCCCGCCAAACAAACTCGAAATGTTCCATGCTGATCTTTGTAAAGGTCTAAATCAATAAATGTCCGTAATACTACTTCCTTTGAGAAAGGTGTGATATCCTCAGGGTTGTCCAGATATTTTTTCTCATTATTTTTGATACAGTTCGTATATTGACGATACTAGCCTTCACGAATCCAGGCTCTTGTATTTACTCTCATGTTTTTTAGGGTTCCGTAGTCAACTAGGAACCCTTATAGTTTCGCCATGTCTGTCTGTCCGTCTGTCCGTCCTCGCTTAATCTCTGTGACCGTTAGCACTAGAAAGCTGAAATTTGGTACCAACATGTGTATTAATCACGCCTTCCCATTTTACATATAGGGTAGCCCCCCTATATGTAAAATGGGAAGTGATTTTTTTTAATTTCAACCAGGGGTTGAAAGCGGTAAAGGTATAAGGGTATGGTACCGGTATAGAGTTACGATACAGCTTCGATTTAAAGGTAGAACCAAAACGGTTGAGAATTACGGTTGTGGTACCATTAAAAAAAGAATTATACCTATATTTTTTTACGATATCGTTATACCTATATTTTACTAATACCTTTACCGAATTAATTTCGGTACCGAAAAAATGAGTATTTTAGGCTTATTTATATGTATTGTGTCTCGGACCTTGCTTAACGTTATGAGACTTTCATTCTATTTGGATTTCCTATGTCACTGTATTTAATGTTCGGAGAAAATAAAACATCTTTATCATACTTGTATTGTTATTTATTATCAGTCAAGTATTTAATTAAAAACGTAATATTATGTTTAACATGTGGGTACTAATTCTTAACCTAGCTCTTCAGAATCAGTTAAAGGAACATCTTTAAAGTGCTTCCCTTACAAGGGATGTAGGAATACTAATATTATATACAAGTTTTTATATTTTGCATCCCTTTTTTATAAGTAAGCTAAAAATTACTGCCGTGTAGTGGCGGTTAAGAATCCCCGCAGGTATCGTAAACGGCGACAGAGGGAAAGCGGCAGGAGATGGGCAGCAGCATCTTCCTGATAACATCAATTGTACAACAAAAAAAACTGCAGTTGCCAACTCGTAAAGCGTGGCAACTATGGAAATACCCCCCACGAGCAATGACACAAGTAAACGGCCCCAGTCCCACGGCGGCGGCGCTATTCCTGTCTAGGTGGCGACCATGGTAAAGGCGGGATAGGGGTGATAAGAAACTCCGGTGGAAGGTCGGTTGCCACCTAAGACGATTCGACTTGGCAACAAACAACGGACGCACCCTGAGGACTACCAAGAAGATCCTGGAGCTGGAAGAAGAGATAGACAAGTTGCGCTTGAATATTATAGGATCATCCGAGGTCCAAAGAGAGGGGGAGGACACGGTGATTATCGAATCCGGCAACTTGTTCTATCACCGGGAGGGACCATCTCCTTGGGACCATCTGTCCCAAGGAGGTGTTGGATTTATCGTCCACAAGTCTCTCGTTAACAACGTTGTAAGGATTGGTAGTGTGTCGACGAAGGTTGCGTACCTCATATTCAGAATCACCAAACGGTATCCAAATTCATACAGGTCTACGCACCAACATCTAGGTATAACATTTCTAGGTATTCTCTATGATATTTCTAGAGCCATGCATTCTTATAAAACCCACTATATGGTGTTAATGGGAGACTTCAACGCAAAACTAGGCAAAAGGAAGAAAAGTGAGCTGAAAGTAGGTAAATTTGGGATAGGGCAACGGAACACAAGGGGCCAGCAGCTGGCCGACTTCATGGAAAAAGAGGGACTGTTTATGATGAACTCTTTTTTCCAGAAGCGGCTCCACAGAAAGTGAACCTGGTCAAGCCCCGGTCATGAAAAATGAGATTTACTTTATTGTGACGACGAGACGGCAACTGTTCAGTAATGTCTCAGTGATCGCAAGGGTGAACACTGGCAACGATCACAGAAAGGCACACTGAACCTAAACGTTAAGTTGGAGAGGTCTGGTCTAAAGAAGTCAACGCTCCCTCCCCCTCGTGCTATAATCCAAAGTCCCGAAACCTTTCAGCTCGAGTCCCAAAACCATTTTCAGTGCCTAAAAGACTGCAATGTAGTGGACGATATGAATTATATGCTCGTGGAAACTGTCCATGCGGTAGAAGCTAAGTTTTGCAATAATCTCCGCAAAAGAATACAAAAACTCTCCGATCACACTCTTAATCTCATGGCAGTTAGACGGAAAATGAAACTGCAGTCTTCACAGATTTGATAGCATAAAGGCAACTGAGCAGACAGATCTCCAAACGCATGCGCTAGGACCTATGCAAATTTATTACTGCTCGTATTGAAGAAGCGATCGAACGGAACCAGGGCTCCAAAATTCTTTGCCAGAGAGAGCCAATTGTCAAAGCTGAAGAACGAGTGTGGCAGTATCGTTTCCGGGACACCTGAGATTTTGAGTGAGATTGAGAGTTTCTATGAGCAGCTGAACACATTATCGTTGGAGCCACACGCAAGTGAGAGTAACGATCCAAGAGCAAGTCTAATGCGACACTGTTCCTATGATATCCCGGAAGTCAGTCTGAGCAAGAAAAGAAGGCTCTCTATTACGTTAAAAACGGCAAGGCCCCAGGTGAAGATGGAATTACAGCGGAGTTTTTGAAAGCGGGCGGGAAACCGATACTTAAAGTCCTTCAGAATCTCTTGAATTTCGTCCTTCATGGTGGCACTACTCCGGAGGCTTGGTGCAGAAGTGCAGTGGTCTTGTTTTTCAAGAAAGGCGACTGCTCTCTTGAAGAACTACAGACATATTTCCCTTCTGAGCCGCGTCTACGTGCCGTTTTCGAGAGTCATTACGAATCGTCTCGCAAGCAGACTCGACGACTTCCAGTCTCCCGAAAAAGCCGGTTTCGGAAAGGGCTTCAGTACCATGGACTACATACATACCCTGCGGCAGATTCTACGGAAAACCAAAGAGTACAATCTGCCACTATACCTGGCGTATGTGGACTATGAGAAAGCCTTTGATTCCGTCGAAATTTGGGCGGTGCTACAGTCCCTTCAGTGGTGCCAAGTAGACTGTCGGTATATCGAAGTGCTGAAGTGTTTGTACAGTAGGGCTACGATGCTAAGTGCTGTTTTCGAGTCATTACGAATCATATTCAACTGCAGAGAGGTGTAAGACAGGTTGACGTTATATCACCCATACTCTTCACCGCTGCATTGGAAGATGTTGTCAAGCTACTGAAGTGGAAAGGTATTGACATCAATGGCGAGTACATTACTCACCTTCGATTTGCCGACGATATAGTCTTTATGGTGGAATCGCTGGAGGATCTAAGCAAAATGCTTAATGACCTCAATAGTGTATCCCAACGTATAGGTTTTAAGATAAACATGTACAAAACAAAGATCGTGTGTAATGTCCATGTCACGCCTACGCTGGTAGTTGTTGGGAGCACTAAGCTCGAAGTTGTTGACGAGTACGTTTTCCTGGGACAAATAGTCCGACCAGGTAAGTCTAACTTAAATCGAGAGGTCAATCGACGGATTCAACTCGACTGGGCAGCATTCGGGAAATTACGACACATCTTCTCGTGGAGGTATACCTCAAAACCTAAAAACTAGATTGTACAAGCAGAGCATGTTGACACTGATGACTTACGAATCTGTGACACGGTCCTTTAACTGCTGGCCGTATGAGGACGATCATGGTCACTCAGCGAGCTATGGAGATTGCTTTGCTCGGGGTTCCTCTGCGTGATAAACTTAGAAATGAGAATATCCGCAGTAGAATCAGGGTAATCGACATAGCCCAACGTATTAGTAAGCTGAAGTGGCAATGGGCCGGCCATATGGCCCGAAGAACCGATAACTGATGGGGAAAATAGGTTCTCGAGTGGCAGTCTCGTACCGGTAAGCGTAGTGTAGGACCATTAGACGCAATGATGACCAGGTAAGACATGCAGGAAGTCGATGGATGCAGATGGCTCAGGACCGTGCTTTGTGGCATTCCTTGGGGGAGGCCTATGTTCAGCAGTGGACTAAGCTAAAAATGTCATTTCTTTGATCCTTTCCTTCTCGTTGGATAGCCGTGCAGTGGAAACATTCAGGGCGATGTTTTTCTTTCTCCGGGTGTTTTTCTACTTTAGGGCGTAGAGCAGAAGGAGACCTTGGTCGTTCCGAATCCACAAAAATATCTGGGGAATGATGGTGCTTATTCTGACACACGATGACTGGTTCTGAAATAAATCATATTCAATCGTATCATCACTCACAACTCGAAAAATTACGTTCGTTCGGCCTCACTCTAAAAAAGTATAAAGAAATACAAAGTTGTATAATATCGTTAAGACATGCTTAATGAGTTTGTACTTACTTTTATCCATCTTTATGACAATCTAATTGTAAATGATTTCTTATATTTACGCGAACACTATACATTGATTAAAACTACTTTTACGGATTTTATCGCGTTTTATTTATATTAATTTTAATACCCGACGTTTCGGGTGCTTTCCAGCACCCATGGTCACGGGGGACTGAGGTGGGGTGACCATGGGTGCTGGAAAGCATCCGAAACGTCGGGTATTAAAATTAATATAAATAAAACGCGATAAAATCCGTAAAAGTAGTTTTAATCAATCTAATTGTAAAGTTTTAACAAAGCACACTTGTGATTAAGTTGACAATCAAAGTAGACGCGGAAACATCAATGGCGGCAAAATGCCAAAACAATCTTCTTTGTTTAGCTGCCGAGGCACGAATATCCGTAAATTTTCGATCAAGTACCTACTCTCTTACCAATGCGGCCGACACGTTGCGTGACGCCTCGGCGCAAGCGGCGGCGTACCTACAATTTCTTTGTTTATACCTTTATTTTATAATTTAGATACTTCAAAAAGTAATGGTACAGTTACTTTAAGGTATAGTAATTTAAAGGTACCTTTATTTTAAGGTATCGAAATTTAAAGGTATGACGTCATACCGCTTACCGCCTGTACCATAATTTTTTCGGTTATTCAATCCCTGATTTCAACCCTAACGTGTGATATATTGTTGGAAAGGTATTTAAAAATGAATAGGGGTTTACTAAAATAATTTTTGATAATGTCAATAATTTCGGAAATAATCGCTCCAAAAGTAAAAAACAATGTGTGTCCCCCCCCCCCCTCTAACTTTTGAACCATAAGTTTAGAAAATATGAAAAAAATCTGACAAGTAGAACTTCTTCTAGATATAACTAGAACCACTACTTCTAGATGTATTAGGTTCATCAACCAAGGACTCGAAACACTCGAACACGAAATTCACCATCTGTTAGATATACTGACTTTCAAACCGTTTTTATTATTTAGCTATTTTATAAAAAAATAAGTTACGAAATTATATTTATTTAGAAATTATATTATATAAATATATTGTCTCTTTACCAGCCTTCCTATCTTCTGTCCACAGTTCAGCAAATCTCATAAGTAAAATTTTAAGGGCATCCCCTTCAAACTTTGAGATTGCTGGCCTGGAAGAAGCTAGAAACGCTTTCTTAATTAAATGCCCTGGTCAAAATTTTCAATTTCCTCTAAATTCACAGAGGAGCTGGGACGACATAAACTGCAAATTGACTTATGACAATCTTTTGAGCTTTAGTACAGGTTCGGCGCGTGCTAGGCTTTTGGCCGTGGGTACGCATGAGGCCGGCTACTGGCTTCACGCGTATCCTTCGTCAAATACAGGAACATTTCTTGAGCCTGACACGCTCCGAATCGCAACCTGTCTACGGCTTGGGGTTCCGGTCTGCGCTCCTCATAAATGTCCGTGTGGCAGTGACGTCGACAAGCTAGGATATCACGGGCTATCATGCCAAAAAAGTGCAGGTCGCTTCTCGAGACATGCAGCACTTAACGATATCATACGCCGGTCTCTTGCCACCGTCAACGTGCCAAGTCTACTTGAGCCGTCTGGTATTGCAAGAGACGATGGCAAGAGACCGGACGGTATGAGTTTGATTCCATGGAGGATGGGCCGGGTGCTGGTATGGGATGCAACCTGTTCAGACACGCTGGCCCCTTCCCATCTACGTGGAACCAACAACAGAGCTGGTGCGGCTTGTGAAGCGGCAGAAAAGGCTAAAGTTTGCAAATACAGGGGTCTAGGCTCCGAATATATTTTTGTCCCTTTCGGTGTCGAGACCCTTGGTCCGTGGGGTCCTAGCGCTATAAGCCTTTTTAAGGAAATAGCAAAAAGGTTAATCGACGTCACAGGAGACCGAAGAGCTGGCAGTTACCTCGGACAAAGAATTAGTCTAGCTATTCAACGGGGAAACGCTGCCAGTATCTTCGGAACCTTGCCTAAAGGACCTCTTTTTTAATAATTTAATTTAGTTATTATAATATATATTTTTAAGGTTTTTAGTATTAGAAATAATTTTTATAAATTTATGGGTTAGATTTAATTTAAAGTATATTTAGGTTTTATTTTGATATGTTTATAAGTTACGAAAAATATGCTTTTTATGTCGCGATGTATTTTGAATCCGTGTCAAAAAAGGAGCAAGTAAAAGCAATATTTTTTTATCCTTAAACAGAGTAATGTGTGAAGATCTTAATGCAATAAATACCTCGACATCGTCAAGCATCGTTAAGAAGTAAAATTTCTTAAAGTAAATTGGTTATTTTTTGTTTAATTAACTAATACAATATAATATTATTTACAAAAAATTTCGAAAAGCATAGAAGCATTTCAATGACGTATTTCGTCAAAATCATCTAATCGAACACGACTAAACTTGATGCTCTTTAATGCTTATGTTAAACATACAAAATAAAATAAAAATACCTAAAAAGAAACTTTATTTATAGTATGTAAGTATATTAATTTATAATTTTCATCTCGTAACAACCAGTGAGACGGCTTTGTATGGGGCTTTCCTATAGTGCGGTGTCTGTTTCAATATATTCTTTTGAAGTACGATATCGAAAGCCCAAGATATCGGCTGTTTTGACCTCCATTTCTTTCTTTAAAGGATATTTATCCGCAGGCCAGGTTTCTTTAACGTATTTAAACACGTTCATAATCATTACCTTCTCAGATACACTAAAGTGTGACATTTTTCTTTCCCTCCCCGGAGAAACTAGCTCCTTGAATGGACGCCAGGTAGACGGCGCTGGTTCTATTTTAAAACAGTGGAGAAAACTTAACAAAACCACTTAACAATTAAAACAAGATAACAAAAACTAACTAACAACGACAACTAGGAGTGGATAACCGAGGAAACATACGTTAGGCATCGCAGAACTCACATATGGGCGAAAGTATGGTCCAATCATAGTCAGAATATTAGTTAGTACTTCACCTAAGTAACATTTCGCAATGTATTTTTTTACTTTCTATTGACATCCCTTAATAACCACAGAAAATCCGCCGTGACAAAAAAGATGCAAAGTAATATGGACACTAGCGCGCAGCGATAAAGTTTTATTTAGCTTGCTATATAATGCAGTCGACATCAAAGGAGTGCAACTTCTGTACGTAGTACTATTTCCATTTTCTCAGGATGGAGTTCAGTGGATGGAAAATTTTTGGTGTGTCATTTTTATGTTATCTATTTATAATATTATAATCTATTTGATATATTTTTCATTATTTATGAACCTAGTTTTGAAATAAATAGACATAAATATTTTAATTGTTTCACAATAACCTCCTCGATCCTGACGCCCCGTATAGGGGACAATTTTGTCAGTGCCTCCCGCTGTCGGCTGTTATTGTAAACGTTATAATAATTGATTCAAAAGCTTGTATATAGATGGCACTTTTCTACAAAATTTACTTTAGGCCCACTATAAGCAGGAAAGTTGTTATTTCGCCAGTTTAAAATCGCATGTTAGCAGACTACCAAAGAAATGACTACCCATGGTAAGTTTTGAACTGTTTTTTTATATGAATAGCGCACGTTTCTTTTGAAATTGCTTTGTATTGTGATAATGAGGTCCCGCATAGGGGACTTTCGGTTTTGGCCTTTACATATGTACTTAATAAATACATTGTAGTTAAAAGTTTCTTATTATTTTCTAGGCTTATCTTCAGAACATATACACAGTCGGCTTTAGAGCTGAGAGATGATGACTCAATCATCGAAGGTATTTCCTATGAGGATCACTCGATCTCTCTTACTGCTCACGCAGAAACTCTCCAAGAAGGTGGAGAAAGCTGGTAGAGGAGTGGTATTACCCCTAGATTTTTCTTGTATGAGGGCAGGGGTGATAGCATACTACCGACTGGTGAAACTGAAGGTCTGGATATTGGCGGGAAAGTCGTTATGAGATTGGCTAATAATTTACCTGAGGGTTCCAAGCTATAAATGGATAGATATTTTACATCAATTGAGCTGTTGGACAAACTATACACAGAGAAAAAAATACAAGGAACGGGCACTCTCAAGAAGTCAAAAATCCTTAAAGCATGCAATTTTAAAACTGATAAGCAGTTAAAAGATCAGGGACGCAGTTCTTCCGACCAATTAGTAAGGAATGATGACCTAATGGCTTGTTCGAAGTGGTTTGACAACAAACCTGTAGTTATGGCATCATCTGCAGATTCAAAGTTACCTGAAAACAAATGCTGGCGCTGGTGTAAGACGAAGCAATACATCGAAATAAATAGGCCTTATGCTATTCAGCAATATGACGAAAGTATGGCGGGAGTGGACATGCTGGATAGGGTTATTAGCTTTTATAGAATAAGCGCACGCTCAAAAAAATGGACGGTTCGATTGATATTCCATTTATTCGACTTTGCGGCAGCTGCAGGATGGTTGGTGTACCGGAAAGAAGCCGGAATGTTGGATACTCCTAAAAAGGACACTCTGGATTACTTGGAGTTCAAAGCCGAAATAGCAAATTCTTTGCTCTATTTCACTCCAGCAAGAGAGCAAATAATACACCTGTACGAGGAAGTTGACGATGTGCCAGCAGAAGCTAGGTCAAACTAGCCGTAAGAGGAAATAAGTCCCTCAACCCCCATTGCAGCTGAGAACAGCCATGGCTGTTCTCAGCTGATAACGATTGATTTGAGATGAGATGATTGATAACGAGTCAGGTGATCACAGACGCCGCTTGCCAGGTTGCAAGAGCAAGAAAGCAAGGGTATACTGCTCAACTTGCGGCATGCATCTATGTTTAGTCGCAGGGCGGAATTGTTACAAACAATATCACGAAGAAAATTAATTTTTATTTGAATAAATATTTCTTTCCTTTACTGAGCTTTAAGGTTTTATTTATATCTTTTTCATAACACTCAAACCGAAAGTCCCCTCTAGGGGACACGTAATAAAACAAATATATAAATAGAAAAAAATATAAAGTCTATTTTTGTTGCTTTAAAATGTATTTCTAAGTATGCCTATCAAAAATTGTATCAATATCTATCAAAACAACACCTCAGGACTGAGGAGGATAATCGATTGTTAACCGATGTTGGTTAATAATCGATTATATCTACTAATGGTTGCAACCTGTTTTAGTAAATAAAACGACCAACTGTAACTTATATTTTTTAAATCGTTACTTACAGTCAATTACCATTTTTTTATTATAAAAATATTGGCCGCAACGGCATTGGCCGAGCTTTTTCAGGCAGTACACACTTTTTATAAAACGCTTGTAACTTGGCTAACATATTCAAAATCATCGCTCGCGCTCTGCTGAAAGCAGAGGGCCGGCGCAGTGCAATATATGGTACTTTTATTTCGTTAATTAAAAAATAATAGTAACGATTTAAAAAGTAAAAATCATGGTAGAGTTTAAACAAACGTTGATGAAGCTTTTGGTATAAATTTTACGTCAAAACAATGTAGAACTTTGAAGATATTGGGACTTGTATCGAAGCCTTTTCGGTAGATAATTGAATTATGTCTATGTTTTTTCCCTTACGTGAAAGGCATATAACAAAAATGTATTTAATAATTATTAAAGTATAGGATTATAAAGTATAGGATATTAGAATAGAATAAAATCTACAAATTAGAGCTCCCAAATCATGTCTCTCAGAGTTTTGGCCTAAACATGCATATTGAGAATGATTATTATTAAATAAATAAATAAGTTATTTAAAATTTGCCTTGAGCTTCTTATAGTAGAGAAAACGAACTATTTTTACCAAGTAATTGTTATTTCAAGCAACGAACGGAAAACATATAGTTTCAAAGAGAAAACATTGTAATTTCGCGTTTTTTTTTTGTAATACTCCTCTTCAATGAAAAAGTGTTGAAGTTCGGAAGTGTAGAGGAAGGAGCACTTACCCTTAGTACGTAGTCGGTGCCGTCGAGTTCGAAGGTGGTGCCACCGATGGTGAAGGTGACCTTCGGCAAGCTGGGTATGAGGGAGCAATCGACGGCGTACTGTCCAAAGGCGATGGGAGTGGCACCGAGAGCACGGTTCAAGGCCGCCACCTCCTGCGTGGGCCCCCCCACCAGCGAAGTTCCGGTGTCCGCGATCGCGTCGCACCCCTGCACCACCAATCCATACATCCATCATCCATTATAGCTAGTGTCCGACTGATGTTTCGGCTTCGGTCACTTTCGACCAACATACCACTTTCGGCGAAACGTTTGGCTTCGGCCAAAATAGGTCGAAATTTTGGCCGAGGCAGAGTTTCTAGCAAGCGTCGAAATGGAACGAAGTGTTACGAGATAGATATGAACATAATTTAACAGAACCGTTTCATATTACACAGTCGATATAAACCATTTATTTAAGTTTTAAATACATTTATGTTATAAACTTTAGCCAATCTTGAACCGAATTTCTTCAGTTTTAAGCCTTCGGCTTCGACCTCCGGTTGGACACCAAATACAGCCCAGAAGTCCACTGCTGAAAGTATGCCATACATTAACAAGCGCATTTTTTAGTATTTTCAGTTGTTATCAGGTGGATGCCGGTGTGCGAGCCGCCTGTTTCAATTTCCCTCTGTCGCTGCTTACGACACAAACGGGACGATATAAAGAAGGTGTTGCTGCACCGCCACACCGCCACCGCAGGGCCACCAACCTCCACGCAACACATCAACCATGCGGATAAAACAATGGCAAAGCCAGACATTGATGTAAATTAACACTAAAAGGTAAAGGGCATTCAATAAATGATCCTTGCGGAAAAACCTGTGAACACCCACGACTTCGAAAAGCAGAGCATTACATAACCAATTTACTTGCATTTTTACCCCAAACTGATTGCAATAATTTTTGTACACAAATAGTTTACAGTAATAAAAACTTAAATTAAATTAATAACACATATTGGAGTAAACTGCTAGTGAGACATGCGTAAGTCGGCGAACGCAGATGGCTCAGGACCCGTGCTTTGTGATGGTCTAGGTTCAGAAATGTTTTACATGGTGGAGCTATGCTGCAGTTATATTAATAGTATAGTTGTAGCACGAATAGGTCCTCTCGACTGGACCAGCGTAAAATAGTAACTTAATGCATTAATAGTGTTTCGTATTGTGAGTGTATAGAACCGGAGACCCTTTTTACTGGAAATGATGCATTCCATCTAAGTCCTCAGGGGTGACAACGCATCTGCATTTTGATTCGTAATCGAGGACAGATGTAGATGTCTATGAGCCACAGCAACCACTTACCATCAGTTGGACCGTGTGCTCGTTTGTCACCATATTCTATAAAAAAAAACGGTCTTTTAAAGGCTAATCGATGACAACAATTTCATATATTTTAAATACTATAATTTTACCAAGATTATAGCGTCATTTTTTAATCCATCTTTTGCCCTTTTTTGCAATCGTTTAAAATGTTTACTATATTTCTTGCAATGAGTGAATTAATGCTAAACGACAAAAAAACAATATGAAACCATTAAAATAACTTGGTTGCTTGTAGCCTACGGGCTCAACTTTCTGTCTGTACTCTGTACCATGAGGAGGTGCCTCCGAGTACACGGCCGTTAGTGGTCTGTTGCAGTGCGTGCCACTATTACTTCAATGTATGAAACAGCACTATAATATATTTGTCAGCAGTGTCACTATAATGAAACATTTTATATACACGTCTAGTATTGTTAGTTGAACGAAATTCGGCTGACTTTTCTCCTAGATAAAAATATAAAAAGTTCATCGTTCAATTTCATAGTTGGAGACATTGTTACAATGCAGCATGGCGGCTGCGAGCGGGGGACGGGTCGGCCAATGGGCACAGACCTGTGCGCAGAAGGTGTGTCCGTGCAGCTGGACGGCGTCCATGCGGAAGCGCCAGTAGCTGGGCTGCACCGGCACGTACGTGAAGTTGCCGCGGTAGTGCGCAGCATCCGATCCTCCCAGGATCAGCTCCCCGCCCTGAGCAGCGCTGGCGTCTCTGCAACACACAGAACGTGCTAGAGCCACGCTGCAGCCATAACAATTGCAGCACGAATGGACAACCGATGTAGAGCGAGGACCGACCGCGGCAGGAGCACGCTTTCAATGATTACCAGCATATGATCTGTGATCGTATGGCGAGTGTAGAGAACCGGAGACCCTTTTTACTGGATACGAGGCATGCATGTTCGTCTTCAGAGATCACAACGCATCACACAACACATTGTAATTATTAATCAAAGATAAATGTAGATGCGTATGGGCCACAGCATCCACTTACTATCACGTTGGCAGGTGGCACGTGTGCTTGTCACCCTCGTTCTATAAAAAATGACTATCTGCTACTTGCCACGACTACCCGCAGGCCAGTTTTTAGCAGATACTTGACCACCTGTATATTGTAAGTATTAGTGAAAACGACGAAAAAAATGATAATAATAAATGTAGTATATATAAAATTATTTTGTTCGCTTAAGCGCCTTAAGAACTTTAGTCACCGTTGTCGGCGACCATCCGCTGATTCAAACTGTTATAAAATCTCCCAATAACCTCACAATGTAACATATCAGCATATTGTAAAGAAATATTTAAACATGTTTTAATGGACAATTCTTTATTACTTAACACTGGTAAAAATCATCTACGGGTCCATGATCAAAGTAAAAGTAATTGCTCTATCAACGACCATTTCTAAAAATTATACGCAATAATCTCTATACAATGTAAAAAAACCGTCTGATCCCTAATTTTTTCGGTATAACTAGTACCAGGGGCGCTGTTCATATTGATAAAAAAATTTTGTCGATGACGAAGGGGAAACGTTAACCCAAAATTCTTATGCTAAAGCACCAAAAAAGGAACCAAACAGACAATGCTCCACGAAGACTGCAGCAATAGACCATTGCAAACGAACTGCTGCCAGCCGCGGCTCACTGACCCGCTCCTCATGTTGTTATTTATTACACGATCGTTGAAAACAATACAACATTACTCTTTATTGTATATACACCAAGGGAAAGATTAACAAAGCAAAATATACAAATATTGAGAGAAAACAAACTGCTCTCTCTCACAATCTCTTTTCTACAAAACAAATGATTAAATGCGGCTCAAGGAGGTATTTTATATAAAGACTGCTAATAAATGCATGAAAGCTAATTGCAGTCTTTCGACAAAGTTATTAATGTAACGGATCTTACGTATGTTATTCAAAGTTTTTATGAGTAGTTACCAACAGCAATATAATTCCACGACCTCACGAGTCCCTGCATGGTTGCATTCAATCTAATCTGGGCGCATCACAACATACTCTTGATTAAAGTAATCGCGAATCACAATGTATGATTAGAGTTTAACTGCAAGTGCAAGGTCAGACGATGGGCACGTGTAACGGGCACAAGCACCGCTCTGTTTTATTTCACACAACACCTTAAATGCATAGCGTAACGGAACTTGCCGCGGAATATATTTTCGTAATTTAAATAAGTTCGCTTATTTATTATTATATTATTGAAGTAATTTTATTTACATAGGTTTTCGATAGATTTTATTTAAAAGTGACAAACTAACCAAAAGTTCATCTCACGATGAGCGACTCCTGCAGTTTATGGACATCTGCAGCCAACTTTACACAAAAAAGGCTACGTACCCCTGAAGATGGAGATGGAACGCCTCACAGTCTCTGGCTCTCTATACCCTTCAGATCGAAACACAACAATGCGAGCAGCTATCCAGTCCAGATCAACTCTTAAGTAGAAAATTTAAGTACTGTTAAAAAAAGAGGCGAATATGTACACGTGTAAGATGGAGTGAAGTAATTAGTGATGACTTACCGGTTAAGGTAGAAGGAGAAGACGGGCTTGACGAGGCCCTGCGCCACCATGTTGTCAAACACCGGCGTCACGCCGTCCACCGCGATGCTGCACAATGAGTATACACAGTGTTAACAATCAAACCTATATGCACATTATAAGCAATACAACATAAATGTATATGTTACAATCAAAACTCACAACCGGTCAAAACCACACAAAATTAGTTTTGACTAAGGACGTTGTTACTTACATCAATGATAAGGCTATTTGTGTCCATAACACATTATCCAAACTTTGGATTATCAGTGACAGTAGGTTAAGGTGCGGCTGGGCCGGCTTTTGGGTCATCCTAAAGCCGCATACATTATAACGATACAATCGTTAACCAACAAAAAATTTAAATATAGTATTGAAAGAATTTAACTAAAACGTTGGTCAAAAACTGAGAACATTGTTAAAAACCACTTTTGGCTACATAAATCAGTCAAAACTAGGCCTTGCATTCGAATATTCGAATAATATAGCTGTCCAAATATTCGAATATTAAATCCGCTATAATCGAATATTTAAACCCATCTTCTGAAAGCCAAACTCGGAATATTGATGTGTACAAAATATTACTTTTAAGATTCGCGCGCGATATTTCGATTATAGGGCGCTCCGCGCCAGTATTCCAGTGCGGTGGTGTTGGTAGTTTGGCGTCTTTGCTCGTACATTTGTCTGCCATCTGCATTTTGTACGCGTGCAGTGCGGACGGCGGAGCGTGGTTATAATTTTGTTGTTTGTTATCGAGGTTTTAGTCTTTTTGAGTGAGTTTTGTATGCCAACGGCCTACTTGTCTACTCATTCATATTCATACTATCCAGAAAAGGAATAACTTAATATTTTGCAGGGCAAGTTAGCATCCTAAGATCTATCTTTGGAAGAAGACATAGCATTCGTAGTGACTGCAAGAGTGATGTGTGCTATGAGTCGACAAATGCCTTTGTATCGTCAATTATGCTTCGCACATCATGTGCAGTGCTGGATGCTGTATACAAAAAGAATCATGATGAGCAAAAAGAAGAAGGAGAAGAATCTGAAGGTAGCAAAGAGGAAACAAATAAGGATACTGACTGTAACAGCGATAGTGAGGGAGGAGAATTTGCAGTTGAGCAACATCTAAACCAAAGACTATATAACCACTTGACTGCGCATACAATGCGCCGACGCTCGAAAACTATTAGTATTTTGTCGCCTATGTATAGGATACGGTACTAGTAACTATTTTATTATTGTCCAAGTGTTAGACCTGTGTGCACGCTAAATTTTTATAACTTTTTACGCAATTATAACGTATCAAAATGCCTTCATGCGCGGTGAAATGGTGTGGGAAGCATTTCAAGACATCTAGTTACAAAAAGGATGGAATAACTTTTCATCGGTAAGTAAAAAAAACGAAAATCATTTTTGATTAAATCAGATTATGAGCATTCACAGGGTTCAATTTAAAATGGTGGCTGGGTAAAATAACGACTCGGTTGAGTCTCGCGTTGATGTCTTTTGGAAAAGTCTCGTTCTTTCATTAGACAATTCTAATGCTTCTATCCCTTTCTTTCCCTTTGTATGTTTATCATAAAAATTAGTGCTGTTATGTTGTTGTTTAGTGTTGTTATGTATGTGTTTTAATAGCTAAAAGTCGATATCGAAAATAATAAAATTTAAATTATTAAAAATTTATTCAAATCACATACTGTGATAAAATACCTATCTACTTTTAACCGTCTTCAAAAAAAGGTGGAGGTTCGCAGTTGGTCGGTATTTTTTTTATGTATGTTCGGGAATTTTTTTGTTTTTCTCTGTCCCCGACCGATAATTTTTATGTCGTTATACACCACTGAAACTGATTGGCCCCCGAGCGGTCGGGCGATTTCACACGCTATTATTACGAAGCCATGGATAACAACAAATAAGTAAAACTTTTACTTGGATTCGCTACAATTTCGTGAAAGACGATCATAAAATCAATCACAGTGAATTTGATAATACACTATGTATTTGATAACGTTCTATTTGTTGTTTTGTATAGTAATTATTTTTCACTTTGTAGTTTTTAACGGCGGTGGCCTTTGATGTAAAAAAAATGTTTTCATCTGTGTGTTTTCAGCATACATACATGTTTTTATTTTAGATTTCCGAAGATTCCGGAACTAAAAGAAGAGTGGATAAATAAAGTTAATAGGGAAAATTGGTTTCCAACTAAATACAGCGCTGTTTGTTCAAGGCACTTTACCCCTGACTGTTTTGAATATTTAAACAACGCCGCCGTCTATTTAGTTCAGCGATACCAACCTTGTTTTTGCCTATATTGGTAACTTTTTTTTTATTGATGTAATGTTGGAAAAGTGAAATCATGAATATAAGAAACATTCATTATTTACAGGCTTCACCAAATAGTATAACTGAGTCGAATACTAATTTACCCGGGCCTTCGTATCAGAATATCACCCCTGTAAGTTAATTTTTTTTCGATAATAAGTCCACGGGTAAAATTTTATGTAACTGTGTTTATTGATACCCGACATGTTTATCATTATCAAATAAACAAGTGCATGCTGAAGCTAATGCACCAACTGAAGATTAGACTCCTTTGCAGTGTTTTAAATTACACGATAATGACATTTTTAAGCCTTACCATGATTATGAAATTCCTCTAAGCTTCATTTTTACATTCTTCTCAACTAAATATTTCTGCAAAGTTCAATTTTAATATTTCTTATTACCTTTTTCTTTTCATATTTACTATTTTATCATATATTATTATTTCAGAGTTCAATAATGAGTAACAGAGAAATAGTGAACCCAGTAATTGAAGACCTGACTCCACGTAAACGCAAAATGAAACGACATATAGACCATCTTACATATTCTCTTAGTAAAAAAAAGAAAGACGTTAAGAGGCTTCAAGATAAAAATAGGTTATTGGTAAAAAAATGCAAATCTTAAAGAAATTTTGAAAAAATCTTATATAACTCAAGAAAATGAAGACATTTTAAGTCGCATAGGTGTACAAAATCAAGAAATCGTTAAACGCCATTTTGATTAACATTTTGATTAACTCTTAATTCTATAATTTTAATTTAGTATTTTTTATAATGTTAAAATCCATTTTATCGATATTGACTATTTTAAGAAGAGCAACCCTAACGTTATTCATAACAACGCAACTTGACCATTTGCAGCCACGCGTTCTTCCTCGTCCCCCGGCCCGCAGTAGTGAGCCGTGTGCTTAAAAGAAATCTGCCTATACGCTCTCTAGTGGTTATATTCTCTATGATCTAAACATAGGCCGAGACCTACATTTATACGGGGATGTAAATTTAAAAATTTAATAGAGAAAGTGCTGAAAAATAGTTAAATGTTTTAGGAAGTCACCCACCATTTCCGATATTTATCTTCAAGAAGAGCGGAATAAAATGGGTTTAAACTTAGACTATGAAAACAGGTGGAGCAGTTTTGCCGATATAATCACAAGATTTTTGGCATTAAAAGACCCTATTTTAAAGATACCACGTTTAGTTTATGTGAGCTAGCTTTGCTGCAGGAATTGTCCACTTCTTTGAATATTGTAAAGGCAATAATAGAGGCTATGTGGCAAGAAAATTCAAATCTGCTTTCTACGGTAACAGCCCTTCAATTTATGGTTGCAAAACTTGAAAAGGCGAACAGATTTATTAGTGACAGTCTACTCGAAGCTCTGAAGAATAGAATTGCTCAGAAAGGCCTACCAAATTTGATCTGCACATTGAAATATCAATGTGGCATTGATCTGACGACCATAAATTCTAATACTGATTAATTATTTGTATTCTATCACACTTGAAAATCTTTCTTTTAAGTCTTTTAAGTTTTGTAAGTAATATATAAGTTTGTAATGATTTTATTATTATATAAATATTATGACAATACTCAGAACTCGATTTATAAGACTGTTGTGTAATTGTGCTGAGGTTATCTTGTTAAGCACCTACTTTTTATAGTTTTTATAGGACATAGGATTGCATCAGTGCCATAAAAGTGAAATTCCAAGCAGTTCTTTAATTTTTAACTATGATTTTGTTATGATTCAGAGAAATTAGACTCTAAGTAAGACAATGGTAAATAAAAATATGATTATTATAATAGCTTTTGTTTTTCTTTAATTATTCAAATAATTCGAATAATAGCCGAAAAAAAAGTCGAATATTCGAATACTAAAAAATTCGAATATTTGCAAGCCCTAGTCAAAACTGTTTTCGACTAAGGGCATTAATCAAAACCATATAGGCCTGATTTCCACAGTCAAAATTGGTTTTGACCAGTTATGAGTTTTAACTGTAACATATAGACCTTTTAATATTATGTTCGAAATAGTTTGCAATAGGACACCGATATCGCTCAATTTGTTGTCATTAACTTGCCTATTTCATGTTTACTTGAACTCGTCAGACAAATAGCTATTGGTTTATTATGACAAAATATTCTCAGTAGTAGCCCAGTCAGGAAGTTGCGCAGCTACACTTCCGCGCCTCGGAAAGTCGTTGGTCCTGCGCCTGATTTCCCTCGAGTCGTGTCGATCGTCCCATCGCACTATGAGAGTGAGTGAATACAGAGTGCAGCTATATTCGCGCACACACTCGCGTACAACCTTAGTAGCTGCGGCATAGTTCCACCACTGTACGTATACTTTCGATCAAATGGAGTTTATTGTGAAGTTCGCCGCGAGGTAACAACGTATCCATCACCTCATTTTGTGCTGTGGGTAACGTAAGAGCATCTAGAGCGTCCAGCAGTAGTCTTTTACTATATAGTTCATATTAACGAGGACGGTCCCTTATCAGAAATTTGGCCTCTGGGGTTAAGGCTTAGCAATGTGAGGAAGACAGTTACTTGGAAGTGGTTCAGAGACACCGTGATAACACTATGGGAATGCTAGATGTGTTTTATATCAAGCAAAGCAAGAGAAGAGCCCCGTTGCGTCCCGAACAGAGATCCCAGGACCCCTCGCGTATGCTGATGGTGACCACCTTGGAGTTATGTCGGTAGGAGTCCGGCATAACGTTTTTATTGCGCTACTATCGTAGGTATATATTCGGATTTCTCCACGATATAAAAATAACGCAAGTGAACACGTGGAACAACTGAAACCTTCAAGAAACTAAACTTCGAGAGAATGAGACAAACACAAAGTATCAGAAGTAGGATAGTTGTAGCCTTTATGTAATTTAAAATATTAATTTGTAGTAAACACTGTATTCCTTCACACACACAAACATATATATATTTATTAATTCTGAAATATTTTTGGACATTACATAGTGGCCACATACAGGTCGAAATAAAGAGTATACTGTATCCACCCCAGTTATAAACATAGACATATATTAAACACAAAGCATAGCCATATGTTTGATTCAGTGTTACCAGCAATGAAATAAAACATCAATTTCAGTCTGTAATCGATTGGATAATCAATTATGGTAACAAAAAAAATGTAAGTCTGCAAAACGGACCATTGTCTGAACCGGAGTACGGTGCCACTCCCACTCCCATCGCGGTTACGCACTGCAGGTTGCCGCCGTGTTTGGCATTATAGGTCAACTGATTGGGACTGGATGCGATCTTTTTATGCATCCTAATCTTGGAGGCGGGTTTGATTCTCGCCGGATGATCCCAGCGTTGTTGCTGATTCTGTCGCTGATGTGGTGCTACAAGTAATGGAATTATTTATTCCATCATCTGTGGTACCTATCAGAGGAAAAACCCAGCCTTGGTTTGGTCGCTCCTGCAAAATTGCATTACATCATAAAGCAGGAGTGTTACCAGGCCTTGATTTTTGACTTTGATACGACTTAGGGACCTTCGAGGAAAGAGCCTATTCCTTTTTAAAAGGCCGGCAAGGCTTCTGCAATCTCCCTGGTGTTGCAGCTGTTCATGGGCGGCGGTAATCACTTGCCATCAGGTTAGTCTTATGCTCGTTTGCCCCCTCTCCTTTAAAAAAAAAATTAGATTAGATTATTGGTTCTAAAAATCGATTATTGTCAGATTATTATTTTTTCCTGGCAACTCCTACTGTATCGCTTCGTCAAGTGAAATGACATTTGACATTCTCTTTGCTTTCGGACATGTTTTGACATTTTTTGCCCTTTGTTTTGTATTTATTTTTCTTAAATTGTTTGTAAAATGTGAATATAAAATAATTGCTACAATTTTTTTATAATATTTGCTTTCCTATAGATAAATAGTTTTTGATTAATAAAGATCTTGTCCAATCTTAGCCAGATCACCCTAACAAATTGAGCGATTCCCTTTTCACTTGAAAAAAAGTTTACCTCTTGAAGGCCATGCCGAGGATGCCGTCGAACTTGGCGGCTACGAAGGCCAGCCCCGGCTCCGACAGCGCCTCCGCGAACACCTGTCCGCGCACCGCGATGCCGCCCACCTGCCCCGCGCGCAACACAAACCCTCGCATAATACGATACAATGTGACAATGATTATTATCCACACAAATAAATAAAAATCAAATGTTTGTTTGTAATGTCCAAATAACGGAACTAAAATGCATATGAAAGTATATATACGGTACTTATAACAAAACAAAAACTATTTCTGTCTGTCTGTCTTTGTTTGCCTGTTTTGTTCCGGCTAATCTCCGTAATGGGTGGACCTGGGTATTGCGCAAAAAAATTAAAACCCATGAAATCCATTAGTAATAAATTCCACACGTGCGGAATCGCGGGAAACAGCTAGTACTATAATAAGCATCAGATTTTTCTTATGAATTCTCATAATAGTGACAATTCTCTCAACTGAGTGGACTTTAAGTGTAGGACCCACAGCGTAACAGATATCACACACTGTCAAGTGTTTAGTTTAATTAAAATAATAAAACGAATTGACAAAAAATTGTTTGAAGTAAGTATTCAAAAATCATTTAATTGCCTTTCAAAAGTTATCAAACTACTAAACTTTAAGAAGATAAAAGAAACCAAAAATTGAAAGAACAAAATTATTTCCACATAATGGCTTCAGAACTTGGTGCCAAGACATAGTGGATCGAAGAACTAAAGCCCGTCTTCAGAAACTATTTTTTGTTTTTACTTAATTTACTCTTCTGAGATTTTACTAATATGCAAAGCTTTGACATGGCTTGCTTTGCAAGGCTTTTCCTTTGGATTCTGATACAGCCCATTAAAGTGCACTGCTGGACAAACACCTCTCTCATAGATGGGATGGACATTTGCCAAAGTTACCACGCTTGGCAAGCGAGTTGGCAGTTTAGTCGTTATTCGGAGGACGCTGGCACCCATTCCCTGATTTATTTCCCTCTGTCGCCTCTTACCACGTCTCCGGGATGATGTGATGATGAGATGGTCATTTGATTCCAATATTAAATAAAAAAAAAATGCTTGAAACAATAATGATAGGACTCTAAAACAAAGAAAAAAGTTTTTGATCAAAGTAGTTATTAACTACCACCAATGGTTTTACCGAACCAATGCAACTTAGGGACCTTCAAGAAAAGATCCTACTACTTTTTAAAATTCCCCTGAAGTTGCAATTGTCCATGGGCGACAGCAGTCACTTACAATCAGGTGAGTTGCAAGCTCGTTTGCCCCTCCTTCATTCCAAAAAAATGAGCACTCACGGTGACGTCATCTTGCGAAAGAAAGCCGGAGAGGCTGCCGGAGCCGTAGTGGATCGCGAAGTCGGTGCCGTTCTTGACGTACGAGCGCGACTTGCTGCTGTCGTACTTGTTGTGTAGCACTGCGCCAAATAACATTCAATTACTTTAAATATTTCGAACATCATTTCTTAAATCTACTACCGTATATCATCTAAAATCATAGTCATAAACACTCAATTTTGTCACTCAGAGGGGTAAGCAGAGACAATGCACTTCCATTTGGCATGATCCTGGCACACCTCTATCAGCTCTTTATATCCATACACCTACGCACACATGCTCATTGGTTAAGGGTATTCTTATATGTGGCCCATCTTCAATACATCGCAAACTTGGTCGATAAACTTTCGTCTGGGGAGTCCCTTGCCGACACTGCCTAAATTTGCTGTGCACTCTTTCCTCATTCGTTATTTGTTCATTACCGAACCATTACTTTTTGATCCTGATCATAGCAACATCTTACATATGACACTTCATACAATTTCTCACCCTGTCATTCAGATTTAGATATCCTCGAAGGTTACACTTTTTAACGGTCATAATAAAATGATCTATCTAATTATATATCATCTGCGTTTTGATTCTTAATTGAGAATAAATGTAGACGTCTATGGGCTACAGTATCCACTTACTATCATACTGAATGTGTGCTCGTTTGTTGCTCTTAATCAACAAAAGGTGTATCAGGTAGTGGGTTACGTACAGCAGGCGATGTTGGTGTAGTGGCACTTCTTGGAGGGCACCCACAGGTTGGAGGAGTCCGTGTCGAACACCACCTTGAACTTACTATCATACTGAATGTGTGCTCGTTTGTTGCTCTTAATCAATAAAAGGTGTATCAGGTAGTGGGTTACGTACAGCAGGCGATGTTGGTGTAGTGGCACTTCTTGGAGGGCACCCACAGGTTGGAGGAGCCCGTGTCGAACACCACCTTGAACTTACTATCATACTGAATGTGTGCTCGTTTGTTGCTCTTAATCAATAAAAGGTGTATCAGGTAGTGGGTTACGTACAGCAGGCGATGTTGGTGTAGTGGCACTTCTTGGAGGGCACCCACAGGTTGGAGGAGCCCGTGTCGAACACCACCTTGAACTTACTATCATACTGAATGTGTGCTCGTTTGTTGCTCTTAATCAACAAAAGGTGTATCAGGTAGTGGGTTACGTACAGCAGGCGATGTTGGTGTAGTGGCACTTCTTGGAGGGCACCCACAGGTTGGAGGAGTCCGTGTCGAACACCACCTTGAACTTACTATCATACTGAATGTGTGCTCGTTTGTTGCTCTTAATCAACAAAAGGTGTATCAGGTAGTGGGTTACGTACAGCAGGCGATGTTGGTGTAGTGGCACTTCTTGGAGGGCACCCACAGGTTGGAGGAGTCCGTGTCGAACACCACCTTGAACTTACTATCATACTGAATGTGTGCTCGTTTGTTGCTCTTAATCAATAAAAGGTGTATCAGGTAGTGGGTTACGTACAGCAGGCGATGTTGGTGTAGTGGCACTTCTTGGAGGGCACCCACAGGTTGAAGGAGTCCGTGTCGAACACCACCTTGAACTTACTATCATACTGAATGTGTGCTCGTTTGTTGCTCTTAATCAACAAAAGGTGTATCAGGTAGTGGGTTACGTACAGCAGGCGATGTTGGTGTAGTGGCACTTCTTGGAGGGCACCCACAGGTTGGAGGAGTCCGTGTCGAACACCACCTTGAACTTACTATCATACTGAATGTGTGCTCGTTTGTTGCTCTTAATCAACAAAAGGTGTATCAGGTAGTGGGTTACGTACAGCAGGCGATGTTGGTGTAGTGGCACTTCTTGGAGGGCACCCACAGGTTGGAGGAGTCCGTGTCGAACACCACCTTGAACTTACTATCATACTGAATGTGTGCTCGTTTGTTGCTCTTAATCAATAAAAGGTGTATCAGGTAGTGGGTTACGTACAGCAGGCGATGTTGGTGTAGTGGCACTTCTTGGAGGGCACCCACAGGTTGAAGGAGTCCGTGTCGAACACCACCTTGAACTTACTATCATACTGAATGTGTGCTCGTTTGTTGCTCTTAATCAATAAAAGGTGTATCAGGTAGTGGGTTACGTACAGCAGGCGATGTTGGTGTAGTGGCACTTCTTGGAGGGCACCCACAGGTTGGAGGAGCCCGTGTCGAACACCACCTTGAACTTACTATCATACTGAATGTGTGCTCGTTTGTTGCTCTTAATCAACAAAAGGTGTATCAGGTAGTGGGTTACGTACAGCAGGCGATGTTGGTGTAGTGGCACTTCTTGGAGGGCACCCACAGGTTGGAGGAGTCCGTGTCGAACACCACCTTGAACTTACTATCATACTGAATGTGTGCTCGTTTGTTGCTCTTAATCAACAAAAGGTGTATCAGGTAGTGGGTTACGTACAGCAGGCGATGTTGGTGTAGTGGCACTTCTTGGAGGGCACCCACAGGTTGGAGGAGTCCGTGTCGAACACCACCTTGAACTTACTATCATACTGAATGTGTGCTCGTTTGTTGCTCTTAATCAATAAAAGGTGTATCAGGTAGTGGGTTACGTACAGCAGGCGATGTTGGTGTAGTGGCACTTCTTGGAGGGCACCCACAGGTTGAAGGAGTCCGTGTCGAACACCACCTTGAACTTACTATCATACTGAATGTGTGCTCGTTTGTTGCTCTTAATCAATAAAAGGTGTATCAGGTAGTGGGTTACGTACAGCAGGCGATGTTGGTGTAGTGGCACTTCTTGGAGGGCACCCACAGGTTGGAGGAGCCCGTGTCGAACACCACCTTGAACTTACTATCATACTGAATGTGTGCTCGTTTGTTGCTCTTAATCAACAAAAGGTGTATCAGGTAGTGGGTTACGTACAGCAGGCGATGTTGGTGTAGTGGCACTTCTTGGAGGGCACCCACAGGTTGGAGGAGCCCGTGTTGAACACCACCTTGAACTTACTATCATACTGAATGTGTGCTCGTTTGTTACTTTTAATCAACAAAAGGTGTATCAGGTAGTGGGTTACGTACAGCAGGCGATGTTGGTGTAGTGGCACTTCTTGGAGGGCACCCACAGGTTGGAGGAGCCCGTGTCGAACACCACCTTGAACTTACTATCATACTGAATGTGTGCTCGTTTGTTACTCTTAATCAATAAAAGGTGTATCAGGTAGTGGGTTACGTACAGCAGGCGATGTTGGTGTAGTGGCACTTCTTGGAGGGCACCCACAGGTTGGAGGAGCCCGTGTCGAACACCACCTTGAACGACTGCGGCGGGTTGCCTATCGAGATCGGCCCGTAGTATTGCGCCTGCAAGTGCACACACACACATAATATCACGTCTATAGAATTTTTAAGCCCACAATAGGAAAAAGCCTTTTCAAGAATATGTTATCCGACAATTTATTCGCTCACTTTCATTAATCTCCCAGCGACTCGCCCTGATGTTGCCTGGCTGGGATCTAGACGTACAACGAAATCATCTATCACCGAAATAATAAATCGGCTATTTTTGGTATTCGGCTAATTCGGCCACTTTTGTCCTATTCGGTCGAATGCCGAACATCTACACTCTATTCGATCTAATACTGAACACAATAAGTAAGAAGTTTTATTGTAGTTAGATAATTGGTAAAATGAAAATATTTTATTATTTTTTTCTTTTAAATAATACATAATCCACTTCCATACAATAAAAATTAAAAAAGAACTATCAGATAAATGTCTATTGCACTCGAATTATCGTAATTAAATTTGAAAATGGTGCAGGAAGACTTATCAGGCAGTACTTTACTCCTTTTGTTCTCGTAGACAACCCCGGCTTCAGAGAACAGACCCTCTGAAGAATAATTACTAAGTTCCTTCCCAACTGAACATTTTTGCCTAATATTCGGCTATCCGGCCAGTAATTTCGCAGAATAGTCTAGTAGGATCTATTAATGTGTTCACTAATATTTAGATTTAAGATAATCAACCATTTATTTTTTTATTTCATTTTTTAATCCAAGTTTTTCGAATAACATATAGACTATGTGATCCCTCCTGGCGTTGCCCTCTACCTGGTCGTAAAGTTTCATCAACAAGGACAGACAGACAGACAAAACTTTTAAAAATGCCAATGCAATTACCGTTTTACCGAGTTTAATAAAAGACAGTTATTTCAACATCACACACAGACACTTCAATTTTACTTGTATGTATAGATGTGACGATGACTCAGTAAATCAGTAAGTCTATTGTACATAGTTTTTTCAGTTTAGTAGTTCGTTTAGGTAGGTTGCTACAAATTCTAAAGGATACAGGGAGGCAGTATAATTACTGACTCAAGGGTGACATTCAAGGGTGACAACGTTTTTGCATCTTTTTGTCGGAAGTATCTAAGTTGCGGGTGTCCATCAACAGCAGGAGCCACTTACCATCTGGTGGGCTCTTAGCTCGTTTGTCACCAATTTATTTTGCTGTAAGCAAAAGGAGGAGTGACATACATTATTATTTTTTGAGACTGCGAGTTAATGGTTAGTTATTCAGTAATTATTGTACACTTAAGCGTAATGTATCGTTAAACAAATAATGATAATGAAGAAAGGATTTGTTTTCTTAAGAAAAAAGACAAGCCGTTAGACAATATAAAACATATTACATATATATAACAGCATTCTCGTTTACAACCTCTCTACGAGCCAATCACCCTGATCACCTTAGTAAGTGGATACTGTGGCCCATACACGCCTGCATTTACTCTCTATGAAAAATGAATTTTGACTTTTTGTTCTTTAGTCGAGTCATCCATGAGGACTAAGATGTAATGCCGCATTACCAGAAAAAGGTCTCCGGTTCAAATCATTAACGGAGCACTGCAACATCATGCTGATATTTTAGGCTGGGGTTTTGTGCCAGCGTGGTTGCAAAATTTGATATTGTAGAATTGTATCGGAAAGTTCTGATATTCTAAGATACAACATTAATCAGGGTGACGTTATATCCCCGAAACTCTTCACCGCTGCATTGGAAGACGTTTTCAAGCTACTGGACTGGAAAGGATACGGTATTGACATCAATGGCGAGTACATCACTCACCTTCGATTTGCCGACGATATAGTCCTTATGGCAGAATCGCTGGAGGACTTAAGCACTATGCTCAATGACCTCAATAGTGCCTCCCAACGGATAGGTCTTAAGATGAACATGGACAAAACAAAGATCATGTTCAATGTCCATGTCACACCTATGCCGGTAGTTGTTGGGAGCACTATGCTCGAAGTTGTTGACGAGTACGTTTACCTGGGACAAATAGTCCGACTAGGTAAGTCCAACTTCGACCGAGAGGTCAATCGACGGATTCAACTCGGCTGGGCAGCGTTCGGGAAATTACGACATATCTTTTCGTCAGGTATACCTCAATCTCTAAAAACTAGATTGTACAACCAGTGCGTGTTGCCAGTGATGACTTATGGATCTGAGACGTGGTCCTTCACTGCTGGCCGTATGAGGACGCTTAAGGTCGCTCAGCGAGCTATGGAGAGGGCTATGCTCGGAGTTTCTCTGCGTGATAGACTCAGAAATGAGGATATCCGCAGTAAAACCAGAGTGACCGACATAGCCCAACGGATTAGTAAGCTGAAGTGGCAATGGGCCGGCCATATAGCTCGAAGAACCGATAACCGATGGGGAAGAAAGGTTCTCGAGTGGCAGCCTCGTACCGGTAGGCGTAGTGTAGGGCGACCCCCCACTAGATGGAGTGACGACCTGGTAAGACATGCAGGAAGTCGATGGATGCAGGTGGCTCAGGACCGTGCTTTGTGGCATTACTTGGGGGAGGCCTATGTTCAGCAGTGGACTTGTGAAAGGCTGTAATGATGATGATGATGATGATGAACATTAATCATAGTTTTGGAATCAGTGCAACAATTCTTTGGAATATATTTATTTTAATATAGATGAATATTATTGTTATATATATATATATATATATATATATATATATATATATATATATATATATATATATACATACATACATACATATAATCACGCCTCTTTCCCGTAGGGGTAGGCAGAGACCACTTCTTTCCACTTGCTACGATCCTTACATACTTGTTTCGCTTCGTCCACTTTCATTATTCCCTTCATACATGCTCTACGGTTTAGGGTACTCTTAACCTGGCCTTTTTTCAAGACGTCCCTAATTTGGTCTAGAAAAGTCCGCCTAGGTCTACCCCTTCCAGCACTTCCATTCACACTCGCCTTATACACTTTTTTCGTCAATCGTTCTTCATTCATTCTCTCGATGTGGCCAAACCATCTCAGCATACCTTTCTCAATTTTTGTCACTACATCTTCTTTCAAGCCACAACGTTTCCTTATCTCACTATTTCTTACCCTGTCACTCAGTTTAACTCCTATCATACTTCTTAATGCTCTCATCTCAACTGCATTTATTCTACTTTCATGTTTCTTCTGCCATACCCAACTTTCACTTCCGTACATGAGTGTCGGAACCAACACCCCCTCATGCACAGCCAAACGAGCCTTGTTAGACACCTTCCGACTGTTCATAAAGGAGTGCAAAGCTCCATTCACCATGTTTCCTGCATTCACTCTTCTTTCGATATCACTCTCACACTTTCCATCTCTTGTAAACTTTGACCCCAGATACACAAACTCTTTCACCTGTTCAATTTGTTCATCTTCAATCACGATATTGCAGTCTGTCACTGCCTCATCTTTTTCAAACACCATCACTTTCGTTTTCCTTACATTCATCTTCATTCCCTTTCTAACAAATGCTCCACTCATAGCAGTTACCATCTCCTGCAACTCCTCGGCCGAAGACGCAAGTAATACTTGGTCATCAGCATAGAGAAGACATTTGACGAGTAACTCATTCATTCTCAACCCACTTTCATTCACTTTTAAATCTGTCAAACAATTGTCCATGAACAGATTAAACAGCCACGGTGACGCTACACATCCCTGTCTAACACCTTTTTCGATATTAAACCATTCAGTGTATGCCCCGTTTATCCTTACACAAGCACTAGAATCCCTATAAAGAGATTGCAATGCTCGTATGAGGACACTGCTCACACCGTACACGGACAGTGCTGACCACAATTCATTCCTCACCACTCTATCATAGGCCTTTTCTAGATCTACGAAGGCGCAGTAGACTTTCTTGTTTTTAGCCAAACACTTTTCGGCTATGCACCGCAAAGAAAAGACCTGATCCGTACATCCCATTCCCTTTCTAAATCCCGTTTGTACATCCCATATTTTCTCGTCTGTTTCATTCACAACCCTTTCAATCAACACTTTCGCATACAATTTACCGACGACGCTAAGAAGGCTTATACCACGGTAATTTATGCAGTCCTGCCGTGACCCTTTTCCCTTATACAATGGCACGATTACGGCTTTGCACCAGTCTCCCGGCACTTGCCCATTTCGCCAGCACAGATTGAAAAGGCGGTACAGCTGACTAGCCACCAGGCCCTGTCCAGCCCTCAGCATCTCGCCGGTAATCCTGTCATACCCTGCAGCCTTACCTAATCTCATACTTTTCAACGCTTTCACTATTTCATCCATGCTTATCTCATTTTCATCAACATTTATATTCGTTTCCGTGGAAGGTGGCAGATGCTGTACCTGCACTTCCTCTCTTTCAAACAAACTTTCAAAATACTCTTTCCATCTCTTTAACACACATTCTTCTCCTTTTATAATGCTCCCATCTTGACTCCTGATTGTACTCAGCTCCGAGGTAGAAGTTTTTCCTCTGACTGTTTTGATAGTTTTCCAGAAAAACTTAATGTTTGACTGGAAATCTTCAGTGAGCCTCCTATCGAAATCATCTTTTCGTTCTTCTTTCTTTCTAGACACAGTTTCTTTCGCTGCTGTTTTCAATCTTTTATACTTCGTTCTTGCTTCCTTTATCTCGTCATCCGTTGCCTTTTGAACTTTTTGGTTAGCTTTTGTTGCTAACCAATCCAACCACGCTTTCTTCTTTTCTTGCACAACCCTTTGTACATCTTTATCCATCCACACGTTATCATTCTTTCTCCCTTTCCTTCTTTTAGCTACCCCGCATACCTCAATCGCAACATTTACAACCCCTTTCTTAAATGTCTCCCACAAATCTTCAATCATTCCTGTCTCTTCTATCCCTTTAAAACTTTCTTTCAGTTTCTCTACATACTCGTCTTTCTTTTCTTTTTCTTGTAGATTTTCCACTTTTACTCTGTCCAAAACACTCGTAGGCTCGGCCCCTCGGTGTCGCCACCGTTTAAAGAGGCCACGCATTCGGGCTATGACCAAGAAGTGGTCTGTGTCGAGGCCTACACCGCGATATGCCCGAGTGTCTAGCACTTTCTTCTTCAGTCTTTCATCCACAATTACAAAATCAATCATACTTCTAGACTCACCCTCATCTCTTGTATACAAATGGATCTTTTTGTGGTCAAACATTGTGTTGGCCACGCACAGATTCCATTCCAAGCATACTTCAAGCAGGCTTCTCCCATTGTCATTCACTCTCTCGTCCCCAAACATACCCAGAACTCCTTCATACCCATCACGCTTTACTCCAACCCATCCATTAAAGTCCCCTAACATCACGATCCGTTCATTTTCTCCGCATTTATTCAAGACCTCTCTCATGCTATCCCAAAATTCCTCTCTCTCTTGTTGTGATTTTAGTACCCACCTCCACTCAAATCCGTCGGTGCATAGACCCCAAGGATAAACAAGCGGGTGAGTCCGACTTTTAACCTAATCCAGAGGAGTCTTGGGCTTACATATTCATGCTCCATCACACATTCAACCATTCGAGATGAAAGAATCACACCAACTCCCTGACAGCCTCGGCTGGTTTGGGGGACTCCCGACCAGTATGCCGTGTAGGGGCCATGAACCGTGGTGTCACATCCTTTCCTCTTGGTTTCGTTCACGCACAGAATATCAATGCAACGTTCATCCATCATCTGACACACTCCATCTACCTTTCCATCCATCCCTCCTCTTACATTCAACGTAGCGAAGCGGCTCTCCGTGGGCCGCTTTTCGCCCCCGCGAGAAACGAGACGTGATGGGTGGCGAACCACATCGCCGCCGTTTTGGTTAATTTTTTGATTACCCATTGCGTTCCCACGAATAGCGAAGGAAAGGTTTGTCCCCCCCAGCAGAGCCCCGCATGCCAGGGTAAGGCTAGCCTAATTCTGGGGTCGCCCGGTCCCAGGGCAGTGTGGCACGCTAACGACTAGGCTCGCCCCTAGCCATGCATCCATCCGCACGGCCGACGTTGGATTGGCGGAGGGTAGGAATAGGAAAACGGGAAGGATAGGTGGTGTGAAAAGGAAGAGTAAGGTAAGTTAGGGTAGGAAATAGGAAATGTAGGATATTACCGTCCATGAGGGCAAGGGATAGGACAGTAATAGCTAGGGTAGCCGGGGTCGCATACCCGTATACCATACCACAACTACCGGACAGGTAAATTGGGATGAGTATCCCTCGACTCTAGCCTATATATATATATATATATATATATATATATATATATATATATATATATATATATATATATATATATATATGTATTTACAGAGTATTCTCATCTGGTTGGGTTGAATAAATATACAAAAGGAAATGATAAGTTTACATGATTTTCATGTGGTTTGGAAAATGGGTGTAAAGCGTGAAGGTGATAATACCTTAAACCATTTAGAACATATTAAGCTAAACTTGTCTTAGATGAAGTCTGCTCATTTTTTTTTATTGTATATATATGGTTGTATATATATGGTTTTTAATAATAAAATCCTTTTTTTAATTAATTGCTAATAGTGCTTTTGGGCAGCAGCATTATCATGATAACTGCTCAAAACGATATAGAACTGCGGTTGCTAATCCGTCTGCCAAGCGTCACAGCTACGGTAAAATCCCCCAATGGGTAATCAAGGGGGGAGTGCTATGCCTATGTTCAGCAGTTGACTTTTATAGGCTGTGATGGATAGAATAATAATGCTGATGATGACGACGTTCCATTGGAACAGGGTGACTTTAAGTGATTAACTCTTAAATAGTTACATTAAAAACTTCGCCTCTATTTTGCCACCATGAGGAGTGGAATTATAAACAAAAGAAGTATAATACTGATGCTGAAGTATAATCAAAATTTAAATACCTAGTATCCAACCTAGGCTTCGGGTTCGGCCACCTACAGCCAAATAAAACACCTTCGGATTAGACCAAAATGGGTCGAAGATTTCTAGCAAGCTCTGAAATTGAACGAACTGTTAGGAATTCAGAGTTTAGTGTTTAGAGTGAACAATTTTTATGATGTCTAGATGAACTTCAACTTCCAGATATGATTAAATTTCTTTTTTTCACATATCACACATAATTAAAATCGTTCACATTGTTTATTTTAGCTAATCTTGAACAGAATTTCTTAAGGTTTTTTCGTCTTCCGTTTCGGCTTCGGCCAAAGGTTGTGACAATAGCCGAATAATCGGTTTCGGTCAGAAATCAACCTTCGGTCGGACACTAATTTGAAAGAAGGTACAATAGGCGATCTTATCACTCTGGAAACTATTTCTTCCAGATAACCTTTTTGCAAAGAACTGTTGCGTACAAGGAGTGGCGAATGAAAAGTTGAGAGAGGAGTGTCGGTATTGCGAGGCGCCGCTATCCCTACCCTCCACAGCCGAATCTTGGTTGGCGGCGGAGCCATAGACCAGATCCGCCGCTGGGGTCGGTAAAACTAGTGCTTCTAAGTGCTTGTTTTTCCTGGCCCCATGACCTTAACGCACCGGACACGGGGGCGTCCGTTGCGCAGGTGTATCTGGAGGCCGTGAAGGAAGGCGCGCAAGTGAGGCGCACCAGAACACATGGTTCCGGTGCGCAATACTTGAGAAGGAGAAAGGGGAGGAGTAATCCTCTTCCGGTGGGGCCCTGCCAATATGTGAGGAAGGTGGAACACCATGGGGTTTTAGTCGGTGCGTGACTGACATAACCCGTCCCTGCCCCCGCGAGGAGGGTATGCGTAGGCATTTTCCCATGTTAAAAAAGTTAATAAAGTAATAAAAAATAATGATTGTACTAAAAGCTGTCTAAAATTTAATCGAATACAATAGGGATTTCTATAACCGATTCGCGTTTACAAACCCATCAAAATCTATAATATTTTTCAAATTGCGTCAAAACAGATATTATGAAACGGGCTACAAGCTGCGAGTACGAGTGTATCACCTTGTTCTCTTGGCAGGGCATAAACCAGACAGAGCGTAAACATGACGCTTCGTGTATATTTGCCAAGTAACAAACATATACGAGCGTCACTGACACTACACAATAATAATATTATTTTGTAATAACAAGATAAGACGAGAGGTTATCATCACCCAGCTAGAGGGGACACAGAGTCATCTCTTCGGTTCATGATTTGATTGAAAAATCAAATATTTCTTTAATGAGAACAAAAGCTAATTACGCTCTCCAATAATTATATTTTTAATATCTACTCGTTATCGTAAAATGAGCATAACCAATCTTATAAATACGAAATCAATGTAATTTTTATTTCTTTAAAATAAGAAAGTGTTCCTTCAAGAAACTATATACTTATTAGTTATTAGTTACCTGTTTAATAACTAATTGCAATTAAAAAAAAAGTTACCCCCTCACTAGTACATACTTAGTCAGGTCATAAGTTCTGTCAAAAACCTTTTATAAAATTAATAATACACATTTTACACAATTATATAGAAATTATATATGACATGAAAGGTAATTTAATTTAGAATACAATTTTATTTACATTATTCAAAATGCTCTCCCCCATTTTGAATACATGCGCCCAATCATCAATTGCAGCACACACCACACTCATATCTATTTCTGCCGATGCTTTAGCCAAAGATGCTTGGAGAGATTCCAAATTCTGACGCAGTTTAGCGCAGACTTTCTCTTCCAAATGTTGCTATATCTTATATTCCAGTGGGCTTAAATCTGGACTAGAAGAGGACCAGTCTTCATGTCCAATGTCAAAAGGAGTCTATTCCATGGGCGATCAACAAGTTTAGCGTGCTTCGTCCCTATGAGCTGGTTCAGAGTCCTGTTGGAATATCCAATGTCTGTTTTTGTACAGTTTTTGAGATAGAGGTTCTACTATGTTTGTTAGAACGGTATTTTGGTACACCTCGGCACTGGTTTTTACACCTTATTCAAAGAAAAACACCTCAGTTTAGTTTAGGAATATGAGACTCAAAGCCAAAACATGAGTGATGAAGGATAATGTGCTCGTTGAACCCTCGTAATACGCGTGCCGGCTTCTTTACGGCTGTGGGCATGCACCTTATCATTTTGTTTATTATAACTTTCTTTCGGCATGCCGGGATCGCTCCCCGAAGTTGCTTGCAACATCAAGGGACTGCTGAGCTTCTTCGGGGAGATATCGTGGCTCGAATAAGCATATTATTCCTGCCCACACGCAAAATACGCGCTTAGACGTGGAGTTGCGGAAAACAACCCGTCGTAAACTAAACTAAACTAACTTTCTTCAATGTTAAAAATTTTTGCATCCGAAAACAAAATTGGGCGGTATTTTCTCCCGCATAGCGCCGTAACAAAGCGCGGGGTCTATCCAACCTAATTTTTTCAAACGCACGTTCAAAAAATGTCCACTCTTCTTACGATAAGCTCATAGTCCTGGGTCTTCATTGATCATTCTTTTGACCGTGGTTCTGCTTAGGCCCATCTGAAGGACTAAGATTTTTTGTTAACGAAAAGGATTTCGTTGGATTCGCGCCTTCACTGTTTTGATCGCAGGTGTCCCAACTGTAAGAGGTCAGCGGGTCCTTTTACGGTCTTCGAAAATCTCTTTTGGCGCGTAAGCACAGCGGTGCAACGTGATAACCGCTAATCTATCTTCTATCTTTGACCACTCCATATTTGAAAATTAATGTCTTTTTTATTTTCGGCAAGTGCAAACATTATTTTTTTAAATTGGTGAAGTTCATCTAACTAGTATTTAAAAATTTTAAATAAGGTTTTGACAGAATTAATGCCCCAACTAAGTATTTTCTCCTGTATAGTCGAGGCAATGTATATGTCACAGGTATATTGTCAAAGCCGTGATGTTACAATTTCACTAGTGATATTATAATTGGACGGTAGATTATCATCTGCTTCTAATCCCTAAGTCCCGAGCTCGCTTCGCAAAAAAACATTACTATGTGATTTTGGGGACCGTGAAAGTATAAAATTACCTTTTTAATTTGTAAGAAATGTTTTTAAAATTATCAATCGACTTGATTGATAATCTACTTTGATATATAATATGTGTCCATTCATCGGTGTCGGAGACTTTGGGAGGTTAAAATATGGTAAATTTTATCGACTAATGTAATGATGAAATATCAGCCATTTCTGATGGCTGACTCTCTCCATGATGAAATGGCAGCCATTTTGTTTTTTTTTTGCCATGAGGCACGGGTGCTTGTACTGATTAAGCCATAGATGCCCATGTAGGAGTCCCATAAAAATGAAAGAGGACTCGTTTGATAGCTAATAATGTAGACAGTAAATCAATGATAACAAATTTGTCGTTTCTTTTTTATAAAAGAGCAAAAGAGAATTTTTAAAAGAAACAAAAGTTTTTTATCACAGTTTTTTTTTAATTATTAGCTTTTTCATAAAATTTAAATTGTCAAGCTACATGTTTTTGAATGTTAGTACAGAATGTGTGCTTAAAATAAGTCTTACATCTTAGCCCTAAGTAAGATAGTTTAGAAGTTATGACGGTTTGAATATGACCCTTGAAAGCTTAAATATCCCGCTAAAAAAGAACAAAACTCACGGTTTCGAGAAATTACAAGGGTGTATCTTTAGACAATGCTGTGCTTTGTAAGAGCATGTAAGAAAAGGAAGTGTTATTGGGTAAGAGTGAGACAGAATACCGCTTGTGCTCAGATTAGGGCGCACTGACAGGTAGTCGCCCCTCCCCTCACATTGTGATTACACTCTCTTGTGCCAACAAACTGTGTGTCAACGGTAGAAGCCAAAATATATTTAAAAAAAAAGGGTTTTACACAATCCGATTCACAGACTACAAAAAACTTGTTCATTCGTCATGTGCATGGAGTATAGATGTAAGGAGGACAATCTTCCATAGGAGAATAGTTGAAAATGTGTACATCCGTAAGCAGTAAATAACAGTTTAAAAACTCTCCACAACGGCGCTTGTGTAGCTACAGGATATGGATAAATCTGTTATATATATAAAATCTTTCATCATTCATTAATTCAATAAGAGCCTCTTCCTTTTGAAGTTGACTAATGGTGTATGGCTTTTTCAACCATGCATTAGTTTTGTTCATACACTTGCACTGAGAATACTGCTTTCCATCACTAGTCGGGTCGGCTTTAGTAATCTGCTGCACAATTTAAGTGATTATTTTAGCTTTAGTTGACAGGCAATGATGCTATTGATTACCATTTAGCTGCTTTTTATGCCGGAAATCTTTATTTTTCGAGATATCAATAGTTAAAGTTTTGAGGTTATATCAGGTTGGCTAGACAAGCAGTACTTGATTTTGATAATGTTTTTAGTCTAGGAGGCTTGTTAGGGTTAATCCTAAACCTATTACACTGTTTTTAGATGTCGGAAATGCATTCTGTATTAATTATGATAAAAACAAATTTTACCAAAAATAGTGTAATATGTCAATTTGTTCTCGTATTATGAAGTAGATTTCCGATACTTGATTTTTTAACTATGTTTTCAATTTAGGAGGATTGTGAGGGTTAAGCTCGAACCATTTACACTTTTTTTTGCCTTTTGAATTAATTTCGATAAAAATAAATTTCACTTTAAATTACATATAACGAAACGCAAATATGTCAATTTGTTTTTTTTTAACACAGATACACTCATAAAAAACCGGCCAAGAGCGTGTCGGGCCACGCTCAGTGTAGGGTTCGGTAGTTTCCCGTCCGTCACAATAAGTGTTCCCACTTTTGAGTTTAAAGGTGGGTACTGGGTATCCATTATGTTCGCGCTCCAGCAGCGCTCCACGCTCCTGCAACTGCTCCCGGTAGTGGGTACTGTTGTTTACATCCAAGTTCAAAATGATTTTCCTAGAAAGTCCTTATAAAGTTCTACTTTTCAGATTTTTTTCATATTTTCTAAACTTACGGTTCAAAAGTTAGAGGGGGGGGGGGACACACATTGTTTTTTACTTTTGGAGCGATTATTTCCGAAATTATTGACATTATCAAAAAATGATTTAATTAATTAAATTTAAACCCCTATTCATTTTTAAATACCTTTCCAACAATATATCACACGTTAGGGTTGAAATTAAAAAAAAAAATCACTTCCCACTTTACATATAGGGGGGCTACCCTAATAAAACATTTTATTCCAATTTTTATTTTACCACTTTGTCGGCGTGATTGATACACATATTGGTACCAAATTTCAGCTTTCTAGTGCTAACGGTTACAGAGATTAAGCGAGGACAGACAGACAGACATGGCGAAACTATAAGGGTTCCTAGTTGACTACGGAACCCTAAAAAGTTAATCACTCGGACCCAGACAATCCATTTGTGGCTGGAGATGGGACTTATATACAACAAATTGAGTTGCAGTGGAGAGCAGTGAAGAGGTTTTTCAGAAAACAAAATTATAACAATTCACATTACATTATTTCATTTTCCACTCTAGTAGCAGAGTTAAGAGCAACTAGACTTTATAGATAAAATTGGTTGAATCGGTTCTAAAACCGAATTAGCACACCCCGACTCCACATAGTCTTGTCTGCCCTACCCCTAGTGTTTTTGTAAATCCGTAGGCACGGAGGGAGAGCAGCCCCCGCCCGCTGTAGCAAATCGCAGGCACCTAAGCGAGCCGTAGCAGCTGAGGCGAGCATGGGTGCCTGTGATTTACTACGCAAGGGCGAAGGGGCTGCACTTCCCGCAGTGCCGAAACCGTTGCAGAAGTAACTGCACCAATATTCCTGTATAAAAAAGTGAGGTTATGATTTTACAAAAAAAGGGGGGTTTCCGGCACTTCCCCTTTTTAGGGGGAGGTTTCTACCCCAGCCCCCCCTCCCACTCGGCGACCATACATGCATGCGGAAATATCAGGAATTATAATAAATACGCACTAGTCTGTTATTTTGGTATTTCTTTAGTATATTTTGGTTCACAGATAAAAATACTTACATCAAGGTAATTAGACAAAGGCTCAGGTGCTGGCCCTGTTGCTGCATACTTAAGCCTTACTTGCTGCAACTCGGTGCCCACTTCATGAAAGTGCTTGCGCACTGACTGCATGCGGAACAGTGGCACCCTGATAATGCGATGTAAATGTACATTACGTTGCTTATACAGGCAAAATACTCGGTTGCTTATACAGACATTTTGTTTTTGTAGTTAGTAAAAAGTTTCAATAAATATATTTAGTTCTTATGTTACATATTTTATATCGTAATCCCTATAATTATTTTTAAATACATTTAAAGTGAAAAAAGTTGAAAACCCTCAGTCAACCATTTCTATTAAAAACGTAAAATAGATAATAAGTATAAAATATACCTTGTGAACCCATCGGCGTAAGCTGTGGTGAAAGCCAGAAAAAGAACAAACGACTTGCACATTTTTATTGCAAGTCATACACGAAATCTGGAATAACAGCAAACCAAATCGTTAATCAAGCGAATGTCAACAGAATGTAAGCGCACTATTTTTATTCTTCATTATTTACTTCTGAAGAGTCGTTTTTATTTTATGACAGTTATATACGAGCTTGAGTTACAGGGTATGTTCCGAAATACAACGCAGTGTACTGTCCAATGCAAATGACGTCATGAATCGACGCTATACTGGTGATTCGTTCCAAAACATTGGACAGTATATGACGTCATACTTTTGCGACATTTGGAAAAGTGTTGGCGATTATTTTGTCATTTTGTGCTACAAAAATCATTATATCCTCCTAATGGATATACTATTAATTATTCTATAATTTTTTGTATTTGAATAAATAGAAACAAATTCTGGCATGCTTCATTCGACAAACACACAATTAAAAATTGTTTTATTATGGCCGGATATCCGACACAACATGGCAGCGGCACGCTAGTACAATAAAGTGTCAAATGATGACGTCATATGCATTGAACAGTACACTGCGTTGTATTTCGGAACACATCCACAATTTACGGTTACAATTCACATTTATTCTACTAAAATTGAATAGAACATAATCTTTAATTATTAAATCGAATTACCGGTGTTTTGAATCCGATATTTTTGTTCTTTGTCATAGACTCATAGACAGCAAATAGGCAAATAATGGTGGTTGGTGGTTAATATAGCGCATAGCGCCATATTATAGCGCGCTAACTCTCCATAGCGCATAGCGCGTGCTATGTAGGACTGGGCGTTTTTTTCTGAAACAGTTTTACGCAACAGTTTTTCTCAATAAAACGAAGAAACGCTTTCTTGTTCGTTCACATACCAGTTCCTAGAAATAAAACGAAACTGTGGAATGTATGTCGCCGGACGAAACGAATGAAACAAATAACAAGCACAGACCATTACAAGCAGTAAGTTGTTTGTGGTAAAAACTGTTTAATTAGGTAGGTTGTGTTACTTTTACAGGCAGGTCATTCCAAGGGCGCGCGGCTTGGACACAAAACGATGAAGATACTTCCGAACGGTGAAAGGGTATAAATGGAGCGAAAGTCTTCGAGGGACGATGCTCTCTGTCATGAGCAGAGATGTGACATTTTGAAAATAACAGTATTTGAAATGCAAAATACAAAATCCCTATTTCCATTTTGTATTTAAATACTTTTTTAGAAAAGCATTTATTTTATTTGAAATAACTTTTAGGACATATTTTGTATTTTCAAATGCAAAATACTTTTTGCTAAGATATGTAAACATCAAAGAATTAATAATTAATATGATGAAAAATTGTACTTTCTTTTCTCACTATGCCAACACTGAATTGAACTGCTTTCCTGTTACTTGTCAAGCCACACTGCCACACAGCCACATAACCACATATACATATAGTGGTTGAACCGAACGAACTGTTACATCCCTAATTTCACTGTCACATCACTATTTGTTGAAGTAAAATGCTGACTTGCAATTATTGCTGGTTCATTCAAATGCAATATTGAAAATCAGCAATAATTTTGCTATAAATACGCGAGACTTTCCTAAATTCAGTTAGTTGGTTGTTCTTCAGCTAAACTGCTCTCCAGCTACGGACCCGGTTCTTGCCTGCCGGCTGGTTATCAGTGAAAGCTAAGAATACACTCCGGGTCTACTCTGCCCTTCACTAGGGCTATCGTGCTGTTATAATCCAAGTCGCGTATAAGTTCACATAATAGTAGAAATTCTGTGTCCGAACTTGTATAAAAATAAAATATTTAATTAATAAATAATTGTCGAAATTCAGCACTGTGTTTTTTTTATAAGTGCCGGACAATCTAACATTTGGTGTCAGAAGAAAAGGGATTTCTGAAATCCCTCGGGTCGCCTACTCCTGACGACGACCAGCTCCACACAGAAATCGGTCCAGACTCGCGATCCTGAACTAGCAAGTTGGCCACCTGCTGTCTTTGCCTGTCTTCCTGACGCTGTAAAAGGCCGCCGCCAACCCTAGTCATCGCAGACGACGTGTCAGCATCTCTCCATTGTGCGTGAGGGTTTTCTGCCCAGCACCGAGTTATTGACTGCACGAAAACTAATATTTCTACATAAAATACATCGCGACACTTGGTTTAAGCATCGACCCGTACCAACCGCAAACGCTGCACATTTCATCACTTCCGCCGCATCGTCGCACCGTCACCCGACACCGACGTCACCGAGCCGCCACCGCTTCCATGAAATCGCTGTATCTACTAATAATACTGTGAGTGTTGTTATTCGATTCATGTTAATTTATTTTTGTCATTTGCATAATTTTGCGTGTGGATATTTTATAAAACTCTTAATTTCCTACTCCGTTTCACGTAATTAATTAAATTAATTCTTTAAAAATGGTTAATGAAAGTAGTAAACTTGAAAAGAAAAACGTTCAGTCGTGTTCAAGTTTGCAGACTGTAGGCATAGAGGAATTAAATCTTTCAATTCTCACTAAATTTATTAAGGCATACGATGGCGACAGGAATAAATTATCACCATTTATTAGAAATTGCGAAAATGCTTTAAACCTAGCTACCGCGTCGCAACAAAGTATCTTATTCAAATACATAATTTCCCAACTAGAAGGCAAGGCTGAGTCCGCCTGCTCTCTTAAAATTTTTGAAACCTGGTCCGAATTGAAACAATTTTTAAAATCCACATTTGGCGAAACCAAACATAGGGATCACTTACTTTTAGACTTACAAAGTTGCAAACAAAAATCGAACGAGTCCGTCACACAGTATAGTTTGCGAATAGAGACATACCTCACACGTTTACAGACGGACATTACACATTCCACTAGGGACCCTGGTGAAATAAGAGGCAGAATCGCCAGTACAGAAGACTTGGCGCTACATACCTTTTTACTGGGCTTACCTAGCCACATTTCAAATATCGGAAGGTGTCGTAATCCTACCTCCTTACAAGAAGCTATAAATCTCGCTATCCAGGAAGAAAAACTACAAAACTACATTCAATCTACTAGATCTTCCGAATATAGACCAAAATGTAAACTTTGCGGCAAGTTAGGTCATTCAGAAAAAACATGCTTTTTAAATCGCCGTCATATTAACAACTTTCAAAATGAAATCCCAAATCAGGCTCAACCTTCTACGTCTTCAAACTCGCAAAATAATAACTTTTGTAGATATTGTAAAAACATAGGTCATGATATATCTCAATGTCGTAAACGCCAATTTAACAACTCTCGTAAAAGTAATAACTCTACCAATCAATTTCAAAAACAGGTACATAATCTCACACCAATAAGCGATTTTGATAATAAATTTGATAATCCAAACTCTGAACTAGATGAAAATTTAAACTAAATAAGGTTCCGGTTACGCGTCGTACGGAATCTTCAACTCAAACCGACGCTTTTGATCTCTTAACGAGACAATTTCTCAATGCTAAATCCTCTGAATCTAATACTAAATCTATTATAAGCACTGAATCCAATTCCAAATCCACAGAATCTAACATAAAACCTAGAAAATCCACTGTATCCAATACAAAATCTACTAAATCCACTGAATCTAATACTAATTCTACTAAATCCTCTAAATCGAATACCATGTCTATTAAATCTAATAAGTCTACTAAATCTACTATATCAAATACTCCTACTAAATCCTCAAAGTACAATGCAACTATGTTATCTACCATGTCATACAATGAAAATAACAATTTAAATAATGTTTCTGATTCGTATTCTAATTTATTTGAAATTAATTATAACAATAAAATACATTTGCCTCATGTGTATATCAAATCTAAATATTCCGATAAGTTACTAGTTCTTTTAGTTGATTCCGGTGCAGGTGTATCACTAATAAAACAATCCTCAATGCAAATTCAACCAAAACTAGTTTCAGAAATTGTTCAGTTTAAAGGAATCGACAAAAATACGGAGTACTTAAAAAGTCTTGGTCACTTTCAATTAGATTTTATATTTCCAAATAATGACGTTATTTTCGGCAAATTTCATTTAATACCAGATTGTGTTGATGTAGAATTTGATGGTATTATGGGTAACGATTATCTCAAGTCTCATGATTCTAAAATAGATTACAGGAATAAGATTTTAGACATAAATAATCATGTTCTACAAATTCATTTTTCCAAACCAGAATATACTATTCCAGCACGTTCTGAAATGATTGTAGAATGCTATGTTCTAAATCCCGAAGTAATTACTGGATATATCGATAAGTCTGAAATTCAGAAAGGTGTGTTTTTGTCTAGTTGTCTCGTTACACTTAAACAAAACAATCATGTCGCTGTATCAATCCTTAACACTAATACTGAAGATGTCAAAATAAAATCTCTTTGCGTAGTTCTAAACCCTTGTGACTTCTTAGATGATTATTTACATAGTATTAACACTCTAAATCTTTCTAATCCCATCAATCAAAATACTATATCAAATAGATCCTGTGAAATTAAGAAACAAATACGAACTTCACATCTTAATTCCGAAGAATCAAAAGCCTTATTTGACTTATGCTCTGCATATTCCGATCTGTTCTATTTAGAAGGAGACATTCTTACTTGCACCAGTACCTTGGAACACAAAATTAAAACTACTAATTCACAACCAATTCACGTCAAAACGTATAGATATCCAGAATGTCATAAGGAGGAAGTTAATAAACAGATACAAAAAATGCTCGATCAAAATATAATCAAGCCTTCAAATTCCCCCTGGTCTTCTCCGATTTGGGTAGTTCCTAAAAAACAAGACGCTTCTGGTCAAAAGAAATGGCGTATAGTCGTAGATTATAGGAAACTAAACGACGTCACTGTCGGAGACGCTTATCCCATCCCTAATATCACTGACATCCTGGATCAGTTAGGCCATAGCAAGTACTTTACTACATTGGACCTGGTGTCAGGTTTCCATCAGATTCGCATGGATCCAGAAGATGCCCCTAAAACAGCTTTTTCTGTTCCTAATGGTCATTTTGAGTACACTAGGATGCCTTTTGGGTTAAAAAATGCGCCAGCTACATTTCAAAGACTTATGAATACAGTCCTCGCTGGTCTTCAAGGTCTCCACTGCTTCATATACCTTGATGATGTAATTATATACTCTCACTGCCTCTCTTCACACATAGAAAAACTTAAATTAGTCTTCGATGCTCTCAGAAAGCACAATCTTAAGTTACAACCAGATAAGTGCGAATTCCTACGACGAGAAGTTGCGTATCTCGGTCATATCATCACTGATAAGGGCGTCTCCCCAAACCCTGACAAAGTCAAAGCCGTATCCAAGTATCCAACACCCAGAAACCCAAAGGAAATAAAATCATTTCTCGGGCTAATAGGATACTATCGAAAATTCATAAAAGATTTCTCCAAAATTACTAAACCCCTAACTTCACTACTTCGTAAAGATGCTTCTTTCAATTGGACTCAAGATCAAGAAAATGCTTTTAATACTCTTAAATCAATGTTATCTAGTGCTCCTATTCTTCAATATCCTGATTTTTCTAAAGAATTCATTCTTACTACTGACGCTTCTAACTATGCTCTAGGTGCAATACTTTCACAAGGAAAAATTGGCGAAGATCTTCCAATCGCATATGCCTCTCGAACCCTCAATAGAGGCGAAGGTAATTATAGCACTACAGAAAAGGAACTTTTAGCTATTCTATTTGGTGTAAAAACCTTCCGACCCTATCTTTATGGACGCAAATTTAAAATTGTGACTGATCATCGCCCTCTTGTTTGGTTATTTAATTGCAAAGACCCTAGCAGTAAATTAGTTCGATGGAGACTTAAGTTAGAAGAATACGATTATGAAATTGTTTATAAATCTGGGAAAACTAACCTCAACGCTGATGCACTATCTCGCCCTCCTATAATATATCCTATCAATGATATAGATCTTACTAACGATATTACATATGCCAAATTTCTTCGATCTCGTTCTAGTCCTACGGTATATAGTACTGAAATCCGTGAATTTAATCAAAATCTGTTAAGAACACCCTGCTCTACAATCGCGTATCCTACTTCTATTGATCTAGACTCATCTAATCCTTACTGTGAAGAAATTATTAACCTCCTAGACGACAAAGAATCTTTTATAAATTCCGAGAAAGAACTATATTCACTAAAGGATACTAAGGTTAATAATAAATTATATATCCATATGTTTACTAAAATTCATCACTATGATTCCTGTACTTATAGAGAATTATTTAAGGTGTTAAACTGTCTCCGAAATGAATTAATTATATTCCATCCTGATGTAAAAGAAATTTCTATGTCTGATTTTTCCAATCCATTTGACAAACTAGAATTTATTATAATTTACGAAATCATATCCTTTATTTTTCATAACACACATATTAAAATTAATATCTACCACAATAAACTCATTTATCCTAAGCCTAACGAAATTCCTACGATTTTAAGAGATAATCATGACTCTCCCATTGGTGGACATATTGGTTCCACACGTTTGTACAATAAACTCAAAGATTCTTTTTATTGGAAAGGTATGAAGAATGATATTGAATCATATGTTAGGCGGTGTCCACAGTGCCAACAAAATAAAGCTTTACGTGCTTGCAATAAAGCTCCGATGGAGATTACCTCTACATGCCAGGAACCTCTCCAAAGAATAGCAACTGATATCGTTGGCCCTTTACCCGAATCAGGTCCGGAAAAATACAAATACATAGTAACGTTTCAGGATGATTTAACAAAATACTCCATGGCTTACCCTATTAATAATTCAACAGCTGAACAAACAGCTGACTGTTTGATAAAGTTTATTTCTCATTTTGGTATTCCTAAGACTCTTTTATCTGACCAAGGTGTTCATTTTATTGCCGAAATATACAAACAAATAACTTCTCTTTTCAAAATAAAACATCTTTTTTCTACTCCATACCATCCTCAAACTAATGGTGCTCTAGAAAGAAGTCACGCCACATTGAAAGAATATTTGAAATCTTACGTGAACGACAATCAAGATGATTGGCATAAATATCTCCCAACTGCTCTTGTATCATATAATTCGTCTGTTCATTCTTCTACTAATTTTACACCACATGAATTACTATTTGGTTGTAAACCAAACCTGCCAAGTTCCATTTATGATATCGAACCAACAGTCACATACCCTGATTATATAAAAACTTTGAAACAAAAGCTTATAAATACTAGAAACATAGCCAGAGAAAATATCCGCCGTAGTAAAGAGAATTCCAAAATTTATTACGATAAAAACACTAGAAATATTACTTATAATGTCGGAGATATGGTATATTTAAAGCAGCATCATAGATTACGCAAAGCCCTTTCTAGCATTTGGAAAGGCCCATATAGAATTATTAAAGTACATAACAATAATAACGTTACTCTTTTAATTAATCGTAAACATGTCAGACATCATTTTGATGAAATTAAACCAGCCCATGATAATTCCCTTCCAGGGCCGTCGCGCCAGGACTCCTCGCAGGACCAGACATGATTACACCAATAACTAATAGTCCAGGTCTTTTCTACGATCCGATTGGTGCACTGAAATATTATAATAACCATTGGAAAATAGTTACATATTCTGATCTATCTTATATACAGCCTCATATAGAAACATTACAAAGAATCCTAGAAACATGTAAACAAATCTGTAATACACATCAATCTACTAAAGTCAAAACTGATTGCTGGAATATCCTAAGTCCTTTAGAAAGTCTTTTTATCAATGTTCAAAATAATTACATCTCTTTATCCCATTTAACTAATGCTAATAATACTCACAAATCTAAAAGGTCTGCCTGGATTGGTATAGGTGGTCCAATCTTGAAACAACTATTTGGTTCTCTAGACGAAGATGACGCTAAGGCTTTTACTGACGCGATTAATGCGGTTCAAGACGATCAAAGACACCTGGCTTCAATTATGAAGGAAAATATTCACTTAATAACTTCTACCATTTCATCTTTTAACAATACTATTACCAAACTTAACGAAAACGAAAATATTCTAAATAACAATATTCGAAATTTAGGCAAAATTTTAGACACTGTTTCAGCTAATACCAATAAGTTAGAAATAATATCACATTTATCAATGACTTTTAGTGCCTTAGAAAGTTCATTAATGATACTCAATTTTAACCTTGAAGATCTAATCAATGCTATTCTATTTGGGAAACAGAATGTAGTTCATCCATCAGTGCTAAGTCCAATACAGTTGTATAACGAACTAAATTTGAAAAATAATGACATCCTTTCTAGTTTGCCTTTACATTTATCTCTTGAGAATATTCATACAATAATAGATGTCGCAGAAATATCTTCATTTATCAACAAAAATAAACTAATATTTGCCATTAGAATTCCTCTAGTTACTTTTGTAGATTATAATTTATATCACATATATGCTTTACCAACTCCACACGACATTCAATATCCAAATACTTTCGCATTAATAAATCCATCCGCAAAATTCCTAGCTGTGACACAAGATAAATTAACATATTCCGCGTTACAAGACTTAAGTGAGTGCAAAGTAATAAATAATAATTACTATTTGTGTAAACTAGGAAATATACAAAATAGTGTTGGAAATCCTATTTGTGAAGTGAGTATTTTAACTGAACATGTGAAAGGAATACCAAAATCCTGTAATTATAAGATTATATTAGGTGAAATAGATTTATGGCAAAGACTTAATAACAATAGAAGGATATATGTCCAATCAGATATATCTAAGATATCTATAACTTGTGATGGTAAAATGAATGACTATAATATTGTTGGGACAGGTATTTTAGACTTACCTAAATATTGTAAAGCTTATCATAAGCTACTACAGTTTGTTCCGTCTCAAGAATTCGAAATTAAATTCTATGTTCCTAATCCAAATTTTAATATTATAGAAGACGATTGTTGTTCTAAAGCTACTGTAAATCAAACATTACCATATTTAACTCCTATTAAACTATCTCATGTGAATCTTGATTCATTACAATATGCTTCACATAAGTTAAATCAAAATGAAGCAGAACTGACTAAAATCGAAAATCAACCTTACCATATTAAGTACAGCCATTATTTTAGTATAATTACTACCCTAGTATCTGTCTCTGTATTTGGATATTTTTCTTATAAATTGTATAAATGTCTCTGTCTTAATAATCGAAGAAACAGTACATCCTGTTGTATTAAAATTGTCAATACCGGTATGACTAAACCTCATACAAATATTCGAGCAAGGTCCAATATTGAAATGGCCAATACAAATTATGATACAGAAAGTACTGATTCTAATACACCAAGGCGAAACCTTGAGTTATTGTAAAACTTAAATGTACAAAATAACTATCATTTTTTTATTGCATTAGTATTATATTCCATTAGTCTTAAGTTGAAAGTTCTCTCCTCAAATTTATAATTTCTATATCGTTACCTGGATTATATTCACATACTTCTTCTCTATTCCGTATGTTCCGTTTTAAAGGGGGGAGATGTTACATCCCTAATTTCACTGTCACATCACTATTTGTTGAAGTAAAATGCTGACTTGCAATTATTGCTGGTTCATTCAAATGCAATATTGAAAATCAGCAATAATTTTGCTATAAATACGCGAGACTTTCCTAAATTCAGTTAGTTGGTTGTTCTTCAGCTAAACTGCTCTCCAGCTACGGACCCGGTTCTTGCCTGCCGGCTGGTTATCAGTGAAAGCTAAGAATACACTCCGGGTCTACTCTGCCCTTCACTAGGGCTATCGCGCTGTTATAATCCAAGTCGCGTATAAGTTCACATAATAGTAGAAATTCTGTGTCCGAACTTGTATAAAAATAAAATATTTAATTAATAAATAATTATCGAAATTCAGCACTGTGTTTTTTTTTATAAGTGCCGAATAGGACAATCTAACAGAACGAATGATCTCTTTTTACACTTTTAATAAAGTTATCTTGCTTTCCGGAGAGGAATATAGGAATATGGAGAGAGATAAAGAAACATTTTATGGATGCCTGCTACCTGAGTTAATGAGAATACAAAATTTTTTCCATTCATTACAAATGGACAATCCTATATACTGTGGAGCACTGATAGACACAATAAAAAAAGCTTAGTAAAGTGATTTGGAAAATTTCATGATTTGAAGGATCCTAAAGCTAAAAATGGAGAGAGATAAAGAAACATTTTATGGATGCCTGCTACCTGAGTTAATGAGAATACAAAAATTTTTCCATTCATTACAAATGGACAATCCTATATACTGTGGAGCACTGATAGACACAATAAAAAAAAGCTTAGAAAAGTGATTTGGAAAATTTCATGATTTGAAAGATCCTAAAGCTAAAGATGCAATTTTACGATCGGTGTCATATCTACTATTTATATCTATATTTCAAAAAAAAAAAGAATCTTACTACATGTTATATGCTGATTCGGATTCCTCACTGAATCAAATAATTGAAAAAAGTGATAGTGCAAATGCAAACACCACTATTGACCTGGAATCATTGCAATATTTGAAGGATAATGATGTCAGCCTGCAATCATTAAATAAATACTCTAAAGTAAAGATGTTATTCTTGAAATATAATACCTGCTTGCCTAGCTCTGCGCCGGTAGAAAGGCTTTTTTCTTATAGTGGCATGATTATGAAACCACACGGGAGAAAGATGAGCGACAGTGTATTTGATCAAATTATTTTATTAAAATCTGTTAAGTAAATTATCGAAGTAAATTTACCAGCCTGTTAGCTGGCTGAAATAAATAAACTTAAAAAAAAGATAATTTAAAACAAAAAAAGTATTTTATTTTAATAAAGCATTTTGTAAATACGTATATTGTATGTATTGTACATTTAGTATTTTAAATATAAAATAAAAAACTATTTTGTGTATTGTATTTGAAATGCCAAAATACAAAAAGTATTTGCATTCTGCATTTAAATACATTTTACGACCTATTTTGCACATCTCTGGTCATGAGTGTGAGTGTCGCGTAGGAACTGAAACTTATGTTTCAAAGATAGTGGTTATAGAATAAAATAGATAAAATTGTATTAAGTATCCTCATGTCTTCGCTGACGTGACATGAGGATACTTAATACAATAATAAAGAATAAAGGAATAATAATATAGAAAAAGAATAAAGGATAAACTAGTAAAGGAAGTCATTCAAACTGAGTGCTGATAAGGATAAATGATCAAACTCGCGAAGATGAAAATAAAACGGATACAGTTATTGACAAGACGATCCAGGTTATCAATGAAAATCTCATTAAGATCAACAAAAAATACTTCAGCATGATTATAGTCAACCAAATCTAAGAAATTCATCATAGAATAGAGTAATATATACAGAAATATAGAGCCATCTCCTAGGATTCTTTGTCACTCAATATGAATAGTGTCGCCGTCTGGTATCATATCCCTTGAACTAATCTCAATATCATGTTGACTATTGATAGTTGTATGTAGTTATGTATACAGAGGCTGCACTAAAAGTGTCGGGAATGGAATATTTCCACTATTACTGTCATATTAAAATCTTTTTAATTGAAAACTCCTTGGTTTTAAAAATCGAATACTATTTATTTATTTAAAAAAAGATTCTCGGTCTTGTCACAAGGTTTTGTCAACTTGTTTAGTCGTTGAGAAAATGGAATTGACTCGAGAAAATTCAAGAGCGATGATTTTATTATGACTTTCGAAGTGGTTTAACACAAAAACAGTGTGTTGACCGGATGATTTCTGTATTTGGTGATGAAGCCCCATCCAAAACCACAATTTATCGCTGGTTTGCTGAATTTCAACGTGGACGTGTCAAGCTCAGTGATGATCCCCGTCAAGGTCTTCCAAAAACTGCAGTCACCCAAGAAAATGTTGATGCTGTGCGTAAGCTGATTGAGGAAGATAGACACGTGACATACCGCGAAATTCAAGCAACTTGAGACATTGGCATGAGTCATATACAAGTAATCTTGCATGAACAATTAGGTGTAAAAAAGTTATTTTCCCGATGGATACCGCATTCGCCCTGTGAAGAGCAAAAAGCGGCTCGCGTTACTTGGTGCGTCGGAACTCTCGAAAGATTCCACGCAGGATCCTCAAATGCTGTATACAACATCGTATCAGGTGACGAATCCTGGATATACGCATAACACTAAACAAAAAACCAGTCACGAGTTTGGGTGTTCGAAAATGAGTTAAAGCCAACAAAATAGTTCGTTCACGGAGTATTGCAAAAAAAACGGTGGCCACGTTTGTCTCCAAAACCGGCCATGTTACGACTATTCCTCTTGAAGGACAAAGAACGGTTAATGCAAAATGGTATGCTACCATTTGTTTGCCACAGGTCGTTTCTGAACTCCGTAAAGAGAACTGCAACTGCCGCATCATCCTCCATCACGACAATGCGAGTTCTCACACCGCACACAGAACAAAAGAGTTTTTAGAGCAAGAAAACATAGAATTATTAGACCATCCGACGTACAGCCCCGACATAAGCCCTAATAATTTCTATACTTTCCCTAAAATAAAGAATAAATTGCGTGGACAGAGATTTTCATCACCTGAAGAAGGTGTGGACGCCTACAAAACGGCCATTTTGGAGACCTCAATTTTCGAATGGACTGGTTGCTTCAATGATTGGTTCCATCGTATGGAAAAATGTGTCAAATTTCGCGGAGAATACTTCGAAAAGCAATAAATACATTTTTAAATAGTAATGTTGTCACTTCCTTGATTCCCGAAATTTTCAGTGCCGCCCTCGTATACAGTTATCTATACTATAGGCGGTTATATTTATATTTTAAGGTATTAGGGTTCAATTAAAGACGTATTATAGATGTCAGTAATATTAACATTTATTTTTGTTATATATATTTAATTCATTTTGACAGCCGTCAGACTTATTGCGCCAAGCATGCCAACCAAAAATTGGGAACGTACAATATTCGATTCTTAAAAAATTGATATAGATTATTTAGAGTTGGTAATCATTTACAGTTTGGTTTGAATAATACAAAAATAAATTAAAAACGGATAATTTAAAACGCAAGATTTATCAGTTTTATTCTTATTTCTTGTTACTGCTTATTTCTAGAGGTAAAGTTATAAAAATTTAAGATTGAAACTAGATTAAAAATAAATTTATTCGATCACTTTGAGTAAAACTAGTTGAGCTGTCGTTGTTTAGATTAATTATTATTTGACTTTCAATAATGCAGTCAAAATTAATGTCTCTTTGAAAAGTCGTCCAAAATAATTTTTTTCGTTTTTTTCTACCAATACCCAATCATCTTTGTGACATGGGCTTCGGATTCGAATATAGAAGAAACAGTCCGAAAAGTTAAAGTCGAGTCACGAAATAAAAAGGCAAACACAAAATTACAAAATAACCCACAGTACGCTCCCGAAATGGCGGGAGATTGAAATTACGTAGTGGTTTTTACAGCGCGGCCTTGTATATGAGCTTCTGCCTACACAAATTTAAAAAAGACGTGTGGCACTCGGGGACTGCCGCGGTAAAGCTATTGCATAGCATTTTGTATCAACTTATGCAATTATAATTATTTATTTATTTTATTTATGCAGTATTTCTTTTTCTTTGATATTAATTCAAGTTACTTAGGTTAATCCAATCAAATTCAACCAGATTTAACCGAACCCGCGTTATAACGAACTCACTATTTGTGAAAAATACTGTATCACCGGACCGCGTCGCAAAAAACTCAGGTTCTCTCGAACCTGAGTTTTTTGCGACGCGTACATACGTCAGGGCGGCCGTACGGTAATTATATTAACAAGATGCGCAACTACTCGATTTGTCACTTATTATTTATTGTCCAATTAATTGTCTTTAAGTTCAAATGGCACGCTCTATTAACATAAGTCCCGACAAAACAAGGAGACTTTCAATATATGAACAACCCGGCTTCGCGCAAAAACTCTCGCGACCCCTATAATACGACCGGAGAACGTCATCGGCGCAGGCGCCGCGTGCCTAGCTAGGAGCGCGCCCTAGCGGCGGGCCGGGTGCAGCCCGACTCCGCCGTCTGCTCTCTAGCTCGGCTCGATGCCAACAGGGGTGACTAAAGATGGGCGAAACTGTTATATTTTTCTAATTCGTTATGTTGTTGTAATATATTTTTCTAACTGTTTTTTTAAACTGTTATAATATATTATAACAGTTTTAAATATTACATTGTACACGCGGTTAGTTCAGTTCAGTCGTCGGCTGTGTTCGCGTTTTGTTTAACGAAAAATAAACAAAAACAACAATAGCTTTTTCACGTAATATGAGGACCTGCTATCAAAACATTACGTATATAATTTAACAGAAAACAGTGTCATTGTCATCTCAGATAGACAGCTAACTGAACACTAAACTGATATATTATATATTACAACAGCCAAATTAAATAACAGGCACAACAGGCAACTAATGAAGGAAATAATATATTTTTGTTTACCGTTATAATTTAGTGTTAGTAAAATAAGCTCTTATTAAGTTAGCTTAGAGTTTAAATTAGTGTAAGCTATACGCAATCCTTGTGGCATAATGAATGTAGGTAGTATTTTATTGACTCCCATTGTCTCGGCCGACGCGACGGTTGGACCGTAAACGTAAACAGATAACGCTTTCTAACGATAATGAATATAATATTATAACAGTCAATGGTTCATTATTCTAATGTGTTGTAAGATTAAAAATATATAATGAAATATATTATCTGTTGTATGTTATAACGCCCAACTTTAGGGGTGACCGACCGCGCGCACAAATGCAGCTAGCCTCCCCCTCCCGCACCTCACTAATCGTCGCTTCACACCGCTTGAGATAAGACGATCTACTATCAGGCGCTAACAAACCCCCGTCCCGGACATAAGGACCTATGTCCGCGAGTAAATTGGCAATTAGAAGACGCTTTGTATTATTGGTTTTTACAAAAACGATCAACTGGGTAAATGATATCTGGCCTTAGTTAAATAAAAAATTAGGTGACGGCAGCTCGTTTGTCGCAAGTAACGGATGGTTATATAGATTTATATCACTTCATGGAATTTAATCAATGTTTATTAAAAAATAATAATTTCTTAATAAACATTGATTTTCGTTGAAATTGTTGTTTTTAATAAACACATAACATTATGTATGTACATATGTACTACAAATGCACAAAACCCGCTTTTCTTCATACATTCGATCATCCGGATTTTCGGTTATCCGAATCCCTAACGGCAACAATTAGTCCGGTTAATCGAGTATATATATACATACATATTGAGAATCTAAATTGAGAATTTAAACTATACGCGTGTGTGTGTTTGTGTGTATATTAAGAGGGCTACTTTTAATATCGCTCATTTTAATATCAAAAATTTAGGTTATCTTTATAGCAGTATTATATTTTCAATTCAAAATTAGTACTGCATTTGTGATAATAATAAAATGTAGGTATGTATATAGAGTACTCACTCATTTTCTTTCACTATTTTTCGTGACTTTCTTCATTAATAATAAATGCACTTTGTTCATTCATATTCAAAATTTCAAAACACTTTATACACAAACACCGTGTCGAAGACTGAGGAAAAGAAACGACGTTAGACCATCGTTAGACAATGCACGGCCTTCAAGCCACACCTGCGTGCCCGTCGGAGAGTGTGAGGTTTTTTTCGTTACGGAATTTCTGGATTTTCCCGCACTCAAGGCCCGCGATAGAAGCTATGCAATAGCTTAAAAATAAAAAATGACTTGTTATATTCATGATTCATGTAATTTAAAAGGAATTTTAAAAATAAAAATTTAACTAAACAAATAATACATTAAACAAATTAATGATTCGATTATTTGAATAGTTTTACCCATTATTTGAATATTTTTGCCGATTATTGGCATAACAAAGAATTTTAATCATCTAAACACTACGGTAAGGTACATAGCGACATATCATTGAAACGACGTCAAGTAAAAAAAGTTGATACTGTTTATTTTTTAAATATTTTGCTTTGTTTGTGCAAAATGTGAAACGTCAAAGGGTATTTCTTAGATTTGGTTGACTATACGGAGAATCCCTCGCTGAGCATCCACGACCAAATTATCGTACTATTCCTGAGCGTGGGTGCTCGGGCTGCCCCGCGTATTCTGGGGAGGGGGGGCAATACCGCTCACGACAAAAACTGCTCCGGGCGACACCAAGGCGACCCCTGCCACGATATCCGTGAATTTTTGCAACATCAGGGTACTTTATTCCAAACTTAACGCTGTCTACTACCATCGGAGACGGCGAAGCCAGCCTTGCTCTTTTTAACCGAAACTCAGGTGTCCTCTCCGGCTGATACTTCATATCTATCCTACCCGGGGTACAAATTAGAACATTCCTTTGTGTTACGGGCTGGAGTTTGCGTATATGTCAGAGAAGACATCTGTTTTCGACGCCTCGGCAATCTTGAAGTTACAGACACTGACACAAAAGGTCACTACGCCTATGCGGATTCCAGATGTGGAAGATCATACACCTTCCCTGTTGGACCTTCTGCTGACCTCTCATCTGGACGGATATAAGGTTTCCGTCGATACCACTTCAGGCTCTTTGGACCATTGTCTTGTCCGGAGTGTGGTGCCAGTCACATTAACGTCGCGGTTGCATTCTGCAGGCTGCCGCCGTGTTTCGCACTATAGGTCGGCCGACTGGGATGGGATGCGGTCTTTTTTTGCATCCTACCCTTGAGGGCGGGTTTGCTTCTCGCCGGACGATCTTTGCTGATTCTGTCGCTGATGAGGTACTTCAGGGTATGGAACTTTTTATTCCATCCTCTATGGTGCCTATTGGAGGTAGATCCCAGCCATGGTTAGGTCGCTCCTGTAAAATAGCATCACGATATAAGCAGGAGTGCTACCGGGCCTAGGCTGGTGCATCAACGTATCGGAATGTAAGCACCAGCGCTCTTAAAAAGAAGTATAACTCCACCTCCAGGTCCTTCAAAAGGCTAGTTCGCCTTCCTTAGTGAACCCGTGCATTCTAGTCTCTCGCCAAGGCTCTCTAAGGGCACTTCTGTCAGTCATATCTACCATCTCTGCACAGAAAGAACAACTCACTGGCCCATGCCGCAAAGGAGAAAGCTGATCTGTTAGGCTCTCTCTTTGCGTCCAACTCAACTCTCGATGACGGAGGGAACACACCGCCGACCATCGCGCGATGTGTGTACTCCATGCCGGAGGTGCGGTTTACACAGTGCTCGGTTCGCAAAGCACTCTTCTCCCTGGACGTCAGTTAGTCGAATAGGCCTGATGGAGTCCCTCCCTTTGTGCTGAAGACGTGTGCTCCGGAGTGGGCACCGGTTATAACGTGTCTTTTCCGGTACTCCTACTCCCGAGGCGTAGCCCCGAATTCTTGGAAGACAGATTTGGTCCACCCGATCCCTAAAAAAGGCGACCGCTCGGACCCGTCCAACTAGAGGCCTATCGGCATCACTTCCTTGTTCTCCAAAATAATGGAGTCTATTGTAAACTCCCAGCTCATAGAGTACCTTGAGGATCACCAGCTGATCAGTGACCGCAAATACGGTTACCGTCGTGGTCGATCAGCTGGTGATCTTCTACTCTACCTTACTAATAGATGGGTGGAGGCAGTAGAGCCCAAGGGCAAGCATTGGCCGTTAGTTTGGACATAGTGAAGGCCTTCGATCGGGTCTGGCTCAAAGCGCTTCTTTCGAAGCTCCCTTCCTATGGCCTTCCTGAGAAGTTGTGAATTGGATCACCAGCTTTCTTGCCAATTGGAGCATTAAGGTCGTAGTAGACGGTGCATGCTCTGATTACAAGCCTTTCAACGCTGGTGTTCCACAAGGCTGCGTGCTATCACCAACGCTGTTATTTGCATATCAATTATATGTTGCTAGCTGATAACATTCATTGCTATGCAGACGACAGCACTGGTGATGTCATATACACCGGCCGTGTCAATATTTCTCGGGAAATCGTCGCCGAGTACAGGGACAAACTTGTGTCTGAAGTCGAGTCTTTGCTCAACAAAGTCTCCGATTGGGGGTGACTAGATCTAGTCCAATTCAATCCCCAGAAGACACAAATTGGTGCGTTACTAACAACTTGTAGGGCGAATGTGGTTGCCGAAAAATAGACCTTTTTAGGGTATTTCTGTTTATCTCTGTGTTAATCAACTTTATTTGACATCGCCTATATGTCCGATACAAGCAATATAGGGACACCAGTAGAAGTACCAGCATAGTGATAGACAGCAAAATATTACTTGTAGTCAGGTGAAATTGCAATTGTTCAACTCCTGCCTTATTGCTTCCCACTGCGTTTTGCACAATTACGGTCTCTCCTCTAGTCCGTTTACCGCCCATCTTGGATGTTAATGTCGTTAACTTTTTGTTAAACGCGTGTACACAGTCGCGCAGCTCACGATAAAATGCCATAGCTTATGATTAAAACTACTTTTACGGATTTTATCGCGTTTATTTTTAATTCCCGACGTTTCGGGCGCTTTCCAGCACCCATGGTCACGGGGGACTGAGATGACTGACGTCCCGATGTCATTGTTAAACCCGGAGTACCTTCAGCTTTTTTAATTATTGTTTATGGTCCGATCTATGCAAAATGAACTGACTATGTCTTGAGGTCTTGCAGTGGTATGCTTGGGTTTAGTTTTAATTTTATTGATTATAGGATCCCAAGCAGGTGGTAGTACCCAGCCTCCTTCTCTATTGAAATTAGGATGTTTTTTAATTTCAATAGCCTCACGTATCATCCTTGGTAGGAATCGGTGTTCTTTCGCGAGGATTTGTGGTCTATCAAATCTGATGTAATGGTTGGGGCCGTCTAGGATATGATCACAAACTGCAGACTTCCCGGAACGTTGATAAATAAAAGTAGTTTTAATCATGTGTAGTGTTCGCGTAAATATAAGAAATCATTATGCCATAGCTTAATTTATTTCATCAGTTGCACACAGAAAAAATGTTCTACTCTAAATACGGCGGACAGTGTCATATTCGCGTCGCGAATTACTTCGGCAGGGTCGCCATGTAGGGCGAATGTTAGGAGAGGATTTAAACAAACGAATGATGATATAAGACTCTCTTTATTGTATTAATAAATTTGATTATATAGGATTATTATTACACTTGTGTGTGTACTTTTATATACTCTTACTACTACTACTACTACAAACTAAAAAGAACCCGTTTGTCGTGTCTCCTCAGTTTGAAGGCTTTTCCCTTGTTGCTTCAGCTAGCATCAGAATCCTCGGCGTCAACATATCGAATAGTGTGCAGTTTTTGTAGGGGAAGGCCAAATTGGCCTCTAAAAAGCTTGGCGTGCTCAACAGAGCAAGACACTATTTCATGCCAGCTCGCTTGCAACTTTACAAAGTGCAAGTTTCCGACAATATTATCCGATTAGAGTAACTTTACTAAATAATTTTGCATTCTCTGTAATTGTGCATTCTGAGTGAAATTCGCTTGAGACCTTATCGCGTGTGACGTTTGAGAGGACCGGTCCTCCGTCTCTGTCTCTACTCTGTCGGAAGTTTTCGACGGTCTTCGACACAGACATCGCGCGAAGTAGAAGTGACGAGTGTGCACACTTTTCATTCACACCTTTAGTGTTTGCTCCACACTCCTCGCTCCTCGCTTGGATTTGCTACCTACCTCCTTTCTCGCAACACCTGATAATATGAGCGTACAAAGGAGTCCAACCAAAACCAACTCACAGCCGGATTTATCGAAGATAAGCGATGGTGACTTCCTAAATATAACTGCAAGAAAAAGGAAAACGCCCGACTGTCACTGCAACCAACAGCAACTCATGGATGATTTTTGTAACAGAATGATGACCACGCTCACAGCAAAGCTGGATTCTCAAAACAATACCATAAAGGGTGTTTTGAATGGCATTCGCGAGGACATCAATTCATTTAAGAAAGAGATTAGTGATGTAAACTCTTCAATAAAAAAATTGGCTGACGAACAAGCTATTGTGATAAAAGATGTTTGCGAGTTGAGTTCCACAACAGCTTTAATTACCCAGCGTGTTGATTTAGTTTCAAGCGAGATTTCCGAGCTGCGATCCATAACAACTAACCTTACTGACCAGCTGAAAGCGAGGGAGCAGCTTGGGAGGATTAATAACGTGGAAATTTCTGGGATACCACTCTTAAAAGGCAAAAATTTAAATAATATTATACATAATATCGCTACAAAGGTCGGTTTTACGTTATTGCCAACAGATATTGATTATATTCACCGTGTCCGACGTTTCAATTCGACGAGGAACGAAATCCCCAGAAAACACGATAGCAATACCTCTCAAGACTCATCTTCCATACCGAACATTATCATCAGATTCTCACAAAGGTATCGAAAGAACGAATTGCTGAGTGCCGCGCGCGCGCGACGAGGATTAACAACTGCTGACGCAGGTCTAAAGCGGGCCCACCGGTCCCATCTACGTCAATGACCACCTCGCGCCGCATAACAAACAATTATACAAACAAACACGCCTTCTTGCCAAACAGAAAGAATACAAATACGTGTGGTTGTCTGACTGTAAGATTTTATTGCGTAAAAATGATACGTCTAAAGTTCAACTTATATCATGCTATGCGGATCTAAGTAAAATTAAATGACTGTATGTCGTTATCTATTTTAATGTCTTGAAAGGAATTTTTTTTGTTACAAATACTTATATACTAAGACAACATTACCTATTAAAAAGTGTTGTAAAATATATTTCTCACGAAACTTTAAATACTGTTATTGCTGTCTTCTATTATTTGTGAATGTTAGTGAAACCCATAATATTTCATTCTGTGATATCACTTTGCCGTATATTCTATATAGTGGTTTATAAAAATAACTTGTCTATTTACTACCAAAAAGTGAGGGGATTACGCACAAAATCACACGATTTTCTGAAGAATGTTCTGTGTATCAATTATGATGTGGTATGTGTCACTGAATCATGACTTAATAGTAATTTTTATGACAATGAATACTTCGACAGTCGATACGAGGTTTACCGATGTGATCGCAACGTTACGGTTAGCGGTCGCGGGATGGGTGGCGGCGTACTGATCGCAGTGCGGCGCAGCGTATGCCCGTCGCAGCTCCATCACGAGTGCTCGCCGATGCAGGCAGAAGAGGTTTGGTTATCTATCCCATTAATTGAAACATTGTCGCGTGCGGGCTGCGTGACGTCATCGCACGAGTCTAATACTCGATCGCCGGCCCAGCGCCGCTTACATATTATAGCAACTTATATACCCCACGGTTGTAACCACGAATCACAATTGACATCGTTCTACAACAGAGTAAGCGATTTTATAATCTCAAATCCCGACGATACTTATCTAATACTGGGCGACTTTAACGTCACTTATGCTGACTGGTATTTTAATTCTTATAGTGATTGCATGGAAATACGTACAAACATTAATAGTCTCGCATGTCTTACTACCGATTTTATGAATATATCGTCACTATTACAATACAACAATCAATTTAATATTAATAATAGATTATTAGATTAAATTTTTAGTAATACAACATGTAATGTTATGCGTCCTGAATTTCCGTTAGTACCCGAAGCCGTGCACCACAAATCCCTAGAAATTAGTTTGAATTTAAAATCCCCCGCCCCATTACCCTCCGCCAAAATTAAGAAAAAAAACTCTCATAATGCTGACTTTGGCTTGATAAAAACTGGACTTAACACTGTTAACTGGGAGGAAGTTTTTAATACCATGACGGATATTGATTCAATGACGAGTTATTTTTATAAAATTTTAAACAATTTGATAGACACATACGTACCTACTCAAAATCTTTGTAGCGCAAACAAACGCCCGCCGTGGTTTACTTCTTGTCTCATAAAACTAGAAAAGGAAAAGCTTAAATATCATAAGAAATGGAAACTTTATAACAACTTACGAGACTACCAGACCTTCTCTTGTTTTCGGAAGAGGTTTAAGAGGATGGAGGCAGAATGTTACAAAAAATTCATTGAACTTTCTGAGGATAATATCAAAGCCTGTCCAAAGTTATTTTGGTCTTTCGTAAAGTCAAAAAAAGCTTCAAGTTGCATTCCTGAAAAAATGATATATAAAGACAAAATTATTTCCACTGGCCGTGAAATATGCGAGGCTTTTAATGATTATTTTCATTCAGTTTTCATCCCTTCTACCCGTCAAAGTTCTGATAATACTATTTCTTACTCAGGCTTTTTTTTTTCTTTTTTTTTACGTGGTAGAGCCATGCTGCAGTTATATTAGTAGTATAGTTGTAGCACGAATGGGTCGGCTCGACCGGGGAAGGACCACGCTCTCACAGAATACCAGCGTGAAATAGTAGCTTAATGCTGCTGTATTTCGTATGGTGAGTGTAGAGAACCGGAGACCCTTTTTACTGGAAATGAGGCATTCCATCTCAGTCCTCACGGGTGACAACGCATCTGCATTTTGATTTGTAATGGAAGATAGATGAAGATGTCTATGGGCCGCAGCAACCACTTACCATCAGGTGGACTGTGTGCTCGTTTGTCAGCCTATTCTATAAAAAAAGGGCAGTTCACCCGTAGATATACATTCTATTAACATCTACCACGATAATGTTATCAAAGAACTGAAACAAGTAAATATTCATAAAGGTGCAGGGCCCGACGGAATCCATCCTCTTCTCATATCCGAATGTGCCGAAGAACTTGCAACACCCATTACAATCATATTTCGTTTCTCTGTCCAAACTGGGACATTTCCCATTTTATGGAAAGAGTCTTTAGTAACCCCCATTCCAAAAAATAAAAGACGTGAATGTATAGACGAATACAGACCTATATCGAAACTTTGTATCTTTGGCAAAATCCTAGAAAAGATAGTAACCGCTCAAATGTCGTACTCTTTCCGTAACCACATTTCCCAGGAACAATACGGTTTCTTTAAGTGCCGTAGCGTTGACACCAATATGTTAACTTTTAATGACTTTCTGTTGCATGCCATGGATGATAACCTACAGGTGGACGCCGTGTACACCGACTTTTCCAAAGTTTTCGATAAAATAAATCACGATCTGCTAATAAAGAAGCTTGCAAGGGCCGGTGTGCATGGTCTTCTTAGATGGATCCAATCCTACATAAGTAATAGGAGTCAAGCAGTCTTTGTAAAGGGTTATTCGTCACGATTTCTCCCAGTCCCTTCGGCTGTAGCTCAAGGGTCTCATATTGTGCCTTTACTGTTTTCAGTCTATATAAATGACATTGGCAATGTCCTGAAACATAGTCACCATCTCTTGTATGCTGATGACACTAAGTTGTATCGAATCATCAGATCAATTACTGACTGCCACAAACTCCAAGAAGACTTACAACGGTTACATGCATACTGTGAGTTTAACCATCTGTTTCTAAACAGCGATAAATGCTACTTAATATCGTATACTCGCAAAAAAATCCCGTTACTTTCGACTACCACATAAATCAGAAGGTCTTGAATAGAGTAACCACAATCAGGGACTTAGGTATAATCATGGATTCGACCTTATCATTTATTCCACATATTGAGCACATATTAGCTTCGGCTTTTAAAAATCTAGGTTTTATACTACGAATAAGTAAACCTTTTAAACGTCCCGAAACTCTGAAAATCTGAAAAAAGAGTTCAAAAATTGTTTATTAAATCCCTAAATTATCGCCAAAATATTTTAAACCAGTCATACACCGATTCACTAAAAATACAATTTACTTTCTCTTTGCAATAGGCGTAAAATGTTTGACATATTATTTCTATACAAAATCATTAAGTCGACTCCTCGTTGTTTACTACTTAGCAGATTGTCATTTGTTTCCCGAGTCCGTCTGCCCGTGCGCCCCTCACGTCCAAAACCACTTTTCGTAACTCCCCGATATCATAAAAATTATACGCGAAACTCATTTGTGTTTCGTTCCACTAACACTTACAATAAAAAATTCACAGATATTGATTTATTTAATACATCAATATCAAAGCTTAAATCTGCTCTCTTTCAAAGTTTGGCTTGTTAATAATCTATTTACCCTTCACTGAAAATGTTGCAGCACTCAATTCGCTAATTGAATCTGAACTAAATTTGTCAGTGTTATAATAACCATATTTTTAACATAGGTTTTTTTTTCTCTTTCTTTTTCTTAATTGCACACGAAATGTTAACTAGATACCTCATATTAGAACTTAGTGTATTAATAAATGAATAAATTTATAATGTCCTTTAGTCCTAAAAGTAGCTCAATAAGTTTAAAATATTGTAAGAGTTTAGTTACAGGCACTATAGGTCTTTAGTTGTATTATTATTTATCCATGTTACTATCTATTTACATGACTGTTTGTTGCCTTGAATAAATTAAAAAAAAAAGTTTGGGCTCACATCGAATACTGTTCTCATCTCCGGGCCGGGGCACCCTAGTGCCAGCTCCTTTCACTTGACCGTATCCAGCGCAGAGCGATCCAAATTGTTGACGATCGAGTGCTTTCTGATCGGCTCGATTTACTGGCGTTGCGTAGGGATGTTGCATCCATTTGCGTTTTCAATCGTATCACCATGGGGAGTGTTCCGAGGAATTGTTTGGATTAGTTCCAGCCACCAAATTTCACGAACGCACTTGGCGCTTGGATGCTTGGCGATCCACTACTGTATGTTTTACTAGGGAGTTTTTTCCTTCAACTTCTCTGTGGAATTTTTTACCATCGGCGACTTTTCCGGATTGATACGACTTAGGGACCTTCAAGAAAAGAGCTTACTCCTTTCTAAAAGGCCGGCAACACATCTGCGAATCCCATAGTGTTGCATTTGTTCATGGGTGGCAGTAGTCAGTAGTTACGATGTACCAGTTCTGGCTCACTTGTAGAGAGGTTGTACTACCAGTTCTGGCGCACTGAGTCAGAAGATGTACAAGTACGACGTTCGTCGATTCACGATCCTAAAAAAAAAAAAAAAAAAAAAAAAAAAAAAGGTTTTGGCATGCTCTGATCACGAATCTGCGGTCCATTTTTGCGTAGGATGCACGGTTCCGGAGATGTGCAGATCAATTAACTCTTATCTAATTGATATCCGCTTCGAGCCTCAACCGTCATTAGCGCTCCATTGTCCTTATCTACTTATCTATTGTTGATTGACTACCGTCATTATCTATTATTCGTCGGCGTGTGGGTCGGCTTATGCTATTGTATTATACTCCTTTGTTCCTATCTACACTAATCTGACTCATTAATAAAACACATTACCTAATTTTGTTAAAAGTTTTATTTATAAAATACAAAATCTTATTACTTATTATCTATAAAATAGGAGCGAAACATCTCATCCACTAAAATATCGTTGTACAATGTGTTCCCTGTAAATATACTCGTAAAACTATGCATTGAACATCCCTGAAACTTATATAGCAAATACATTAAGCAATATTCGCCACAAACTGAAGTCCTATCAACATTCCAGTTCCATCTTTTACAATTTCTTTTAAAAAACTCTAGATGATATCGTACAGGTACCCGTCCAAATGAATCAAAATATTGACCGACGTCATTCGTATCGATATATAAAGCTACCCAATGTGACCCTGGTTTATCATCTGTATCCAAATTGCATATTACCTAGTCAGGTCATAAATTCTATCACATGTTTAATATAAAATAATTGAAACAAGTTTATTCATTATGTAACCATTTATATACCAAAATGAACTTAACAAAACATAGATTCTTATGACACTATAGTTTATTCAAAACGACCTCCGTAATTTTGAATACAGGCCTTCAATCTGCGCAGCCAGTCGTCTATCTCACCACGAACGAGGTCCATGTCATATCGGCGGCTGCCTTAATTAAAGATGTCTTGAGTGACTCGAAATTGGGATGAGGCTTTGAGCACGCCTTTTCCTCCAAGCGTTACCATATCTTGTAATCTAACGGATTCAAATCTGGACTGGTCTTTGTGTCGGATGAAGTCGATTTCACGCGCCGCCAGCCAGTCTTTTTTTTTGTTTTTAAAGAACGTTCCCTCCACACTAGGTTTTTCTCCTGTATCGTGGGGGGCAGTTTACAAACACAAATTTCACAAGGACAAACATCCAAAGTCGGAACAATTTCTTGTAGGTCGTACAAATACTTGTTCCGTGCGGGATTCGAACCCGCAACCCCCAAGCGCAGCCACTCATTGCTAAGCCACTACGCCACGGAGCTGTCAAAAGTCTTGTGTGCTCTTCGCTCTATGAGCTGACGCCGAATCTTGTTGGAATACCCAGTGCCTGTAATAACAGGAACATGGTATGAGAAACAGGTTACACAAGGTTCGTCAGGACTGTATTTTGATACACAACTGCATTCGTTTTTAACCTTTCTCACAAAAATGTACCTCTGTTAAGCCCCAATAAGAAACTCCCAACCACACCATGAGCGAGGATGGAAAATGACCCCGTTGGACACGCGGAATACGGTTGCTCGCTTCTTCACTACTGTGTGCGTACACCTTATCATTTTGTTTGTTGTAGCTCTCTTCTACGGTAAAAAATTTTTCATCCGAAAAAAGAATTTCCCGATATTTTTTTCCCGCGTACCGCTTCAACAAAGCGCGGCATCTCTTCAGTCTCAGATCCATTAGACGAGCATTCAAACGATGTCCTGTTTTTCTTCGATATGCCCGAAGCCCTAAGTCTTCATTTAACGCCGTGGTTCTGCTTAACCCCATCTGAAGGGCCAACAGTTTCTGCTTACGTTTGGGATTTCTTTGAATTCGCACCTTTACAGCTTTTATCACTGCTGGAGTCCTAACAAATCGAGGGCGACCACTTCTTGACCTGTCATCTACACTAGAGTCTTCATTGTATCGTTTGATGGTACAATAAACGAATCTTTTGGTTATATTCAAATTTTCAGTATATCAAAAAATTTAATTGGCGCGTAATCGCAACTGCAACACGGTCTTTTTTAAGCGCCCACTCCATATGTAAAAATGAGTAAAATTCTAAAAAGTATACAGTTTTATTTTCATGAACAATTCGAATTCAATAAACTTTTTTGTGACCAGCATTCTAAAAGAAAAGTTTTTACTGTGTGACAATACTTATGACCTGACTAGGTATATACGTTGGTACGTGGGTGTACATGGGCAGTCAGTGAGTAGCACATTATTTTCTAGACTGGGGTGAATCTTTTTCAGATGTTGTTGTCGTTTGATGGTACGATAAACGAATCTTTTGGTTATATTCAAATTTTCAGTATATCAAAAAATTTAATTGGCGCGTAATCGCAACTGCAACACGGTCTTTTTTAAGCGCCCACTCCATATGTAAAAATGAGTAAAATTCTAAAAAGTATACAGTTTTATTTTCATGAACAATTCGAATTCAATAAACTTTTTTGTGACCAGCATTCTAAAAGAAAAGTTTTTACTGTGTGACAATACTTATGACCTGACTAGGTATATACGTTGGTACGTGGGTGTACATGGGCAGTCAGTGAGTAGCACATTATTTTCTAGACTGGGGTGAATCTTTTTCAGATGTTGTTGTACATCTAGTGTATCCATGATATTACTGCTATTAGTAGATTACTACAGTACAATCTACTCAATGACTAACATAGGAATGATCAATTATGTGATTTCTAAATATTAAATTGCATTTTTTCTGTTATACGAGTCATCAATACACTGAATAAGACGCAACACGAAGAATGTGAGATAAGGTTGTTGACGCATAAAGTTGTTATCAATTCTACTGTAGAAATTCTTTAGATTAGAATTATTACTTACTGGTACTATATAAGACCAAGCAACTGCAGTCATGGAGTTAGTGTATGGTCGTTTGACCGCAGTGTATCTATCAATAATACATTTGTGTTACTTCAACGCATCAAAGGCCATAGATGTAAGTGTTTAATCTATTGACAAACTTACTTTTCTTTCTGTTATTTTTTTACGTGTGTATGATTTTGAACGACAGGCCTGTTGGTCTAGTGATTAGTGACCCTGACTGTTATGCCGGAGATCGTGGGTTCGATTCCCACCCAGGACAAATGTTTGTGTGATGAGCACGATCATTTGTTCTGTGTCTGAGTGTAATTTATCTATAATATTTATGTATTTAGAAATATATAAGTATGTTTATCAGTTGTCTAGTACCCATAACACAAGCTCTGCTTAGCTTGGGACTAGATGGCGTTGTGTGATAGTTGTGGAATATTATTATTATTATTATTATTATTTAGTGTTAACAAATTATATTTAAATATTTTGTGTGTGTATATGATTAAGCCGTGGTAGCTCAGATGGTTAGCGCAAGCTGTAAATTTTACAGTACGTAACGCGGGTTCAATCCCCGCCAACACCAATTAAATTGTTAATTGCAATTTTAAGTGTTTATTCTATTGACACACTTACTTTTCTTTCTGTTATTTTCTTACGTGTGTATGATTTAGTGTTAACAAATTATATTTAAATATTTTGTGTGTGTATATGATTAAGCCGTGATAGCTCAGATGGTTAGCACAAGCTGTAAATTTTACAGTACGTAACGCGGGTTCGATCCCCGCCGACACCAATTAAATTGTTAATTGCAATTTTAAGTGTTTATTCTATTGACACACTTACTTTTCTTTCTGTTATTTTCTTACGTGTGTATGATTTAGTGTTAACAAATTATATTTAAATATTGTGTGTGTGTATATGATTAAGCCGTGGTAGCTCAGATGGTTAGCGCAAGATGTAAATTTTACAGTACGTAACGCGGGTTCGATCCCCGCCGACACCACTTAAATTGTTAATTGCAATTTTAAGTGCTGATTTACAACATCGTGAAGAAACCTGCATGTCTGAGAAAATTTCGAAGGCATGTGAAGTTCGCCAACACGCATTGAGACCGCGCCGCGGACATTTCCTAGCCATAAATACAAAGACAATAGCAGAAAGTAAAAAGTTAAAAAATACTTTTTTAACAATGACAGTCATTAGTTGATCATTAGTGAATGTGATTCTGTTTTCTTAAATTACAGGAAGAAAAGAGCAGAAGGAAGAAATGGGACGATGGGAAGTAATGAAGAATGAATTGTTATGTGAAGTTTGTTGGAACAAACATATTTTAGTCACGTGTAAATACTTTTAACATTTGGGTTCAAAATGACACAAAATCTAAAAAATATTAGATACATCATCGACATGGACGGATTTTACATTACATATCCTCATAAACATTTTCAATGTAGAGAAATGGCTATTCTAGACGTAAAACTATCTAATAAAAATGATTCGTTTATCGATCATTATTTGTTTCGGCCAAGTTGTCCTTTCAATTATTTGTCGCAAAAAGACAAAAAAACTGTTCGTTATTGTGAAATACACCTGCACGGCATTCCATATTTTGATGTGACCGAAGAATTAAAATGTGCCTACAAACAAGAGAACATCATTCCCATATTAAATTGGTATATTAGAAATTTGTGCAAAGACGAAGTGATCGCATACAAAGGTGGTTCAACAGAAAAACAATTTTTAAAAATGTTGACGACGAATGATAGAATTTTTAATATTGAAGAATACAAATGTCCAAAATACAATGATTTGGTAAATGTCATAAATTTAAACAAACGTTATGTGTGTAATAATCATATATTTGCAAAAAATAATCACAAAATTTTACATTGTTCTTGTGACGAAGTGTGGGTTTTTTACAAGTGGTTATTGCTTGAAAATAAAATTTTAAATTAATCATAAATTTTGTTTGATTTCCCAAAAACATTAGTTATAGTATACTATATAATACAAAATTGGTTCAACAGAAAAACAATTTTTAAAAATGTTGACGACGAATGATAGAATTTTTAATATTGAAGAATACAAATGTCCAAAATACAATGATTTGGTAAATGTCATAAATTTAAACAAACGTTATGTGTGTAATAATCATATATTTGCAAAAAATAATCACAAAATTTTACATTGTTCTTGTGACGAAGTGTGGGTTTTTTACAAGTGGTTATTGCTTGAAAATAAAATTTTAAATTAATCATAAATTTTGTTTGATTTCCCAAAAACATTAGTTATAGTATACTATATAATACAAAATTGGTTCAACAGAAAAACAATTTTTAAAAATGTTGACGACGAATGATAGAATTTTTAATATTGAAGAATACAAATGTCCAAAATACAATGATTTGGTAAATGTCATAAATTTAAACAAACGTTATGTGTGTAATAATCATATATTTGCAAAAAATAATCACAAAATTTTACATTGTTTTTGTGATGAAGTGTGGGTTTTTTACAAGTGGTTATTGCTTGAAAATAAAATTTTAAATTAATCATAAATTTTGTTTGATTTCCCAAAAACATTAGTTAAAGTATACTTTTTTACGTGGTATTGTTTTTACGTGGTAGAGCCATGCTGCAGTTATATTAGTAGTATAGTTGTAGCACGAATGGGTCGGCTCGACCGGGGAAGGACAATGCTCTCACAGAATACCAGCGTGAAATAGTAGCTTAATGCTGCTGTATTTCGTATGGTGAGTGTAGAGAACCGGAGACCCTTTTTACTGGAAATGAGGCATTCCATCTCAGTCCTCACGGGTGACAACGCATCTGCATTTTGATTTGTAATGGAAGATAGATGTAGATGTCTATGGGCCGCAGCACCCACTTACCATCAGGTGGACTGTGTGCTTGTTTGTCAGCCTATTATATAAAAAAATACTATATAATACAAAATTGGTTCAACAGAAAAACAATTTTTAAAAATGTTAACGACGAATAATAGAATTTTTAATATTGAAGAATACAAATTTCCAAAATACAATGATTTGGTAAAGATTGATTTCCCAAAAACATTAGTTACAAAATTTATGATTAATTTAAAATTTTATTTTCAAGCAATAACCACTTGTAAAATACCCACACTTCGTCACAAGAACAATGTAAAATTTTGTGATTATTTTTTGCAAATATATGATTATTACACACATAACGTTTGTTTAAATTTATGACATTTACCAAATCATTGTATTTTGGACATTTGTATTCTTCAATATTAAAAATTCTATCATTCGTCGTCAACATTTTTAAAAATTGTTTTTCTGTTGAACCAATTTTGTATTATATAGTATACTATAACTAATGTTTTTGGGAAATCAAACAAAATTTATGATTAATTTAAAATTTTATTTTCAAGCAATAACCACTCGTAAAAAACCCACACTTCGTCACAAGAACAGTGTAAAATTTTGTGATTATTTTTTGCAAATATATGATTATTACACACATAACGTTTGTTTAAATTTATGACATTTACCAAATCATTGTATTTTGGACATTTGTATTCTTCAATATTAAAAATTCTGTCATTCGTCGTCAACATTTTTAAAAATTGTTTTTCTGTTGAACCAATTTTGTATTATATAGTATACTATAACTAATGTTTTTGGGAAATCAAACAAAATTTATGATTAATTTAAAATTTTATTTTCAAGCAATAACCACTTGTAAAAAACCCACACTTCGTCACAAGAACAATGTAAAATTTTGTGATTATTTTTTGCAAATATATGATTATTACACACATAATGTTTGTTTAAATTTATGACATTTACCAAATCATTGTATTTTGGACATTTGTATTCTTCAATATTAAAAATTCTATCATTCGTCGTCAACATTTTTAAAAATTGTTTTTCTGTTGAACCAATTTTGTATTATATAGTACACTATAACTAATGTTTTTGGGAAATCAAACAAAATTTATGATTAATTTAAAATTTTATTTTCAAACAATAACCACTTGTAAAAAACCCACACTTCGTCACAAGAACAATGTAAAATTTTGTGATTATTTTTTGCAAATATATGATTATTACACACATAACGTTTGTTTAAATTTATGACATTTACCAAATCATTGTATTTTGGACATTTGTATTCTTCAATATTAAAAATTCTATCATTCGTCGTCAACATTTTTAAAAATTGTTTTTCTGTTGAACCAATTTTGTATTATATAGTATACTATAACTAATGTTTTTGGGAAATCAAACAAAATTTATGATTAATTTAAAATTTTATTTTCAAGCAATAACCACTCGTAAAAAACCCACACTTCGTCACAAGAACAGTGTAAAATTTTGTGATTATTTTTTGCAAATATATGATTATTACACACATAACGTTTGTTTAAATATATGACATTTACCAAATCATTGTATTTTGGACATTTGTATTCTTCAATATTAAAAATTCTATCATTCGTCGTCAACATTTTTAAAAATTGTTTTTCTGTTGAACCACCTTTGTATGCGATCACTTCGTCTTTGCACAAATTTCTAATATACCAATTTAATATGGGAATGATGTTCTCTTGTTTGTAGGCACATTTTAATTCTTCGGTCACATCAAAATATGGAATGCCGTGCACGTGTATTTCACAATAACGAACAGTTTTTTTGTCTTTTTGCGACAAATAATTGAAAGGACAACTTGGCCGAAACAAATAATGATCGATAAACGAATCATTTTTATTAGATAGTTTTACGTCTAGAATAGCCATTTCTCTACATTGAAAATGTTTATGAGGATATGTAATGTAAAATCCGTCCATGTCGATGATGTATCTAATATTTTTTAGATTTTGTGTCATTTTGAACCCAAATGTTAAAAGTATTTACACGTGACTAAAATATGTTTGTTCCAACAAACTTCACATAACAATTCATTCTTCATTACTTCCCATCGTCCCATTTCTTCCTTCTGCTCTTTTCTTCCTGTAATTTAAGAAAACAGAATCACATTCACTAATGATCAACTAATGACTGTCATTGTTAAAAAAGTATTTTTTAACTTTTTACTTTCTGCTATTGTCTTTGTATTTATGGCTAGGAAATGTCCGCGGCGCGGTCTCAATGCGTGTTGGCGAACTTCACATGCCTTCGAAATTTTCTCAGATATGCAGGTTTCCTCACGATGTTTTCCTTCACCGCCGAGCACGTGGTAAATCAGCACTTAAAATTGCAATTAACAATTTAAGTGGTGTCGGCGGGGATCGAACCCGCGTTACGTACTGTAAAATTTACATCTTGCGCTAACCATCTGAGCTACCACGGCTTAATCATATACACACACACAATATTTAAATATAATTTGGTAACACTAAATCATACACACGTAAGAAAATAACAGAAAGAAAAGTAAGTGTGTCAATAGAATAAACACTTAAAATTGCAATTAACAATTTAATTGGTGTCGGCGGGGATCGAACCCGCGTTACGTACTGTAAAATTTACAGCTTGCGCTAACCATCTGAGCTACCACGGCTTAATCATATACACACACAAAATATTTAAATATAATTTGTTAACACTAAATCATACACACGTAAGAAAATAACAGAAAGAAAAGTAAGTGTGTCAATAGAATAAACACTTAAAATTGCAATTAACAATTTAATTGGTGTTGGCGGGGATCGAACCCGCGTTACGTACTGTAAAATTTACAGCTTGCGCTAACCATCTGAGCTACCACGGCTTAATCATATACACACACAAAATATTTAAATATAATTTGTTAACACTAAATAATAATAATAATAATAATAATATTCCACAACTATCACACAACGCCATCTAGTCCCAAGCTAAGCAGAGCTTGTGTTATGGGTACTAGACAACTGATAAACATACTTATATATTTCTAAATACATAAATATTATAGATAAATTACACTCAGACACAGAACAAATGATCGTGCTCATCACACAAACATTTGTCCTGGGTGGGAATCGAACCCACGATCTCCGGCATAACAGTCAGGGTCACTAATCACTAGACCAACAGGCCTGTCGTTCAAAATCATACACACGTAAAAAAATAACAGAAAGAAAAGTAAGTTTGTCAATAGATTAAACACTTACATCTATGGCCTTTGATGCGTTGAAGTAACACAAATGTATTATTGATAGATACACTGCGGTCAAACGACCATACACTAACTCCATGACTGCAGTTGCTTGGTCTTATATAGTACCAGTAAGTAATAATTCTAATCTAAAGAATTTCTACAGTAGAATTGATAACAACTTTATGCGTCAACAACCTTATCTCACATTCTTCGTGTTGCGTCTTATTCAGTGTATTGATGACTCGTATAACAGAAAAAATGCAATTTAATATTTAGAAATCACATAATTGATCATTCCTATGTTAGTCATTGAGTAGATTGTACTGTAGTAATCTACTAATAGCAGTAATATCATGGATACACTAGATGTACAACAACATCTGAAAAAGATTCACCCCAGTCTAGAAAATAATGTGCTACTCACTGACTGCCCATGTACACCCACGTACCAACGTATATACCTAGTCAGGTCATAAGTATTGTCACACAGTAAAAACTTTTCTTTTAGAATGCTGGTCACAAAAAAGTTTATTGAATTCGAATTGTTCATGAAAATAAAACTGTATACTTTTTAGAATTTTACTCATTTTTACATATGGAGTGGGCGCTTAAAAAAGACCGTGTTGCAGTTGCGATTACGCGCCAATTAAATTTTTTGATATACTGAAAATTTGAATATAACCAAAAGATTCGTTTATCGTACCATCAAACGACAACAACATCTGAAAAAGATTCACCCCAGTCTAGAAAATAATGTGCTACTCACTGACTGCCCATGTACACCCACGTACCAACGTATATACCTAGTCAGGTCATAAGTATTGTCACACAGTAAAAACTTTTCTTTTAGAATGCTGGTCACAAAAAAGTTTATTGAATTCGAATTGTTCATGAAAATAAAACTGTATACTTTTTAGAATTTTACTCATTTTTACATATGGAGTGGGCGCTTAAAAAAGACCGTGTTGCAGTTGCGATTACGCGCCAATTAAATTTTTTGATATACTGAAAATTTGAATATAACCAAAAGATTCGTTTATCGTACCATCAAACGATACAATGAAGACTCTAGTGTAGATGACAGGTCAAGAAGTGGTCGCCCTCGATTTGTTAGGACTCCAGCAGTGATAAAAGCTGTAAAGGTGCGAATTCAAAGAAATCCCAAACGTAAGCAGAAACTGTTGGCCCTTCAGATGGGGTTAAGCAGAACCACGGCGTTAAATGAAGACTTAGGGCTTCGGGCATATCGAAGAAAAACAGGACATCATTTGAATGCTCGTCTAATGGATCTGAGACTGAAGAGATGCCGCGCTTTGTTGAAGCGGTACGCGGGAAAAAATATCGGGAAATTCTTTTTTCGGATGAAAATTTTTTTACCGTAGAAGAGAGCTACAACAAACAAAATGATAAGGTGTACGCACACAGTAGTGAAGAAGCGAGCAACCGTATTCCGCGTGTCCAACGGGGTCATTTTCCATCCTCGCTCATGGTGTGGTTGGGAGTTTCTTATTGGGGCTTAACAGAGGTACATTTTTGTGAGAAAGGTTAAAAACGAATGCAGTTGTGTATCAAAATACAGTCCTGACGAACCTTGTGTAACCTGTTTCTCATACCATGTTCCTGTTATTACAGGCACTGGGTATTCCAACAAGATTCGGCGTCAGCTCATAGAGCGAAGAGCACACAAGACTTTTGACAGCTCCGTGGCGTAGTGGCTTAGCAATGAGTGGCTGCGCTTGGGGGTTGCGGGTTCGAATCCCGCACGGAACAGGTATTTGTACGACCTACAAGTAATTGTTCCGAGTTTGGATGTTTGTCCTTGTGAAATTTGTGTTTGTAAACTGCCCCCCACGATACAGGAGAAAAACCTAGTGTGGAGGGAACGTTCTTTAAAAACAAAAAAAAAGACTGGCTGGCGGCGCGTGAAATCGACTTCATCCGACACAAAGACCAGTCCAGATTTGAATCCGTTAGATTACAAGATATGGTAACGCTTGGAGGAAAAGGCGTGCTCAAAGCCTCATCCCAATTTCGAGTCACTCAAGACATCTTTAATTAAGGCAGCCGCCGATATGACATGGACCTCGTTCGTGGTGAGATAGACGACTGGCTGCGCAGATTGAAGGCCTGTATTCAAAATTACGGAGGTCGTTTTGAATAAACTATAGTGTCATAAGAATCTATGTTTTGTTAAGTTCATTTTGGTATATAAATGGTTACATAATGAATAAACTTGTTTCAATTATTTTATATTAAACATGTGATAGAATTTATGACCTGACTAGGTAATATGCAATTTGGATACAGATGATAAACCAGGGTCACATTGGGTAGCTTTATATATCGATACGAATGACGTCGGTCAATATTTTGATTCATTTGGACGGGTACCAGTACGATATCATCTAGAGTTTTTTAAAAGAAATTGTAAAAGATGGAACTGGAATGTTGATAGGACTTCAGTTTGTGGCGAATATTGCTTAATGTATTTGCTATATAAGTTTCAGGGATGTTCAATGCATAGTTTTACGAGTATATTTACAGGGAACACATTGTACAACGATATTTTAGTGGATGAGATGTTTCGCTCCTATTTTATAGATAATAAGTAATAAGATTTTGTATTTTATAAATAAAACTTTTAACAAAATTAGCCAATGTGTTTTATTAATGAGTCAGATTAGTGTAGATAGGAACAAAGGAGTATAATACAATAGCATAAGCCGACCCACACGCCGACGAATAATAGATAATGACGGTAGTCAATCAACAATAGATAAGTAGATAAGGACAATGGAGCGCTAATGACGGTTGAGGCTCGAAGCGGATATCAATTAGATAAGAGTTAATTGATCTGCACATCTCCGGAACCGTGCATCCTACGCAAAAATGGACCGCAGATTCGTGATCAGAGCATGCCAAAACCTTTTTTTTTTTTTTTTTTTTTAGGATCGTGAATCGACGAACGTCGTACTTGTACAACTTCTGACTCAGTGCGCCAGAACTGGTAGTACAACCTCTCTACAAGTGAGCCAGAACTGGTACATCGTAACTACTGTAGTCACATACCATCAGGTGAGCCGCATGCTCTTTGCCCCCTCTTCTATAAAAAAACCAGCTGTTGTAACTTGAACACCGTCTGTTGTGCAGCACGAGGTTGCGCGTTGTCGTGCAGGAGCAGCGCGGACGAGCTACTGACCAAAGCTGGTTGGAGACGTGCCAGCTACTCCATCATTGTGTTTAGTTCTTCACAGTACACATATGCAGTATATAATGTAATGCTCATCCCGTTTGTTAAGAAGCTGTAATGAATAACACCGGTGCTAGACCACCAAATAGTGACCATCACTTTTCTAGGGGTAAGTTTTCGTTTAGGGCATTGTTTAGGTGCTTAACCAAGCTCCAACCAACTTGCTGAGCGTTTGCGATTTTCGAACAGAATCTATCTGTCGCAGGTAACAATGCAGTTAAAAATTCCTTCGTTTGTGTGCTTGTTAGCAGTGCAAGGCGTCGAAAGCTGATGCTAATTCAGCCGTAGATTGACTCTACGGCGGCTGACCGCTAAGTTAATATTAGCAAGCTCTCTTCAATCTAGATAAGACACATCATTGTATTTAATTAGGCGGATGGTTGCAATTGCAAGGTAACTATTAATATCTTTATTATTATATATATTATGTATATTACCTATCTATTTGATAAATTTCAATGGCAAAACGTCGTTCCGACTATAATTGTTGCATGGATAGACGCTAAATGACTAACAAAATGTTTCAGGTATATCATTCGGAAAAAGGATTTTAGTGGGAGGTTATGAAACTGGAATTTATTTGATTTTTATAATTAGATAGGTAATTATAGTAAAAAAGAGTAATAATTTATCTAATACCTACGAACTTTATTACAAAATTCAGTTAAAATTTACTTCACTATCCAAATATCTACTTACATACCTATAATAACACAAAACACTGAAATTAAAAAACTTTGTTTACTAACAAAATTTTTAACTAAATAGAATATGATTGCATTTCTGTTAGGAATCGTATTTCAAGTTTATTTGTTCTTTACACTATCTACCTTTTTCTTCCGAGCCAAGCATCGCGATTCGCGATTCCCGACGAGTGGCCTTGCAAGTTCCATGCGTTAGGCATCGCAGAACTCACATAGGAGCGAAAATATGGTCAGTCAATCATAGTCAGAACAGGTATTTCATCTATCTAACTTAATTAACATTTTCGCAATGTATTTTGTTACTCTTTATTCACATCACTTAGTAACAACGGAAAGTCCGCCGTAACGTAGGAAGGGGAAAAGATGCAAAATAATACGGATTCTCTCGTGCAGCGATAGTTTTATTTAGCTTGCGAGCGCGATTAATCTCATCACTAATAATTATGTAGGCTATTAAACGTCGGCAAGCAGTCAACATCAAAGGACTGCAACTTCTGTACGTGGTACTATTATTTACTCTGTGTCTGTAGCACGGCGGACTTCCGTGGTTACTGAGGGCTTTCAATAAAGAGTAAAAAAATACATTGCGAAATGTTAATTAAGTTACTTAGGTGAAGTACCTATTCTGACTATCTGACCGAATAGACTGATCGAATGACCATATTTTCGCACCTATGTGAGTTCTGCGATGACCAACGCATGCAACTTGCAAGGCCATTCGTCGGGAATCGCGATGCTTGGCTCGGAAGAGACAACAAATAAACCTCAAATACGATTCCTAACAGAAATTTGATCGTAATCTACTCAGTTCGTCTTGTTAGTAAAAAAAGTTTTAATTTCAGTGGTTTGTGTTATTATAACTTACAATATTTTAATTACTGCCTTTTTTTGAGAGTAAGGGTAACTTCTATATTTTTTGGGATCATCTAGCGAGAAGATAATACACCCTATGGGTAGGATGCAAATAAAGCCCATATACCATCCCAATCTGCCAACCTATAGTGCTACACATGACTGCAGCCTATAGATTGTGCCTACAATGAGCAAGTGATGAACACCGTACTATGGATCAGGAAATGATCCGAAGAGCCAAGAGGGGCATCGACAGAGACCTGATAGCCGTGCAAATGAGAGGTATGGTCCTCCACATCTGGAATCTGCATGGGCAGTGACCAGTTGTGTCAGACCATATGCCAAGAGAAAGCCGTAAACATATCTTCCCGTATGATCAGTAGTATGAGAACCGAGCCATTAAGCGTGTTGGGCGTTGAAACTTGTGTGTTACACATACTCGGCTGTCAATTATCATATGCAACGTTTCACGTTTATCCCCTCGCATGTCGGGGTCATTTTGGCCAATATAGCGCATCTGTCGAGCACTTCCCGAAGTACTTCCAGACTACTTCCTACTGTTCATTAAAATGACTATTTCTAAGACATTTTGTATAAAAGGTATATTAAACTCATATATCAATGGAAACTTTATGAAATAAGCTATCAGATAATGTATAACTTGAATACAGGTTTACTTCGAAAGTGATACTAATTTGAAAATGAAAGTAAGAAAAGTGTTTTTTCCTCAATTTTCTGCAAAGGTGTAATAGAATAAATAAATTTTATTGCCTCTAAAACACACAGTTACATTCACGTTAAAACAAAAGAACATTAAGTATAATTATTTGAGACAAAAGTAGACGGCTCAGCTTTGTCTGTAACGAGATACAGATCTCATACAGAGCTGTTTTTCAGCCGCTCCCTCCTCCCTGAGGTGTTGTGCGGGAGTCCAAAGTAGCAGGCTCCCCATTTACCTGACTTATACTTTTAAACTACGTACAAAGTAATTAAATATGATAAAATCGCAAATACAAAAAAATATTAAAAACATTAAAGACAACAGATTCAAAAACAACACGGGAAATAGAAAATATAAAATAAACTTTTGAAACAACTTCTATATTTTGCTGTTTTGTGTGCAGGTGTGTGGAGGAGCATTTGTGTGTGAGAACGAATACTTCGACAGGAAATATCTTTGATCCAGGTGAGTTTTTCGAGAAGGTATTCCGGCTTTTTGTTCCAAATTACCTTTTGGACTATCGAAGCATAGTGTAATTCTCTCCTGGCGCCCATATTGAGTATGCCTTTTTTATTTAAGTATGGGGTTATAAATTGTCTTCTTGGTACATTACAACAGTATCGAACACATGCATTTTGTACTCTCTGTATTGCTCTTTCGGTATTAGCTGACAATTTAGGGCCAAAGACTGAGCTGCAGTAGCTCAATTGTGATAACACCAATGAGTCACACAAGATAAAGCGTAGGTTTTAAGTTTAAAGTACGAACTTTTTATCTTGTTATTCACATGAATATTCTACAAATTTCTGCTCTCCGTCTAGTATAAGCCCTAAATTACGAGCGGATCTTACTTGTGTCAAGGTTTCATCTTCTATTTTAATCGTATCCTCGTTGTCTAAAATAGTTTTTATTTGGTTTTGTGCCCAAAACTAGTAGTTGTGATTTAGTTGCGTTTAATACTAGAGAATTTTTTTGGGACCAGGTTTGGATATTATAGAGATCCTCATTTATTCTGTTTATTGCCTCTTTATCCCTGGGGTCAAAAGAATAATACAGCTGGGTGTCGTCTACGTATAAATGGTATTTACAATGTTTTATTTGCTTAGGTAGGTCTGCTGTGTACAGAGAGAACAAAATAGGACTGAGTAAGGAGCCTTGGGGTACTCCTCTTACAATTTTCCGTAGAGAGGAGAATTTCTTGCCACCATTGCATTCATCTGTTACCACAATTTGTTCTCTGTTGGATAGGAATGACTGAAACCATCTACATGTGTCTTTAGAAAAGCCATAGTGCTCTAATTTATTACATACACCGGGAGAATCGAGATCGCAGATCTTTTAGTTCACTTGCTGTGTTCTTTTTAGGAATGGGCTTGACTAGAGCTCTTATCCATTTCGTTGGGAATGTACTGGTTTCGATCGACTTGCTTACTATAAATGTAATAATAGGGAGAGTTACGGATAAAGTTAATTTGAGCATTTCAATATTTAAGTTATCGTGCCCTGCGGCTTTTGTTTTTATTTTATTGATAATCTTACTGATTTCTATTTCATTCGTCGGGTTTAGGTCGAATAGGGTATCGTGTGAGCATCCGTTACATACTTTATAACCTTGTTTCAGTTCTGGTTTGTCACATGGCGGCAAGTCTAGAAAATAGTCATTAATAATATTCGGGTCATTGAGATGGTGTGGAATTGTATATATATATATATATATATATTATATATATCATCGACGCCATATTATGGCGTTTGACAGATGCGCATATTATTGGAGACGCCAGAATATGGCGTTTGACAGGCGAGGAGCTAAGTGACATCACATAAATTGAATATACCGTCTTAATAAGTTTTACTTTTAAAAGTACGCTAAGGCAATGATGGGATGCTTGGATACGCGGCCCGTAGCAATTGATACTCTTGCTACGTGGTTAATCCGGCACTGCTTTTGTTACATCCCAGGGCGTTTTAACGGTTCACGCAGTCTCCAACTAGCTTCGAATTCACTAAGTTAGACCTCAGCGCAAGCAGCGCTGCTTGACTATCAGTGTATATAAATAATATGTTGGCGTGGTATTCTTGCAGATTGATTTCCGTACACTGAAGTATGGCGAAAATTTCTGCCTAGAAGATAGAGGTGAATCTACCCAATTTCGAACTAAGTTTGAATTTGGGGCGTTCACGGGGGAATCCCAAAGCCTACGTCGAGGCCAATTTTAGACCCATCGGTATACCATATGAGGCTACCGACCTCACAGATAACCTGGCCATTCATACAAAATTGTGTATGTAGTGGACGCATGATATCATGCATAAGACCGGTGATTCCTTGATTGAGTCGAGCATAGAGATCTGTAGGAGAGCAAGCTCAGACCGCCCAGGGCGTTAATCCTATACAAACTAGCCTTCACCCCCTTGTCTAGATAAAGATCAAGGGGTCAGCTCTACTTAACAAATGTTTACAGAACATTCTCAGCAACGGTGGAGACTCGAAAAGCCGGGACCGAAGATGAATGTTAGGCTGTGAATAATTGAGACCTTAGTATTTGCAAAAATTATATTTTTAAATAAAACATTTTTTTGTGAAAAATATTTTAATTATTACCTCTGCCAAACCAGCTTAAGTTTAAGTTTCACATTGTTTTACTACATTTAACATTTATATATAAAATAATGAGGTATAAATCAAACAGTCAATGTGAATTTACTTAATTTTACAAATCAAACAACAAGTTAATTGATAATTTGGCGGCAGTCCGCTGCCATAGACACACTATATACAGACACACCGTTAGGAATAGTATTTATGTACTTACAAATTATCGTCACGTACAGTGACGGAGCAGCTCATATCCTAACTGCACGTGCTACGCTGCAATGCGTCAAGATGCCACCGATCACAATTTGAAACGCAGTGCAACATAGTAGATAGAGCAGTCAATTTACGACACTAAAATTCGAAAAACATTTAGATCTTCTAGTGCATTTTGTTAGCTACAACATATTTTTATCCAAAATATATCCACGTCGACCCAAACGTTTTGTATTTACTAAGTACTATGGCATTGTTTTAGCACGGCATTGCTTGTCTTAATATGATACCTGAAAATAACAATGTTTTGAAATACATGCTCCCAATAAAAGAACTTGTATATTAGTGGTGACATATCATCTGATGATTATATCATCATCATCATTATCACAGACCATAAGAAGACCACTGCTGATCATAGGTCCCTCCCTGGACATGCCTCAATGCACAATCCTGAGCTACCTGCGCATCCATCGACTAGCTACATATTTCACCAAGTCATCACTCTATCTGGTGTAGGGTCACTCAACTCTGCGCTTGTCGGTAAGAGACTGCCACTCAATGATAATACATTTAAGGTTTCTACTTTTAAAACATTCGTGTGGTATCATGCATATCTTAGTGTTCACACAATTTTATAAATTGCGTAGTATATACACAGACCTAACCTAAGAAATTAATACAATAGATCAATATGCACATTTTAAGTTAATAAATGGACGGTATCAAAATTTGTCGTAAAATTATGATAAAGGGATTACCAAATTCTATGTACTAAGAACTCTTCGTCAAAGGGTAATTTTCTTTATTTATACCATGCAGTGGCAGTGCATGAATATCCACTAGCCCACATCCCGCGGGTGCTGTGAGAGGCGACGGAGGAAAACTAATCAGGAGATTGGCAGCAGCGTGTTCCTGATAACGACTAAAATACAAAACTACAGTCGCCAACCCGCTCGCCAAGCGTGCGGATACGAGAGGCCTGTGTTCAGCACTTGACTTTCATACGCTGTAATGGTAACGTCTAACGTCTAGTCATTCTTTTGTATTTTTTCATCACAATAAAAATAAAATATCATCAATTATATAGTTAGAGATATATTTTGAATTTAGCTAAACGTTAACATACCACAAGCTAAGTTACACTTGTAGCTTTTTTATTTTTATTTAAAATGGGCTTCTTTTGACCTTCAGCCGGCTCGAGGGCAAAGATGAGGTCCATGATTGAGTGAATTTGTCCTGGGGGAAGACTGTTAACACGCACGTTGAGGAGGTTAAGGTTATATGGACAAGGAAAAAACAGACGTCGGCAGGGCATCCCAATCCTTGGCTGTGCGCATTATGAAAGATGACTTACAGTGCTCAGTGCGAATATTTGAAATAACTAAGTGTGGATGGTGACATGCAGTACATCTGGTACTCCGACAGGAAAATGGTATAAGCTTATGAAGCTCATGGGCACACTCTACGAAGTACAATTTGTAGAAGAACGACAAACGGGCAACTTGAAGGCGGTGACCTAAGCTGTGAGGATTATTTTCCATTAGCTTTTGTAGCCGATAAGTCTTTTGGTTCTGCACTGAATCGAGTGCGTCTGAATGATATTTCGCTGAACCATCCCAAAGGTGACAACAATACTCCATGCATGTTCCGGCCTGATCATTATAGATATAAAGTTAGAAACTCAGGTCAGGCGAGAAGTATCACTTCAACTCGTTTAAAATACATAGTTATTTGGCCGCAGTTTGTGCTTTCGACTCACTGTTAGCGCCAAAGTAGAGGTTAACACTCAACTGTACGCCGAGAAGCTCGAGATGATCATTAACCTCCACAGATGCACCCCGGCAAGTAGTCTAATAAACGGACTCCGTTTTACGGAGTACAAACAGGTCTGCGTTTTGGCGGCATTGAAAGCGACCAGATTGTTTTCACCCCATTGGGCGACAAGACTTAAGGTCGCATTGATCCGCTCCAGCATGGCCTCCCTAAGTGAACGTATTACTGCCCTTCCGTCTTTGGCACTGGACATAAATATCTCTGTGACTGTACTGTCAACTGCATATCCAACAATACCTGGTAGTAGGTCATTGATGAAGAAAAGAGTCGAAGGGAGAACAGATCTCTGTGGATCTACGGACTTAATTTGAATTAGTTACAAAAGCAACCATCTATGACTACCCTGATTATCGTTCACTCAGATAGTCAGATATCCAGAAGAAAAATTTGGGCGTGATGCCGTAAGCTTACTCAGTAGACTTGCGTGCCAAACCCTGTCAAATGCCTTCGAGACATCGAGTGAAACTGCGAGAGTTTCACCGTTCTCAATGGCCTCGCCCCAGTAGTGCAAACAAGAAGATCCCCAGTGGACTGTCTCCGGCGGCAACCATATTGAGAGTCACTGAGGAGGTCATTTGGTTTAAGTTTTGGGTATGTCAGCAGCTTACCGTTCAATACCCTTTCCATTACTTTACGGAGTATGGAAGTGATAATTACAGGAATCGGCACGACTATCCTCCTTGGCTGCTGGGTGCACATTGACATTTGACAAGTTTCCAAGATTCACCGATTCACAAGAGGCACCATTCAAGTTTTAAGAGCGAGGCGGTACAGGCGCCTCAGAACAGAAGACAACTCAGGCGCATAATGCTTTAGTCCCCTTGCCAGAATACCAACAGGTCCACTGGTCTTGTTCACGTCTAGGTTTTGCAGTCTTTCGTGTGGACAGTGACCTTCAACATTAAAGAATCACAGTAGGGTTGGCGATTGTTCACAGCCAGCATTTAGACGAGACTCGCTCACAAACAGAGATGCAAATAAACTTGTTTTCTCAATCGCAAAGTGAGCCAGTGTTCCATCAGGTTTTTGCATGGGACAGCCTTTGACAGGGATCGAAATTCTTACTACCAGGAGGGTAGGATGCAAGTCTGGCCTCTATACGACTGACATGGTCGAATCTTACACTGCGGAGAACCTGTTTGCAGGACTTAGCAGCATAATTAAAGCTCTTCTTTGCGCGAAACCTCTAAGCCTTAACTTTGCGATCGCGAGCCTAGAGTCCAGACCTTATTATACCAGGGCCGAACCTTGTGATCGTGTCGCATCCGCAACCGCATCGGCAGTGCAGGAGGGATCATCCGAAGAGAAGCATCATCCGAGACAGAAGTCGAGGCGCCGCTCAATATACCAACCGAAGACTCAAGAGCTTAGCCAACCTATGGGAAACTCATTTGGAGACCGCGGGGATACCGAGCCCCCCCCCCCCCCGAAATGGCCACCGGGTCTTCCATCCACTCGCCAATTGGCACGGTGGAGCACTTCAGGATTTATCGTGAGGTGGCGGGGCAGCTATGGCACATGGTTAGCGCGCTACTAGGACTCTCAACTACCTGCGGTCGGCCAACGGCAAGACCGTGCCTCGGATTCCCCTATCCTCCTGAACGACTTACCCGGTATGGCTTTGCTCAGAAGTCCAGACTAGTCTTGAGATGCGCAACTGATGGCCTTTCTGTCCCCCAAAGGCACTGATTCTTTCGCTCACAGACGGAACGTAGTGAGTTGCTTGGCGCAGACTCCGACGGGAGGGTGGCAGCAAGCCAGGTGGGATCTTCAGCCGTCATCACACGCTACAGTAGCCAGTGATGCCGTTGCCCGGGGTGGACCGCTCTCAGCCACCCCATGCAAGCTTAATTTTAAGTGCATAGTCATTTACAAAATACATTGTTACATATCATATTTGCCTTGACACATTCTATAAAGTTACCTATACTGTAAAGTGCACTGAAGAGACTGAACTCTTGGTAATGTACAGAGATATGAAGATATAGTACCCTGTCCAATGTTAGTCACAGAAAAAGTAAATTTAAGATGGTGGCTTTATAAACTTGAAACAAAGATTCACCTGATATGTTTGTTGACTAGTAAGCCAATTTTCAAATTATTTACAATCAAAATATAGCACGAGCGTTAGATATGAAATCTAGTATTATTATAAATTTCACCAAATTTTTTAGATCATCTTCAACTGTGGCCTAGGTCATTTATTAGGATTATGTTCCGTCCTAATACGACAAAGTATTATAGTTTGTAGTTTTTGACTAGATTTTTTTATAGGATAAGGGTGACAAACAAGTACACGGTCCACCTGATGGTAAGTGGATGCTGCAGTCAAAAGACATCTACATTTATCCTCAGTTAAAAAACAAGATGCGTTGTCACCCCTGAGGACTAAAATGGAAAGCCTAATTTCCAGTAAAAAGGGACTCTTTAAGGATACACTCGCCACACAAAACAGCAGCATTAGGTTGCTATTTCGCTGGTGTTCTATGAGTCCAGTTGTACCCCAGTCGAACCAACCCATTCGTGCTGCAACCATAATATAGCTGCAACATGGCTCTACCATGTATTCTTATTATATATATGAAAGGATGTCCTTCTGTAACCATGAGATTTTTCAAGAATTTCCAACAGTAGCCTCAAAAACACCGACGGAATGAAATAGGGTTGTGGTAGGGTGACCGCTATTACAAGGTATATATAATTACTAGTGTATAAAGTCGCCATTTTGTATAACAACCATCAAATATTATTTATTGTAAATTCTTAACTATTTACAGTGCCTATGTAGGCTAAAATTACGTACTTAAGATGGAGACAAACTGGTCTCATTTACGCAATATATGCAATGCATTATGATATCTAGACTCTTGATTTTGTATAAAAAACTATAAACACGCTTATCGTATACATTGCAATCACACGCGTCCGACGAAACGTCGATCTGCGACGTCTAAGATCGGCGTTGATGGGGAGGGGGTGTGCGGGGGAGGGTGGACCAGTGTTCCCGGAACTTCCACGTAGCGTGCAGTTGCAGCACGTCATAACCAAATACACCTTTGCACCGTCAAAACTCAAAATGAACAGCTCATCGATTTAGTAAAGCTACTAGTCGTTCACTTCAAGAATGCCATTACCTCCCTTACCGCCCTTTTAGTACCGATAGCAACTTCGAAGTGTACTTACGTCCATTTTTTATGCTCCCGTACGTTCTCTAGTTTGTTACTGTTTTTGCTGTTGTTTTTGTTACTGTTGATTTTTTGTTTTTGTTTCTGTTGATATTCGTTAATTTGTTCTGTTACAATGAGTAAAAGTTCGAAAATCTTTAATTTGATACATTTAAAATGTAAAATAAAACTATAAAAAAATATTTTATTTTATCGGACACATTATTTCATCATCATCATTCAAAAAATATTTTATTTCATCGAACACGTTATTATTTAACTTTATTAAAAATATGAATAATAAAAAACATAAACATGATGACTTTTTTCGTCTACGGTACCGTCAGCTGTGACATCGTAACAGTCTACGACGGCAAACTCGAAATGAACGCGTAGTATATGAATATATTTAAATTACATTTGTAGAACATCGCAATGCTACATTACAGTATGGGAAAAGATAAATCTTTATATATATATATATATATATATATATATATATATATATATATATATATATATATATATATATATATATAAATTACGTGTCACATTGTTTGTCCGCGATGGACTCCTAAATTACTTAACCGATTTTAACCAAATTTTTACACCGTGTGCAGTTTGGTCCAACTTGAGAGATAGGATAGGTTTTTTGCCCATGAGTGACCCACAATAATTTTTTTTTTTTGCGAATTTAAGGATTTTTAGTAGGACATGACAAATTGTCGTCGAAAAGGGCAGAACAACGTGTGCCTGATAAGCTAGTTGTTGTATATACCTAGTGAGTGTGAGTATGAGGAGGAATGAAATTTAAAAGTTTTTTTTCCTAGTTATGTTATATATCTTAATATGAAACATGATTTTATAAATATTGCGGAAATAACACATTGAATTCTACATATTTATGAATTTGTTTGCATTATGAAATATAAATTTTAACAGAATTACTACCTAAACATTTTCTTTGTGGCATGGATATATTCGGTTATGACCATCAAACTAAGTAAACCATTTTTTTAACTCTCAGAATCAGAAAACATGGTGTAAATTTGTACTCGTGCGTCTGCTAAGAAGTGAAAAAAAGTGTCTGACACCAAGTGTGCGTTGCATACGTAGACAAAGTGTGTACGCCAATGGGAGTTGCATCGCATACATTGCGTACGTGGGATCAGTGAGTTTCTCCTCTTATACTTATACATACAAAATACACTATATTTACAGACCTTATTCAATATCTGATGCATACATAATTAAAAAATACAAAAAATATATTTGGCCTCAATAAATTTTCTAAATAAAATCATCTTCTCCAAATTAATATTTTCAATAATACTAGTTTATTGTACATTGTTACAATAATCAGTGAACTTGTTGACCATTATTTTCTATTTAAGATTGATATATTACATTAGATATTTCATACAATTTTCTTACAAAAAGATATAGATCATAATAATTGTCAAATGAGACCAGCTTAAATACAAAATGTACGTAAATGTGCGTACTGTACTAGACATTATTATTATATAAATAAATTGAAACAAACTTTTGGTATAGCTAGTCAAAAACTTTAAAACAAAGGAAAGAGTAAAATACTGTGCTTGCAAGTGTTAGGACCAAAGTTAGACTAATACTAAGGATACTCAACTAGACTTACATACAAGCCTGTAAGACGAGTGCGTCGTATTCAAGTTGCTTGTTTAATGAAAGACGTGTTTTAAAGACATTTTTGAGATATAGCGTACAACACATAATATAAATAAGCGGAAATATGAAATACTTTAATGAATCAAGTATTAATTACATCTTACATATTATGTAAAAAAAAAGGATGAAACTGCAAAATTTACTGGTTTTAGTGATGATATTGGTTTGTGTCAAGGTACGAAGTGTTTATGACAGTGTCAATGAAACCATTTTCTAGTTTGTTCCATTGTCATATATACAATCAATGCAACAGATAGTTAATTGTATTCAAATATTTCAATTATTGCCATTACAAATGTGGCAAAAAACATAATAATTCTGATTAAATAGTAGGTAGTTCATTTTATTTTTAATGTGTCACTGGTAACAATGGGGCAATTCAAATTAAATAATTAGGATTATAGTTATCACTGATGTACTAGATTTATATTAGCCAAGATAATTACATGAGAAGCTGTGCTGCTAGTTTTATCTAAACATCCCACGGGCACCCTGCTCCTTACAACACAAACAATACTTTCTTTTACATAGAATACGGGACAAACGCGCGCGGTCTGATGATGGTAAGTGGATATGTGGCCGGTAGCCATCTATATTTATTGTCCTCGATTAACAATCAAAAGGCAGATGCATTATGACCCTGAGCCCTGAGGACTAGCATACAACAGGAATAGGACTACATCATTTCAAAGTATGGCCAATTATTTTTATAACAAAATAGAAAGTGTTTCAGAAACACCTCATGAAAGGTAACTACAGTAGGTATATGGAATTGTTGGATCCTATTCCTAAATAACACTCACCATGATACTGTACAGTGAGCACATCTTTCTCGAGCACAATGTTTATAGTGATGGGTTCCATTCTTGAATTAAGACACTGAGGCATATAACACTGCACTTTGAGCACATCTTTCTTGAGCACAATTTGAAGCTTAGTTGCACAGTGTTTACAGCGAGTTTCACCGCAGAAAATTTTCGTCTGCGTCTGCGAGTGCTCGGTACAGGCGCTCGTCGGTGGACAGCACTCGCACCGAGAATGAGTTCAGAGTCAACGGGGGCCCCTGCACCACCTCCACGTTGCCAGCGTTGGCCTGTCATATGGAATCACTCATTAAAAAAAACTGTTAGTCGTAAGACTGCACGTTAGAAGTGAATGCTTCTTAGCTTCACACACTTGTAAACATTATTTTTGTGTATATGTATCTGCGCGTCACGGTCACGCGAGTGTAGCGCACTTTCCCCATCACGAAAGCGCGCTTTCAATGGAGGCTAGCCATCTGTGCAGGACGGCACAGGACGTTATAGTGTCCAATTGTACGCGGAAGTGTAAGTGCATTCTCAACTGGATCACTTTTTTTACTGACTGGAAAAAATAGGGTGTAACAGGTGAACGGATATTTCACTTTGATATTTTACATTTTTTTCTTTCATAAACATATTATAAAATTGATCTATCAACAAATACTACTTTGGAACTAAATAAATAAATCAATCAATAAAAACTATCGACATTCAAATCATAGGCACCCCACTCTACGAGCGGCAATAAAACAATGAATTTGTAACGCCCTCGCCGCACCCACCGCGGCGTAGCTCTGTGAAAGGACTTAGACGGTGCGACGAGTCAATATTTACCCGCGTTCGAATTTGCAACGTGCACAATGAGCACTGGTAGTTTCCAAAACCCACACAAAATTAAAGAACATGCATGCTTATCCAGCTCATTTCTGTTACGGTGCAGCTGTCAGCTGGCCGACGAGATCACTACACCTAACACCTCAAGACTGCAGAAGAAGCACAAAGTGTTAGTGATTTAAAGCAGCGTTTAATAGAAAAAAAGTGATAGAGACAAGCTTCAAAATTTAATTAAAAAATTACAAAAACGTGCTACTTTGTGTTTAGATAGAAAGTAGACAGTTTAAATAATTACTGCAATATCGCTAAAGGGGTAAATTTTAATTAACTATTTAGCGATAATTGTTCATCAAATATTATTTATATAATAAATATAATTATATAATAAATTAAATTTAATACTGCATTTATAGGATAGGCATATATGGGAAATAAAATTTAATATGTAATTAGCCTGTAGAAGTATAACGGCGGCGCGCTCTCGAGAGACACGAGGCAAGGCGAGGACGCGAGTCTACAGGATACTTTCGCTGAGTCTACAGGATACTTTGTCTTCCATCGCCTCGCCTCGCGTGCCCTCGCGCTCGTGTCGGTTTTTGGTGCGCGACTCAAAGGGTCCCACCTTCCCTTGCGAGTGGACACGAGTGCATCACTGTACACTCGCGCTTCGTTCAGTCTACCGCAAGACGTTTTCGCGTGCAGTTTATTCGGTTATCCTACTATCATGTGGAACCAAGAGAGCAAACTCAATTTTCTTGATTTTATCAAAGTGAACCTATTTTGTGGGAGTCCCCCACGCATCGTTCTCACAAAGCAAAAAATCCATCCGTCCGAAATTATGCGTCCATCTCCTCGCCGTTCCTTACCGTAACTGAATAAACGAGAACGTACAAGGTCACACTCGTGAAAGCGCTTTCTCGTGCGAAAGGCTCGCGAAAGGCATGGCGAGTGCTCTCGTCGAGCGAGTACAGCCGCCATAAAGGTAAGATCGAAATCACAAAAATAATAATCTGAAACTAAAGGTGTTCGGTTCCAGCAGGAGTGGCGTCGGCTGCACTCGGTCGGCACGAATGTGTGTCGCAGCCGAATAAGAAAAGAAAAAACGTATTAATAAACGCCTAGTATGCATGCGTAATGCGACGTGCGTTACGCATGCATACTATGTAATGTATCAGCTTTTTCGTTCTACAATGCGGCTGATGTTAAGACGACACATGGAAAAACTATCGCCGTACTGATCCGAGTGAATACATAATTTCTATAAAAACTTGAAAAACGCCATCATAAGGTCCAAAATAGCGTAGCGCCCGCGACGATTAAAAGCGTTTAGAAATTGTCAGAATCTTAAAATATATTTTTTTTAAATTATTGATTTACGTAATCAAAATAATGAGCAAGTAAATTATGAATATTGATGTTATGTATATATTTGAGTGATTCCCAAGCATACAGATTAAGTAATTTCGTTATAATTTCAACTATAGTGATTTTTTTAGAGGTGTTTTCGCAAATAATTAGAATCGAGTCAAAATTATACAATCGTGTTTTTGAACAATCAAATTCAAGATAAAGACATGAATTTACCTATATCAAAATTCCACTTTCGTTAGTGGTGTCATAGTCCTATACTATTCGATGAAAGGAGATACGTTTTTTTAAGGTGGCGCCTTAAGTGACATGCATTCCAAAACGAACAACTGCAGCGTTGTCTTTAATACCGCAACATTCAATAGCACCTATGCATTGTGGCTAGAATTTTAGTCGTAAAGAAAGTGGACCTAACTAGTCGTTCTGTAATCAGGCTTAGACATTGTCTGCCGTTTTAGTCAACGTATCGTAACTTCAATCCAGCTGAACGTCAGTAATTTGCAATCGTAAATGGCACCGTATCAAAAAAAAAAATTAGCGCTGCAAGCATTACGAAGGTCTTTTGCAATACGCCTGATTCTAAATGTTGGATGCAACAATGTGTTGCCCGCTCCCACTTGGCTGACTGGTGCCTACATAATGACGACATTCATCGTGGGCATTGGCAGGCATTCGCCTAACGCAAGAAATATGCATACGCCGCGCCGTTAAAGTTAATATCACCTAATTTCAGTTTTACGCTAATGCTGTAGGATTAATTGTTTTTATGTATTCTTTTGGATATTTGGAAATGTTGCTTATTAGTTATGTTTTTCATATTTTACAAGAACTTTCTAAGATAGCTTCTATTCTACTTACACAAACACCATATTATTTTCCAGACGGAAAAAAGTCACCCAGTATTACACCAGACCAGAAATCAAGACCGTAGGACCAACTGCTATACATGCTTTCTGAAGAACAGATGTGAAACACGGCCAATTTGTTGACTCTGTGGGCAGCTAGGTAGAACTTCTTGACAGAAAAACCCAACAACAGATATTTAGTTCGACCCGAGATTCGAACCTGGGACCTCATGATCAGTAATCCTGTACAACCGCTAAACCAACGAGGCACAAAAATAGTATTGCTAGAGTCGTATTTATTATACGTGTAAGTCATCATCATCATTCACCATTACAGCCCTTCACAAGTCCACTGCTGAACATAGGCCTCCCCAAGCAATTACACAAAGCACGGTCCTGAGCCGCCTGCATCCATCGACTTCCTTCACCTACCAGTACGAGGTTGCCACTCGAGAACCTTTTTTCTCCATCGGTTGTCGGTTCTTCGAGCTATATGGCCGGCCCATCAACACTTCAGCTTACTAATCCGTTGGGCTATGTCGTTCACTCTGGTTCTACTGCGGCTATCCTCATTTCTAAGTTTATCACGCAAAGAAACACCGGGCATAGCCCTCTCCATAGCTCGCTGAGCGACTTTGAGCAGCCTATTAATTTTGAATTTATCTATGTATTATTCTACTTATTTGTTTATATACTCTGTATTTGTAAGACCTTAAAATGGAATGTCTCATTATCAGTGAAAAGGTTTCCGGTTTGATACGCTCACTATACGAAGCACAGCAGTATTAAGCTACTATTTTGATAGATTACGTTGATATTCTAAGTGTTGTGCTATTGAGTGTCGGCGTGGGTCTCGTGCTCGTATGTGTGGTATTGTATGTAAGGGTGCGCGGGGGGGGGGGGGCGACTGACCAGGAAGAGCGTGGCGAGGAAAAGCCTCGACACGTCACGTGCGTCCTGCGCTGCGGCCAGCAGGCGCGCACACGGCACGGCCTGCTGCTGCTGCTCCTGCTCGCACTGCAGGTGCTGCAGCAGACGCGCGGCCGTCGCCTGCACGTCCGGCGCGCGCTCGCTGGCCGCCGCTCGCCGCAGCACGTCGGCACTCCAGCTGCTCCACGGCTGCTGCTGCTGCCCCGCACAATCCTGCTGCACACAATACACACAGTTATTTTGCAATTAATCGGCCAAATTTGCAGAGAAAATTCAGAATAAGTAATATAGCAAATGGTGAAGAAAAATTATAAATAAAAACTATATAAAAAATTCTAATATTATGTTCTTTTAAAGGTAATTTTAATAAAATTAATTTAATGTAATGCATTATTTTAACTGATGTTACTGCGCACGCACACATTCTTAGGGGACGGTAGGCAAAAACATTGTTGCCCATAAATTATATTAATTTGGGACAATTTCAAATAAAAGTAGAAACCTCATTAACTCGTTTTTCTTCTTATTTTATTTAGGGATTATCGTTAGTTAACATGTCAGTCCAACTAAAACTAACTTAAAATCTATACATTTGTTATCAATCTGCACATACTCTGCAATATCTGAGATGCAGGCATGTAGGATGCCCTGCGCAATACCTATCTTGTACACATTTATCTTATATATCTTTACAAATAATTCCCCTGGCCCTCGGTTCCACTCACATTCCATTAAAAATGATGTAAGTCTTCTATTACTCCACAAGTTTCACAATTGGGTGAATCAGTTCTTTTCATCAAATGCTCATACTTTCTAAAACTGAAATAACAGTCACTATTTATACATTTGAACTTAAAACGGTTTTTAAATTAATATTTAATTTTACCTGTGGTTTCATTTATTGCATATATGTGGTATTCTTACTATATATATATATATATATATATATATATATATATATATATATATATATATATATATATATATATATATATGTATGTATAATATACTGAATGACTTTTACCGTCTGTAAAAAAAGGTGAACAGTTTTTTTTATTTTTTACTTTGTTATTTCAATTTTTAACTTCCCGCTAAGAAAATTGAAAATTTTCTAAAATAGGGAAGTTATTGGTTGCACACCGATTTTCGAAAATCGAGTTTTCATCAGATGTCGACAATTTGAGATCCCAGGAAGCTATTCCGACTACTTTCACGTGGACGTCAGTACGCGTGTGTTTGTGTGTGTGCGCGCGTGTGCGTGCGTACGTGCGCGTGTGTGTGCGCGTGTGCGTGCGTACGTGCGCGTGTGTGTGTGTGTGCGTGCGCACGCGCACGCGCGTGTGGGTGTAACTTTTGAACGTCGTGATTCTTGATCGATTGAGATGCAGTTTGCGGCGTTCTAAAGATCTAGAATGATCTATAGAAAAATGTAGAATAGATTTGGTTATAATATTAACTGATTCGGAAGAGGAGACTTTGAGAAATCTCGAAAATAAAAATTTTGAAAAACTGTTTTCTTGGAATAATTTTCAAACGGCTTAACCGATCGATTTCAAAAAATAAACAGCTCTTAACTTCAAAAAATGACGTCGAATGCCGTTTCGAAAATCGGTTCATTCGTTCGTAAGATATCGAAGGAGAAAGAATTTGAAAAAAGTTTTTTTTTAACATAACTTCGAGATTTCGCAACATAATTCGGTGAAATTTGGAGCGCTTTGCATTTGAAGTTAGCGGAAAGTTCCTGGGATAGCCTGCAGGGTCAATCAATTTTTTTACATAGTACTAGGGTAATAACGAGCACTCAGTTCAAGTGATTACTGTGGCCCATAGACATCCGTAATCAAGAATCAAAATGCAGATGCGCTGTCACTCCTGAATACTGAGATGGAATGCATCGTTTCCAGTAAAAAGTGTCCGATTCTCTACACTTACCGTGCGAAACACAGCAGCATTAAGCTATTATTTGAGGTTGGTATTTTGTGAGAGCGGTCGAGCCGACCCATTTATGCTACAACCATAATATAGCGGCAGCGTGGCTCTACTTCATATAATATACGTACAGTGCACGCGCCGTTCAATCTTTATACGTGAAACAATTCAAGTTAAGTTTAGAACACGAAAATACGTTGAAAAAAAGCAAAATACTAACGGTATGCGAAGCCAAGTCATCACTAAGCGAGTCTCCGAGCGAGCTCTGCTCGAAGAAACCGTCGTCGTCAGACTCGTCTACAGCTCTGGACGTGGCAGTCGTGTCTGCCGTGGCATGCGTGTTTCGCGCCACGTATGCCTCGTACAGCGCGCGCGCCGCTGCCACCTCGTCTGCACTCCAGCCCATGAATCCTGCCATTATCAAACACAAATGACTAATACTATTTCTTAGTAATAATAATCCATAACAGCCTATTAAAACCCACTGCTGAAAATGGGCCTCCCCCATACATTACCTCATAAAGGTATATTTGTCATAGTTGCCACGCTCGGCAAGCAGGTTGGCAACCACAATTTTTTGTTTTTAGACGTTATTAGTAGACGCTTATATATATATATATATATATATATATATATATATATATATATATATATATATATATATATATATATATATATCCTAGAAAGTATTTGTAAAATATAACTAAAAGGCTAAACATTGATTGAAGCTACTTTTACGGATTTTATCGCGTTTACTTTTAATTAGTTTTAATTCCCGACGTTTCGGGTGCTTTCCAACACCCATGGACACGGGGGACTGAGGTTACTGATTTCCCAATGTGACATTATCTGTAGTGTTCAGGATTGTCTGTATAAAAGTAATATTGGTAATGAAGATTTAGAGGCAATACGTCAAGACATTTTGTCAATGTAACGTCGAAGTTCAGCGCCGAAATTAAATCTTCCCAAAAATGAATTTAACGCGTTGAAAAACTTACGCAACAGACCAGAGCTTACGAGTCTCCGAGCAGATCATGTTAATGCTACGGTTAAAATGGATACGTCAGATTACAATTTTAAAATACAATAACTTTTGTCGGATGAAACTACATACCGAAAGGTCAAAACAGACCCTACAACTAATACGCTTAAAATGACTAGCGATATAATTAAGAAATACTCCGAGAAATTGAATCTAGACGTTAATTCGATAATACCTTCATGTGCCAAACGACCGAAGTTGTATGGGCTTCCAAAAATACACAAACCGAACGCTCCATTACAGATTGATTCGCCAACTTACAGATTGGCTCAACACTACTTAGCTAACATATTATCACCACTCAGAGGACACACAAGAGCGCACACTAAGGATTCATACCATTTTGTTAGTGAGATAAAAGACCTACGTCTTACTGACAATGAAACCATGGTCGGTTTTGATGTTCAGTCTCTATTTACATGCCTACCTGTTGAAGACTGCATCTCAATTATAACTAGGAAACTAGAGGAAAATAACATGCCAGCAGAATATGCAGTATTACTCAGACATTGCCTTACATCTGGCTATCTATTGTGGAAGGAAGAGTTTTACTTTTTTTTGAGTTGCGATGGGCTCACCTGTATCTCCCATTGTCGCCGATATATTCATGGAAGACTTTGAGGAGAAAGCCCTCCTTACTGCACCTGTTACACCAAGGATCTACAAGCCGTACGTAGACGATACTTTCACAATTTTACCATCAGACAAAGTAATTGCATTTTTAGAACATCTAAATTCCATAAACTCTAAAATTCAATTTACTACGGAGTTAGAGGCAAATAATTCCTTAGCTTTCCTAGATGTGTTAGTCATCCGAAATCCTAACAACACTATAGGTCACGCTGTGTATAGGAAAAAGACCCATACAAACCGATATTTAAACGGTGAATCTCACCATCATCCTTCACAGTTAGCTACCGTGGGCAAATCTTCGTTACAGAGAGCATGAGGGATCTGTGACACCAAACACCTGGCCGCCGAGCTTCAGCACGTCAAGCAAGTTCTGCACGACAACGAGCTTCGGATCCCGCGCCTATGTCACAGTGACCGAGTGAAGCCGGCCACAGTCCAGCGTGTGCCTGCTGTACTACCATATGTCAGAAGTGTCACAGATAAGATTGGCTATATCTTGAAGCGAGCTTCTATTAGAACATTCTGCCGCCGATGAAGATTAGTCAGTTCTTACCATCCGTCAAGTGTCATATTCCTCTACAAGATGCAGGAGTGTACAAGCTTGATTGTGAATGTGGTCTCTCTTATATAGGACAAAAAACAAAAGATTAGAACCCACTTAAAAGAACATATAGCTGAAGTGAAGCATCAACGTTCCGGGAAGTCTGCAGTTTGTGATCATATCCTAGACGGCCCCAACCATTGCATCAGATTTGATAAACCACAAATCCTGAGAGAAGGAGGCTGGGTACTACCACCTGCTTGGGATCCTATAATCAATAAAATTAAAGCTAAGCCCAAGCATACCACTGCAGGACTTCAAGACACAGTCAGTTCATTTTGCATAGATCGGACCATAAACAATAATTAAAAAGCTGAAGGTACTCCGGGTTTAACAGTGTATGATATATGATTTTGTAGGCTGACCAGGAAGAGGTACCGTCGAACGGTGGCACCTTGAACCCACGTAGCGAAGGTGTTGTAGCTACTACGGGAGCTGTAGCTCCATCTCCAAGTTTGAGTTCGTCCAGCGATTTCTTCATGTCAGCCATTACGTTGTCAACCCGATTGTTTACTTGGTCGATTCGGGTTTCAGCTTTCTCGATTCGATTTTCAGCTTTCGTGATTTGGGTTTCAGCTTCCGACAGGCGGTTGTCATGCTGAGCAACCCTATCCTTCACCTCATTTATCTCCTTCCCGAAGGTAGCGCGAAGATCCTTCATGAGGAGCATCTGTTCTTCCAACCGACGGACCTGTTCCTCCTGTCCGCCCCGCAGCTGCTCTTCCAATCGGCGTGCCTGCTCCTCCTGTCGGCGAGCCTGCTCCTGCAGCATCACCATCAGAGCACCTAAGTCAGGTGCTGCAGATGTAGGGGCTACTGACGGGCCTGCAGCCGGTGGCTGGCCCTCCGACGTCTGCGGCGTTGCACCACCAAATCTTCTTTAGTCCGTCTCCTGCTGGCGTTGACTTCGGGTACGGACACCCTCCGTTTCCTCCTTAGGTAAAATCGGCATGATTTTATCCCACTTCTGACACCAATTGTTACGAGCTTGAGGATCGTGACAATAAAAATTGCCGATAAAATTACCTAAATTAACACTTTAATTTTCCTTACACAAATTAAAACTTAAAACACTAATACTTAATCACACTAATTCACTTTATTTCGCTCCGAAGCTTCGCTTGTCTCGCCAACTTCAATACTTCCCCGATCGCATCTTGCAGCGCCTATAAATATAAATTAGCAGCGAAATATCCAGAATATTCAAGTAAACACGCGCAAGGTACCGAGAGTTCGAGTTTCAACTTCTAGAAGTTTAGTTCTTCGGTTCGAGGCTAGATGGCGCTAGTGCCGTCGACTTCGGCGCGTAACAATACTTTTAGGGACTTAGGACCGTCCAATATGCTGTAGTTAGGTAGAATTTAAATGTTATCTTGCATTATAATGAATTCATAAACTAATAATAATTTTTATGCCTACCGTATACTGCAACATCTAAGACGTATTCAAAAGATAAGAATCAACTTATTTACAAACTACACTGATTGATATTTACAAAATTATACTACATTATTGTTATATACAAAAAATTACCCATTTAGCGATATCGCAGTACTTGTTCAAAATGTCTACTATTTCTATCTAAACACAAACTAGCACGTTTCTGTAAATTTTTTATTAAATTTCGAAGCACGTCTCTATCACTTTTTTCAATTAAACCTTTCTTTAAATCACTAACACTTTGTGATTCTTCTATCTAATTTTTTTATTATTAATTTTATTACTAATCGGGCCAAAAATATAAGTCTTGAGTTGTTAGGTATAGTGATCTCACCAGCCAGTTCACAGGTCCACTGCGACCTGTCCACCTATCACCGAATTGGCTGGCCAGATATGCGCGCACACATCGTTCGTAATGTGCTGGACATCCATAGTGCTGGATGTGCATTCTCTGCAGATAGCTGAGAGGAACGTTTTCCAACATTGTGTTGATGACGGAACGTATCATATGCAGATATACATTACTCCCGTCAATCGACCTTCAATCCATATTGGACCAGTGATGTGGTTGTTAATGATTGTCACTCAAACGAAAAGAAACGAGCTTAATGAGCATGTCCTTTGATTTTGTGTGGGTTTTGGAAACTCTACCAGTGCTCATTGTGCACGTTGTAAATTCGAACGCGGGTAAATATTGACTCGTCGCACTGTCTAAGTTTTCACGAGACAGTTCATAAAATCTCGCCATTGTTAGGTACTTAACATTAGATTATTGGTATGCACAAATTGTTAAAGTACACGATAACTATAGCGGGCGGCCAATACACACGCGGAAACATAAACAATATGGCGCCGTAGCTAATCACAGGTGACTGAAATGAGAGCGCGGGGCGGCGTCGGCCTTGCGCCTGCGACCCTGCGACAGTACAAAGGTCCAAGGACAAGGACAAAGGTCCTTGCACTTTAGAACTACGCCGGGGCAGATGCGGCGAGGACGTTATAAATTGCCGCTCGTAAAGTGGAGTGCGTATGGTTTGAATTTCGATAGTTTCTAATTGATTTTCTTTTTATAGTAGAGGGGCAAACGAGCTTGCGGCTCACCTGATGATAAGTGACTACTGCCTCCCATGAACAAACGCAGCACCGGGGGAATCGCAGGTACGTTGCCGGCCTTTTAGAAAGGAGTGAGCTCTTTTCTTAAAGGTCCCTAAGTCGTATCGGTCCGGAAAAATCACCGGTGGTAAACAATTCCACAGAGAAGTTGTACGAGGAAGAGAAATTCTAGTAAAAAAAGCACAGTGGTGGTCCGCCAAGTATCCAGATGGTGAGGAGGGTATCGTAAATTTTGGAGAAATGTGCATTCGTAGAATTTAGTGGCTGAAATTCATCCAAGCAATCCCTCGGAGCACTCCCCATGGTAGATGCGATAAAAAAGGAAAGGGATGCAACATCGCCATTTCTGCTAATGTGCTCAGACCTTGCCTTGGCAATGACTCTTTTGAAGGACCTGGAGGCGGAATTTTACTTCTTTGTAACGGCGCTGGTGTTTACATCCTGAGACGATGATGCGTCAGCCCAGGCCCGTTAGTACTGCTGCTTATATTGGGATGCTATTTTACAGGAGGGACCAAACCATGGCTGGGATCTGCCTCCGATGAGCACCACAGAGGGTGGGATAAAAAGTTCCACAACCTGAAGTACCACATCAGCGGCAGAATCAGCAGCAACGTTGGGATCGTCCGGCGAAAAGCAAAGCACCGCAAAAAAGTGTGGTGCCACCACACTGCGGACAAGACAATGGTCCGACGAACCTAGAGGGGCGTCGACGGAATCTGATAGCCGTCCGGATGAGAGGTCAGTTTTTTATAATAGAAAGATTACTTCAAATTTGTAGTAATCAATTTCAAAAATCAATTTCAATTGAAGAAGAGAAAATGCAAAATATCAGTGCCATGATGTGCTTCTACTCAGTTCACCTTTTTTTTGGAGTTCGTAAGTGCACGTTATTGTGTACAGACGTGTCATATAGTAATTAAAATAATTAAATAAGTATGTGCTTAGTCGTGACCTCGTTATAACAATTCCGGAAGCAACTGTGACATACTTTAGTTATATTTGTGTTAGTGATTTTGTTGAAATGTTTTAGCTTTATCTAGAATAGGTACTAAAATGGAGAACAGTCCCTTCAACCGGAGTGCCAGGACCACTCGCACCCCGCCTCCATCAACCCCGCCCATGCAGACACCCACTTCAAGCGAACCAATTAAAACACTTCCAACTCCTGAGTTGCAGCATTGGATGACAAGCATTGATCTGTGCCTTAACGAGGTGTGCTCCATCGCTACAGAGGGAAAACTTAACTCTGATCAAAAAATGCGCATTAGCTCGCTCTGTCGAAAAGTAAGCCACGGTACATCACAATTGGTAGTCCAGTACATGTCCCTCAAAATGGATGCCACTAAAGCCCAGACCTCCATCGTATCTCTGCAGAACCAACTTGACCTGTCCCAAAAGCTGCAGAAACTCAAAAATAATATCGAAGAGTCATCAAAACCGGACTCTGGAACCACTTTTGCGGACATGGTCAAAAAAGGTGGCCAAACCCTCATTCGCCCAAACAACCTTAGTACCCTAGGAATTTATCCGAGGGACAAGTCCAAATCCAGTGATGACACGAAGTGCCTCTTACAAAAAATAATATCCCCAGAAGAACTCAAACTACATGTCCGAGGCATGAGGAAGGTCAAAAATGGGGGAGTTATAATTAGCGCTGAAACAAAAGGAGATATCGACAAATTAATGAACTCCGAGAAGCTGGCATCTTCTGGCCTTACCATGGAAGAACCGACTAAACGACGTCCAAGGATTGCAATTGTTGGTGTCCCTGTAGCCCTCACGGATAAAGAAGTGTTCGAGTGCATTTTCGAACAAAATATTGCCGATAAATTTCCCAATGCCGCGCGTGAGTCCTTTCTGGCAACAGTCAAACTGAGTCATAAATCGGGTAAGAAAAACCTTCCTACCTGTAATTACATTGTCGAAGTGTCACCTAGCATCAGGAAGGCCCTTATCAATCAAGGACGAATTTATATTAATTGGACCTCATACCCAGTCAGAGACTTTACAACAGTAACAAGATGCTTCAACTGCCAGCAGTTTGGTCATTCAGCCAAATTTTGTCGGGAAAGTAGCCCTACATGTAACTACTGTGGAGAGCTCGGGCATTCCTTTAAGGAATGTAATAACAAAGCACATGCCCCCGTTTGCGCGACGTGTAAACGTTTTAAAAGAAAATGCGACCACAAAACTGGTGATGAAAGCCGTCCAGCACGTAAATTCGCAGAGGACAAATATATCAACTCCATAGACTATGAGGGCGCTTAAGAGCGCCGCGTATTATATTATTTACTTAGCTCTTAAACACTAGTTTTAGTTTATCTTTAAACTTAAGTATGGCGAATCAATTACTCAATGACCTAGACAACTTTTCTGTGTCTGACGCCAAAACATGTAATGTTGATGACTGTAAACACTTCCTTCCACGTCCTGAAAATAAGTTAATCTTACTTACACAAAATATTAGAAGCATAAATCGGAATATAACCGGGTTTGAAGTTTTGTTGCATAGACTGGATATAAAATGTGATATTATTATCCTTACAGAATGTTGGCTGTCAAATCATGCAATGATGCCTTGCACCAATTGACAGATTACGTCACAAGTAATCCTGACAACGGTATGCACTCAATTGGGATCTTTTTAGACCTTGCCAAAGCATTTGATACTATTTCTTGCCCTATACTATTGCAAAAGCTTGAAACACTTGGCATAAGGGGAACTCAACTACAATTTTTTTCTGATTACCTCAGTGATCGCTTTCAATGTGTAAAAATCGGTGAGTATACAAGTACTGAATTACAAAACAGCTCTTATGGAATCCCACAGGGCAGTATCCTGGGGCCTACATTGTTCATAATTTATATAAATGACTTATGCAATCTTCAACTTCAAAATGGTGTCATTATGTCGTATGCAGACGACACAGCCCTGTTATTCTCAGCTAAATCACGAAGTGAGGTTTATAAATACGCTCAGCAAGGCTTTAACATAGTATCTAATTGGCTTCTTAATAATCTCCTACGTTTAAACGCTGATAAAACACAATATATGTTATTTTTAATGAGAAATAATAACATACCTACTCACCTAAATATTTACGCTCATAATTGTAACTCGTATAATGACATTGCATGTGCATGTTCCGCATTAACAAAAACAGACAATATAAAATATCTAGGTATCACGCTTAACACAAATTTATATTTCCGCAACAAGCAAATTGATTTACTTTGTGCTAGAGTTCGTAAATTAATACATTTTTAAATATCTTCGTAACATCGCTGACTTCAAATTGATCAGACAGGTCTATTTAGCTTTGTGTCAATCCATACTCACTTATGGCATTACTTCCTGGGGTGGAGCTTCTAAAACAATATTGCTCCCATTAGAACGTGCTCAGAGAGCAGTTTTAAAGGTAGCCACTTTCCGTCCTTTCATGTTTCCTACACATCAACTTTACTTGGCATGTAGTGTACTAACTGCCCGTCAGTTGTTTATCCTAAACATCATATTAAAACAGCATACCGAACTTCCATTTAACTTAAAATCCATAGACAGGAGAAGAATGGACTTAGTTTACCAAACACGCATTTGTGAAAAATTTTTACATATTTTTAGGACCCTTTCTATATAACAAGCTCAACAAGTCACTAAAGGTATATAGTCTAAGTTATAAGAACTGTAATATAAGTGTAAGGGAATTTCTAAATAAATTAAATTACGAAGACACAGAGAAGTTGTTAGAAATTCTAAAATAGCTTGTATTAATTGTAGGTAACAATTAATTGTTATTTAGTTATTTTATTTATTATATAATATAGTTTAATTATTTAAATATCTAGTGTCCTACATTATTAAACCCATTGTGTAAGTGATGTCTGAAACTCAGGTACTCAACCTAGTTCAGGCAGGTAGCTAATATTATAAACTTGACTTTTTTATTTTTCTTTTGTATATTCTACATTATTAAGCTACACATAGTTTTAATTTTACCATAGTATGTTATTTTTGTTAGACTTATTGTTACTTTATTTAATTGTAATCATATTTATTCCTGTATGTAAACATGTGTAATTGGAAATGAAATAAATATTTATTATTATTATTATTATTATTGTGGGGTATCTATATAGTTTTCTCATCTGGTTGGGTTCTATAAATATATAATTATAAATGAAAATGAAAAGATAAATATACATAAATATCAATAACATAAAATAAATATAAAAATACATAAATAAATAAAAGCCCAACCAGATGGAGGCCCTCGGCAGGGGAGACCAAACGGCCGAGGGTTAGGGGGAAAGGGAAAGAAACCGGCGGACGATGCGGGCGGTATCGATGAGCACCGCCTTCTGCATTTGAGCCCGGAGCGGTCCGCCACGTAGTCCCAGTCGCCTCAGATGACCCGAGAGGCTGACTGGGATTAGCCCGTTTGCAGAGACGACTACAGGAATAATTTCAGTCGGCAGACCACCCCACATGTCGGTCACCTCGTGAGCCAGGTCCAGATATTTTGTTTGCTTGTCTGTTTCGGCTTTCACGAGGTTCTCGTCATACGGAATGGTAATGTCGACCAAAAATATCCTTGACTGTGCCCGGTCCATCAGCACAATATCAGGCTTATTCGCAAGAATAGTCCTGTCTGTGATGATGGCTCGGTCCCAATAGAGCCTGGCGCGATCATTATTATTATTATTATTATTTTACAGACGGTAAGTCATTCAGTATGTAATATATATATATATATATATATATATATATATATATATATATATATATATATATATATATATATATATATATATATATATATATATATATATATTACATACTGAATGACTTACCGTCTGTAAAATAATAATAATAATAATAATAATAATGATCGCGCCAGGCTCTATTGGGACCGAGCCATCATCACAGATATATATATATATATATATATATATACATCATTCCTGCAGACAAACTGTGTAAGCAGTTTTGTGGGAATACGTATATTTAAAAACTAAATTTTGTATTTTTAATAATAAATAATAAATAAAAAAAAATTATTAACAATCATCAACTACAATAACTGTTTATATTAACAAGAGTTTTAATGCTTATTTCCAATATAACACAGTTTTTAAGCTCTAACATAATGATTACAGGCAATAAAAAGTATTTTAACGTTTGTGGGATAGCTTTGTGTGCGGTAAACAAAAGGTGCGTTGTCTACTTATTTACAACATATAGCAACATATTCAAAAAATAATATTACTGAATGTGGCATATAAAGTATAGTATGCGTACTTTATACTATGACAGTAAAAGCGTTAGCAAATAATCATAACACGTATAATGAAAATGAACAAAAGTAACCAAATTAAACACTATTCCTTTGATTTGATAATAATTAAAATTTTAATCATTTATAATGAGAAATAAAGAAAAGCTTATACGCGGTAGAACCATGCTGCAGCTATATACGTAGCACAGTTGTAACACGAATGGGTCGGATCGACTGGGGTAGTACGCTCTCACAGAACGCCAGCGTAAAACAGCTGAATGCTGCTGTGTTTCGTATGGTGAGTGTAGAGAACGGGAGATTCTTTTTACGAAGGCATTCCATCTTGGTTATCAGAGATGACAACGCATCATCATCATTTTAATTCTTAATCGAGGATAGATGTAGATGTGTGCGGACCTCAGCAGCCACTTGCCAGCAGGTTTGCCCCGTGCTCGTTTGTCACCCTTAGCCTACATTTAAAAAATCTTGTGTGCAGTTCACATGCAGGAGAAGTGAGTTCAAAATTATAACACTATATACTGTACGCTATACTGTGGACACAGAGATAACGGGAGACACTGTATACCGTACCTGGCTAAATCCTATACATGTATTAGTCTCTCTTTGATGTCACTTTTCGTTCGATCTAGTTTGAAATCAAAACGATTCTAAATGTAATATAAACTAACCAAAAATTCTAATATAAACAACTACAATTACAATATACAACACCTACTGCAAATAAAAGACATCTAACAAAGCTCCTAGGGGTTGCATACAAAACGATTCTAAATGTAATATAAACTAACCAAAAATTCTAATATAAACAACTACAATTACAATATACAACACCTACTGCAAATAAAAGACATCTAACAAAGCTCCTACGGGTTGCAGATATCCGTCGACAACCAACCTTACCTCCCGTGTCAACAGGCCCTATCTCAAACCCACGAAACTCTGAAACAAATCATACACTTTTACTAATTTATAGATTGATCTTCATCATCGCCATTACAGTCTTTTGCTGAACCTAGGCCTACTCAGGGAATGTCACGAAGCACGGTTCTAAACCGCCTACATCCGTCGATTCCCTGCATGTCCTACCAGGTTGTCACTATATCTAGTACGAAACTGCTACAAGAACCTTTCTTCCCCATCGGTAGTCGGTTTTTCGAGTTACCGCTTCAGCTTGCGAACCAACTGATGCCAATTGATCTTGCAAAAACAAATGTTAACACAAAAAAAGAATTTTAACGTAAATAATATGTACTGACGACACAATCTATTTATTCAATTAATATTTGTAAAGATCACTTAATATTACAGTATTTGAATTCACGACACTTAATTACACTGAGATTAACTCGACGCGTGTTATCAGAACAGAACCTCTTATAATCGCGATGCACCCTATTTTATAACATTTCCCTTCCTACTTCTCTTAGATTGCGATCGAAGGGCGGACCGGTGTTGCCAGTAATAAAGTTGCCAACACAACTTACGATTTTACTTTATAAAAACTTTAGGTGTGTCATTATAGTGTGTGTTCTCTAGGAACGAGATAAAATGAAAATGCGTGTTTGGTATCGCAGCGTACCTGCGCTGTGCGAGCGCTGCTGCGCGCGCAGCCGGCGCCGCATGGACAGCACGCGCCGCTTCCTGCGCGCCACGACCTTCGTGATCCACTCCTCCGCCACTGAGAACTCTTGTGTCTTCCGAAGCTTTCTTCTGAGCTCTGCAAACAACATGTTTTTTATTGTTTGCAACATAAAAGTAATTAATGTAGTTAAAAGTGCGTAAAGTCGTGTTTCTGTTTGACTTCACTAGATAATTGATTTGGCATTATTTGTTCAGAGATGGAATGAAAGAGGGGGAGAGAGGAGAGGATAAATATGTGAGAGAGAGGAAGAGAGAAAGCAATTAAAAAATCTATGCTTTATTTTATGCGCGTGAAAACAATTAGTCATCTGGAGACAATATAAAATAATGAACTACCCCATATCTTGGTAGTGTCGTTAGAAGCAGAAGAAAGAAATTTTAACAGGGGATTAAGCAGCTTCCTAATAACAAGTCTAAATAATAATCATGAAATTGCGGATATCAAGTAGACTTTTTACCTCGGTAGAGCTGCGTTACAGCTAATGGTTACAGTTCGAATGGGTGGCCTAGATCTCTTGGCCCTTGGCACTCCCGAAAAATACGAGTATAAAATAATTGCTGTCGCGTTTCTTACGCTGAGTGACGAGAACCGGAGATCCTTCTTATCTTTCTTAACAAGGTATTCTATCTGAGTCCTCAAAAGTGATAATGCATCTACATCTAAATTCTTCATTGAGATTAGGCTTAATGCTGCTGTTTCGTATAGTGAGTGTAGAGAACCTTTTGACTGGAAATGAGACATTCTATCTTTGTCCTCAGGGGTTGCCAAGCGTCTCCATCTTAATTCTTAAATGCGTATAGATATGTATAATGAAAAGTATAGGTATCTATGGCCTAAGCATTCAAACATTTCCCCTATAAGGCAATCTATCGGCGAGGGGACGAATGAATGAATGAATTACACCCTTATCTTACATTGTTATATGGGTACAAATACCTTTACTGATAATCAACTTGACAGCTTGTCCCAATGCATTTTCCAACTTGTGTTCGTGCTTCCTCTTGCGCTCCCTCTTGTTGGACGGCGTGTCCAGTATGTGCGTGAGGTCGAGCATCTCGATGGGGCGCGGCTCGTCGTCGTGCTCTGGGGGTTCTTCGCCACGCGGGCTGTCGCAGTGCCCCCCGTCGTGCGGGGGGTCGCAGTGGTCCTGCAGGGGCGTGGAGCATCGCGGCGGGGGGTCGGGAGGTGCGCCCGCTTCTATGGCGGCCTGCAGCTCCACTAACGCCGGCGGACGCACACCTGCACCTACTAACCCCTCTTGGCTGTACTCCGGTTGGCACAGATCCTCCACTAGAAGCCCATTCTGTGAAGTTAGTTTTACTTTAAATAACTGTTCTGTGATTAAAATTTACAGGGTTATTTGGTTTGACTTGAATGGACCAAGTCTCGAAATCCGATTGGGATTATAATTTGACGGTAGCTTTAGTTAAATAAGTAGTAATGTGAACAGTCAGGAAACTGATCTATCATTTGAAACATTTAAAAAATATTTAATAAACATAGAATATACTAACAGTTTATAAATAAAATGGTAATAATTGTGTTTTTTCTGTTTATTGTAACGGAAATTCAAAGTGCAGCAATCAATTATATCATATTAGTACCTATTGTAAATATCGAGAAAAAAATCTGCAATGTAGGCAAGTGATTCTTATTACAAGCAAATGACCAATAATCCACGCCATGCCATATTATACTTTGACCAACTATTTAACGAATCCATATTAATTTTTATATTTGTCAATAATTGACTACATAGTTATATTATCATTGTAAGATCTGATAATTTTTTGATAAATGTGTTGTTTATCTTTATAAACCTTTTTTGTAATATTTGATTAGAGGGATAACGCATTCCATCTAGAAGTGAAATGGCAGCAGAAGAGGATTTATTATCACATATCATCATCATCATGTAATCATCATCATAATCTAAGAGGCGACAAATTAATATCGATTCAAAATTATAAAAAGTAACGTTAGTCAGGCCGCTCACGAAACGTGCCAACTATGGCAAACATCCCACTCATCAGGCAATCTGTGGGATCGGTCTATGTTCAGCAGTGGGCTTTTGAAAGCTGTAATGATCGAATGAATAGCAGAAAGTAGTGTGCGAGTGTGAAAGGTTTTTTTTATAGAATAAGGGTGGCAGACAAGCATACATTCCACCTGATGGTAAGTGGATGCTGTGAGCCACAGTTATCTACATCTATTCTCGATAAGGAATCAAAATGCAGATGCGTTGTCACCCCTGAGGACTGAGATGGGATGCCTCGTGTCCAGTGAAAAGGGTCTCCGGTAAGTACACTCACCATAAGAAACACAGCAGCATTGAGCTGCTGTTTTACGCTGGTATTCTGTGAGAGCGTAGTACTTCCTTGACCGAGTTGACCCGTCTGTGCTACGACCATTAAATAGCTGCAGCCTGACTCTACCACGTAAGAATAATAGGTATATTAGGTGACCTGCAGTCTCCAGGTGACATGGAAGTCTGCGAGCAGGCCGATGGGCTCGCCGTCGTAGTCCGTGAGCACGGCGTCCCCGGGGCCCGGCACGCGCGGCTCCAGCGGCAGGAAGGTGCGCGGCAGCGTGGGGGGCGGCCGCGAGCCCCCCGCACCCCCCGCGTCGCGCAGCGCCGCGCGGCTCGCCTCCAGCGTGATGTGCGTGAACTCGCCCCCCGCGCACCCCCCGCCAGACGCCTTGCGTTTGCGCCCGCCGCTCGGCGTCTGTGGCTCCTCCGCGCCGCCGCCCTCCTCCCTGTTGAACGCCTCTACGATACAACTACGTACTCTCCGAAGATGTTCTTTGATGGCTCCGTGGCGCAGTAAATTAGCAATAAGTTGCAGCGATAAGTGTGGGTTCGAATCCCGCACGGAACAAGTATTTGTATGACCTACAAATAGCTGCGCCCTCTTTTCCCAAAATAAGGTCGTTTCCGATACGGCATAAGAAGCTTAAACAGCCAGTTGCCAGTCCCCAAAGGCGGTTTTTAAAGGGTATCACTTACGTTCCCCCGGTAGGCAGTGAGTCCCTCATAACCACGATAGACCGGCTATCGTGGTATGCGTAATGCATTTTCCGCCTCCCTACATAAAGCGTAGCCCTTTCCAATTGCTTCGGGCGCAAAAAAAAACCTACAATTAATAATTGTTCTGGGTCTGAATGTTTCCCCTTTTGAAATTTATGTAACTGCAGTAACTTTAAAAAAAAAAGATACTGCTAAAACAGTATATAAAGTATGAAGTTATTTTACATATGCGCATTTTAATAATAAAGAGCGCAATATTTAGGCAACATGCTGCACGGGAGAAAAGGTAAAACAATGCAGAAATTATTAAGGATGCGGATGCAGACAAGCGCATCTCTTGATGATACTCTTGTCTTTGTTCCTAACTGTGGTAACACATAATGGAAAATTTTACAAAGGTGGTGTGGGCAACACACTCTCTCTTGCTCTCTGGACAAGTTAAGCAAATTGTAAGTGTGTTCTAATAAAATTCGTGAATTAATTAATTTCGCGTTTCAATGAACATATCAAATTATTATTATAACCTAGTAATATAAATAACTAGAAAAATCAAATACAACAGTGGCGACGAGGTCTTAAGAACAACGTGTGCAAATTACAAAACATTTCATCGGCGTCGGCGGACATCTTGTCTTGCATAAAACTGCAATGAATGGTTAAAAATTTACAGCAAGTAATTTCATTAATGTAGTAATATATGGAAGAGCTTAAAAAGAAAATTAAAAGCGGCAAAACTTCTTGGATACAATCAGAAAATAAAGAAACTTTGTTAATTTTAGCTAGAGACCTAGGTATATTAACTATAAACCAAAACATTAATATTGAAGAACTACGAAAATTGTTAAGGACATACGTGAAAACAACACAAAAGCATTCGCTTGAGGAATCATTACGAATAAACATGGCCAATATATTACCATCAAGCCTGGATAATTTTAGTGGAGGTAATTGGAATAGTTATTATGAACAATTGAACTGTTATATGTTGTTACAAGATATATCAGAAGAAAAAAAAGTGCCAATGTTACTTACAAAATTAAGTAGCGATGTTTATGAAAATGTATCTGGTCTTTGTTCACCATTGTCTCCAATTAAACTTACATATGAAGAATTGTGTGAAAAGTTAAACCACTTTTATCACCCAAAAACAAATGTGGCTATGTTTAGAGCGAAATTCAAAGATAGGAAACAAGAACCATCAGAATCTATAAAGGATTACATGCTGGCACTGCGAAAAATGACAAGAGATTGTGCTTTTACTGATGTGAATGAACAACTAAAGGAAAGATTGTTAAATGGTGTCCATAATGAAACTGTTAGATATGAGCTCTTAAAAATAGCAGAAAAACCCCTAAATGAATTAGTATTAACAGCTGAAACTGCAGAAATGGCATACAACTTAGCACACAAGGACACAAGTAAGACTGTAGAAATGTTTGCTTTAAAGACAAATTCCAAGCCGCAGTTTAAATATTCCAGTAAAATTAACCAGAACCAAACATCCACAAGTGGCAATAAGTGTTTTAGCTGTGGGAAAGTGGGACATATGCGTTCTCAGTGCTCATTGAGAAATAAATATTGCAGTGAATGTGGACAGAAAGGACACATTTTCAGAGATTGTTCAAGGAAAAACACAAATGTGAAGACAGTGTTGGTCGATCAGGTAACTAGCCAAAGTGAAGAAGTGGAGGAAGCCTCATGTATCTACAGTGAAAAAAATGATAAATTCCATATATTAAATGTCCAAACTAGGAAAAAGGTACCCTCTATTTATTTAAAAATAAAAATAAATAGTATTTTGCTTGACTTTGAAGTTGATACTGGCTCAGATATTACAACTATAAACATCAGTGATAAAAATAAATATTTCCCTAATTTAAAACTAGAAGAGTCTTGCCTTACTATGATAAACTATAACCAAACAATTTCAAAACCAATTGGTATTTTAGGTAGTCTGTTTGTTGTTCATGATAAGGTATCTTGTCATAATTTATCTTTGATCGTAGTGCCTGATGGCCCCCCAAGGAATATCGGTAAGGATTGGTTATCTCATCTGAAACTTTGGCCATTGAATTTAAAGCAAAATGTTAATATGTGTAAATTAAATGAAGATCAGTACATTTCTAAAATTAAAAATGACTTTTCTGCTGTATTTGAACCAGGATGGGGCAATTTCAAAAAGGCCTCTATTTCTCTGAAACTTAAAGCAAACACTATTCCTAAGTTTTTGCCAGCTAGAAGTGTTCCTTTTTCTTTAAAATCAAAAGTTGATAATGAAATCCAACGTTTATTAGAAAATGGTCGCATAGCCCCAATTGAGTTTAGTGAATGGGGAACGCCCGTAGTGCCAGTTCTTAAGAGTGATGGCTCAGTTAGATTATGTGGGGACTATAAAATCACACTTAACCCCCACTTAGTTATTGATCATTTCCCCCTTCCAACAATTAATCAAATATTAGCAAATTTTGAAAATAATGATTTCTTTTGTGAACTAGATTTAAAAGAAGCATATTTACAAGCACCACTTAATGAACAGTCACAAAAACTAACCACAATAGTTACAGAGAAGGGCATTTTTAAATACTTGTATCTGCCCTATGGGGTAAGCACAGGACCAGGTTCATTTCAGAGATTAATTGTACAATTGCTTTCAGGACTAAAAGGTGTAGTTGTTTATATAGATAATATTTATATAGCTGGAAACACATTGGAAGAAACTAACAGGATATTAAGATCAGTATTAGAGTGTATAGCAGAAGCTGAGCTTAAATTAAAAATTAATAAATGTAAGTTTTTCAAACAATCTTTAAAGGTATTTGGTTATCATGTGTCAAAAGAAGGTATTAAAGTGATGAAAGATAATATAGAACCGTTATTAAAATTACCTAAACCTAATAATTTAAAGATGCTACGTTCATTTATACGAAAAATCAACTATTATAACAGGTTCTTAAAAAATATGGCAATAATTTTAAAACCCTTGTATGACTGCCTTAAGAATGATTGTTTTTGTTGGAATAGTGAATGTGATGTAGCATTTAAAAAAAATTAAGGAACAGTTAGCCAATACAACAACATTGGCACATTATAGTAATGATTTACCTATAATATTAAGCTGTGATGCTTCTGAATGTGGTGTAGCAGCGGTATTGTCTGTGAGAACTAGGGATAAAATAGTTAAACCTGTGGCCTTTGCAAGTAAGAAATTAAATGACAGGCAGATTAAGTACCCCACTATTGCAAAAGAGGCATTAGCTATCATATTTGGAGTAACAAAGTTTTATGAATATCTATTTGCAAGAACATTTGAATTAGAAACTGATAATGCAGCTCTGGTAAGAATTTTTGGCCCTAAAAAGGGAATACCAAAAATGGCTTGCAAACGTTTACAACATTGGGCCATATTCTTGTCAGGCTTTAACTATTGTATCCGTCATATTAATTCGAAAAATAATCCTGCGGATTTTTTGTCAAGAAACCCAATTGATGATAAAACTAATTTTAAACATCCACTGTTAGATAATAGTGAAGTAAGTGTTTTAAATTATTTGTCATTGTCAAATTGTGAAAGTGTTAATTGGAAAGATATTGTAAAAGGAACTGCTAAATGTACTTTGCTGTCAACTGTTATGAGGTACTGTATAGATGGCTGGCCAGATAAAAACAAATTAAGTGAGAAGTTCAGACCTTTCTCTAACAGAAAAAATGAATTAACAATTGATCAAGGTTGTTTGTTGTGGGGTTATAGAGTGGTCATTCCTGAATGCCTACAGAATTTAATCACGAATGAGTTACATTCAAGTCATTTTGGAACAAATAGAATGAAACAAATTGCACGTTCTTATTTTTGGTGGCCAACAATTGACAAGGACATAAGCAATATAACAGTATCATGTTTAATTTGTCTAGAAAATCGTGATAATCCAGAAAAAGCATTATTGTCTACATGGCCATGTTCTGAGTCTGTGTGGGAAAGGTTGCATGCAGATTTTCTTGGACCTATTTATGGAAAATATTCCTTGTAATAGTTGACAGTTACTCAAAATGGCCTGAAGCTTTTATGATGTCAAATATTACAGCATGTAAAACAATTTCAATCTTTAAAGATTTATATTCTAGATTTGGTTACCCGCTTCATTTGGTGGTGGATAATGGTACAACTTGGACAAGCAACGAGTTTAAAGAATTTTGCAATGTGACAGGTGTTAGGATAAGTTACACACCACCTTACTATCCGGCAACAAATGGGGCGGCAGAAAGATTTGTTCAAACTTTTAAAAGCCATGTAAAAAAATTGTAGAAAGTGGTCATAATTTAGAGTATGCCATAAATTTATTTCTTTTCGACTACCGAACAAGTATTAATAGAATCACCGGTGTTAGCCCTGCAAAGTTATTATTTCGTCGTGAACTGAGATCTAGGTTCTCACTTTTAAGACCACCACCAATTAGTGCACGATAACAAATGCTTGATGAAAAATTAAAAAAATGTAGTCGAGGAAGCAGGTCGGTAATATTTAGTGTGGGGGAAAAGGTGATGGTAAGGGACTATAGAAATAAGGCAAAAAAATGGATTTGTGGGGTAGTAAAGCAGTGTTTAACACCGGGGGTGACATATATGATTGAAGTTCAGGGGAGACTTGTAAAACGTCATGTGAATCAAATGTTGAAGTGTGCAGTAACAATTGAAGGTGAATAGTCATGTAATATTTATAAATTATTTGTATAAATAACCTTCACTTTTGTATAAAATAAAAATAAGATAAATATGTCCTAATTTTATAACATTGTGGGTGGGGAAGAGTGTGGTAACACATAATGGGAAATTTTACAAAGGTGGTGTGGGCAACACACTCTCTCTTGCTCTCTGGACAAGTTAAGCAAATTGTAAGTGTGTTCTAATAAAATTCGTGAATTAATTAATTTCGCGTTTCAATGAACATATCAAATTATTATTATAACCTAGTAATATAAATAACTAGAAAAATCAAATACAACACTAACACAAATCTTACACAGTTCACTGACGCGGTCAGCACACACGACTAGTTATACATTTACAAATCATTGAACGGCGAACGTAATATTTCTCTTTATTCAGAAGAACAGATGGAGCACGACGAGCCGACCACACTCTGTAGGTTTTTCAGTCTGTGTTAATCCTCGACAGACAGAACACGCACGCACGCACGCACGCACGCACGCACGCACGCAACATTTAAAAAATAGTTATTGAGACCGTAGCTACCGCAGCTATTTATTTATTTGATACTTTTAACTACTACTTGAGTGTGCATCGCGGTATTTATTAAAAAGTAATTGGAAAAGGAGAAGGTGGTGGATGCTGGCTATACATAGAAACAGAACAAAGTAAGTGAAATAGAGACTAGTTCGGCCAAGAAAACTTTGATTTAGACTTACCTGATCTAATTATCTTTGTCGGTCAGAATATTATACCTATACTTATGCTGACCAACCAAATATATATGTAATTATTAAATTTTAACATATCAACTTGTATATTATTATTACTAAAATGATTTTACAGGAATAGCAAGGAAAGCCAGCTTGCAGACAGAACTTTACGCGGAGCCATCTGGAGAATTTTGTGATCTTGTTCGAATGTCTTGCAAGTATTTTAACAAAATTTAAACAAATGGCACGACAGATACTTCTGAAGTGGTTGACATAGGGGTAGGCAAATAGGGTTGCCAGGTCTTAAAACCGAAAAGCCCATCGAGACTCAAGACCAACGAGCTTAGCCGAACATTTTGGTAAAAAGGCCGGCCATCCTTAATTTTTTAGTCTTCGTATAACATGACAACTTTTTTTGAAGTGAAACACTACTTTTTATAATTTACCATTAAATCTTCTTTAACTCTAATAAAATAACAATAAAATTGAATAAAACAGTAAAATAAAGTAAAGTTAGCCTATATACGTCCCACTGCTGAGCACAGGCCTCCGCTCATTTCTGAGAGGGTTTTAGGGCAAGGAAGTGTCCGCCGCGCTGTCCCAATGCATGTTGGCGAACTTCACATGTCTTCGAAATATTTTTTCTTATTTCTCTGACATGCAGGTTTCTTCACGATGTTTTCCTTCACCACCGAGCACGTGGTAAATCGAAGTTACAACGATCTCCGCGTCCTGTACAATAACGCTTTCAGGGTGGTTTTGGGGCTGCCCCGCTTCTGCAGTGCCTCCGGCATGTTTGCGGAGGCGCGCACTGCCTGTTTTCACGCGACCATGCGTAAGCGGTGCGCGTCACTGGTGCGCAGAGTGCGGGCCAGCTCCAATATTATTCTGAAAATGATAGGAGACAGATTGGACTGTCCTATCCTCCGGCATTGCTGTAACAAACATGTCCCAGTAATTGTGGGAGTGAGAAGATACTAAATAATAATTATGTGTTAGTTATTATTGTGTTTATATGTTATGTTATGTACCTATGTTACTTATTGTATTTTCATGACATATTATTATTATTTATTATCAATTAATTAATATTTTTAAATCAACCAATTTTAATGATATGGATCTTATGTTATCTGAAATAAATTAATAAATAAAAAAAAAATCAGCGCTTAAAATTGAAATTAACCCGGTTTGCTCGCGTACTGTGAAATTTACAGCGAGCACTAACCATCTGAGCTGCCACGGCTCTTAAAACAGACTTCTTTATTATTAATCATTCAATATTCATAACAATATAAATTTCGGTAATTGCAAAATTATGTATGTAAGTACATACATGAAAAATGAACAAATTTAAAAAGCCTAACGAAAGCCGGACATGCTGGACACCGTCTGATTAGGCCGGACACGCAACCAAAAAGCCTGTATCCAGCTCCATCCGGACGCCTGGCAACTCTAGGGACAAACTACCCCAAAGTCCTATTTTCTGATATTCCAAAATAAGTGTTTGATTTAATCTGTAATTTTTACAGCATGTTTACTGCATATAATAAAAATTCTCACAAAAAGGTAGATAGTTTCTACGGGGGTTAATAATTGAAAAATGTTTAAATAAATATTGCGTGGACAGTAGACACATTACAAGTGTGCTGCGGGTCGTAATGAGTGCGACAGAAAGCGACGATCACCGATATGCCCGTATTCTTCGCGCTCCCACTGGCTGCGGATCACGTTATCTCGTGCTGTAGGCATGATATTTTTATTTTTTTGGCTTTATAAAAATAATATGTTTTAAATATATATTTTATTAGATGAAAATTTCAAGAAGTAGACAAAAATTAAGTTTACTCAATTTGCCCATCTACATGTCGGCAGACGCATTCGCGGATGAAATTGGCTGATGGATCTGTCGACTTATACCGGAGGCTTACAACACAAGCGTATAAATGGGGATGTTTGGCTTGCCTTGCGTGAACTTGACGAAGCTCATCACCGTTTCGATCGAGTGTCGTTTTTTAACAACAAATCAAAGGTCTATTGCGACGCATTCAAACGTTGGTGCACGTTCCGTATCGCTCGTGATCTCTAGACGTATAGATGTTTAGCTCTGTTACGAATCCTCGATCGTGATCAGCAAAATGAGCAACTGGTCGAACGTGAAACGCCATGTCCAGGGGCTAAACAGCACCTTCCCGGCAACAGCTCAAACAAAACTGCGCTTGTTTCCGTACGTATTATAAGTAATAATATTTTTACGTCTGTACTTTTACGTGTCTGCCACGCACAGACACCATGTCTGCAGAAACCAAGTTTTAATGGGAGTTCGCACATATTAATTAATATGTGGAAACATATTGCATATTCCGAAACGGTTACTATCATGGCATGGAACATTGCTTTGTTCAGAGGCCTTAAACGAACCTTGGCGCCTAAAGGAATATCTTTGTATTTATTAAAATGGTTAATTTAATTGTACTTTGCATACATAAATTTCACACAACGTAATTATTACGCAAAAAAGATACGCAAAGCTTTGTTATCGGTTAAATCAGCGTAAGACGTTTCAAGGAAAAGTAAAATATATATGTTCGCAATAGCTGTTAACTAACTACCTTGTTGCCAAAACGACAAAATATAATGCAAAACTAAATACAGCGTTATAAATATTATACATAAATCGAAACAATTTATATATAAAATGTGTAAATATATTTTTCTACAAGGGACTTGTAGGCTTAAAAGACAATTGAAGATCCTTTATTAAAGTATCATCACAATCAGGTAGGCCGTTCCGAAGACTATGTTGTTTTGTTACAAATCTCTTTAAATTCCGTTCTCTACATAAGATTTCTTTAATGTATCTAATATGACAAATATTTTGTGTGCTAAAGAGGTAAAACGTATACTTATAAGCATCAAATAGCAACTTAATGCTGCTGTGTTTAGCATGGTGAGTGTAGAGAATCAAACATCGCTTTTTACTGGAAACGAGGCAATTATTCATCTTAGTCTTTAGGGGTGACAACGCTTCTGTAGGTATTTTGAATCGGTGATAAATTTAGATATCTATAGGCACACATCACAGTATCCATTTATCATCAGGTGGATTGTTTGTTCGTTTGTCATCATTATTCTTTTAAAAAAATACGCTACGAAGCTTGCTACACGCCAGTATGTTTATATATGGGGTATGTTCCGAAATGTTTCCAGTATACTGCCGAATATAATTGACGTCATATTGTACTGGCGTGCTGCCGCCACATTATGTCGGATATCCGGCCATATTAAAACAATTGTGTGTACGCTGAATGAAGCATGCCAGAATTTGTTTTTATTTATTTAAATACAAAAAATTATAGAATAATTGCTGGTATCTCCATTAAAAGAATATAATGACTTTTGGAGAACAAAATGACAAAATAATCGCCAACACTTTTCCAATATGGCGCAAATGTATGATGTCATATACTGTTCAATGTTTTAAAAACTAATCACCAGTATGGCATTGATTTATGATGTCATTTGTATTGGTTAGTACACTGGGTTCTATTTTGGAATATACCCATGATGATATGATGTAAGCTAGCTACTATCACCTTATGAAACCGCTGTGATGACGTCAACGCTACTGTCCACAATTTAACTCTAGAGATCCGGTACAGGAGTATGAATGAATGAATGAAATATACTTTATTGTACACCGATAAAAAAGAAGAAAGAAAAACAAATTATAAAAAAGTACAATTGGCGGCCTAATTGTTTAGAAGCGATCTCTATTATGCAATTACATTGCTTCAATTTAGGAATATCATTAATACTTTTCAGTGCTAAAATTAGCAAGACTGGGATCACTTGTGGAGTCATTTATGTCTGTCTCTGTGACTGTTTATTACAGGATATTTTCGAGTTGTTAGAGACAATTGGACGGACACGATTTGTATTTGACACAGTTACAATATGCTACAGGAACATCCAAGTGAGTTTATCAGAATCAGTTTGTTTTTACTGTACGCATTACGAAAGAGTGCTAAATTCGCTTAGCAACTGTTCCACAATTAAACGCGAATGGAGGTAATCGGCGTCTGCTGAATTATTATTCATTACGTGGGCGTATGTAAAACGTTTCAGTCACATTTAAATATTTGTCTAGCCCACAAGCCGGTTCGCAGAGACAACTGCGCGGAGTTAATGCGACGTGCAATGTTGATAAGGAAGCGGCCTTGCGATTCAACTATGCACACTTATATTGCTAGACATGTGGACGCGATTTTAAAATATTTCTGACTAAATAAACAAGTACCGTGTGGCGGCCCCGTCAGAATATTCAGTAGCCCACGTCGCCCGGAGGCGACAGGCGGAAACTGAAACAGGTGACGGAAATTGCGCAGCAGCACCTTCCCGATAACAACACAAAATAACGAACATCTGCCGACACCCGCTCGCCAGCCGTGTCGACTAGGGCAAAATCCACCCTATGAGGCAGTCTAGGCTGCAATAGATGAACAAATGAAGTTAAAACAAGTGATAACAATACCAGCACAGTGATATAATGCTCTGGGTTCGAGTACTGGTGTGGATACCAATCTTCTGAAAAAGAACAGCAAAGTACTTTTTTTTAATATAAAATCCATGGCCGCATTTGAGTGCCTTTTATTGTAAGGTAGCTTTACCGTAATCTACAATATCACATTACATTTCTCGCACTTTACTGCTATAGCCCGTTGCCAATGTGGCAATTTTATAATAAACATATTTATTATTGCAACGCTTCAAAAGTCTGCTACTGAACATAGACAAGGCGTATAATTTAATAACGATAATGTCCTGCAGACCGAATTTCGGTCGCAGCGGCCACGCACAACGGAGACTAACCTTCTGTACAGAACGGAATTATGGTACTCGAGTGCGTGCGCAAACACAGGTGCACTCTCAATTCCAATGGGCACGACTGGAATGACATCAGACGCGGGACCAACGGTAACACTTTACCTGTTTATCGAGGCACGTGGATGAATCACCGCTAATTTCCTGACCCCGGGCTGTTACCAAGCATTTTCAACAGAAAAACCCAATAACTATATGTGTATATTTTGATTGTGCCTCGAATGGGTCGGCTCCATCGTAGAAGTACCACCTCTCACAGAATATCAGCGTAAAGAAGCGGTTTATTGCTGCTGTGTTTTGGTATGGTGAGTGTAGAGTACTGGACACCTTTATTACTAGAAACGAGGCATTCCATCTTAGACCTCAGGGGTGGCAGCACATCTGAATTTTAATTCTTAAATTAGATGTAGATGTCTATGGGCCACAGCATCTACTTACCACGGAGTGAACTGAGTGCTCGCTGTCACACTTATTCTACATATTATATTTAAAAAAAAACTGATTACAGAATACACAATAAATTGGAAAGAGGCCTTTGTTACACTAAGACAGTGTGATATATTATTTAAGACCCCATCACCACTCACCACCGGGTGGGATTTTAGTCAAGCACAGGTAAAAAAGGGTAGTCATTGGGCATAGACTAAACAGTTCTATCACCATCTATCGAAAAGCCTGAGATACCATCTTCTCATTTCCCACAGTTGCCTTTAACGATACCCAAGGAACGACATGTGGTGCTATAGTAACCATGATCTTACCATACAGTGTACACCTTGTGCCTTTCTACTCCAACCTGCCTCCGTTCTGGGATAGATTAGGACTAGCGAGTCTCTGTTAAAGACGTGTATAAAGGTTGTCTTGAGCCACCGATACGGCTCAGGACTGTGTTCAGTGGCATTCCTTACGGTACTTCCTAAGGTCTATGTTTAGCCATGGACTTACGAAGGTCTAGTAGTATGTAATGAATGTTATAATTATGTTCGCTCCAGCTCGGAATCGATCCGAGGATTCATAACAGTCTTTGGTTAAAACACTCAACACCGGATAACAAGGTCGCTAACATGCATGTTATATAAAATTTATGTGTAAAGAAGTGAACGCTTTATTTTATATAAATATATAATACCTTGGCGACCGAGTTTTAGCTCTAGAATGTAAGATATATGTGAAAAACTTGTACAATAAAAAATTATCTCTATCATTCTTAATACAAATGTATGCGTAAATTCTGTTGACTTGATTTTGTTTTATCTATATTTTGCGTCAATCTTAAATAAATTACGTACATCTAAGTAAAAAATTTCATCAAATTTTTTTTACTTGTGTCTATGTTGGAAATATGGCAAGAAACTTCTAGAGGAACCGATAGATTTGTAGGCTCTGTAAAAGCCACTAAGATATATATACCTTACCACTTATCATAAATACCTTACCCGACCTCACTATATACCTATATAGATGTGAATTTTAATGGCAGTAATAAATTGTATGCAATCTAAATTATTCCAGTTAGCATTTGTCAGTTCTCACAGTTCGCTTTTAATGTGTAAAACGATTTTTAATTGTTTGTAAATAATGCGCATTCTTGAGAATTGGTAATTACATTGTTTGTCACCTCATTTAGCCGAGTTGGAAGCCATCAATTATAGTGTCAGTAAATACATTTTATGGCACTTTTTTCTTTTATAAAGCTGTAGTGGCAAACAAACCTACAGTCCACTTGACGGTAGGTGGCTACCGCAGTCAACAGACGCCCGCTGCATACACTTCGGCGCTAGGAGTAAGTAAGACGGTGGGATGGTATCTCAACCACTCCTAAACAGAAAGGTAGTGCTGCCACTGAATCATTTATGGACCAAACGTGTGACTGTCTAGTTGCTCCAGTGGTCGTAAGCGCGTGGTTTCTGATCATGAGGCCCTGGGGTCGGATCCCGAGTACCGGCCTTATCAGTTTTTGGGTTTTTCTGGCAAGAAATTCTCAGGAGTCAGAAGTTGGCGATGTCTTCACACCCGTGCCTCGGAAAGCACGTATATCCGTAGGTCTTGAACCTGATAAAACCATTTCTCTTTACCAAAGCGTTTGCCGGAAGAAAACTCTTTTATAGTTAAGTTCACCTTTGTACAACTTATTTAAATACATATTTAAAAATTTCATCATATAAGATGATGTCATATCATATAAGAACAAATAATAATTTATTTTAATTCTCAACTTTTTCTTGAACATTTTTGTTGTGTGAGCACCTTATGCTGCAGGTCTAGAGAGACCAGTATCACGGCGACCTGTAAAATGTATTGTGATCGTTCTTGTACCTTTCACCCTGACATAAGCAGATAATAACTCTCGGCAAAACAATGGAGACATTTTTATAATAAAGAGGTAAGTGTGGGTGCTCACGTGTTGTTATGCAGCGACTCGCTGACGCTGAGCACGTGCTGGTAGAGGTAGTCCACCTTGCGGCCGTACACACAGGCCGAGTGCTGCAGCAGCAGCGCCAGCTCTGCAAAGTTGGGCGCCTCAGCCCCTGAACCCTCCCCCGGCCCCTCCCCCTCGTCCGCCTCCAGCGCCCGCAGCCCTGCCTCCGTCAGATATTCCTCCAGCAACTGCACACCCACACTCAGATGTATCACAACCACTTACATTTACTTTTCCTTTTTTTTAATTAAAAATGTTCCCATAATGATTTCTTATATTTACGCGAACATTACAAAGATTAAAACTACCTTTCATACGGATTTTATCGCGTTTAATTTATTTTATTTTTAATATAAAAAAAAATGTTACCTCCACAGCTCCACACTAAGATTTTCTCTTGTATCGTGGGGACAGTTTACATACATAAATTTCACAAGGACAAACATCCAGATCCAGAACAATTGTTTTTAGGCCATACAAATAGTTGTTCCGTGTGGGATTCGAACCCGTGACCCTTAGCGCTGTAAGTCAATGCTAAACCACTGCGCCACGGAGAATCTATGACATTATCAGTACACATATTCACATTTACATACATACATAAACCCTCACATCTGTCATACAGAAGAGTAAGCAGTGACTCTTCAGATACAAAACATCCAGGGCCTGATTTACCCACAGGCTAACTAGGCTGTGGAGCTAGGGCGCAAAGTTTGAGCGGACTCCGAGCTTGCCTTTGCAAGCAACAATTATGTACAGAATAAAATTTAGTATAATATTTTCAACAAGTGATAAAAAGTGCCCAAAGTATTTTCTTTATTTTTGGTACAAGACAAATAAGTAGATTGTAAAAACAACACTGAATTATTTGGTACCTTTCGTATTTCGTTTACTGACTAGACGTGATTTAAAGATTTCAAGCTGCTCAAGGTCTCTTCTCTACCTCTAATTTTATTAAGGTATTTTGCCAAGGCTGTCCAAAGAAACTTCTATCAGCCGATCAGGGAAAACGACTCACTGACCCATGCCGCAAAAGAGAAAGTCGATCTTTAGTTCCCTTTTCGAAACTCGACTTTCGATGACTAGGGATACACACCGCCGCGCCGACCATCCCGCGGTGTGATTGCTCTATGATGGATGTGCGGTTTACACAGTGTTCAGAGCGCAAAGCACTCCTCTCCCTGGACGTTAATAAGCCGAGTGGGCCTGATGGAGTCGCGCCTACTGTGCTGAAGGCTGTTGCTCCGGAGTTAGCACCAGTTCTCACGGGTCTTTCTCAGTACTCCTACTCTTTAGGCGTAATCCTGAACGAATGTAACAGCTTAAGAGACCCATCCAACTAAAGGCTTATCACCATTGGCTCCTTGTTCTTCAAAATATTTGAATCTATTATAAACCGCCAGCTCATAAGGTACCTTGAGAGCCACCATCTCACTGGTTGTAACACTGGTGATGCTTTTTACACCGGCCATGCTATTATTTCTTAGGAACATGTCATCGAGTATCAGAACAAAGTCGTCAGAAGTCGAGTTTTTCAAAGTCTCAAATTGGAGACGATTCTAGACCAATTTGAATTGACGCAGATTTGCGCGGTTACCGCTAAAAGAACCCCTTTGTCGTATCTCCTCAATTTTAGGACACTTTCCACGGTGTCTCAGCCAGCATCGGAATCATCGGCATCAGCATATTGAATGACGCACAGTTCCGAGGTCACTTGGAAGGGTAGGCTAAATTGGCCTCTAAAAGCTTGGCGTGCTCAGTAGCGCGGAACAGTATATTATGCCAGAACATCATTTACAATTGATTAAAACTACTTTTACGGATTTTATCACGTTTAATTTTACTTTTAATTATTTTTATTTTTAATTCCCGACGTTTCGGGGGCTTTCCAGCACCCATGGTCACGGGGGACTGAGGTGACTGACGTCCCGATGTCATTGTTAAACCCGGAGAACCTTCAGCTTTTTAATTGTTGTTTATGGTCCGATCTATGCAAAATGAACTGACTGTGGCTTGAAGTCTTGCAGTGGTATGCTTGGGCTTAGCTTTAATTTTATTGATTTTTTTTTGATTTTTATAGATTTAATTTTATTGATAAGCAGGTGGTAGTACCCAGCCTCCTTCTCTATTGAAATTAGGATGTTTTTTAATTTCAATAGCCTCACGTATCATCATTCATGTAAAATTGTGAAAGTATCATCTACGTACCGCTTGTAGATCCTTGGTGTAACAGGTGCAGTAAGGAGGGCTTTCTCCTCAAAGTCTTCCATGAATATATCGGTGACAATGGGACTCTTCCTTCCACAATAGATAGCCAGATGTAAGGCAATGTCTGAGTAATACTGCATACTCTGCTGGCATGTTATTTTCCTCTAGTTTCCTAGTTATAATTGAGATGCAATCTTCAACAGGTAGGCATGTAAATAGAGACTAAACATCAAAACTGACCATGGTTTCATAGTCAGTAAGACGTAGGTCTTCGATGTTGAAGTTCAGCGCCAAAATTAAATCTTCCCAAAAATTAATTTAACGCCAATTTTAAAATACAACACCTACCTGATGACTACTGATACTTACCTGATGGTAAGTGGTTGCTGTGGTCCATAGTCATCTACATCTACCCTCAATTACAAATCAAAATGCAGATGCGAGACCGCTGAGGACTAAGATGGAATGCCTTGTTTCCAATAAAAAGGGTCTCCGGTTCCCTACACTCACCATACGAAACATAGCAGCATTAAGCTACTATTTTATGCTGGTATTCTGTGAGAGAGTGGTCCTTCCCCGGTCGAGCCGACCCATTTGTGCTACAACTATACTACTAATATAACTGCAGCACGGCTCTACCACATATAAAAATATCAATCATATGTCCTAAAAAATTTATCAGATTTGACGCAAACACAAATGTTCAAATTTAACCGAAATCCCAGTGCATTTAGTTTAATCTTGACCACCGTCAGTCATAGTCTTTGATCAGATCTCGTTCTTATTCTTTCCACTAACAGTTGACATCATACGCTGGAAGATTCTAGGAGCTGCATTTACTTCAAATGCTAACCGGTTCCACTTCGTTAACTCTAGAGTTACTAGAGTCATTAACCCTGAGTCCACTGCTAAACTAACCTTTATACCATGATAACATTAGCTTTAAATGGTGATCAGATATCTGAGTGGACAAAAATACCCATCATGTGTTCAGATTTTTCATTTTCTCAATCTGAAGTTGAACTTTCCTCCACCTGGTGTAACTTCCCAGATTTCTTTATACAGACCAACAATATATACAAACTTCTTACAATAAAAACATTTTGCTTTCATAAAAGGACACCTTTCTCCCTCACTGTATGAAATGTGCACAATGACGACATGTACCAATATCCATAGTTGTATTATACTTGTTTCCAGGTACAAATCCAAGAATGTGCCTTGATAATTAAAGTTCATTTATTATATTATGTATATATATTTATTTTCCCATTACAACTGGCAGCCAGAGAGGCAATGTTGAAGAAAAAATTGTTGGTGTTTATGAAATTTATTAGCTTGTAACATTTCATACACTTATGGTTCATAGAATTGGTCAAACACTGCCAAAATATCTTTAAATGCCACAGAAGTCAGTCTTCAAAACACCAATAATGAAACATTTAATGAATATGTTTCCACATTGTGATAGAAAAAGAGTGCAGGCTTTGTCTACATTATCACCAATTACATCCGCGGCTTCCAGAGATATCACATATAACATTCCTGGGATCAAATTTTCCGAGAAACACCACATTTGTCCAAATTACACGAAATTACATGCCATATTACTGTTTAAACTAATAAACGTTATTTACGATTAAAAGACACACTCTGGTATCTTTCTTTTAATGGCACTGACGATCTTGATTTGTCAAGTTGCAAAACAAACACTTCAGATCAAATCTACCACCATTTAGACAAATTGTTCTGATTAATTCCAGTCATCAAATTCCACATACCATCCACACCATCTGGATGCTTGCCGGTACACCATAACTCTGCAATTTACTAGAAGTTTTCTTCCCCACAAGAACTCCTTGTGGAATTACCTACCACAGGCAGTTTTATATGAGGGAAATTTGATTTAATATGAGCGAAACTGCTGGGTGAAAAGCTAGGAAAATATAAAATCTAGTATATATATTCTTGGGCAAGGCAGGCACAGACAGAACAAGCCGGAGGTGGGGCATATTCATAGCTAGCCTAAGGCTGTCGGAACTCCAAATTGGGCACTGATAACTTCCATACATTTAAGCATGCATTCTCGTTATGATTTATTTCATCGATATTTATATGTATAATAATTTATTGCTTTGGTTTATAATTAATTTATGTCACAAGTATAGAAATATACTTTAAAGAACTTTATGTACTGCTATGGAAGTAAATTTATTGTTACAGAATAAGCATTTTTTTAATGTTTTGTTTATACTTGATTTCTCATAAAAAACAAATAATTTTAACCCTATATGGTAACATTTAAAAATTATGAATTATGTCAAAAGACAAGGTAAGTATAATCTTACTTTTTATAGAATAAAGGAAAAACTTGCTATCACTCAAACTTAAGACGGTTTAATTGTTACCAACTGCTAGATCCTGAAGACTATTTTATACTTACATCAAAAGTTTAACACAAAAATGCTCACCGCACTGAGATCAGTGTCGAAACTGCGGCGGACATCGCTGATAGGTTTCATCAGCTCCGCCACAATTTCTTCCAATCTTTGAGAGTTCATGCTCCACCTTTTCTCTCGTTGAGATGAGCTTTCCTCTCTGAAAAGAGCACGTTTCCATTGGTAGCATCACTGAAAAGCGCGGCAGAATAAACAACCGCTGATGGTATAAGTTGTACCAGTGGCGCGAAACTTTGTGTCAATATTATTTTAACTTGTATAATTGTACTGAGAAATTTAGGTGTAATTGAAAGTCACAGCTTATCAAACATAGCCAGAGGAAATTACCTCCGCCTCTGCAAGCAGTCGGCGTCCATTTTACAAACATAAAATCTTATGATTAGGAAGAACGTAACAACAACGGTGGCCATTTATTTTTGTTTTCATGGGAGACATTCCACGTTCGATGTCAAAGCGAAAGCGCCATTATGTTCGGCTTGTGTTCGGTGTTCGGTTTCGGTTTTTTTATTATCTGTATTCTTTCACAGCTTATACAGATAAAAATCAAAGACTAAGTTCTATCTATGGACAAAAAATATAATTGTAATAATTATTTCATCTCTATAAATCATATATCACTATATATATATATATATATATATATATATATATATATATATATATATATATATATATATATATATATATATATATATATATATATAGCTATACTCAGGTATCTATTTAAATTCGACTTTTACAAAGAAAGCAAGATATAAAAAATAACTAAAACCAACTTTTTTTTTTGCTTAAATTGTTTTAATTAATGAAGGCATCCATTTTCCGCCACCAGAGCGGAGCTACTTAAAATTGAGGTGTAATATTTGACAGATTTCAAAGCGGGGAAGTTGATTTGTACGAAATATGTAAAGATTAATGTTTATTTCTGTTCTATTAGTTATATTTTGTATAAATAAGATTAAAAATAAATATATCAAACCACAGAGATTCATGGAAGTATAAAAATATATATAAAATAAGAGATTAAATTACCGACAAACTGGCTAACAGTTTGGCAAAAATCAAAATATAAATTATGTTCACAGTTTCCAAGAATAAATTAAAAAATATGCAAAAAATTAAAGAGCAAACCATTGAGTCAGTGTTTTGTGTTTTAATTTTATACTCTAGAATCTGATAAACTTATATTAGAACTAACTCGTCAATGAAATGACATTGCGTGAGAAAAAAACTATAACTCATTGTCAAGTAGCAACATCTGGCGGGTGAAATAATATCAACCCTCATTGTCGTTATGTATCTTAGATCTTACCGTAGTGTTTGGATAATTCAAATTTATGTTAATGCGAATAATCGATAAAAATATTCAAAAATCGAACCATTACATTTTTATTTATTATTATTTTAATTAAATTTATATTATTAAATGTGCATAAACTATATGAATAATGAATTAAGCAAGTCTATTTTTTTAAATAATTTCTGTGAAGCCACCGCAGAGAAGTTGCGAGTAAGTTTACAAGACGCCAGCTTATACAATTCTTCTAAATTCTATATTCTAATTATAAAACTTAAAATACAAAAAAAAAAACGAAAAACGCAAAACAATTATTTAGAGACATTAAAATAAATATTTGACTAATGGAAGGGCCCAGTTCAAAAAGTTCCTAAGTCTAAAATTCTGATTTAATCAATTGTGAGATTTTTATACAAATATTATAGAAATAACTAAAGTTAAAAAAATCCAAAAGTGCGCGCCTCATAATCTCATTTGATTATATAAAAAGAAAAATATCTCTCTTTCCATATTTGAGACGAAAGAAGATATCCATAAGAATATTTTTTTGTAAAATAAGAATCAGCTGAACAGTATAGCGCTCCGTCTAAGAACTAAATACAGAAAAAATTCATGTGTATATAGATATACAAAATCCAACAGAAAAGTACCAGTTGTTTTTTACATTTTCAGTAATTACTATTAAACAAAACCAAACTACTCAGTGATTTTTACCCTTTTAAAACCTGTGCGTTGAGATTCCAATCCTAATAAAATAAACATTAATTTGATATATTAATTCTAACGACCGCAATCGTGTGCCATACAGACATCCGGACACCCTTGACATTTTTTAATTAGTAATTTACACTAAATACAAAAAATTACTTTTAAAAATAATAGAAACATGAAAACGAGTGATTTTTCTCGATATATGTTTATTTTTATTATTATAAAAGTGAATGTTCAGAGAATGAAAAAGTGAAAGCGAATTTCAGAAAATTACTGGATTTCCATTAGGTGAGAGTAGAGCACAACCTCAACGCTTCACTTATGAGGCGTGCAAAATATTATGGTTATAATGCGGCCGAACATCAAGCGGATGATTCCAAACAACTTATATGTAGTATCAATATAATTAAAAAATGTTCTAGAGTTAAAGATTTTTTTTTAAATTTTAGATAATAAGGAAGGAATGCACCTACCGATAAGAATAAAAGCTTTTTTGTGTCTTTGAACTATTTTACTAATAAAGGGCTGGTCCATAATATTCCCCCTATCCTTTAAAGTTTTAATATTTTTTACTACAATCCCTAAGTCCCGCTAAAAATCCCTAAGCCATACTTAAAAATCCATTAGTTCAACCATATTGTTAGTATTTTTCTTTAATTAAAATTAAATATTTTAGATAATAAGACGTTATTATTAAAAAAAAACTCTCTAAACGTTATTTTTTAACAATAATTCTTATTTAAAACTTTTTTCAATATCGCTTCAAACACCAAAATAAAAGCTTATGTGCAAAAATTCCAAAACAGAAAAAAATACTTAGAGACTTCTGGGCCATTCAATTGGATCAACTTTATATTGATTGATGAAATATGGCTAAACGCCAATCACAATGTGCCCCAAACAAGCACATTCAATAAATGTGACAGATGTCAAAAGGTGTTTCTTACATTTGGTAGAGTATATGTATGATTAAGATCAATTGCTGAATAATAGCTTAACTTTCCAGTGAAATAAATAATTATACTTGCATATCAGCATGCCAAAAAAAACAAAGCAATGAATCATGTATCTCACTAAGATACCCTTTTTATGCCATAAAATAGAACGGAACTAAACATAGCTACACAAGTTTTATTTTAGCCTTTCTTATTATTCTAAAGTTAGTTGTTGTTCTGAAAACGAAGCGATTTACAAAGGTAAATCGCTACGTTTTCAGAACGTACGTAAAACGTAGTTTTAAGGGATTTACATTACGAAATTTTTTCTCAAAAATCGATCTGTTTTAGATTTGTTTGTTGAGCACATATTACAAACGTAACTTATTTAATCAATTATGATTTTTTAAATGTTCATATGATAATTCTTTATGATAAATGAAACTAAGCACACAACCATCTTGTGTTTTTAGATTATTAAGTGAAAAACTGTTATTTTTTAACGTTTAGGTACATTCAACCAATTGTAAATATAAATAGGTTCTTATAAAATCAAAGAAAATCGATTCTTATTTTTTTAGGTTAAAATAGCGATTCACTAGATCGATTTACAAATCGATCTTTTAGGACTAGAAATCGATTCTGTGGTTAATCGATCTCAGATCGCCATGTCTACTCTGTGACGACCATGGGAACGATGGAGGCTAGAGAACAGGGGAACGATCGCTGTGGAAAATAGTGTCCCAGAAATTCGGATAAAATAAGCGAGGCGCTGTGATCGCTAAGTTGTGTCAATAATTTTAATTGTTATAAATTATTACAAATATAGGTTAAAGAATATTATTGATTTATTATTATTATCATCATCATCATCATCATCATGATTACAGCCCTTCACAAGTCCACTGCTGAACGTAGGTCTCCCCCAAGTAATGCCACAAAGCACGGTCTTGAGCCACCTGCTTCCATCGACTTCCTGCATGTCTTACCAGGTCGTCACTCCATCTAGTGGGGGGTCGCCCTACACTAAGCCTACCGGTACGAGGCTGCCACTCGAGAACCTTTCTTTCCCATCGGTTATCGGTTCTTCGAGCTATATGGCCGGCCCATTGCCACTTCAGCTTACTAACCCGTTGGGCTATTCGGTCACTCTGGTATTACTGCGGATATCCTCATTTATGAGTCACTCCGAGAAACTCCGAGCATAGCCCTCTCCATAGCTCGCTGAGCGACCTTGAGCGTCCTCATACGGCCAGCAGTGAAGGACCACGTCTCTGATCCGTAAGTCATCACTGGCAACACGCACTGGTTGTACACTTTAGTTTTCAGAGATTGAGGTATACCTGACGAGAAGATGTGTCGTAATTTCCCGAACGCTGCCCAGCCGAGTTGAATTCGTCGATTGACCTCTCGGTCGAAGTTGGGCTTACCTAGTCGGACTATTTGTCCCAAGTAAACGTACTCGTCAACAACTTCGAGCATAGTGCTCCCAACAACTACCGGCATAGGTATGACATGGACATTAAACATGATCTTTGTTTTGTCCATGTTCATCTTAAGACCTATCCCTTGGGAGACACCATTGAGGTCATTGAGCATAGTGCTAAGGTCCTCCAGCAATTCTGCCATAAGGACTATATCGTCGGCAAATCGAAGGTGAGTGATGTACTCGCCATTGATGTTAATACCGTATCCTTTCCAGTCCAGTAGCTTGAAAACGTCTTCCAACGCAGCGGTGAAGAGTTTCGGGGATATAACGTCACCCTGTCTTACACCTCTCAGCAGTTAGATAGATTTCAATCTCTGATTCTGTACTCGGATAGCCATCGTAGCCCTACTGTACAAACACTTCAGCACTTCGATATACCGACAGTCAGCTTGGCACCGCTGAAGGGACTGTAGCACCGCCTAAATTTCGACGGAATCAAAGGCTTTCTCATAGTCCACATACGCCAGGCAAAGTGGCAGATTGTACTCTTCGGTCTTTTGTACTATCTGCCGGTCTATGGTACTGAAGCCTTTTCGGAAACCGGCATGTTCGGGAGGCTGGAAGTTGTCGAGTCGGCGTGCGAGACGATTCGTAATGACTCTCGAAAACAGCACGTAGACGCGGCTCAGAAGGAGAATCGGTCTGTAGTTCTTCAAGAAAGCGTTATCGCCTTTCTTAAAGAACAAGACCACCGCACTTCTGCTCCACGCCTCCGGAGTAGTGCCACCATGGAGGACGGAATTGAAGAGCTTCTGAAGAACTTCAAGTACCGGCGTTCTACCCGCTTTCAGAAGCTCTGCTGTAATTCCATCCTCGCCTGTGGCCCTGCCGTTTTTAAGGTGCTGTAGAGCCATTCTAATCTCACTTAGACTGACGTCCGGGATATCATCGGTGAAAAGGAACCAGACAAACGTTAAACTAAGAAACAGAAGAGGAGAATCGAGGCTTCTCTCGATCCGGCCTCCTATAACGCCTACGTTGGGTTCGGGAACAACGTATGTGATCTCCGCAACGGAGTAACACACAAGGGCGATAACCTCTTCCTTTTCAGAAAATAGGTTCAGGCGGGGATTACGGGTCTTCCGAAGTCGTCCCGGTCCCAACGCCTTAATTCTTCGATATGGACTGTATCACTTTAAGGGGAGAATTCCTTGGGAATAAAACAGCAATTATCTTCAAACCGTTCCGTGAGAGAGTAATTACTTTTCCCTATCACTTCCCTATAATTTTTCTTTCTTCTTTTTATTGACTGCTGGTTTTGCACTTTTCCCGAACAATTTGCAAGAAAAATCAATTTACTGAACTACCTCGAAGCTAAACGCGAAAGTGATCCGTGCCATTTGTGCGCTTGCGCAACTCAATTACATCAATTTGTACTATCACTCTCTCACGGTTTGCTCAATCACTTTATTTGTATAAGACATACATTTATACAATTTACTTATAAAGATAGCACAAAAAAACATCTATACTACGATATACATTACATTTTCATATCACAAAAAAACCTTTATTTATTTAACAAAATATGCTTATTTTACTCACATGTTCAAAGTTGGAATTTCTGAAATATTTAACATAGAAAATTAAAACAATGTTATCCACTTGAAATTATACATATCTTAACTAATACAATAGTTTAATTTACATTTTCTCTATACATTTCACTATTAAAACACTTTTAAATTTCTTATACAAAACTATCATTATTTCACTTATTCACAGGAATTTTCACATAAAAATAACACAGAATTCACCTCTTTTACACGTACAAAATTAATCTGAAATGTTTTACAAGTCATTTTACATAAATTGCTGAAATTTGCAAATATTTAAATTTCTACATATTAGGCCTCCTAAGTACGTGGCTAGCGTGCGTCTATGAACTCACACTATTAGAACAACTAACTTTTGCACGGCTATCGACTATCAGTAAGAATGGAAAGTTTAGTATACACTAATATCAACAATAGTGGGTGAATAAATGATTCTACACAATTCTCAAACGTTGAAAACTATTTTTAATCAAATTGTTATCAGTTATCATGTTTCTTATCAAACAATATAAGTGAATGTTTTCATAAATCAATCATAGAAAATAGGCATTTGTTTTCATACAAAACATATCAAACTCATATAAGACAATACTTATACAATTAATTTCCATTAATTCCACTTATGCACAGCGATCATCTCGACCGGGGAACAAATCCTGGTCTCTTACTTTATTTTAATATTTCTTTAAATTAACATTATTGGAAAGATGATTTCAACCGGGGAACAAATCCGGTAACATAATTTATATCTTAAAAATTCCCTTTATGAATTTATTAAGAGATATTACTAAGAAAACGATAACCTATTCCGGCCTGGGAGTCGAACTCAAGACCTTCATATCATTAATTCGATATTTCTTTAAGATTCAACTAAGCATTTTCTTATCGGAATATTGTTGCTTGATAATTTGCTTTTTAGAAGCTACTCGTAATCGGTTAACTAATAAATTGAAATATTCTTATAGGCACGTCGCCAACAATCGGAATAGTGTCAGGTAAGACTTGCTCTTGGATCGTTACTCACACTTGCGTATGGCTCCAACGATGATGTGTACAGCTGTCCATAGAATCTCTCAATCTCACTCAGAATCTCAGGTGTCCCGGAAACGATGCTGCCACACTCAGTCTTCAGCTTTGTCAGTTGGCTCTTTCTGGCAGACAGATCTCTGGCAAATACTTTGGAGCCCTGGTTCCGCTCGATCGCTTCTTCAATACGAGCAGTATTAAAGTTGCGTAAGTCTCGCCGCATGCATTTGGAGATCTGTCTGTTCAGTTGCCTGTATGCTGTCAAATCTGTTGACGATTGCAGCCTCATCTCCCGTCTAACAGCCATGAGATTAAGAGTGTGATCGGAGAGTTTTTGTGTTCTTCTGCGACGGGTCTTGCAGAACTTAGCTCCGACCGCATGGCCAGTTTCCACGAGCTTGTCATTCATATCGTCCACTGCATTGCAATCTTTTAGGCACTGAAAGCGGTTACGTAACTCGAGCTGAAAGGTTTCGGGATTCTGGATTAGAGCATGAGGGGGACGGAGCGTTGACTTCATTAGACGAGACCTCTCCAACTTAACGTTTAGGTTCAGTGTGCCCCTAACCATTCGGTGATCGCTGCCGGTTTTCAACCTTGCGATCACTGAGACATCACTGAACAGTTGGCGTCTGGTCGTCATAATGAAGTCAATCTCATTTTTTGTCGAACCGTCGGGGCCCGACCAGGTCCACTTCCTGTGGGGCCGCTTCTGGAAGAAAGAGTTCATCATAAAGAGTCCCTCTTTCTCCATAAAGTCGGCCAGCTGCTGGCCCCTACGGTTCCGTTGCCCTACTCCAAATTTCCCTAACTTAAGCTCACCGCCTTCTCTTGTGCCTAGTTTTGCGTTGAAGTCTCCCATCAACACCGTGTAGTGGGTTTTGGAAGAATGCATGGCTCTAGAAACATCCTCATACATTTCCTCCACCTCCTCATCGAGATGTGCCGAGGTTGGTGCGTAGACCTGTATGACCTTCAACGAATACCGTTTGGTGATTCTGAGTATCAGGTACGCGACCCTCGTCGACACACTCCCAATCTTACAAAGTTGTTGACGAGAGACTTGTGGACGATAAATCCGACACCTCCTTGGGACAGATGGTCGCCCTCCCAGTGATACAACAAGTTGCCAGACTCGAGGATTACCGTGTCCTCCCCTTCTCTTTGGTCTTCTCTTTACCTGTTCAGATGCCAACCATATGTGAACCAACTACTGATAGCTTGAAGGTTTGTAGTACTTATACTAATTTTCATGAACAATCTTAATCACAGTGACCAATATCTCATAATTAAATAAGTATAATAAACAAGCTTTTGACTTTGGCGCTTGCTCAGGTATCAAGAGTTTTCTTCATTGTTTATTAACTACCTACAAGAGTGACACTGAAAGTTCTTAGAAAATCAAAAACTGAACAAACTAGGAAGTTATATTAATATAACTTAATTTTTAATATATATTATAAAAAATTAATCTTATAATATAACATTAGTTTTTCTATATCTTTTCAAAATAGTGTCCATTTACATCAATACATCGCTGCATCCGATGGAATCACTGATTTCACATTTGACATGTTTTTCTTGAACTTTTTACATTAAATCTTTGAATCATTTCACAACACCAATCAACACGGTGGAGTTTTTGGGCCTCTATCAAATAAATCATATATTATCCATCGGGCACAAAGCTTCCTGACCGCAAAATGTTCATGGAGAATATTTGGTGCACTTGACTTATACTGATTTTTATTTATTTATTTTATTTTTATTATTCACAAAATCCACAGCTTGTAACAATCTATTTACACACAAATCTTATAAAATAGGTCTTGAAGCCAATTACGGATTTACAATATACTTATTTAGCTTAAAAGAACTTCACAGATTATTCACCACCTTACTTAAAAATAGACATATGAAATATAAACATATTTAAAGGTAAACAAAGCGCACGAAATTTTTATTAAGTGCAGAAGATTGTGTATGTTTGCACACGTATGTGAAAGCGAGTCAAAGTGTGTGTTTGTGTGTGTGTGTGTGTGTGTGTGTTTGTGTGTGTGTGTGTGTGTGTGTGTGTGTGTGTGTGTGTGTGTGTGTGTGTGTGTGTGTGTGTGTTTGTGTGCGTGTGTGTGTGTGTGTGTTTGTATGTGTGTGTGTGTGTGTGTTTGTGTTTGTGTGTGTGTGTGTGTGTGTGTGTGTGTGTGTGTGTGTGTGTTGTGTGTGTGTGTGTGTGTGTGTGTGTTTGTGTGTGAGTTTGTGTCAAAAAACATCCTAATTTCAATAGAGAAGATGGCTGGGTGCTACCATCTGTTTGGGATCCTATAACAAATAAAATTAAATCTCAACCCAAGCATACAACTGCAAGACTTCAAGATACCATAAGTTCGTACTGCATAGATCGGAACAAAAGTTAAATTTTAATCTATGGTAACCGCGGTTAACTATGACATATGGACGTTGAACATCTCAGTCCCGCCCATGACTAGACGTGGGTCGTTACGTCATTTTCAAGAAACGTAACGAAACCGGTGACTTGATCGGCGTCACCTGTTTCGAAACTAGTGATTTTTGTAACTGGCTATTTTTATTCGGCTACTGTGATTGTTTGCATAAATATCACCACCAACTGTACAGTTACACACGAAACGAAAATCACAATCCGTGTTTGTAGCTATACAGTAACTGTTTTCTGTTAAATCAATAAATTAACTTCCGTTCATACTTTATTCAGGTTTAGGACATACTGCATTAAATGTATTTATGATTGATTTGCGTTTACTATGACACTAATGTTTTCATAAAATTATTAATGCATGCATATTTACAAGTCAATTTGATTGTATATACAATGATTATTGATATTTACAGTTTATTTACACTTTTTCAACGTTTTCACTGTCATTTGTTTTTGCACTTTTATTTACACTGTACAATTAATTTGTTTGTTTGTTTGGCTATTTACACACAGTTTTTAAGTTTTATAATATTAAAAACATTTAAATTTTTTATACTCATTTTTTAGTTATATTTTAATTTTATGAATAAACGAGTTCATGACTCCGTCAAAAATGTTTTAAAAATTATTTTAGTTAAATTCAATGTGACTCGCTTCCCGGAATCACAAACCGTTAAATATCTACAAACAGAGATTACTCTATTTTATTGTTTATGTCTATAGTCTCACGTATCAAAATTAAACGTACAATAAAACTGTTACTTACGATGGTTTGTTTATTGTTGTATGCCACATGTGCGCTTTGCGCTCGAGCGACCGACAGTCGACTCCCGCAATAATCACGGGTAACAGTAATCATAATCACGCATTTACAAAAATCACTACTTGTAACATGACTCGAAACTAGTGATTCGGTTACATGCCGCGTAGCCAGTTACTGTATCTAGTGACGTGAAATAACGCCCACGTCTACCCATGACCATGAGTGCTGTAAAGCGTTCGAAAGCAACGTCAGGTATTTAAAAAGTTAAATATACGCGATAAATTCCGTAAAAACTAGTATTATTTCAATGTGTAGTGTTCGCGTAAATATAACAAATCATTAACACTGATGTTATCTTCGGTCGTCGCCGTAGAAGACCGTCCCTCATGCAGATCATCGGTGACATTAGTGCGACCATCTTTAAGCTCATTAAACCAGTTGTAAACAGTGGCACGAGATGCGGCTTCATCGTCGTGAAAGGCCAATCAAAGTCTTATCATAATTTTCTTGTTGACTCTAATAACATCGAAAGTCATAAAAAATCATTGGGTGCGTTTGGCAGAAAAAAGCGCTAGCAAGCGCTTGTGAGCAAAATGGCGATAGTAAGCGGTAAGCGCTGTCAAATCGTAAGTAGCTGTTTTCCTCTAGGACACGATGTTAGTTTTAACCGGGGAACCTAACCTAATTTAAATATATGTTTGTGAAGTATTCATATTAAAAACTTACCAATCATGAATTTTTAATAATATGTATATGTCTATTCATGTCATTATATTACTTAAAACTAATATTGCACAAAACAACTTATAAACTCTACTTCAAAACAAACAAATTAAATAAGCAAAATGGCGTATTGTGTCAGCGCTACTGAAGTAGCAATCGTGTCCTGGCCGAAAACTATTTTAGCGCTAGTAAGCGCTTGCTAGCGCTTTTTTCTGCCAAACGCACCCATTGTACGAAAATTTTCTAGCGTTGAGTTCATGTTGTCGTGACACAGATAATTTTCAATTTGCCGCCAAATCGTAACCAAGTGACAAATTAATAAAATACATACACAATAATATTGGTAAAGAGTTCCACTTTCAAAATTGGAACTTATTTTTTATTATATCGTTTGCAAGTGGCCAGTGCTAAAAACTTTAATTGTTGCCCTCATATGTATAGGTTTCGAACCTACAGTCTGTTTAAGTATTGTTTAAGAAATGAGGATCTATATGATTACAATATTTAACTTATTTCCAGATGCCAAGGACTAAAGGGATTTTGAGGGAGCTAGATTTAAGCAAGTCATTGGAATTGACCCCTAAGAAACTTAAACTGTATAAAAGATGTAGGAGAAATTTGAGCGAAATAATGAGACTTAGAAAAAAAATTAAGAAACAACCACGTGCCCTCTTCAAAACATTAACTACAAATAATAATGTCCAAAGTCTCATGGACAAAAATATATCAGGGCCATTTGCTTTATTGTTGCAAAGTCAACTGCAAAATACTCCCAGAAAACTAACTGGTCGGAGATGGAGTATAGATGACAAAGTTATGGCTTTAAGCATCTATAAAAGGTCTACTGGCTGCTATAGACTGCTGAGGCGACTTTTTTGTCTACCAAGCGAAGGTACATTAAAAGCATTGCTGAATAAAATTCCGATGAAATGCGTATAAATAGCCAAATATTCAAAACAATTAAAGATATAACTAAAAATCGAGAACCAGAAGGAAATCTGTGCATTTTGGCATTTGACGAAATGTCTATACGAAAACATTTGCAATATAATAGTAAACAAGATGTAATTGATGGTTATCAAGATCATGGAAATCAAGGCAGAACTATGGAGCCAGCCACACATGCATTGCTTTTTATGGCTATTGGAATCCGAAAAAAGTGGAAGCAGCCTTTAGCTTTCTACTTTTCTGGTGACTGTGTTACGGCTGATAGATTATCTGTTCTTATAAAAGAAGTAAGTATGCAATATAGTTGACTGAAGAAAAAAAACCATTGCATACTCAATATATTATATAATTATATATTTGTATTTACAGGTACTTGATGCAAGCTTCCAAGCTGGGTTGAATGTCACAGCTACTGTATCGTATAACTTTGGTGTAAACATCAAATCACTAAACTCCCTTGGTTCCTCAGTAGCTAAACCATATTTTGAGTTTAAAGGCCATGAAATCGTCACAATTATAGACCCACCTCACCTAATCAAATGCTTCAGAAATAATTTACTGAAGTACGACATTAAATGCCCTCAAGTATTGCAAATTGATGGAAAATCTATACCAGGTAATTTAAATGTTGTAAATAATAGATAATAAGTAGGTATGACATGAGTACATGACTAAGGTCAAAGGTGGCAATTCAAACTTCATAAGATTTATCTTGTCTTCTGCAACCCGCCGCGTGGATGATCATCAGATTAATATAAACTAACACAGAATCAATAAATGTATTTTATTAATACTTCTGTCATTATTTATAATATATTTTACATGTTTATTATTACAGGTGTAGCCAAGTGGAGCCACATTAAATCATTCTTTGAAAAAGACAATGAAAATCCAAATTTTGTTTTTGCACCTGCTTTAACCAAGCAGCATATTGAACCCAATTTTAAACAAAAGATGAAAGTCAGCTTAGCTTGCCAAGTATTCAGCCATTCAGTTGCTGCAGGAATGCTTGCAAAGATTGCGAACAGTAAGTTGTTTTATTGGATAACTTTTAATCATCATCATCATCATCATTACAGCCCTTTACAAGTCCACTGCTGAACATAGGCCTCCCCCAAGGTATGCCACAAAGCACCGTCCTGAGCCACCTGCATCCATCGACTTCCTTCATGTCTTACCAGGTCGTCACTCCATCTAGTGGAGGGTGGAGGGTACACTTCGTCTACCGGTATGAGGCTGCCACTCGAGAACCTTTTTTCCCCAACGGTTGTCGGTTCTTCGAGCTATATGGCCACCTATTTCCACTTCAGCTTACTAATCCGTTGGGCTATGTCGGTCACTCTGGTTCTACTGCGGATATACTCATTTCTAAGTTTATTACGCAGAGAAACTCAGAGTAGCCCTCTCCATAGCTCGCTGAGCGACTTTGAGCGTCCTCATAGGGCCAGCAGTGAAGGACCACGTCTCAGTTCCATATGTCATCACTGGCAACATGCACTGGTTGTACAACTTAGTTTTCTTAATTATTTTAATAATAACTTTTAATAATCTTCAAAAATAATCGACGTCTCGAAATATAATATAATAGTTTCTGAATATGTCAATCAACTATTATTAGAGCTTATTCAAATAATCATTCTAATAAGATAAAATTAAGCTACTTCGCGTTGACAGCTTCCTTTTATAATTGAATATTTTTATAAAGATTACTTTATTTAGAGTAATTTTGATTACTTACTTTATTTAATTTTGATTTCATTTCATTTTCCCTAACCTTTCACTATAAAATAAAAAAATGAGTGTTTACTTTACAGATGAACTGCCGCAAGAAGCAACGACGACAGCCATGCTGATAGAAAAAATAGACCAGCTGTTCGACACCTTAAATGGCGATACGCCTGACCAGAAAAGAGGAAAAAAATTCCTTACAAATTTTACCCGCAGAAGTCCACATTTAAATTTTTTTAAGGAAATGAAAATCCTGTTCCAAGAATTACAATTTATTGGGGCCAGATGCAAGCCGCCTTCGCAGGAAGGTTTTATTAGAACTATAAATGCAGTTGAGCGTCTATTTTTTAATTTAGAAAGGCAATATGGTATAAAAAGTTTATCAACGCGCAGGCTCAATCAAGTTCCATTAGAAAACTGTTTTGGTTGCATCCGCAGCAATTGTGGATGCAACCCGAACCCAAACACCCTACAATTCGTTGCAGCTCTCAAAACCTCCATGATCAACAATTTATTGCATAGCAGTAAAAATAAAAATTGCAAAGAAGACGATAATGTCATATTAAATGATTTAAAATCTTTTTTAAGTCAAGTTGACCAAAATAAAGAAACAAATGTAGCTGTTAAAACATTTGATTTAACAGAAGGTGTAGAAGCATCTAATACTGTAATACCTCAGTGTTCTGGAGAACTGCAAGCTTGCGCATATGTATGTGGCTTCATGATAAAAAAATTAGTACCCATTTGCCATCAGTGCAAAATCACAATGCTTGCAGACCAGAACACAGAGGTAAGTCATTTATTCACAAGCTTTAAAGAATACAGTTGTATGCGCAACAGTCTACATTATGTTAATAATTTTTTTACGGAGACAGTGGAGATTGCTGCAACAATTGTTAATAAATTTTTGGATGAGCGTGGGTGTAAAATAAATATAAAAAATGAACTTATAGAAATTTTAAGAAGAAAATTAAATTTCGAATGGTTGCTTGGTTGTTCTGAGCACTATGATAAAAATAAAATGCATATAATTTTTTCCACTATATGTATATGTATAAAACGACACTATATTTTAAAAAATAGGCAGTTCACCGATGAAGCTTCGAAAAAAGCAATGAAAAGAAAAATAAATATTTTAAAACACGCTTACAACTTCGTTTTATTTAATACCTTTCCATAAATATGTATGCATTATGAAAATAAACCAAAATTCAGGTAATTTTCAAATTAAATACCAGAATTTCGCTTTGTTTTCATGATACATGGCATAAAATAAAATGAAATAAAATCATGAGTCTATCATCAGTTTTGAAATCTGGCGCGAAAATTAGTTCACGGGTCAAAAACTGGCGCGCTAGTGTCGCAAGTTGTTGGCATTTCTTTTGTATGAAGTTTTCGTTCTTCCCGTCAGGGTAAATGTATTCTGTGATCTATGATCGCGGTTTTAGCGAAAATAAACATTGTTGTTTGATAGAAATAATATAATTAAGTTATTGGTGGCACCAAATAGTATATAAATGTTGATTAATTTACATTATAATACTACGTATTTTCCGTTTAATTAATCGTCACATAAACTGACAACAATGGGAATGTCGCGTTGTTACGCCTTGATGAAATGCTTGCTGATATTGTTTAACATTATTTTTCTGGTAAGCTTTACAAGATTTTATATTACAAAAAAGATAAAAGATAGATAAAAAACAAATAAAACTTCGTCCTATAGAATCTCAGTAAAGGGTTTCACTAAAATGTATCTTTAGAAAAGTGTTTCCTAAAGGGATGCTATTATTATGTTTAAGCATTTATAAATTAAAATCATGCTTGTTTCTGATGATCTGAATCAAATGTTGTTAGCCATTGTGATAATATTGTTAAGGAAGGATAAGTTTAGGGCAGTATAATTAAAGATCTAGAACAAGAAACACGTCTCCTTTCAGCCAGTCTCCTTTCGACCCAGCCAGGATTGTAAAAGATACATAATTATAAATAAAAAAATATTAATAGTGTGTAGGTAAGGTAAAAAAAGTTATCGGGGGTTTGCATATTCACATATAATCTGCCTGATCAGCTGAAAGTTTGAAAAATTAATAAGCAATTAATTTTTATAATCTGTTTGGATTCGATAAAAACAGAATCAGTTCTAACTATTGAGTGAAATGAGTATTTATCAAGAATTGTATAGGAATATTGTTCATTATCTTGATCATATATGTATATGAGCTGTGTATGTGAAGGAAATGACACGAATATGTAATGAATAGCTAAAATGCTCGGTATGGATAAAATGGTAAGTAAATAATGGTTAACTTATTTACTTAACATTTTATCCATACCGAGTATTAAAAAGGAAGAGTACTAAAAATGCATAAAATAAAATATTGAAATTAACATGAAAATTAAAAGAGTATTATATTATTACTGTCTGGACTAGATAAGTGGTAGGCATAGTAACAAAATGATTTAGGATACGAATAAATAATATTGCAAATTTCCTGATTATGTCAATTATTGAGTAATAAATGTCAATTAAAATAATTGGTAATACATGGTAAAGCCACGCTGTAGCTATATTATAGTTGTAGCACAAATGGGTTTGCTCAACCTAGGCAAGAACATGCTCTCATAGAATACCTGCATAAAAATAGCAGCGTAATTGTGTTTCATATGGTGAGTGTAGAGAACGAGAGACTTTTTACTGGAATTGAGGCATTCCATTTTAGTCCTTAGGATGACAATGCATTTGCAATTTGTTTTACCATTAGGTGGACTGTGTGCTTGTTTGTCACCCAATGCTATAAAAACAAATTATACTACAGTGACTATGCCTTTTTACTTGCTAGTTTTGTCTTAGATTATAATTTTCATAAAGATATTAATGTTTTTTAGAATAATTTTAAGGATTATATTATATATATCCTGCATAGAAAAATCTACTTCTTCTTCTTCTATAATTCTGCTAATGTTATATTAGTTATTGTTTTTTATAAATGAATTAAATTCCTTTTAATATTTTTACTTTTTTTTTCAAATAAATAATTAAAAGTTCTTTGTAAACAACATAATGAGCCAATAATCCATTTGATTGTTAGTGACTATTGTGTAGACAAGGCATACAGATTAGTTTCTTATTAGTTTCATCTTTAAAAAAAAGAATTATTCCACACTAGGATTTTCTCCTGTATTATGGATTTAGTTTATGTGTGTAAATTTTCACTAGAGCAAACAACCAAACCAGAGACAATTATTTGTAGGCCACGCAAGTATTTGTTCTGCACAGGATTTGAATATGTGGCCTTCAGCACCGCAACTCATTGCAACGTTATTGCTTCATGAAGACGTAAAAAAGATGTTACATCTATTTTTTATATTTATATATTTTTGGGTTAGAGTACAGATTTATCTATGGGTAGTACTTAATTTTTAAGATATGCCTGAAATATAGGTTTGCATTGTATCGTCACCTTGAAGATGCGTTAAGGGGAAATAGAAAAAATACTACCTCAAATGGCTTAGCAAGATCCTCCGTTATGCCAAGAAAATATTGCAGCATTAATTTTTTAATAAATATATGATAAAGTAGGAGGATTAATGTTAAGTACTAAGTTAGATGAAAACATGATTCGGTAAAAATTTCTCGATAGAAAAAAAATCCAAAGTTACCCCTAAACTGAAAAATAAACTGCTGGCATTCATAAAATATTTTAAATTAGATCATGAAACTTTGCATACTAACTAAACTTACAATAAAGCAGGGCTTATACTTTTTTTTAAAGTAAAAAGAAATTACCTAAACTATCAGCGTCTTGAAGCTTGTTTCCTACCGCCCGATCAGTCTAGCTTCAGCTTTTGAGTGGGAAAGCTGTGTCGCTTATATTCAGAAAACATTCAACAGGACGACGTAAAATTAAAATGGGAAATAACCGTAATAAAAATAAGAAGCGACTGTGCTGGCGTAATAAAACAGGCATAAATATGATAAACCTAATGAAATAAGTATCTAACGACGAGCATACGACGCGCGGGGAAGTGGGGGCGAAATAAGAATTAGAGCTGAGTTACTATAGCCCCTTAAGTGATTAACAATACATGTTGAGGTGGTGGGCGTGGGCGCGTGCGCGTTCTGCGGGTGGGCGCTGTGGGCAGGCTACGGCGGTGCGGGCGCGGGGCGCGCAGGACTGTGGTGCGTGAGCGCGTGGGGCGCGGCGCTGGCGCTGGGCGCAGCGGGCTGTCTGCGCGGCGCGTGCGGCAGCTGTGCGGCGCTGCGCGGTGGGCTGGCGCTGCTGGCGCTGGCGTGCGCTGCCGAGGCGGCGGCGGCGGCCTGGGGCGCCGCGCACGCACCGCAGCTGCGCCAGGCGCTGCGCGACCGCCTGCGGGACACCGTCGCGCACGAGTACGGCCTGCTGCCCGACCGCACGCACATGCTTGACGCCATACAGCACGGGGTACGTTCTCATTGAATGGAATGATGTAATAGTAAAGTGGATACTTTACTATTGCATCAACACATCTTTATAAATTAACTGAACATTTATTCTTATATATTATTATATTACATACCAAATTTGATTCAACTTAGGACAATAACTTTCAATCTATAAATGAGTCAACCTGTATAATAATAATGGTTTCTCGGAAATAACTCAGCAACAAAGTTATAATATATCAAACACTACAGAGTGTGAGTGAGAAGAAATAAACATACATACATACTCTCAACAACATTACCTTACTTCTAGGGCAGTAGCGTAAAAAAGTTAGTTTATTTGAATTATTTTACTACACAAATAGAATGATTTTGCGTTTTATTTTCATATGTGTAGTTAATTGTTAATATGACACAGTTACAGTGTTGCGGTGTGGAGGGGCTGCGCGACTGGCAAGATTCTGCTTGGGCGGGCGGCGAGAATGGGGCGGGAGGGGAGAGCGGGGTAGTCAGGGCGGGTAGTGCCCTCGACCTATCTGTCAGCGCCCCCGCCCTCTACTACTGGGTGCCCGCTTCCTGCTGTGCAGTCAGTATCGCAAATTACTCAATTTATAAGTGAAAGGAAAAACATTTTAGAATTTTAGAAATTTAACTTATGAAAAAGAAATTACTGCATAGTTCGCATAATCTACAATCTATGCGAAGTTAATTAGTTGACGACAGGCTATTTTCCACAGCCCCACGTCTAGGAGCGTATTTTACATGTGGGCATGAATATTATAAATTATTCGGGCCATGAAATCTCCCCGAAAAAGTCCCAACAGTCTTTTGATGTCGCGAGCAACTTCAGGGACTTATCCCGTCGTACCGAGATGTTTAGCTCTGTATTCAGTGACCGGATATGCAACAACGCGTGGGCCGCCGTTTCCTCCTTCTCCACAAGTGCCCTGCACAGGAGACTATCGGTAACATCGTACAGTAAATAAGTGTTTATTAATTGTTTATTAATAGAGCCATGTCCTGTAATAGCACTTGCTGCTGTCCTGATCTCTGGCTTGATCAATCTTATTAAGACCATGATTAAACAACTATTTATTTCTGGCAGGACTGTATGGTCTTGGTATACCACACACCTTTTACTTGATCTGATGATGAATGATTTAAACACGATCTTGAGAAAAACAATGATTTATTGCGATTTCACAATACACGAAACTTGGTAAAAATATAAGATTGAGTCACGCGACCGTATTGGTAGGCAAACACAAACACACTAAAAAATAAAATATTAATGAATGAGGTCAGTCGCGCATAGTGTCAAATTACTAAAATGCTGACGCGGGAGAATGCACGGTGTTGCACTGTACAAGGACCATCTATTGCTATGGGCGCTTGGATAATACCCATATGTTCTACCTAAAAGACAGTGTTGTGGATACCCAGCGGTAGTCGTTCAACTGTAGGGCCCTCAGTCTTACTCTACAGATTTAGGGTCTTGAGTCTGATGGCAACTAAGGTCACTTGTTGTTGTATGTGTAGGTGAAGGGGGTTAGCTCCAGCATAACCTCTAACGCTGTTGTTGATGTAGTGTTTATGCAGCCTGTGGCATCCAAGCATGCCAGTCTCTGGTAATGCTGAAGCTTCGTTATAGTGTTGGCTTCATTCGTTTTGGTCCACCATACCAGTTCTTCGTATATGATTATAGGCCGAATTACAGTTTTGTACAGCCACAGTATAATTTTTGGTGTCAGACCTCATTGTTTGCCAATCATGTTTCTGTATAGCCAGAAAGTTATACTGGCCTAGTTAATTTTGTTTTCTATGTGTTTATTCTAGTTTAGTTTGCTGTCCAAGATAAGACCTCTCACAGAATTCAAGTAGAAAATAGTAGCTTAATGATGCTGTGTTTCGTATGGTGAGTGTAGAGAACCGGCCACCCTTTTTACTGGAAACGAGGCATTTCATCTTGGTTCTCATGGATGACAACGCATCTGCATTTTTATTCCTAATCGAGGACAGATGTAGATGTCTATGGGCCACAGCAACCACTTACCATCAAGTGGACTGTGCGCTCGTTTGTCACCCTATCCTATAAAAAAAAACCTGGGTATTTTACCTAAGAAGATAGTTGGAGTTTTGTGCTGAAGAGACTTTGTGTGATCATTACTAGTAACATTTTATTTGGGTTAACGGTTAAGTCGAATTTCTTGCACTAACTCTCCACAATATGGAGAGCCACTTGGGTCAGGTTGCACAACCTTCTCGCTACTTTTCCTGAGACTAGTATTGTCATTTTTTTGTTTTGATTGATTGATTTGATTTTGACACATTTAATGTGCTGATGATTTCATTTATGACCATATTCCATAGGAGAGGTGAAAGAACCCTAACTTGCGGGCAGGTTTTCTATATTTGGACTGTTTGAATTCATCAGCAATCTTTATTGTCTGTGTACTAAGCATATTTACCCAATCAATCAGTGCCGATTCAACTCTATGTCTAATTAGTGCAACTTTGGAAAAGTTTGTTCTGTCAAAAGAACCTTTTATATCTGTAGAATCCTAGACATATTTCTTTGTTTTGGATGGCGATATGCGAGGTTGTGTACAACAGTAGATCTGTGATGCTGTTGTAGTGGTAGTAGTAGACTCATTAAATCTTAACCGTGGGAAGAACAAAGGTGTCTATAGGCCACGGTATCTTTTTATCAAGCGAACTGTTATGATCATGTATTTTGTTATTTTTATTTCTATAAAATAAGCCCAATGCCAAAGGTCAAAAGATTTTACTGAAAGGGGGAAAAAAAGGTTTATACCCTGCGTCACTTCCACAACTAACATAAATCCAAACACATCCCATATGTTTAAATTCATTAAGCCTACGAGTTTAGCTTATAGAGTGTATCAAAGAAATAAACATATTATATAAACACTCGAAAAACATTACATCGTCTGGGGCATTTAAGTAAAAATATTAAATTGTAAAGTTATTATTTGAAAGGAGAATAGGATCGAAATAAAGAGATAAGATATTATTATTAAGCAGGTCATCAGTTGAAACAATGGATATAAGCCTGTATTCTGGTTTCAGGGGGCTGTTTAGGACTTCCCTTGTGCTCATATCCTAGACGGCTCCCGCCATTACATCAGATTTGCTAGACCACAAATCTTCGCGAAAGAACATCGATTCCAGCTAAGGATAATAATCATCATTACAGCCTTCCACAAATCTATTGCTGAACAAAGGCCTCCCCCAAGGAATGCCTCAAACTACGATCCTGAGCCACCAGCATTCATCGACTTCCTGCATGTTCTACCAGGTTGTCACCCCATCTAGCGGGGGTTCGCCCTACAATTCGCCTACCGGTACGAGGCTGCCACTCGCGAACCTTTTTTCCCTATCGGTTGTCGGTTCTTCGAGCTATATGGCCGACCCATTGTCACTTCAGCTTACTAATCCGTTGGGCTATGTCGGTAACTCTGCTTTTACTGCGGATATCCTCATTTCTGAGTCTATCACGCAGAGAAACTCCGAGCATAACCCTCTCCATAGCTCGCTGAGCGATCTTGAGCGTCCTCATACGGCCAGCAGTGAAGGACCACGCCTCAGATCCATAAATCATCACTGGCAACACACACTGGTTGTACAATCTCGTTTTTAAGTTTTGAGGTATACTTGACTAGAAGATGTGTCGTATTTTCCCGAACGCTGTCCAGCCGAGTTGAATCTGTCGATTTACCTCTCGGTCGAAGTTGGACTTACCTAGTAGGACTATTTGTCCTAGGTAAACATACTCGCCAACAACTTGGAACTTAGTGCTCCCAACAACTATCGGCTTAGGTGTGACATTTTTAACATTACACATGATCTTTGTTTTATCCATGTTCATTTTAAGACCTATCTGTTGGGAGACATTATTGAGGTCAATGAGCATAGTGCTTAGGTTCTCTAGCGATTCTGCCATAAGGACTTTATACGTGGTTGAGACATGCTGGCCATATTAATAGTGTTGCAAGCCATAATTAATACCCCTAGCGCCATCTAGTGTCGGGTAGCAGAGCGAGGAGAGCTTTCTAGAAAATTCCATGCTAAAACTTTCCACCTCCAGCGCCATCTAGTATCAAGGGGCAGAACTAGGAGAGGACTTTCTCCTCTTAGTCGGTCGGAACCGGTATTTACTGGAATATTATAGATGTTTCGTTGGAAAAGGCCTATATAAAGCCATTTGAGGCCGCGATGGGGGCAGTATTGAATTGGCGATACGAGCGAAGCTTTCGGAGTGAAATAAAGAGTTAAGTGTGATTAATTATTAGTGTGATGTAAGTTTTAATTGGTGTTCAGTAATTAAAGTGTCAATTTTGGTAATTCAATCGGCAGTTTTTATTGTCACGAACCTTAAGCTGGTAACAATAGTATAGTACGGCACGAATGGGTCGGCCCGACCGGGGAAGGACCACGCTCTCACGGAATACCAGTGTAAAATAGCAGCTTAATGCTGCAGTGTATGTATGGTGAGTGTAGCCAACCAGAGACCCTTTTTACTGGAAAAGAGGCATTCCATCTTCGTCCTCGCGGGTGACAACGCATCTGCAGTTTGACGCGCAAACAAAGGTTGGGTGGACTGTGTGTTTGCTTGTCACCCTTATTGTATAAAAAGACTTATCGCCGGCAAATCGAAGGCGAGTGATGTACTCGCTATTGATGTTGATGCCGTATCATTCCTGTCCAGTAGCTTGAAAACGTCTTCCAATGCAGTGCTGAAGAGTTTCGGGGATATAACATCAGCCTGTCTTACACCTCGCTGTAGTTGGATACATTTCGTACTCTGGTTCTGTACTCGGATAGCCATCGTAACCCTCCTGTACAAACGCTTCAGGACTTCTATATACCGACACTCAACTTGGCACCGCTGACGGGAATTCATTAATCATTACCGCCCAAATTTCAACGGAATTAAACGCTTTTTCAAGTCCATATACGCAAGACATAGTTGCAAATTGTATGATAAATCAGTATGTAGTTCTTCAAGAGAGCATTGTTGCCTTTCTTGAAGAACAAGAGCACCGCACTTCTGCTTCACGCCTCCTGTGTAGTGCCACCATGGAGGATGGAATTAAAGAGCTTCTGAAGGACCGGTACAGGTTTTCCACCCGCTTTCAGAAGCTCCCCTGTAATTTCATCCTCGCCCGGGGACTTGCCATTTTTAAGGTGCTGGAGAGCCATTTTAATTTCATTAACACTAACATCCGAAATATCATCGGAGTAGTGTCGGATAAGACTTGCTCTGGGATCGTTACTCACCACTTGCGTTTGGAATCTTTGAATGGTGAAAAATGTGGGTTAAGAAAGGGCGAGGTAACTCTCAAATGCCATTTGTACGCCGATGATCAAGTCATATTTGCGTCGTTGGCGGCTGAGTTGCAAATGATACAGTTACATTAATGAATTGGTCATTGAAAGAAAGGGGAATGAAAGTGAACGCAAGTAAGACGAAAGTGATGGTTTTTGAACGAGAAGAAAGTAAAACGTTATGTGAAATAATAACAGAAGAGGAGTTGATTTAGCAAGCTAAATACACATCCCAAATACTCATCCCAGTTTGTGTATTTGGGATGTGTATTTAGCAGGGACGGTAGAGGATAAGAACGACGAGTGAATGCAGGAAATAGAGTGAATGGAGCTCTATACTCTATTACGAAGAGTCAGAATGTGTCAAAAACGGCACGTATGGTAATTCATAATGCTATGTTAATCCCTACTTTAATGTATGGTAGTGAAAAAGTGGCAGAAGAAGTACGAAAGTAGAATAAATGCTGTAGAAATGCGGTCTTGTAAGGAGTACGCTAGGGCTGAATTTGACTGACAGCGTGAGAAATTGTGTGAAAAGAGAAAAATGTGGTGTACAAGATGATGTTGTGACCAGGATTAAGAAAGGAATGCTTCGGTGGTTTGGTCATGCAGAAAGAATGAACGAGGAAAGAGTGACAAAGCAAATTTATATTGCAGACGTGAACGGCAGAGTCGGGAAGGGACGCCCTAGACTAAGATGGAATATTTTGTTTTCAGTAAAAGTGTCTATGGTTCTCTATAATAATCATAGGAAATATAGCAGCATGAAACAGCCATTTTATACTGGTATTCTGTGAGCGCGAGATCCTCCTCCGGTCGAGTCCACTTATTCGTGCTACAATCATAATGTGATGTTAGCAGTGAAAAGATTTGTCATGTTGCGGTGATGTTGTGTGGTAAGCACGCAGTGGGCTAGTGTGTGCGGGGGATTACACGGAGTACTGTTGCAGACGGAGGACGCGTACGAGTGCGAGGCGGCGCGGAGGGTGCGCGTGGGCGGGGAGGGTGCGGGTGAGGGCGGGGTGGTCGACGGCGCGCTGCACGCGGCGGGGTGCGGCGCGCGGGCCGTGCGCGCGCTGGCGGCGGCGGCGCACGCGCCGCTGTGCGCGGCCGCGGCGCTGCTGGCGGTGCACGTGCTCACGCTGCTGCTGGCGCTGGCGCTCGCACTCAGACCCAAGCCGCACACCGCTTACAAGGCTTAGGCACTACGCAAATAACACCCCTCTGTCTCCCTCACTCGCTCTACCTCTCCCACTCTCTCATTGCTTTACTCCTATCACATATCCATTTTATAATAAAACATCTAAACGCAAAAAAAAACTTAATAAACCACGTGTTTTTTTAAATAGGCTAAAAATTTAAATTCTTTTTCTTTTCATATTTTACACTGTCATCCGAGCTATGTGTGTTCCAAATTTTAAATCTCAAGCTCATCTGGAAATTAGTTTAAAATCACATTACTACATTCGATCCGAATTAAATCGAATAATGGAAAAGGGGCGTGGTAAAGAATAGACGTAGATTTAAAAATACCTGGAATTGCTTTTTCTCTCTGAATAAAAACATAAAAACATCAGCAATAAATGCGCGTTAGTAAACGATTATGTTTGGACAATATATTATATATTGTTAACTAATCGTATATGAAAATATTATATTCAAAACGACTATCTTCAAGTCATCTAAATGTGTTCATATTTATAATATGAGACGCGTCTCTTTTTAAAATAAGCATACAATGAACTTTGTGCGAACTGCAGAAGTGTCTAACCTTTTCGCAATTTTCCTACACTAATTTTAATATAACTTTTTGTTTGTTCTTGTTTCACCTTCTGTATAATGTAGGTATATATACTATTATTATTATTATGAAGAATTAATGTATTGGTCAAAAATATCAATCAAAAATCAGATTTGCTATATCAGTACATTAATTCCATATTTAGTCTTTCATATTCTATTCAAATAATGTTCATAAAATTTAATAACACATAAACATACAAATACTACTTTCACTCACTAAACAAAAGTTAGCGATTAAAACTTACATGAAAAGCTGTATATACGAGGGGAGGTCAAAAAGTTCGCGGAATGACAGAGAAAAATAATGAAATGAAACAAACTATTTTCCCTTTTCAATGTATTCTCCCTTAACACTAAATCATTTATTAGATCTGTCTAATAACTTATTAATACGTTCTAAAAAAATTTGTCTTGGACGTCAAAATAGACCGAAATTGCCGACTTCACTTCATTATCGTCTCCAATTTTTTTCCCACGAAGTTCTTTCTTCATTTTTGGAAACAAATAATAGTCGCTTGGAGCCAGGTCTGGGCTGTAGGGTGGGTGGCGCAGTTGTTCAAAATCACACCGGTGAATAGCAGCCGTCGCACATGGCTTGTGTGCACGGGCGCATTGTCGTGCAAAAGGAGCACGACTTTTGTGACTCCTCGTCTTTTTTCTTCAATAGCTTCTTTTAATTGATCTAGTAAAGAAGCGTAGTATTCTCCCGTCATGGAAACGACACATTCCTTTTAATCAATCGGAAGGATACCTTCTGTATCCCAAAGGATCGTCACCTTGATCTTTCCGACCGATTGAGACACCTTATATTTCTTAGGAGAGGGTTTTTTTGCCACTGCATCTACTCTTGCTTTGACTCAGATTCATCATGGTTCATAATTTGGGCCATAACTTCCCCCTTTTGCTCTCGGTCCAAAACTCGCGACAACTTTCGACGCGCTCGTGTTTATGATGCGCAGAAAGCATTCTCGAAATCCATGTTGCACGGACTTTAAGTCGTGCAAAGGTGTTAATGTAGGATGCTTAAAATGGTAGTTTCTGATACTCCAAGTAATGTTGCAAGCTGTTTTGCCTTTAACCGGGCAATTTCACATATAAGTTTTTAACTTTTTCGATTATTTCTGGCTTGGTATCCTCAATCGACCGTCCAGTTTGGTGGTCGTCTTCAATGGAGTCCCTCCCTTGTTTGAAACGGGCTTGCCATTTATAAATCGTGGTTTTCCCAGGAACGGAGTCCCCATAAACAGCTGACATCTCTTGAAAAATGGTTTGAGGTGTCTTTCCTTATTTGGTAAGAAACTTAATGACGGCACGCTATTAAATTTTTCCATAGTGGCTAGTTTGCCGGCTGCGTGGTTATGTGGAGACTTTTACCCACTAAACACTACCTTAAGGGATTGGCTTACCGATCTGACTAAAGATCTTTAAGCCGTAAACGGACGCGACCCTCCTTGGAAGAGAGGAGGGCGCAATGATGACCCGATTAGGCTGAAACTTGGTATATATACTAATAATGAGTCACTCAACTAGCGCTTACCTGAATGAGTAAACTCACCCTCGCCAACCCCGCCATTCCGCGAACTTTATTAATTCGTTTTTCCGCCTACCTTAGAAACGTACTTTGCTACACTAATTTATAAAACTAAAACAAAATTTATGTATCACAAATCAAACTAAACCATTAAAAATACACAAAGAAAAATATTGTGTAAGTAAGAATAAAGTGGACATGATAGTTAAACTGATGGCTTATGTATTATGCGAACAATGTTTATGTATAACTTCATTATTAATACATACACAATACATTCCAGTTCTACATCCCAGTGACTACAACCTGCATTTTATTTTATAATTTTGTTTATATTCAATGCAATACAACCATGAGACTGAAAAAGATTATCTCTTGATGTATTTGAACATAAGCTAATAATAAAAGTAAATCGTTTAAAGATGTTTTAAATATTTTCAAAAAGATATAATATTAGAGTAAGTGTCATTGTTTTTTATACATAATTCAATCAAAAAATTAAGAGATCTATCTTGTTATGTATGTGTACTTATTATACATTTATTGTTTGTCCATTGCAGATTCAAATGGATAAAAATATTCTTTCAATTCCTATATCTAATAATGAATTCACTTGCTATTTGATCTAAAATGTGCTAAGTTACTTACGTGCCATATATTGATAATTTTTTATAATATTTTTGTTGTTATTTATGTTTCGACTGGCCTTACCGGCAGAGAATGCCTAATGGTATTAAGTTTGGCCTTTTTATTCTTATATGGAAATGTAACGAAGATGAAAGACTCGGCTACTAGTGGCAATGAGGCCAAAACTCAGCTAGTTTTAGATAAGGATTAATATATTAATGTAAGAATTGACTAACGGTTGGTTTTAGTGGATATTAACTGTAGCGAATAAGAACCTAACCAAATTGAATGTTAGTCGTAGATTTGCATACTCTACTGCATCAGAGCTCATATTGCTCTATTAGAATATAGTTGACCTACCATTGTAGTTTTGTCGTATGTTTCTTATTTATTTTAGTAATTTAACATAAATATATTAATTTACCACATATTATATACACTGTTGCTCTCTGATTTCGTTAGTTTATAAGAACGTAAACAGAAATATTTTAAAGTTTCTGAACTAAATTATTTGGATCGACTTATCGTTGAAAAATACTGAGAACTAACAAGAAGTACATAGATATATACTAATACTATTTTGATCACATTATTGTGAAACGTAACAAAAACATTTGTTTGTCTGTATCCGCCTGAAATATCCACCGTCGCGTGAAATCTGTAACCAAAGAGCTGTGAAGTCCGCGATCTGATGAGACTGAATTATGTACTTAAGTTTAAAACCCACTGCCATGTTGTACAAATAATGTTTAAGGTTTACATTGAGACTGATTTTGTTCTGGTTTATTTTCAAGTTTATTTTTAATATACTTAATAAGTTCTACATGATCGTAGCTACGAAGTGATTTTCAATTATTTATGTTATTATAACATTTCTTTATTTTTTGTGAACACTTTAAAGAAGTAACGCACTTAATTAATGTTCAACCTCTTGTGAATAATAGATTAATTCTTTAGAGATTAGTGTTATTTTTATTTGATATTGTTTTTAAAATATCACAAAATAAATATATTTATGTAAAAAGTAACGAAAACCAATGGCGCATCGTTGAAGCTTATTTCACTTTCTGTAGAGCTTTGCAACTGAGTACAAATATTTTATCAATAAGTTTGCTGGCAAATGTAATTGAAAGTTGACTTACATTGAGCCAATAGCGTATGGTCACTGTTAAGTTAACCGACGCCAGTTCAAATATCCTTAAAATTCCCTGCCAAGCACGTATTTAAGTTATTGTCAGCGAATTTTCTGCCTACTATTTTAGGCAACACTGGATGAAATTGAAAACAATACTTATTATACAATAATAACGATAATTAGTAATACCTAGTCCACGCTGACTTATGCACTGGTGCCTGTCGCTGACTCAATGTAAATCGATCTTAAGTCTTAGGCTGCCTTAGCTGTAATGTGCTGATTAAGAACTCGCACACATTTCCGGTAAAGATCCTGCATTCTATTAATACTCGTCTATAATTATAATGTGTATGTGTTTAGTTTGTAGTTTATTAGTTATGATGCACTCTTGTGTATCACATAAGTGTATATCAACGCACTTCGGTGCTTAACTAAATAGTTGTTAATGGTTTCCGGAGTTTTATAGCAAAAAAAATAATTTTTAAAAACTGCGACCAAACGACTAAGAAATTGTGTTTTTAAATAGCGATTTATCTTAAACATGTACATGTGGAATGTCCATATTATGTATATCGTCATAACGTATTGATATAAAGATTCGGATCTTTTATATACCTAGTCTGGTCATAAGTTCTTAATTGAAATACATATATATACTAGCTTGCCAGGCAGACGTTGTTCTGACCTTTTCGACAACCCTTTGTCACGTCCTATTAAAAATACTTAAATTCGCAAAAAAAATTTGTGGGTCACTCGTGGGCAACAAAACTATCCTAGCTCTCAAGTTGGACCAAACTGCACACGGTGTGCTAATTTGATTAAAATCGGGTAAGTAGTTTAGGAGTCCATCGCGGACAAATAACGTGACACGTAATTTATATACTTACTAGCAGCCTGGCAGGCAGACGTTGTTCTGCCTTTTTCGACGACCCTTTGTCATGTCCTATTAAAATTGTGGGTCACTTATGGGCAAAAAAACTATCCTATCTCTCAAGTTGGACCAAACTGCACATGGTGTGCAAATTTGATTAAAATCGGTTTAGTAGTTTAGGAGTCCATCGCGAACAAACATCGTGATACGTAATTTATATATATTAAGATAATGAGAAGAACCTGTTTATTATTTACCTTTCACTGCATGTTGTATTTTGTCAAAAACCGTTTAAAATGTAGCGAAAAGGAGAGAAAACGATAGATGCTTCCTAAATAATAAACATATTAAATTTGGATTCCTATAAAAGGAATTGATGTATTATAATTGTGAATGATTGTTTTTTATAATTTAACAATATTTATGGCCAGACTAGTTACGTTAGAAGTATTACTGAAACTGATCATTACAGAGGCTAAATCGGTATACTTTTATAACCTTTATAGTGAATTAATATAATGAATGTTAGTCAATAAAAAAATATGTTGTTGGTGCAGTACGACAAATGACTCGACACTGCGGCGGCTCCCCGTGGGGGCTGAATAATACTATCCACCCGAAATGCTTTATAACCGACCGACTTCTTTGTAATAGTTACTGCCTGTTGTTTGTCTCCTATGTTCCATTCGACCGACCGATGTAACATTGCACGAGCGTCCATTGTTTTCAGTTTTCCTATTTAAATCTTACTTTGAGGCAATAAAAACCATTAAGATTTTCGGAAGATGCTTGAATCTTTAATATTTGTGTTTTGTGTCTATTTTTAAAAATTTTAACAATTATTAAAATAAGAACATATTTATTATGTTCGTCATTGCAAATTTATGTCGATCGCAAATTTGACATCTGTCAAAAAGATCAAGCTATGTACGTAATATGTTAATGTATGACTGGTTCGTTTGATTTCGATAGCCTTTTTTTCCCTTTCGAAAAAATTATACCAGTACCTTAGTCATGTCATATATAATGTAAGATGCATGTGGATCAATGGAGTATTATCGATTTGTAGTGGATTTCTTATAAGAACTTTTTGATAACTGTATTAACACACTATACTTTTTACCGTTTAGTCGTTGCAATGTTGGTGTTACGTTTCTCAAGGTGTTAGCCGTGAGTAATGAAGTAATATGCAGCCATTATGTTGACGTATGTAGTATAACTTTTATTTTTTAATTCAAATTCTTTAACATTCAAATTAAAGTTATTAAAATTCTTGTTTTGTTTATATTGCGTTTAACCTCCATAGACGTGAAATTGTTAATTATGGTCGTCATAAAGTTTGCATTCTTGCTTGGTCTCGAATTTAAAATAACAATGGCATATTTACGGTTACAGATTTACATATACTTATTTTAAAAGGTATTTTTTTTATTTAATTTCGTTTTGAGAGATGCTGTAATTTTATCACATAATGACTGCAGCACCAGGATTTCATATCGAGTTCTCAGTGTTTTTATTTTATAATATACATTTGCGTAAAAGGTTGCCGCAGTGTCGTGTTTATTATATCGAAGTTCGATCGCAGAATTGGACTGCTTGTGATCTGTCTGGACATTTCATAGTAGGTACGCCGCCATTTCATGTTTTGGCCGACAATTTATCGTATCCATAATATCTCTTATTCACTTCACTTACTGCCGCTAATTTTACTTCATAGGTGCTTTCCTATTTCGGACAAACAGAAATCATAGTAACTATAACTGTTATAAATCGGCAAAATTATGGAATTGCGGCGTATTATGAAATGCTCAGGCAAATAACGATCTTGCCCGATTTTACGATTGGACTACGACGTATACGTTACGTAAGTCTATGACGAGAAGTCAACGTCGTTGTGTGTCATGTGTACCAACGGTTGCACGATGTCGATCGAAAACTTATGTTACTTTAATCACTAATAAATCAATGTATTCATTATCAGCATTGCCTTTTATTTCCTGTTCAAAGACGACCTTTGTTGTTTTAGCTGTGTAATGGCGATGTAAGGGAATTAACCACTCCATTACGTCCCTCATCAAAGAATACATCGTGAGGAAACCTGGGTGCTTTAAAAATTAAAAAAAAATATTTCGAAGACGTGTAGTCCACGAACACGAAATGACGAACCTTCTCAGAATTGAAAGGAGGCCTGTGCCCAGGAGTGGGACATATTAGGATTATACGCGGGTCGTTGTTGATGGAATGTGTCAAATGCGGGTTGCAGTACCTTTATAATATACCTACACAAAATTCTACAATAATAAATATACATACATGTAGTAAGGATATAATATTAAATTTGATCAAATCCGTCTCTCCTCTCAACTCCGTCAAAATACCTGCAAGATTCAAATGCTTGGGATATTGCAACTACAATTTTTTTTGAAGTGAAAACTTTTTTAGCATCTTTGTGATTTGAAACTGGATGAAACGAAAAGGCGACAGTAAAAAGAGACAGACACGTAAATTCAAAAGTTTTAACGTGGGAAAATGAGATGGGGAGGATTATAGCTCAATGTTCGCGATAAAAAGTCATAAACGGCGTCGCTTACGCGTTTTGTTCAACAAGGTACTACGTAGGTGTCGTGTGCCTATGGATTAAGCTGAGAACAAATTATCGGACGCGTCCGTCAGCCGCGGCTGACAGTCGCGGCTTAGCGGTGTGCACGGTAGCTGAGACGGCGTCCTCGGACGCCTCGCTTCGGTCATTCCAGAAAGGTTTTGTCAATCGAGAAACATAACAAACAGTGACAGCGAGGACGAATTTATAAAGTTAGCGGCAGCTGCTTTATGTCGTCCTCCAAAAAATAGGGGACCCAAACACTCCTTGTCCGTGATATTAATGTAAAACGACTCGAGTATGATGAATTTCATACATTGTATTACAGTCTGGAGACTTACAAAAAGATGATAAACGTTAAAAAATATACTAATATGTACTTATAAATATAGGCACTCGTGGCTATGAACACATTCAATTAATTTTTTTTTCATTACACATCATGTCGCGAGCGCAGTTGGTTCGCTTGTGACACTCGAAACGTCCGCGGACGCATCCCGTGCCCCGTTCACACTGTCCGCGGACGCACCAAACATCCAGCCGGCCAGATTCTGTTCGGACGTCCGAACGCTCAAGAGCGACGCAAGGTCATGTCCGCGTCTTACGGCCGATAGTTTGCACAGTGTAGTACTAAATGTACTGGCTAGATCTCAATAAGCCGCGGCTGTCAGCCGCGTCCGTCAGCCGCGTCCGTCAGCCGCGTCCGATAATTTGTTCTCAGCTTTAGCCTCGAGCGCCCGGCCACCGTTTTACGGTGGACTGTTTTACCCCCGATAAGCGCCCATCGACCGTTATACGGTAGTGACGTAGTTGTCCCAAATAATATTTAAATGAAGAGCCGAAATAATGTTTGTCTATTTCTAACGTATACTATATTGAAGCTAATGAAACGTTTAACAGATTTAATACACAAGCACGTATAGTTTCGACGATTGTTAAAACAAAAAATCAGCTAAACTTCTCACCTTATCAGTAGGTGATGTCATATCGCTTTGGACGCTTAAGCGGAGAACAAATTATTATCGGACGCGGCTGACAGCCGCGGCTTATTGAAATCTACCCAGTACATTTAATACTACACTGTGCAAACTATCGGCCGTAAGATGCGGACATGACCTTGCGTCGCTCTTGAGCGTTCGGACGTCCGAACAGAATCTGGCCGGCTTGATGTTTGGTGCGTCCGCGGACAGTGTGAACGGGGCACGGGACGCGTCCGCGGACGTTTCGAGTGTCACAAGCGAAACAACTGCGCTCGCGATATGATGTGTAATGAAAAAAAATTAATTGAATGTGTTCATGGCCACGAATGCCTATATTTATAAAAACATATTATTAGTACATTCATAAGTACATTTTTTAACGTTTATCATCTTTTTGTAAGTCTGGATACACTGTATAAAATTCATCATACTCGAGTCGTTTTACATTAATATCATGGATCCAGGCAATCCTTTTCACTTTTTTTAGGAGGACAACATAAAACAGCTGCCGATAACTTTATAGATTCATCCTAGCTGTCGCTGCTTGTCATATTTCTCGAATGACAAACCTTATGACCGAAGCGAGGCGTCCGAAGACGTCGTCTCGACTACCGTGCACACCGCTAAGCCGCGGCTGACGGACGCGTCCGATAATTCGTTCTCAGCTTTAGTTAACTTCGAGCTGTGAATTTATTGTGTTGTAATTTGAGTATCGCGAGAAGAAAGTTTTTGGTAAGTAGCTAATGTTATTCTTAGTGTATGGTAATATTATTTTCATTATAGTTTTGCTACCACGAACTTGTTTTACAGTATTTAGATTAGACCATGTGCCTAGCCAAACAACCGTTGCAAAAATCGTTTTGGATTTTAAGATATAAGAAATATTTCTGCTAAAATTTTTCTTCTAATGGGAGAAATTATCATGAACTATTGTTTTATCTTAAAAAAAAGATATACACAGTGATTAAAATAAATCTAAATAAAAAATTATAAGAGGATGTCTTGAATGATCGTGATACGGTGGCGGGACGCCCTGAATTCTGAATTCATAATGGCGGCGAAATATAAATTTACAAATGAACATAGAAGTCGTGGAGACGGCTAAAGATATTTGTAGTCTAATAAGTTGGTATTTAAATATTATATATATATATATATATATATATATATATATATATATATATATATATATATATATATATATATATATGTGTATATATATACCTACTGTAAGGATCCCTATTTTATGTACCTATTTTATTTTATTTTTACCTAACTATCAACTACTTAATGTTTTAAATTGTTTTCAGATTTAGCTATATAGCAGGATAAGACATATAGTGTGCCGCTAATATGCCGTAAACGCACCCACGTTTATTGCCCTGGTTACAACGTGACTTTGTGCCCGTTTACTTGCTTTGCACAACATCAAGCCATTAATAATAATTTTAAGCTTTTTAACCGACTGCTTAAAAGTAGGACGTTCGACCCGTATGTTTTTTATTTTATACTTTTTTTTCTAATTTTTGTTTTTATTATTATTATTATACAATTTATCCAACTTTGCCATTGTTTCATTTTCGTTAAGTTGACCCATATAAACCATTTTAAAAAAATTAAAAAATATTTTTCACCATTAACAAATTAAACTAAACATAAAAATGTAAAAATAAAAACACCGATAAATTTAATATATTAATATATAACTTTACAAATAAATATAAAATATTCGACGAAAGACGACTCTATACATTTTATGTCCTTAATTCTCAGTTTGGTTCGAAATTTTGTCAATGTTTTTAGTTGATTTTAATAACTCTAGCAAATCATTAGAAATATATGTTTATGTTTATTCATTTCATATTCATTATAGTTATTGACAAAACAATTCATTCATAAAATTATCAAACGTTTATTTTTTACAGCCTTATCTTTAGCTGTGGTATTTTTTGTGGATTTTTTTTTGTTTCGTGAGATTATGGAAGATCTGACTACTTAAAACACGAGATGTATTATAAAAGAAACTCGTTAACAAGTTCAGCATAATAGGGGACCACATAAAATATTTTAAGTGGCTAATCAAGGCCAAAAATGGCTTTGAACTCACATCTGTTGCAAGGATATTATTTTGCTTTCACAACTTCACTTTCAAATCTATTTCTTTGACTAATTTAATGAGATGATGATTTTACCTATTTATATTAATAAAATAACTAATAAATAACATTATAAGATTTATAATGGTATTAATGATTCATATTGATTTTTAATTACACTTTTCTACAAATACGTGTATACATTTACACATTTGTGTGATTAAACCGCTTGAAATATTTCCTCTTGCTATTAGAATTAGTTAATTTTATATACATAATAAAGGAAATTTCATGCAGATTCTGAATATGTATATATTGATTAGTGTTCGTAAATGAATTTACGTCGAAATCAGTATTTAAAAGCTGACCGCCAACTTAAATTCATACGCTAAATTTGGCCGGGGCGCTTGTCGACTTTATAGCCTCATTTACATTCAGCCCCTGCCACTGCTCCTCGCGCTGCCGGCAATACTTCTCTAAATACTGCCGTAGCAGGATCGCGGGAAGTGTGTATTCACACTCTGCCCTACCACTCACATCACTTTCGGCTTTCGACTATGGCAGACGTCGAAATAATTACAGCGTCCGCTCTTTGTCTTCTTGCAATACAAAATTATGTTAATAATTTAAAAAGATATCAAGTTCAAAAGAAGATAGATAGATAGATAGAAAAATTATTAGCTTAAAAACATGGTACATAAGATGATCAATGACGTGGAACTGACATATTTTGCCATAATTGGCATGCAAAAATGATATGAAATACAGCTAATTACACAAATCCAATGTTATATTTTAAAATTATTGCATTGCTTAAAAGTTAGGTACAAACATTCTTTTTGAATTAAAATATTATGTATTAATTAAATACTTATACAGATCCACTCTATTTTAATTTTTATACAATAATTTGTTCATAAATTATTAATTGAATTATTACATTATTGTTACATAAATAATATTAAATATTATATGAGATTAGTTAAGCTATTATTATTTTAATAATTAAACTACGGTATAAATTAATTCATAATTTTAATTACAATAAAATTATACCTAATTTAAAAATCTCAGGCTATTATGCAAATATTACCATTTAACTTTTTTACATTTTAATAAATAAATAAATAATCAATATGAGTTACTAATCATTTTTATAAATAAAATGTCAATGTTCATTAATTCCTTAAACAAAATTTTATATTAAAATAATAAATTTGACGAATTTATAATTAATTATGTACATAGGTACAACACGTACGAATTAACTTGAGACTCCGCTGGAATGCGACCCCCTTCCCGACTCCCCGCACCGCGTCCCGCGCTGGCCGTGCGCGCTCAGTACCGATAGCATTTTTGTTACGGATACGCGTCTCGACTCTAGTTCGATATTTTTGATAATTATTGTTTGTTGTTTGGTTTGGACTTATGTTTGTTTTTGTTATACTTGAACGTTATTTTATCTGTTTGTTGTTAATTGCGTTGTTTTATTGTAAGTTTGGAAGTTGTGTTGTGCCGTTTTCTTGTGACGTTTAGGAGTTACTCCGCCTTTTTTATTTTTAAAAAAAGATGGGAGGAAAGACAATACATAGCCAAGCACGGACACTTGCTCTAAAAGTTTTAAAATTTTTCGAAGATGAAAAATCAAATAAAAAGTTACTTATTCCTGTGGACCAAGCTTTAAAGAGGGCTTCGGCAGCAACAGGCATATCAAAGGCAACACTACTAAGAATGAAAAACGAGGCGAAAAAAGTTCAGTCAATTTAATGATTTCTTAAATTTACGCGAACACTACACATTGAATAAAACTATTATTTACGGATTTTATCGCGTTTAATTACTTTAATTTATTTTTATTATTATCCCGACGTTTCGGGTGCTTTGCAGCGCCCATGGTCACGGGGGGACTGAGATGTTTGATGTCCCAATGTCATAGTTAGTCCGGCTACCTTCAGTTTTTTAATATTAATTTTTGGTCCGATTTACGCAAAACGAGCTTATAGTATCATGAAGTCTTGCAGTGGTATGCTTGGGTTTGGGTTTAATTTTGTTAATTATAGGATCCCAAGCAGATGGTAGCACCCAACCATCTTCTCTATTGAAATTTGGATGTTTTTTAATTTCAATAGCCTCGCGTATCATCCTTGGTAGGAATCGGTGTTCTTTTGCGAGAATTTGTGGTTTATCAAATCTAATGTAATGGTGGGGACGATCTTGAACATGTTCGCAGACTGCAGACTTCCCGGAGCGTCGGTGCTTCACATCAGCTATATGTTCCTTCACGCGGGTTTTTATAGATATCTTTGTTTGACCTATGTAAGAGAGACCACATTCACAATCTAGCTTGTACACACCTGCATCTTGTAGAGGAATATTACATTTGATGGATGGTAAAAATTGACTAATCTTCTTCAGCGGCTTGTAGTATGTCTTAATGGACGCTCGCTTCAAGATGTAGCCAATCTTGTCCGTGACTCCTCTAACATATGGTAGTAGAGCAGGCGCGCGCTCGACTGTGGCCGGCTTCACTCGTTCACTGTGACGTAGGCGCGGGACCCGAAGCTTGTTGTCTTGCAATACTTGCTTGACGTGCTGAAGCTCCGCGGCCAGATGTTTTCTGTCACAGATCCCTCGTGCTCTCTGAAACAAAGATTTACCCACGGTAGCTAACTGTGAAGGATGATGGTGAGATTCACCATTTAGATATCGGTTGGTATAGGTCTTTTTCCTATACACAGTGTGACCAATAGTGTTATCAGGATTTCGGATGACTAAAACATCTAGGAAAGCTAAAGAATTATTTGCCTCTAACTCCATTGTGAATTGTATTTTAGAGTTTATGGAGTTAAGGTGGTCTAAAAATGCAGTTACTTTGTCCGATGGTAAAATTGTGAAAGTGTCGTCTACGTACCGCTTGTAGAACCTTGGATTTACAGGAGCAGTAAGAAGGGCTTTCTCCTCAAAGTCCTCTATGAATATGTCGGCGACTATGGGAGACACAGGTGAGCCCATCGCCACACCATCTACTTGCTTGTAGAACTCTTCCTTCCACTTCGGTAACCCATACCTCGGTTACCGAAGATACACAAACCAAACGCTCCACTACGTCGCATAGTGAGCCAGATCGATTCACCAACTTATAAGCTGGCACAATACTTAGCAAAAATACTATGACCACTAAGAGGACATACCAGAGCACACACAAAGAATTCATACCATTTTGTGAGTGAGATAAAAGACCTACATCTCGCTTACAATGAAACTATGGTCAGTTTTGATGTTCAGTCACTATGTACATGCCTACCTATTGTGGACTGCATCTCAATTGTAACTAGGAAGCTAGAAGAAAATAACATGCCTCAAGAATATGCAATACTACTTGAACATTGCCTCACATCTGGCTATCTATTGTGGAAGGAGGAGTTCTACAAGCAAGTAGATGGTGTGGCGATGGGCTCACCTGTGTCTCCCATAGTCGCCGACATATTCATGGAGGACTTTGAGGAGAAAGCCCTTCTTACTGCTCCTGTAAATCCAAGGTTCTACAAGCGGTACGTAGACGACACTTTCACAATTTTACCATCGGACAAAGTAACTGCATTTTTAGACCACCTTAACTCCATAAACTCTAAAATACAATTCACAATGGAGTTAGAGGCAAATAATTCTTTAGCTTTCCTAGATGTTTTAGTCATCCGAAATCCTGATAACACTATTGGTCACACTGTGTATAGGAAAAAGACCCATACCAACCGATATCTAAATGGTGAATCTCACCATCATCCTTCACAGTTAGCTACCGTGGGTAAATCTTTGTTTCAGAGAGCACGAGGGATCTGTGACAGAAAACATCTGGCCGCGGAGCTTCAGCACGTCAAGCAAGTATTGCAAGACAACAAGCTTCGGGTCCCGCGCCTACGTCACAGTGAACGAGTGAAGCCGGCCACAGTCGAGCGCGCGCCTGCTCTACTACCATATGTTAGAGGAGTCACGGACAAGATTGGCTACATCTTGAAGCGAGCGTCCATTAAGACATACTACAAGCCGCTGAAGAAGATTAGTCAATTTTTACCGTCCATCAAATGTAATATTCATCTACAAGATGCAGGTGTGTACAAGCTAGATTGTGAATGTGGTCTCTCTTACATAGGTCAAACAAAGAGATCTATAAAAACCCGCGTGAAGGAACATATAGCTGATGTGAAGCACCGACGCTCCGGGAAGTCTGCAGTCTGCGAACATGTTCAAGATCGTCCCCACCATTACATTAGATTTGATAAACCACAAATTCTCGCAAAAGAACACCGATTCCTACCAAGGATGATACGCGAGGCTATTGAAATTAAAAAACATCCAAATTTCAATAGAGAAGATGGTTGGGTGCTACCATCTGCTTGGGATCCTATAATTAACAAAATTAAACCCAAACCCAAGCATACCACTGCAAGACTTCATGATACTATAAGCTCGTTTTGCGTAAATCGGACCAAAAATTAATATTAAAAAACTGAAGGTAGCCGGACTAACTATGACATTGGGACATCAAACATCTCAGTCCCCCCGTGACCATGGGCGCTGCAAAGCACCCGAAACATCGGGATAATAATAAAAATAAATTAAAGTAATTAAACGCGATAAAATCCGTAAATAATAGTTTTATTCAGTCAATTTCTCAAGACCAAAATGATGATGTCACAGTAGTATCGGAACCATGTACTTCTCAAGCAAGACCAGAACTTAAACTATCAACTCCAGGAAAAAAAAGGAAACAGAGCTCAAAAAAAATTGAACTCGACAATTTTGATCTGTTTGCTCTAAGAAACCTTGTCAACAGTTTCTATACAGTACGGAAAGAAATTCCAACATTGAAAAAGATTTTAACGGCTGCAAAAGCAGATCTAAATTTTCCAGGTACTTACCCATATTTATTGACATTTTTTATATGTATTTTAAATTAAATCTAACCCATAAATTTATAAACATTATTTCTAATACTAAAAACCTTAAAAATATATATTATAATAACTAAATTAAATTATTAAAAAAGAGGTCCTTTAGGCAAGGTTCCGAAGATACTGGCAGCGTTTCCCCGTTGAATAGCTAGACTAATTCTTTGTCCGAGGTAACTGCCAGCTCTTCGGTCTCCTGTGACGTCGATTAACCTTTTTGCTATTTCCTTAAAAAGGCTTATAGCGCTAGGACCCCACGGACCAAGGGTCTCGATATATATATGTATTATATATCATACCTTAGGTCATATCATATACAAGGTGACATTTAATTTAAGCATAATCTTGTTATGGGTGCTAGAACTGGTAATTTGCAACAATTTTATGTATGGACACCCATATGCAAAAGTGAACCATTTCTGAGATATTTAATTTTAAATTATTTTTTGAAAAAATACCACGCGATAACTAAAAATTAAAAATAAAATCTTGATTTTACAGGTGAAAAAACCACGTTACAACGAATACTCGTTGACTACTTGGGGTACAAATTTAAAAAATGTAAGAACTCAAGAGCCAGACATTGCTGCCTGGAGAGCCCGTTATTTACGAAGGAAGAAAGAAAACAATGAACTTGGGGTGGACAAAAAACCCGTAACTTATTTAGACGAAACATGGATTCACTCCCACTATACCGTGCGCAAATGCTGGCAAAATAACAATGACGCAAGTATTAGAAAAAATGATAATACAGGACAGCGCTGGATATTGGTGCACGCTGGCGGTGAAAATGGCTTTATCCCTGGTGCCGAATTGCTTTACAAATGCAAAAGTAATGCCGGGGACTACCATCACGAAATGGATAGTAAACACTTTAAAAAGTGGTTGACAGAAAAACTAATCCCAAACTTACCTCAAAACAATGCTCCCTACCACTCAACGCAGTCTGAAAAACCACCCGTGAGCTCGTCCCTTAAAGGTGAGATGCAGAGTTGGCTTCGGAAAAACAACATTCCTTTTGAACTGTACCATATAATACTGCTCAATAAACCACCCAAAAAATATATAGTGGACGAACTCATGAGGGAGCATGCAGGCAGTCGCAGCAGCAGCGGCAGTGTCAGCGCGAGTAGCCTGTTTACATACTGCCCTGCCCGCTGCCCTGCCCAATAGGGCTGAATGTAAATGGGGCATATGACGTTTGACGTTTGGGCGCTCGAGAGGTTAGCACTGAAGAATGGCCAAACCTCAACTTCGTAATAGGTAAAATTGATATAAATCTTTTTGTTATATATATATATATATATATATATATATATATATATATATATATATATATATATATATATATATATATATATATATATATATATATATATATTTATATAACAAATGTATTGTATGTGTGTAATGTTGTGTATTCTGAATGATGAAGTTTCGAATTTAAACAGATGGAAGGAATACTTTGAAAGCGTGTTTATGAGTGAAGAGTCGTATGAATTAAATGAACTAGAAATTCCGAAAGAAGTGGAAAGGGGTATGGAGATAAGTGTAGATGAAATAATGAAAGCAATGAAAAGCATGAAAGCAGGTAAGGCAGCTGGATATGATAGAGTATCAATCGAGATGCTAAGGGCTGGAGAGGGAGTGGTGGCAGGCCTGCTGTACACCTTGTTTAATTTATGTTGGGAATTAAAACGGGTACCGGATGACTGGTGTAAAGCAGTTATAGTACCAATATATAAAGGAAAAGGGTCACAGCAGGACTGCAAAAACTACCGCGGTATCAGCTTGCTTAGTATTGTGGGTAAACTGTATGCTAAGGCGTTAATTGAAAGAGTTATGAAAGAAACTGATGGAAAAATTTGGGATGTGCAAGCGGGTTTTAGAAAGGGAATGGGGTGTGCAGATCAAGTCTTTTCCATGCGCATGATTGCGGAGAAGTTTTTGGCCAAAAACCAGAAAGTTTTTTGTGCGTTCATGGACTTGGAAAAGGCTTATGACAGAGTGGACAGGAATGTGTTATGGCAAACACTGAACTCATATGGGTTGAGCGCTGGTTTGATACAGGCATTAAGGTCTCTTTATAGGGACTCTAGTGCTTGTGTCAGGATCAATGGGGTCTACTCGGACTGGTTTGGCATCCAAAAAGGTGTCAGACAGGGCTGTGTAGCTTCCCCTTGGCTGTTCAACCTATTTATGGACCGGTGTTCGCAAACTTTGAAAGATGAAGAATGTGGGTTAAGAATGGGCGAGTTAACCGTCAAATGCCTTTTGTATGCTGATGATCAAGTCATACTTGCGTCATCGGCGGCAGAGTTGCAAATGATGGTTACATTAATGAACTGGGATTTGAAAGAAAGGGGAATGAAAGTGAACGCAAGTAAGACGAAAGTGATGGTTTTTGAAAGAGAAGAAAGCAAAACGGTATGTGAAATAAGAATAGAAGGAGAGTTAATTGAGCAAGTGGATGAGTTTGTGTATTTGGGATGTGTATTTAGCAGGGATGGTAGATATGATAGGGAAATAGAACGACGAGTAAATGCAGGGAATAGAGTGAATGGGGCACTACACTCTATTATGAAGAACCAGAATGTGTCAAAACAGGCACGTATGGTAATTCATAATGCTGTGTTAGTCCCTACTTTAATGTATGGTAGTGAAAGCTGGGTGTGGCAGAAGAAGCACGAAAGTAGAATAAATGCTGTAGAAATGCGGTCTTTAAGGAATATGCTAGGGTTTAATCTGAATGACAGGGTGAGAAATTGCGTGATAAGAGATAAATGTGGTATGCAAGTTGATGTTGTGACCAGGATTAAGAAAGGAATGCTTCGGTGGTTTGGTCACGTAGAAAGAATGAATGAGGAAAGAGTGACAAAGCAAATTTATATGGCAGATGTGAATGGCCGAGTCGGAAAGGGACGCCCTAGAAAAAAGTTTATCGACCAAATTGGCGATATTTTGAAAATGGGCCACGTTAGAAGTACCCTTAACCGACGAGCATGTATGCGTAGATATATGGATGTAAAGGAGGCGAAAGAGGTATGTCAGGATCGTGCCAAATGGAAGTCCGTAGTCTCTGCCTACCCCTCTGGGTGACAGGCGTGAGTGTTTATGTTATGTTTTATATATATATATATATATATATATATATATATATATATATATATATATATATATATATATATATATATATATATATATATATATATATATATATATTAAAAGGATTGTTATATACATTTAATTACAGTAAATTATTTTTTCCTATATTTTATGCCGAACTTGTGGTTTAAATTATAATATTAAATAAATTATTAAAAGTATTTGTATTTTATATTTCATTTTATTCGACGGTTTCACTTATGCCGCGTGTTAGCTGCACGCATGTTTTTTGCAGTTGTATTAGTAGTATAGTTGTAGCACGAATGGGTCGGCTCGACCGAGGAAGGACCACGCTCTCACAGAATACCAGCGTGAAATAGTAGCTTAATGCTACTGTATTTCGTATGGTGAGTGTAGAGAACCGGAGACCCTTTTTACTGGAAATGAGGCATTCAATCTCAGTCCTCATGGGTGACAACGCATCTGCATTTTGATTTGTAATGGAAGATAGATGTAGATGTCTATGGGCCGCAGCAACCACTTACCATCAGGTGGACTGTGTGCTCGTTTGTCACCCAATTCTATAAAAAAAAAATAGGTCAGTGCTGTAGTCTTAGATGATAAATCGCACTCTTGTAGCGTAACAAATATCTATTTACTCTTGCCTTGAAGACGCCCACATTGTATTTGAACGGAAAAATAGATGCCGGCAATTTATCCTACTTTACTGTACGCATTATAAAAGAAAAGCACACCGTTTGGTTCTTGTGCGTGGAATATCGACAACAAAGGTTTATTATATCGAAGGCACTAGGTACGGTTGTAAGAACGTTTTTTTTCTTCATATTTTAAATTCTAATAGAGCGGAAAGTGCCTTATGTTTAAGAGCCCTCTTACATTTCGGCCTTACGCAAATTTTGGTATTTTACGCTCCGAGCGGGCGATGACCTACGCGTACGCGAGCGATATTTTATTTCATATCTTCATTCATTCGCTCGGACTATGGTACTGTGAGTATAGCGACTAAACGATCTTGATCTTCCATTATATGTACAAGTTGGTAAGGATGGAGTTCAGTGGATGGAAAATTTTTGGTGTGTCATTTTTGTGTTATCTAATTATAATATATTTAATATATTTTTCATTATTTATAAACCTTAGTGTTGAAATAAGTACACAAATATTTTAATTGTTTCACAGTAATCGATTGTTAACTGATGTTGGTTAATAATCGATTATATCTATTAACGGTAGCATAGTAGCATAAATAAATAAATAGTATGGTGCAACCTATTTTAATAAATAAAGTAACCAACTGTAACCAATATTTATTTAATCGGTACTTACAGTCAATTACCATATATTTTATTATAAAAATATTTGCCGCAACGGCATTGTCCGAGCTTATCTGTAGTCTATAATTTCAGGCAGTACATACTTTTTATAAAACGCTTGTAACTTGGCTAACATATTCAAAATCCAAATTTGTTGTCTTTGTAGATTTTTAGTACTTTTACTCAATAACCTGAGCCAGTCCATATGACAAGCATGTAGAAATTTTTATTCTCCATTATTTTTTCTCCAGAGATAGGACATTTCTTTTTTTACCTTTAGTGATACATTGATACTTGTACTTATTTTTCCCCATTTCGACTGGTAAGAAAGCTCAGTTACAATCAAAATAACTATAGTGTTTTATCTATCTGGTATAATAATAATGTGCGAACTTTATACTAATTGAAATATACTGTACAAAAGTAAACACTTCAAAAACGATTAAAATTGCGGGCGTAGTTGACGATACGGAATTGTTGTTCGTTGCCGTACCGAGTAGACGTGTACAAGTAAATTCTAAATATTTTCTAAATCAGTGCAAGTCTAATTCCATCCTTAACTAAGAAGACTTAAAACGTTTAATTGTGTGAAAGTTGTTTGTTTAATGTGACATTACGCTCCTGTGCATCAACAAAGAGGACCCCCGCTACAATAACAGTGAGCCGTCTTCACCCTCGCGAAACACGTACGGTTGCTATTTTTTTACTCGCTTACTCAATACGTAGCATCGGTGTGTCGGTTGACGTAACGCAAGCAATATGAGCGTTCAGAGGTCATCAACTGGAGGGTCGCAACCAGATATATCTTAAATGAGTGATTTAGTGTCGGATTCATCAATTACATTTCGGAAACGAAAATTACCTTTTGGTGTCGAGTGTGCATGCTCTGAAGAATTAGGGTGAATGAGATCTGAACTAAGTCGTATCACTTCTCTATTAGAAAAATATATCGTGTCTAATGAGCTGATTTTAAAAACCATGCAAGAAAATATTGCTGATATAAAAAAACCAAATCACTGATATTAAATTGACAAACGAACGATCTCATAGCGCAATGAAAGTAAAAATGGAATCACTTGAATCAGACTTAAACAAACTCAAAATTTCCTCAAAATCTACACCAATAACTCTGGAAAACGAGTCGATACTCGGCGAACAAATTATACAGGAGATTCAGCAACGCAAAAATAGAGAAAAAAATATCGTGCTTGTCGGTTTACCTGAACAAATTGCGTCTACTCCTGAAGACAGATTGTCAAAAGACGAAGCTGAGGTATTCAAAACTATATCCTCGGTGAGTGCAGGCATTCCAAAACCGGCAAAAATGTTTAGGATCGGCAAACTCCAACCAGGCAAGAACCGCAGTATCAAGGTGTGCTTCGAAACAATAGAACCTGCCAAAAACTACTCCGCAACAGAAGTGAGCTACAAGATGGTCTAAAAATGTTCTCAGACCAAACATCAACTCAACAAAACTTTATGAGAAAATTAAGAGAAGAGTTAAAGCGACGACAAGATAATGGTGAGACTCACCTTACAATTAAATATGTTAATGGAACACCGTTAATCATAAAAACATCAAAAAACTCCACACAGTAAACACAGAAATAAACATTTCTAATAAAAACAACACTTATGAAATATTAAACAGTTACCAAAATTTTACAATCAAGAAGTCACGCTTTACCTTTCTCTACCTCAACGCTCGAAGTATACGTAAAGTGAGAAAACTCGATGAACTCAAGTGTGTATTACAAGCAATACCAAATAATGTGCACATCATACTGATAACTGAAACTTGGATTCGCAACGAGGAACAAGCATTACAACTTCAACTACCAAATTACTTTCATTATTATAACTACAGAACAGATGCTGGTGGAGGAGGGGTATCTGCTTATGTCCATAATAACCTGAAGCACAGTTTATCAGAGTCAAAATATGTAGGAGGCAATAACTATCTGTGGATAAAACTACAAAAATATGCACTTGAAGTAGGATTGGTATATAATCCTGGACACACTAATTTCAAGCAATTTCTCGAAGTATACGAATCACAATTACAAGAAAGAAGGAGAGCAATAGTTTTTGGTGACTTTAACGTTGATTTACTCACAAAAAATTCAGAGACCAAAAGATACAGTGTTCTGCTAAAACAAACTGGATACAAGATCATAAATAAAATCACAAAAAAATATTACATCAGACAAGGACATACAAAAAAGTCTATCCTAGATCATGTAAGCACAAACTTAAAGGAAGAACACTTTCATATGGTATATGTCAACTCATCTTTTTCTGATCATAGACAGCTTTACGTGGAAATCAAGAAAACAAAACCGCCCCCAAGAAAATATTATCAATACGAAGCAATAAATTATAAAGAACTTCATAAATCAATGGAGAAAGCAGGAATAAAAGAATCCAACGATGACTTCACAAGACTGGAAAAACTAATAAAAAAATGTATGGAAGAAAGCAAAGTAATAAAGACCAAAATTATGAATGAACCACAAAAAGAATGGATAAACAAAAGTATCATATCAGAGATCAACGAAAGAAACTTGATGTGGACAGAACTACAGAACAACCCAGAAAGAGAAGACCTGAGAGAAAAGTTTATCACCAAAAGACATAAAATAATCAAGTTGATACGGGAAACAAAGAAGTCATATTATAAGAAGGAATTCGACAAATACAGTGGAAAGCCCAAAAAGCTATGGAATTTACTCAATACTACAAATAATAAATTTAAACAAAGATGCGCTCCTCCCAAACTTATTGTTAATTCAATAGAAGTTACTGATCCTCATGAGATATGCAATATATTTAATAACTTTTTCGCTACTATAGGGCCATATTTAGCTGACGAAATACCTATTCAGTTCCATGTAAATTATACTCACGCACTACCAAAACCACTTTTACAAAATTTGCAAATGAATAGTTTAGAGCCATGCACTGAAGAAGAAATCCTTAATATTATTAACAAACTTGATTCAAACAGTAGTGTCGGTCTAGATGGTATTAGTACAAAGGTTATCAAGTGTGTGAAGGACTTAATAATAAATTCATTAACGAAAAACTTTAACAAACTTTTACAAAACGGATCATTTCCAGACTCACTTAAAATAGCCAAAGTAACACCTATTTACAAATCGGGACCAAAAACAGAACCGGGCAACTATCGACCAATTTCCGTACTGCCAGTATTATCAAAAATTCTCGAAAAAGTCTTACATACACGGCTACAAAACTACTTAGATTCTATAGATTTCTTTTTTGATAGACAGTACGGATTTCGTTCTAAAAGTAATACACTCACAGCTACAATTGATCTGGTAACTAAAATCAAACAAAACATTGATAAGAAAAACATCGTACTAGGAGTATTCATCGATTTAAAAAAGGCGTTTGACACCGTAAGTCATAAACTGCTCTTAAAGAAACTGGAAGTCATTGGTATTACTGGCATAGCCTTAAAAATGTTTGTTTACGTGGTAGAGCCATGCTGCAGTTATATTAGTAGTATAGTTGTAGCACGAATGGGTCGGCTCGACCGGGGAAGGACCACGCTCTCACAGAATACCAGCGTGAAATAGTAGCTTAATGCTGCTGTATTTCGTATGGTGAGTGTAGAGAACCGGAGACCCTTTTTACTGGAAATGAGGCATTCCATCTCAGTCCTCACGGGTGACAACGCATCTGCATTTTGATTTGTAATGGAAGATAGATGTAGATGTCTATGGGCCGCAGCAACCACTTACCATCAGGTGGACTGTGTGCTCGTTTGTCAGCCTATTCTATAAAAAAAAAAAAAAAAGAAAGTCTTATCTCACGAATAGATCCCAGGTCGTTAAAATAGACAGTAGTACTCAAAGTCCCCCACAACCCATAACCTATGGAGTTCCACAAGGTTCAATATTGGGTCCTCTGCTCTTTTTAGTCTATATTAACAATATGCATGAGTTGGGCTTGAATGGCAATATCACACTTTACGCCGATGACACTTGTCTCTTTCACTTTGGCTCTTCAATTCATGATCTTGTCTCTCAAGCTCAGCAAGACCTTGACATTCTTCGCGATTGGTTACAATATAATTTACTAACTATCAACATTTCCAAAACTAGCTACATCATATTTAAAGCAAAAAATAAACCTATACCTAATTTCTCACCTCTTAAAATAAACAATACACCATTGCAAGAAGAAACTAATGAAAAATATCTTGGCCTTCATTTGGATACCTATTTAACATGGAAAGTTCACATTAAATATTGTTACGAGCTTAGGGTTCGTGACAATAAAAATTGCCGATAAAATTACCTAAATTAACACTTTAATTTACTTTACACAAACTAAAGTTAAAAACACTAATAATTAAAAACACTAATTCACTTAATTCCGCTCCGAAGCTTCGCTTGTTTCGTCAAATCAAATCTGCCCCGATCGCATCTTGCGCCACCTATTTATTTAAATTAGCAAAATATCCGGAATGTTCAAGTAAACACGCGCAAGGTACCGAGATTTCGAGTATAGATTTTCTAGAAACTTAGTTCTTCGGGTGGCGCTGTCGGTTGAGAGATCTGTGATGTCATTCTCAGCAAAGCTCCCCTCGCTCTCGTTCCTGACACTAGATGGCGCTAGTTGACTTATTCACACAACACTGCCCCCTCCTAAGACATGCTCGTCCCGAGCATTATCGGTCCCATAATAACGCGCCAAGCGATCCACATGGACGATCTTAGGAGTCCCTCTTGCGCCTTTCTGTATCCGGTAGGTCACATCGTTGATCCTGGTTACAATCCGGTACGGGCCGTCCCATTTAGCTTGAAGCTTAGGAGATTTCCCTTTGCTGCGGACTGGATTGTGCAACCACACTAATGAACCTTCGTTGAACCCTTTATTGTTCATTTTGCGGTCATACCGGGTTTTCATTTTCTCAGACATTTGCTGGCCCGATTGTCTGACGTGCTCATAAATGTCATTGATTTTGTTCCGCAAGTCATTTGCATAATCGGTTATACTGCGTGGGGCATCAGGTGGTATCCCGGTGATCAGGTCCGCAGGCAGCCGTAATTCTCTTCCAAAGTTTGCGAAAGCTGGTGTCATTGCTGTACTTTCGTGAACAGAACTCCGATATGACAACAAAAACGGTTGTATGTGCTTGTCCCAATCTCGTTGCCGATTGTCTACAACTTTTGCTAGGTACCTCTCCAATGTCTGATTAAATCGTTCCACCATTCCATCAGATTGCGGGTGATAAGAAGTCGTTCTTGTTTTATCAGTACCCATAACTCGGCAAGTTTCCTGGAATATTTGAGACTCAAAATTCCTTCCTTGATCGCTGTGAATCTAAAAGGTACTCCAAAACGACAGAAGACTTCATGAACTAGTTTATCTGCAACTGTTGAAGCTTCTTGATTTGGAATGGCGAAGACTTCGGGCCACTTAGTGAAGTAATCCATCACAACCATGAAATACTTGTTACCGCTTTCACTCTCCGGAAACGGCCCCGCCACGTCAATGGCTATTCTCTCCCATGGTGCACCCACATTGTACAACTTCATTGCACCTCTACTACGAGTCTGAGGTCCCTTTACAGCCGCACAACTTGTACATTTGCGACACCAGTCCTCGACATCGTTTCGACAGTGAACCCAGTAAAACCGTTCTCGGATCTTCAGTAGGGTTCGTTTAACTCCCAGATGGCCTCCTGAACAATCATTATGGTACAGCTGTAGAACATTCGGTACTTTAGCTTTAGGGACAACCATTTGCAAATGACAGCTGTCTCCCCGAACGTTTTCCCATTTACGACACAGAACTCCATCCTGAAGCAGCAAGCTGTCCCACTGGGCCCAATAGCTTTTAGTGGTCGAACTCATCGCTGAGACGTCACTCCACTTGGGCTTGGGAGCACTGGCCTTTATCCATTCCAGAATCGGCTTGATGTCCGGATCTTCCTGCTGTGCATGTAGTAAGCTGTCCTTCCACTCGTTGCTGAGGTGGTCTGCCCTGAGCATCCTCACGGATACCACTTCCTTACTCTCTTGCCTAGTACAATGTTTGCAATCCTCAGGACAAGGTTTTCTTGACAATGCATCTGCGTTGCCATGAGATTTCCCGCTGCGATGTTCGATCTCAAAGTCGTATTCCTGCAGTAGTTCAACCCACCTCGCAACTTGTCCTTCTGGGTTTTTAAACTGCAATAGCCATTTTAGTGCAGCATGGTCAGTCCGTAAGTGAAACTTTCGTCCCAGAAGATATTTGCTAAAATGCTGCAACGACTTTACCACAGCGAGCAATTCGCGTCTTGTGACACAATAGTTCCTTTCCGGTTTTGACAACGACTTGCTGAAGTACGCTATCACGACCTCTTGGTCACCATTCCGTTGAGACAGCACACCGCCAAGTCCTATATCACTTGCGTCTGTGTCAACTATAAATTCTTTGCTTGCATCAGGGTATCCCAAAATAGGTGTTTTGCACAGACGGTCCTTGAGCTCCTGGAATGCGATATTGCAACTTTCATCCCAGCAGAAATGTCGCTTCTCCTCGGTTAGCTTGTGCAGAGGTTTGGCTATATCTGCAAATTTCTTCACGAATCGCCGGTAATAGGAGCACAAACCCAAAAATGCTCTAACCTGCGTCTTGTCTTTTGGAACCGGCCAATCCTTGACAGCGGCGATTTTCTCTGGATCTGTGCGGATACCTTCTTCCGATACTACAAACCCCAAAAAGTTAACTTGCCGTTGGAATAGTAAACATTTCTTCGGGCTCAACTTGAGGTTGGCACTCTGAATCTTTATAAGCACGCGTTCCAGGTTTTGAAGGTGTTCCTCAAACGTACGGCCCAAGATGATGATGTCATCCAAGTAGACCAGACAGGCATCGCCAATTAGCCCGGTAAGTACAAGTTCCATCAGCCTTTCAAACGTTGCTGGAGCATTGCACAACCCAAACGGCATTACTTTGAATTGCCACAGACCCTTTCCCGTCGAGAACGCAGTTTTCTCCTTGTCCTTAGGGTCAATTTCAACCTGCCAGTAGCCACTTTTTAGATCCAGCGTGCTAAACCATTTTACTCCTGTAAGCATGTCCAGCGTGTCATCAATTCTTGGCAAGGGATAGCTGTCCTTCTTTGTAACGTCGTTCAGACGGCGGTAATCAACACAGAACCGCATGCTGCCATCCTTCTTTTTCACCAGCACCACTGGTGAACACCATGGACTAGAGGAAGGTTCGATAACACCATCCTTCACCATTCCTTCAATCATGGTTTCCACTTCCTTTTCACGTGCTACCGGCAATCTTCTTGGCCGCTGACGGATAGGCAATTCTTCTCCTGTGTTTATTTTGTGTTGAACTAAGCCAGTCTTTCCTATGTCAGCATCGTTTGATGAGAATACATCGGCGTACTTGAGTAACAACTTCTTCGCCTTGACCAATTCGTTCGGGGAGAGAACACTGCTACAGTCTTCCAAAAGTGTGGTCACTCTCGTTTCTGAATCCTTGCTGGGGGTCCCACTCGATATATATTGGCACCGACGTAACCAATCCACTTCCTCACAAGTACCGATTAGTGTGCCTTTTTCTATAATCTGGTCCCGGTCGCAAAGGTTCAGCACACGTACTCCTGAGATGTCAGTGGTCCTGACCAAGGTTCGAGCTACTTTCCATGGAAAGTCATTGTTTACCCTTTCCACAAATACACAACGGTGGGCTTGCCCAGCGTTTCGAGGAAGACTAACCGGAACAATCGTTTCCGATCTCGGCGGAAGAACAATCTTGGGTCTCTTTTAACATCAGCCAGCACCCGCCCCGCAGTTCTGGCTTTTACTCGTTTCCCTGCTGCTGCTGGGCGGTGCTGTTGGCCGCACTACCCTCCTGGGATCGTTCACCTTCCCTTTCTAGGGTTCGCTTAGGGCAGCTGGATCGAAGATGGCCCTTTTCCCCACAGCCATAGCACCTAGGGCTGTATCCTTTGTTGCGGTCGCGAACTGTAGCTGCTGCAACCTCCCTGACGCGATGGGAACGATGATCCTGCCGCACGGCTTCTACCTCCAGTGCATGGGCCAAGGCGTCCTTAAGCGTCTCGTGGTGCCCAAGCCTCACAGCAGCTCTGACTTCCAGGTCGCGGATGCCGTCGATGAATGTCTGCACCAGGTTCCCTTTAATGAGCACAGGTACAGACTGGTATGCTTTTCGAACCATCTTCTCCACCTCAAGGGCCCACTGCTGCAGGTTTTCGTTGCTGCGTTGCACGCGATCTTTAAGCTGCGCGCGAAAGACGTGTTCCAGGTGAGCGTCACCATATCTCGCCTCCAATGCCTCAAGGAGCTGCTCGTAGGTCACTTTCTTACCGAGAGCTTCCAACACGGTTAAGGCTTGGTCGCGCAGGCCTAAGGTGAGTGCAGTCATGGCCTGGCTTTTATTCCAGCCGTTTGCCTCCATGACGGCCTCGAACTGGATTTTGTAGGCCGACCAGGAAGAAGTCCCGTCGAACGGTGGTACCTTGAACCCACGTAGCGAAGGTGTAGTAGCTACTGCGGGGGCTGCAATTCCATCTCCAAGTTTGAGTTCATCCAGCGTTTTCTTAACTTGGTTGATTTGGGTCTCAGCTTCCGACAGGCGGTTATCATGTTGAGCAACCTTATCCTTCACCTCCCTTATCTCTTTCCCGAAGGTAGCGTGAAGGTCCTTCATGAGAAGCATCTGCTCCTCCCTATCGCGTTTGAGCTGCTCTTCTAAGCGACGGGCCTGTTCCGCCTGCTGATCTTCCAACCGACGGGCCTGTTCCTCCTGTCGGCGGGCCTGTTCCTCTTGTCCGCTCTGCAGCTGCTCTTTCAACTGACGGGCCTGCTCCTCCTGTCGGCGAGCCTGCTCCTCCTGTCGGCGAGCCTGCTCCTGCAGCATCACCATCAGAGCACCTAAGTCAGGTGCCACAGACGTAGAAGCTGCTGACGGACCGGCTTCCGTGGCCGGCGGCTGGCCCTCAGACATCTGCGGCGTTGCACCGCCAAATCTCCTCTGGTCCGTCTCCTGCTGGCGTTGACTTCGGGTACGGACACCCTCCGTTTCCTCCTTAGGTAAAATCGGCATTATTTTATCCCACTTCTGACACCAATTGTTACGAGCTTGAGGTTCGTGACAATAAAAATTGCCGATAAAATTACCTAAATTAACACTTTAATTTACTTTACACAAACTAAAGTTAAAAACACTAATAATTAAAAACACTAATTCACTTAATTCCGCTCCGAAGCTTCGCTTGTTTCGTCAAATCAACTCTGCCCCGATCGCATCTTGCGCCACCTATTTATTTAAATTAGCAAAATATCCGGAATGTTCAAGTAAACACGCGCAAGGTACCGAGATTTCGAGTATAGATTTTCTAGAAACTTAGTTCTTCGGGTGCAAAGCTCCCCTCGCTCTCGTTCCTGACACTAGATGGCGCTAGTTGACTTATTCACACAACAATATTTAATAACCAAATTAATGTCACTTCACGCCTTACTTCGGATTAATTTTCGATACATACCACAGAAACTACGTTTCACAATATATAATGCCCTAGTTAAACCACACCTGTTATATCTCATCGAGGTCTGGGGAAGCGCTGCCAGTACTAGATAAAACAAATTACAAATCCTACAAAATAAAATCATAAAAATGCTATTCAACTACAATTTCCGAACGTCAACTTCAAAAAATTTCCGAGAGACGAATCTGATGAATATCAAACAATTATACACTTACAACACGTGTATCTTTATTCGCAAATCCGGTCCGCACTGATCTGCAATTCACCAAGCGAAAAAAAGTTGGGCGCATCTGCACTCGACGCGCAAGCTTCATTGTTTTGCCCAAAAGTCGAACAAAGTACGGCCAGACCACAATTACATGCGAAGGTTCGCGCCTTTTTAATAAGATACCCTCGGAAATAAAAAATGTAGACTCGTTCAATGTATTCAAAAAGCGACTAGCAAATCATATAATCACAAACATATCAATCTGAGTGAGTTGGACTGGTTTGTTCCTGGTCTTAGTATTGTGGTGCTAAGGTGATAGTGTATACTAGAATTTAACTTTTCTTTTATTTGTATAGATTTTTCCCGTCAATAGCTGTTTTTGATGTTATTTATTTTTCAACAACATAGGTACGACAATGAATTTTGTTATTTAGATTTACTTTTATTTATGTTCTCATGTAAGTGGCGTATAAAATGTCTTTAAGAGAATAAATGTCTTTAAACATAAACTCTAGCACAAAATAGCAGCGTGAAACAAAACTCAATCATTTTAAAAAACAAATCGTCAATTTGCCTTAAAATCCCTCTTCGTCCCGAATTTTGGTATTTTCCTACGGGATTCCAATTAGGCTTTTATGGCCCCCAATCGTGGTGAATCCTTACATTGAGAAATGGCCACTTCTGTCGTCAACTTCATGCGAGACATAAAAATAAATGCTCACCCTCACCACCAGGTTTAACTGTTTGTTGAATTTCTTGGTCACTTAAGTGTTTCAAGATCGGCGATTCAGTAATGGTGTGTTGCCAATTTATCATATCAATGTAGGTTGTTGCTCTGAAATTACTATCAGGCGTCTTGAATAGCCTTGGTGCAGGGGATTGCTATATACTCTGTGCTTTTAATAGACGTCGGCCTGCCAATTCACGAATGTGCTTTTTATCATCTGTAATCATTGCAAGTAGCAAAATTCTCAGGATATGCGAACTAGCTATTGCATTGAATGACAAGGTCGATCATTTCTTTCAAGGATTCTGGCAGATACCTGGAGGCTAATATAATTTTAAATAGATGTCGAGCTCCATCCTTACATGATGATTAATTCTTAATCGAGAACCACGCTAGGTCGTAAACTTTTACGACAAATGTAGCCAGAGCAATCAAATTCTCCGTCAGATGAGAATATACTACAAATTTTTATTTCATTTCCAATTACACACGTTTACATACAGGAACAATTATGATTACAATTAAATAAAGTAACAATAGGTCTAATAAAAGTAACAAGAAATTTTAAAAATTAAAATTATGTGTAGCTTAATAATGTAGAATCTATAAGAAAAATTGAAAAGTCACGTTTATAATACCAGCTACCTGCCTGAACTAGGTTGAATAACCTGTTTCAGACCATCACTTACACCATATAAGTTTAATAATGTAGGATACTATATAATTTATATTATTAAACTATATTATATAATAAAAAACGTGACGGGTGGCGAACCTCGTCGTCACGATCTGTCTCCCGGAGGGGCGAAAAGTGGATTGCGGAAACCCGTCTGGCTACGCTGAATGTATGTGGAGGAGGGAATGATAAGATGGATGAAGTATGCGAAATGATGAATGACAGAGGAATAGATGTGTTACGTGTGAATGAGACGAAACGAAAGGGAAAGGCATCCTTTCCCTTTCGTTTCGTCTCATCATTCATCAACTTCATTTCACTGCACATGGCACGTATACCGCGTATTGGTCTGGTGTAGGCGAGACCGAAAGGGCATGCCAGGGAGTCGGTTTCATCCTTTCAGAAAGAATGGGTCAATGTGTGAAAGAGTATGAATGTAATGCTTAAAGAAGCTGTTCCTGCTAGGGGTGTACGGCCCAGACATGTCTAAACCCACTTACAACCGAGAGCAGTTTTGGGACATGGTAAGGATGGTGTTGACAAAATGTACGGAAAATGAAAATATTATTATGTTAGGAGACTTTAATGGAAGGGTTGGGGTGAAGAGGTCTGGTTATGAAAGGATATTGGGAACGTTTGGTGATGAAAGTATAAATGAGAATGGTGAAGACCTCCTCACTGTATGTGCGGAAAAGAATCTTTTTGTGACGAATACTTTTTTTCGTCATAAGAAGATTCATATGTATACATGGGAAAGAGGTGATGATAGAAGCATGGTAGATTTCGTAATTGTGAATGAAAGAATGAGGAGCGCAATCGTAGATACAAGGGTTTACCGGGGGTCCAACGTAGGAACGGATCATTACTTGGTCTTATGTCGAATTAATGGTCTTTTCAAGCGTTGGCGGCATCGGACATCTGTGTCTACCACTGCGTTACAGCGTATAAGAATAGAGAAGTTACAAGATGAAGATGTGGAAGAGAAGTATAAATGTAGACTGAGTGAAAATATTAGATGTTTGAATGAGTTGTGTATGAATGATTTAGACTTGAATACTGTGTGGGATAATATTAAGAAAGGTTTGGTGGATACCGCCACCGAAGTATGTGGTGTAAGTAAGAGAACAAATGAAAGGAAAAGTAATACTTTATGGTGGGATGATGAGGTACGGGTGGAAGTTGAATCAAAGATAAAAGCGTGGTTAGATTTACTAGCAACCAAAGCTGGTAATTCTTCTGGTATGAATGATGAGATTGAAAGAAAAAAGGCAGAATTTAGACGTCTAAATAAGAGAGTAAAAGAAGTTGTTGAAAGGAAAAAGAAAGAAAGAACGGATAAGAATGATAGTAGGATATCTGATAATTTCCAGGCTAACATAAAAATGTTCTGGAAACTCGTAAGAACTGCCAGGGGAAATACAAAACAGCCTATAATAAATGCTATAAGAGACGAGAGTTGATGTATTCTGAATGATGAAGTTTCGAATTTAAACAGATGGAAGGAATACTTCGAAAGCGTGTTTATGAGTGAAGAGTCGTCTGAATTAAATGAACTAGAAATTCCGAAAGAAGTGGAAAGGGGTATGGAGATAAGTGTAGATGAAATAATGAAAGCAATGAAAAGCATGAAAGCAGGTAAGTCAGCTGGATATGATAGAGTATCACTCGAGATGCTAAGGGCTGGAGAGGGAGTGGTGGCAGGCCTGCTGTACACCTTGTTTAATTTATGTTGGGAATTAAAACGGGTACCGGATGACTGGTGTAAAGCAGTTATAGTACCAATATATAAAGGAAAACGGTCACAGCAGGACTGCAAAAACTACCGCGGTATCAGCTTGCTTAGTATTGTGGGTAAACTGTATGCTAAGGTGTTAATTGAAAGAGTTATGAAAGAAACTGATGGAAAAATTTGGGATGTGCAAGCGGGTTTTAGAAAGGGAATGGGGTGTACAGATTAAGTCTTTTCCATGCGCATGATTGCGGAGAAGTTTTTGGCCAAAAACCAGAAAGTTTTTTGTGCATTCATGGACTTGGAAAAGGCTTATGACAGAGTGGACAGGAATGTGTTATGGCAAACACTGAACTCATATCCCTCATTCTGCATTTTATACGCTCGGCGCGCGGACGTGCATAGAATACCTACATTATATGCACTTTTAAAATCATATCGGTGCAATACAAAAAAAAATTGTTTAACTATTATAAATACTCTAAAATGGTACAGTGTAAGAAATGTAAACAGTATGTGTCCTTATCAAAGGATGAAGTGATCAAGTGTAAGGGTTCTTGTGAGTCTGTATTTCACAAAAAATGTGTTCGAAACCTTAAGAAGCATATGCAGAAAGAAATTTGTGAAGAATGCCAAAAGAACGAAAGCCCTGAAAGAATTAGCAAGCCCATGATTGATGTTGATCTCAGTAAGACATCAATGGAAATGTTGCTAGGTGAGGTAAACAAAAAGTTAGAGATTATCTATAAAATGGAAAGGAGCATTGAAGAACTCAAGGATACAGTAGACTTCTACGCTGAGCAGTACCAATCGATTATTGAATTCAAAGAGGAAGCTGAGAGAAAAATCAAAAATTTGGAGAATAAAAATACCTATCTGGAAAAATGTAACAAAGCAATGGAGGAAAGGATCTTGGAAATAGAGCAGAGGGAGAAGGAAAATAACATAGAAATTGCTGGTCTGGAGAGGCAAAATAATGAACAAATTTTTGAGGTCGTGAACGTTATAGCGGAAAAATATAACTTGTGCAAGGCTGATATTGTCGACGTAAAGAGGGTAGGAAGACCAAAACCAGAAAAAATAAAGCCGCAACCAGTTATAGTTACTCTTCGGTCGAGATCGGCGCGTGATAAATGGCTCAGTCTTCGCAAAACGATATTAACGAATGATCACGTATATGGTAATAATTCCAAAAGTTCGATTTATATTAATGAGGACCTACCTAAATACAAGCGACAATTATTTTGGACCTCAAAGAATGAACTAAAACAAATTTATAAATACATATGGATACAGAATTCTAATATATTAGTTAAAAAATAAAATGAAACTAAAATACACAGGATTTCATGTGAGAAAGATATACAAAATCTTAAAGCATAAATATGCAACTAGCGTAATGTGGATACACTACGTGGTTTTTTGTTAACCTTAAAATTCGAAAATTTTAATGAAAGTATCACAGATATACAATTTAATAGATTTAAAAATATTATTACTTTGAGTAAACAATGGGGCACAGACTATAATAAAATACATATTTTACACCTAAATATTAGATCTTTAAGAAAACATTTTAATGAGTTAACTTTACTATTACAACAAACTTTATGCTCTATAAATATTATAATCTTAACAGAAGTAAACATAAAGAAAGAAGAATTACCCTGTTATGAGATTCAAGGATATAATAGCTATGCGAATACCAGAGAAGTGAAAAGAGGAGGAGGAATACTTATCTACTGGAAGGAAGGACTAAATATTGAAATGGAAGTAGGAAATACAACTGCGTTGGAAACTGTATATGGACGAATAATTACGACAACAAGAACCTTACATCTTATAGCATGTTACAGACCACCGAGTAAAAACAAAAAGCAATTTATAGATCAACTAGGAATATTAATAAGGAAGATACCGTCACAGGATGATCTAATCATAATAGGAGACACAAATATAGATATCTCAAAAAATAAAATAAACCCGACAATTGACAGTTATAAAAGCACCCTGTGTGAAAGCGGCCTCATGTGTGCTATACCAGCGAGGGAGATAACGCGCGAGGCGATCGTCGACGGCCGACTCGACCAGAGCTGCGTCGACCATGTATGGGTACGGGCGACGCGCTCCGGCTGCGGGCCGACAGCTTCATTTATACTCGAGTGCAACATCTCAGATCACAGTGCAGTAGGTATTACCCTTGATATTGACCGTAAGCATACAGTGTGCAATAACTATAACGAAGTATGTAAATACAAATTTGTAATAGATAATAAGTTAGTTAAGGAAAAATTAAGATTAACGGATTGGTCACAATTTTTGTCTATATTATGCCCAATATTGTTATATGAATCAATATGTTCTACATTCTCTAAGATTTATGAGGAAAGTAAAATTAAAATAACTTTGAAGAATAACAGAATTAGTCAGCCATGGGTTAATAAAGAAATATATGATAAATTATTAAAGCGTGATATGCTATTTCGGGAGTGGAAAGCATCGCCTAACAATATGACCAAAAGGTTAGAGTACACTTCATTTAGCAATAAGGTGAATAAATTAATTAATAGTGCTAAGAATAGGTATAGACAAAAGGAAATAAATGATTGTAACGGGGATTTTAGAAAAATATGGGAAAATATCAATACGTGGATAGGACGCTCTAAACCTAATCTAGATAGCATTATCTTGAAATATCTCGGTAAAATAGATAATATATACAATATATGTAGTGAATTTTCAAAAACCTTCACAAAAGAAATAGAATGCATAAAACATAGATGTGCCGGACGGGCGAAACTCTCCGGAGTAAATGTTGTCGAAGATACTTCGCGAGTCGCTCACGTCCTACACCTATAGGTTCCGGTGGGTACTTTCACCGCCGTCTTTGTGGGTGCCGCTGAAATATTGTGGACTGTGGTTCAAATCAAAATGCACGATTAACAAATACAAATAGCAAGGTAGTGGCCAGCGGTTCGACTGAATGATTAGTCGCGAAATTTTAAACTATTGATTTTAAACTATTATTTATAGAGCACGGTTGTTCAACTACGGTTGTTCACTATCGGTTGGTCACTATATATTTCGAAAGATTTCTTTAAATTGTACGGTGGTATCAAAGATCTATTGGTAGTAGCTGGTTTTCTAACACTACTGACTAGCAGCTATCATCAACTAAACTAGTTGATTTTATCACTTGTGTAACTGCGGATATCAGTTACCACTTTCACTATAATATGTAACTGCGAATATCAGTTACGACCTTTTTCGGCTAGCTAACACTTTCACGATATGTAACTGCGAATGTCAGTTACGACCTTTTTCGGCTAGCTAACACTTTCACTATTCACTATATACTGCTACTAGTCACTTCAGCTACCACCGGATACCACTCACTTCACTTCACTGTCACTGGTAGTTCTTCACACTACTACTGGTACTGGGTCCCGAGCCCCTAAGGTAGACTTGGGCAATACTTTGCAGTGAGCCGCTTGCCATTTTCCGTTTGCCTCTTTATTGCATAAACTTTTCACTATACAAATGGCATAAATTGCAATATTTTCTATACAAAACTAATTGCTACACTAACATGCTATACATCATTAAATCGGTAGTCTGGTACTTTATTAGTAGATCATAAAGGTTACTCAAAATATTAACAATGTAAAAAGTTATTAAACGAAATGTCCAAAATTTTCATAATATTTGGGTACATTGATTCTTTGATTTTTCTATAACTACGAAATGCGTTTAATTATACAAAAATATCCCTATACTTCTTTAATCTATAAGCCATATGCTAATTGAATGTCATATTTATAACTCTTTTAGAACATAAAATTATTTTCCTTATTTTAGTATGAACTATTACGCAGTTAATTAAAAACTTTCCACGATAAGACGCGCTGTGATTGGTCGATTTTTTGGTATATAATAAAAGTTGTTTATATCACTTGTTATCAAAACGACATTCTATACAAATATACTAAGAGTTATAAATATGTTACACAACTATATTAATACACGTTTTCACTCAGTTTTCTCGGTAATTTCACTATTAATACAAAAACAATATTCTTTATTACTTCGTTTCTTAATGTTGTTAGGCCGTCGCGAACATCTCTCCCGCCGTGCAGCGTCGCGACGATTTTCTCACAGCGGCGCTGCATCCATTTCGGTGAGCGACGTTGCTTCTACTTCGGCAGCGGCACGAGTTTCCTGGTTGGCCTCTTGATTAGGCCGTTTGCTGTGCGTACCTCCACAGTGCGAATCTGTCCGTCCGCACCGGGGTAAACAGCTTCCACCCTCCCTCGTGGCCAGGTGTTACGAGGTAACTGGCCGTCAGCTATGAGGACTGGATCGCCCACCTGGAGATTGGGACCTCGCCCATGGGCCTCCCGCCGGTTTTGAAGTTCCGGTAAATACTCTCGGACCCAACGCTGCCAGAACATGTCAGCGAGTATCTGGGAGCGTCGCCAGTGTCTTTTGCTATTCATCTCCTTTTCATCAAATACTCCAGGTGTCGGCAATCTCGCAGATCCTCCTAAAAGGAAGTGATTTGGAGTGATGGATTCGTCATCGTCGCTGTCTACAGAGATGTGAGTCAATGGTCTGCTATTTACTGTGTATTCGACCTCGCAGAGCAGCGTGGCTAATACTTCCTCATGCGGATGTCTCTCATGAAGGACGGTGTATAGTGCCGTCTTCACGCACCGTATGAGACGTTCCCACACTCCTCCCATGAAAGGTGCGGAGGGGGTTATAAAACGCCACACTATGCCTCGTCGACTGGCTTCTTCTCGAAAAGCCTCCCGAAGTTCCTTGTCTGCGCCGTGCATGTTGGTGCCATTGTCGGAGTAAATCTCGGTGGGGCACCCTCGGCGAGCTGCGAATCTTCTTAATGCCAGTATTGCGGAGTCAGCGCTAAGATTTGCGACAACTTCTAAGTGGACAGCTCTGGATGTGAGGCAGGTGAAGAGAGCTACGTATCTCTTCTGATGTTGACGTCCCACCGTGACTGAAAGTGGCCCAAAATAGTCCAGACCGGTGAAGGTGAACGGTCTCTGGTGATGAGCGAGACGTGTACTGGGATGGTCACCGGTCGCTGGCACTGATGGTTGTGCTTTTCTGATGCGACACTGTATGCATTGGCTCACTATCTTTTTCGTGGTGGGTCGAAGTCGGATCACCCAGTAGTGCTGTCGAACCTCGTTGATGGTAGGTTCGGTTCCGCAATGATGTAGGCTACGATGCGTCCAGTCAATGTATAATTGCGTGATGTAATGATCACCATCCAATATAGCTGGCCCCTTCATGTCTTCTGTGACTCCCTTCACGGCGGCTATGCGACTTCGTAGCGCGATGATCCCGTCTTTCAATTCTATTTGGAGCGGTCGTAGGCGGCTATCATGAGCGACCTTTTTATTATTACGGAGATCGGTTATCTCTTGTGAGAAGGAGCCCTCTTGTATAGCACGTATCAGGAGCTTTTCGGCCTTTCTGATGAATTCGGCCTCTAGTGTGATGTACCTTTTGACATCTCTATTTTTCACTTGACTGGGAGGCTGCGCGATTTGTCGCGGATTATTTTTCGATTTCCTCCAGTCGGGATCTTCCTCTTTGTTCCTTTTGGTTCTTTTATAGAAGGTCCTGTCTGTGGTTTTGCGGCAGAGTGTTATAAATTGAAGCACTCTAGCCGTAGCTCGCAATAAGCGTTCCCATCTCGAAAACCTTGCTGGATCGGGAACAGCTTCTCGGAGTATCGGAGATTGATACGATTCCTTAATGGTGAGGGATCTTTCCTCACCTGTAGGTTCGGATGACGTGGGTCTTTCGGTTGGCCATGCTGAGGGTTCTTTATACAAAAACGATGGGCCGTTGTACCACTCGTGATTGGAGTCGAAGTTCGGTGGTACGTCCCTCGTGGCAATGTCAGCTATATTCAATTTGGTAGGTACCCAGCGCCAGTCCTCTACTTTACTATGTTCCTCGATTGCTGCTATTCGGTGGGCAACGAAAGGTTTGTAACTCCTGGAGCCCTTTTTTATCCACGTGAGGACAGTTTTGCTGTCAGTCCAATATGTTACGGCTTCGGGCGTCACGCAATGTGCCTGGATGACGGCGGCAGCTACGCGGCTTCCCATCACGGCGGCTTGTAACTCGAGGCGAGGTATGGACGTTACTTTCAGCGGAGCTACCTTCGCCTTAGCCATGATGAGGCTCACATGTACTGTCCCATCGGGTGTGGTTGATCTCCAGTAGACTGCCGTTGCGTAGGCGCTCTCACTGGCATCGGTGAACACGTGGACTTGGAGTGAACGTGCGTCGCTGAATCCCGGGTAGCATCTTGGGATGCTTACTGATTTGAGCTGTTCCAGATGTTGGATCCATGTGAACCATTGTTTAGTCAGGTCTTCGTCCAACTCCTGGTCCCAGTCTGTTCCTCGTCTCCATGCTTCCTGCAGTATTTGTTTTGCTCGAATTGTAACTGGGGAGGCGAGGCCGAGCGGGTCATACAGCGACATTACTATTTTAAGTGCTTCCCTCTTGGTCGGTGTTTTATGCAGCAAATTGATTGGAAGTCGAGCGAGCTTTAGGTTGAAGCTCAGCTGATCGGTACCCGGTTTCCAGATTAATCCGAGTATCTTTTCCTCGGTTCCTTTGTTTCCCAGATCGACTGACTCAGATGCTTCATGGTCAGGTTCTAATTCTTTTACAACTTCTGGTGCGTTGGAAACCCATTTTCTTAAGTTGAAGTGCGCGTTTTTGTGTATGTCGCGTACTTCCTTCGATATTCGCTTTGCCTCTTCCAGAGACTGGAAACTATCGAGATAGTCATCCATATAGTGGTTTTGGATGATAGCTTCTACGGCTTTTGGATACTTGTCTTTGTATTTTTTAGCGTTCCAGTTCTTCGCGAATATGGCTGTGCAGGGTGAACTGGCTGCACCGAAAATGATCGACGTCATTCTATATTCCTGTGGAGCTTCATTACGTCGATCCCCTCTCCAGAGATATCTTAAGGCATCTCTGTCTTCGGGTCTGACTTTAACCTGCATGAACATTTCGGCTATGTCCGCGGAGACAGCGATTTTATGGCGGCGAAAACGCATCATGACCCCTGGTAGTGATTGCAGTAGGTCTGGACCCGTGAGCAGGAAGTCGTTCAACGACACCCCCTTTGTTTTGGCTGCGGCATCGTGTACTATTCGAAACTTCTCTGGTTTCATTGGGTTATGGACGTCGAAATGGGGTAGGTACCATGTTCTTCCCGGTGTGCTAGCTTTCGGTGCTATCTCGGCGTATCCTTTTTGTACAAGGGAATTCATTTGTTCATCATACTTCCTTTTTAGATCTTCGTCTCGATCTAATTTTCTTTCAATGGAAACGAGCCGTTTTATTGCTGTTTCATAATTACCAGGCATCTCGATATCCTTTTTCTTCCATAGAAGCGCTGTTTCTATGTGCCCGTCTTGTAACTGACGAGTGCTGCTATTTAGTATATCTTCAGCTTTCTTCTCTGGATCAGAGTCTGGTCTTCTCGGATTGATAATGAGAGATTCCAGCGCGAAATATTCGCGGAGTTGGTCATCTATATTTCCTTCGCTCTTGTGCAGCTCATTGGCCGCGTGGACGCGCTGATACGGGGCTTTAGTGTGTGCCCCGTGTAGCACCCATCCTAATTCTGTGAGCGAGGCAATTGGCTGGTGCGGTGGACCTCTACGGATTTGAGTGGCTATCAGAAGTCTCCAATTGTCCTGTCCTATTAGGATCCTTGGGTTGCCGGAGTCATATATTAGCTGCTCCTTTAGGTCTTTCAAGTGGTTGCACTTGGCTATGTCTACTGCACGCACAGTCTGTGGCCCCAAGTTTAGGCTTGCGACCGTGCGTGCTCTGAATGGCACCCTTTTGCTGTGGAGACTCTTCAGCGATACTTTGATTCTTCGGGATTCCGGTGAATCGAGGGTAGTGTTCCCGATAGCGGTGATCTTAAACGGGTCCAACCGCCCTATAGCTCCAATTTGTTTGGCGATCTCTTCAGCCATTAGTGAAACTGTTGACCCATCATCCAGCAGGGCGTGTGTGTTTACAGCTCCCGCCGGTCCAATTACTCGCACTGGAATTATTTTTAAATAGGCTTGATGCTTTGACACACCGAATGAGTTAGCAACAGTTTCTTGAGGTTCTTTTTGTTTGACCTCGGTCTTCTCCTTTGTATTGTTATGGAGAAGTCGATTGTGTGTCGCAGTGCATCCTTCTATTCCACACTTATTGGTTTTGCATTTGTGTGTCTGATTTCTATAACGTAAACAGCGGAAACATAAATTATTTTGCTTTGCGAGTTCCCATCTTTTGTTGATATCTGCTTCCTTGAATGTTTTACATTCGGATCCGTAGTGACCCTCCTTTTTGCACACTCTGCATTTCGGAGACGGCTTAGTAGTAGCCGCGTGTGCTCTATGTACTGAACGATTGCTTTGTGCTTCGTTTATAATTTCTGGAGGCGCAAATGCACTGCAGAAGCGAGCTTGCTCGGTAATAAAATCGCTGAAGCAGCCGAGGTCTGGTCTAGAGTCATATTTTTCAGTGTAGATTCTATACCACTGGGCACGTATAGAGTTTGGCAGTTTGTCGGTGAGGTGTCGTAGCAGCTCTGCGTTGACGAGGTAATGATCTCGCTTTAGGGCTCGAAGAGTGACGACGCTTCCCCTCACTTTACTCGCGAATGTGCAAATGTCTCTGGGCGCTTCTGTACAGCGTGCTAATCCTCGTAACTTCTCGGTTTCTGCTTGCGCGATTGAATCTGGACGCCCAAATTGTAGCTCCAGTTCTCGCATAATCTCATCTGGCTTAGCATGCCCAATAAGTTCTGAACTAACTGTTTCCAAGGCTCTTCCTTGTAGACTTCGTCTTAGTCTAGCTGTGTTTTCAATGTCATTGAAGTAGCCTCGGGTTGTTTCGTAAATGGCACGGAATGAAAGCCACTCGGTATGTGCTCCGCTAAAGCTTGGCAGTGTCATTATAGCTTTCGACGCTGCGAAAGTATGCGACGATAGTGGCGCACTCTCTAATTTTGATTTGTCAGCGAGTGCGGCTATAGCGGATGTGAGCTCCGATATAAATGGACGGAGCCCCCTGTCTTCACTTATGACAGGTTCCTGGCTAGCTTTATTTGGCTTGGGATCCTTTTGTACATCTTCTGGATAGGAATCCTGGTATGTGAGCTCTGATACAATCGGTAGGAGCCCCCTGTCTTCATTAACGATGGGTTCCTGGCTGAGCTTCTGTGGCATGGGATCCCTTTGTACGTCTTCTGGATAGGAATCCTGGTTCGTGAGCTCCTTTTGGGGCTCACTGAGGTCGACAACGTCCGGGGTTGGCTTTGTGACAGTTTTATTAAATGGGGCCTTCCCTCCGGTGGTTGCGCCTTGATTTGACTTTTGTTTGGCTACAGAGTTTTCGAGCCAAGATCGAACGTACTCACTTTTGGAGTGACCATCTTCATCATAGTCGTCTGATTCGTCTGCTTCTTCAGCCATCTGTAAAGAGATCTGCGCAAGTTCTAGTTTGATCTTCAATACTTCTTCACGAGCCTTCAAAATTCTTCTATTGGGCCGAACAGTCTTCTTTGACTTCGTACTGCAATCGGTGTGGCCCCTCGGTGGCTCTTCGGTGTGGGTGTCTTCCCGGGCTGTTGGCGATGATGCACGGCTAAAGTCATCGTTGCCTTCTATCTGTTCCCTCTGCTTCGTTGTGCGGGCCGTAGTGGTCGGCGCGGGCAGGGGTATCCCCTCTTCGGGGGGGCAGCATGGCGCCTCAGCGCCCTCTACCGTTGACGGTGGGCGTGGTGGCATCTGATGGTGGACGGCGGCGTTACTGGCCGACGAACCTCCTTCCAGACCGACGGTCCACGCCTTGGCTTCCCTTCCTTGCGAACGGGTGATCGGCATCTCGAATCTGAAAAATCTGCGGTTTTAATACGGTGGTGACTATTTACCCGGTTCCGAAATACAAACGGATATATCCGGCTCGAAGGACCAACGAATGTGCCGGACGGGCGAAACTCTCCGGAGTAAATGTTGTCGAAGATACTTCGCGAGTCGCTCACGTCCTACACCTATAGGTTCCGGTGGGTACTTTCACCGCCGTCTTTGTGGGTGCCGCTGAAATATTGTGGACTGTGGTTCAAATCAAAATGCACGATTAACAAATACAAATAGCAAGGTAGTGGCCAGCGGTTCGACTGAATGATTAGTCGCGAAATTTTAAACTATTGATTTTAAACTATTATTTATAGAGCACGGTTGTTCAACTACGGTTGTTCACTATCGGTTGGTCACTGTATATTTCGAAAGATTTCTTTAAATTGTACGGTGGTATCAAAGATCTATTGGTAGTAGCTGGTTTTCTAACACTACTGACTAGCAGCTATCATCAACTAAACTAGTTGATTTTATCACTTGTGTAACTGCGGATATCAGTTACCACTTTCACTATAATATGTAACTGCGAATATCAGTTACGACCTTTTTCGGCTAGCTAACACTTTCACGATATGTAACTGCGAATGTCAGTTACGACCTTTTTCGGCTAGCTAACACTTTCACTATTCACTATATACTGCTACTAGTCACTTCAGCTACCACCGGATACCACTCACTTCACTTCACTGTCACTGGTAGTTCTTCACACTACTACTGGTACTGGGTCCCGAGCCCCTAAGGTAGACTTGGGCAATACTTTGCAGTGAGCCGCTTGCCATTTTCCGTTTGCCTCTTTATTGCATAAACTTTTCACTATACAAATGGCATAAATTGCAATATTTTCTATACAAAACTAATTGCTACACTAACATGCTATACATCATTAAATCGGTAGTCTGGTACTTTATTAGTAGATCATAAAGGTTACTCAAAATATTAACAATGTAAAAAGTTATTAAACGAAATGTCCAAAATTTTCATAATATTTGGGTACATTGATTCTTTGATTTTTCTATAACTACGAAATGCGTTTAATTATACAAAAATATCCCTATACTTCTTTAATCTATAAGCCATATGCTAATTGAATGTCATATTTATAACTCTTTTAGAACATAAAATTATTTTCCTTATTTTAGTATGAACTATTACGCAGTTAATTAAAAACTTTCCACGATAAGACGCGCTGTGATTGGTCGATTTTTTGGTATATAATAAAAGTTGTTTATATCACTTGTTATCAAAACGACATTCTATACAAATATACTAAGAGTTATAAATATGTTACACAACTATATTAATACACGTTTTCACTCAGTTTTCTCGGTAATTTCACTATTAATACAAAAACAATATTTTTTATTACTTCGTTTCTTAATGTTGTTAGGCCGTCGCGAACAATAGATGTAACACTAATTTCCTAAACAGAAATAGTTATGTTAAATCGAGCGAAGTATCTTTCAGGTTTGTAAAAGTAAACTCGGCGGAAATAAAAGAAATTATAAAAAAGTTGTCAGAACGAAAGTCACCAGGGGTAGATAAAATTAGAGTTAAGGATTTGAAGTATATAAAAAATGAAATAAGTCCAATTTTAGCAAAGTTTGTCAATTTATGTATAAAAAAAAGTATTTATCCAGATGAATTAAAAAAATCCATAATAAGACCTATTTTTAAAGGTGGCAGCCATTATGAATACACAAATTACAGGCCAATAGCTATTCTTCCAGTAATAAATAAAATTGTAGAAAAGGTAGTAATACAAAGAGTGGGTAGATTCTTAGAGAAATTTAACATTATTACTGAATGTCAACATGGTTTCAGGAGAGGACGGAGTACTAGTACTGCGTTAACTAAGTTTTTGGAAGCAATTAACTACAGTCTTAATAATGGTAAACAGGTGGTGGCTCTTTTTATAGACTATAAGAAGGCATTTGATACTCTGGACCATGAGGTACTTCTGGGGGCTATGGAGGAATGTGGAATTCGAGGCCCTGTAAATGAATGGTTCCGTAATTATTTATCAAATCGGACTATTCGCACTATGGTGAGTGGGACGACTGGCGCTGAAGAACACATCTCTCTCGGTGTACCAACCGGTTCTGTGTACGGCCCCGTAGGGTACATTATATTGGTGAACAGTGTGGTTAATGTGGTGCATCACTGCGATACCTACATGTACGCTGATGACATGTGCCTATTGTATGCTTCCAAAAACTTACACGAAGCTTGCGATAAAATACAGGAAGACTTTGATAGGATTACCCAGTGGGCACATGATAACGGCATAATATTGAACTTGAAAAAAACAAAGTGTATGCATTTACATTCTCCATACAACAGGCTAGCTAAGAATGTACGCTATGAAGAAATAGGTATTGTAGGGCATGACTATGAGTGCTTGCACAGGGGAAAATTATCATGTCAATGTGCCAAAATAGAATTTGTTAATAGTTACAAATATTTAGGACTGTTGGTAGATAGTAGTTTTAATTGGAAATTACGGTCCATTTTAGGCAAATTCTATCAAATTCGAAAAGTAGTAAGTAAACATGTTCTATTAGTGGTTTACTATGCATTAATTGAATCTTTAATTAACTATGGTCTTATTGTGTACGGCCGTACATTTAGTACTTATATAAAACAAGTGAAAAGCCTACAAATACGTATTATAAAAATTTTAGTTGATTCAAAAGATAAGAAAAGCTGTAAAAAACAATACGAAAAATTATTTCCTATGTGTAAAATACTCCCTGTTGAAACACGGTTAAAATATTTAATAGCAATTGAACATTACTATACTGACGACTATAAAGTACCTATTACTAACACATACAACACGCGTAAGGTAAGGGAAAAAAAACTTGAAGAGCCTAGTGCAAATAACTATTATGGACAGCGCTTGAATAAATACATTGTACCCAGAATATATAACAAAATAAAATGGTTAAGAGAAACGCCTCCAAATAAAAATAAAAATAAATTAAGCAAAAATTTATTAAAATCCTCTCTGAAAAGGACATTATTAGCGGAGCTATAAACCATACATTGTTGCATACTTTTGTTAATCGTTTTTTATGTTTGATTTATTTGATTTGTGTATTGCTGTTGTTGTTTATTTTTTAGTTTAATAATTTCTAAATATTGTGAAATTGTAGTAAGGTAAGGTTATATTTTTTTGTAGTAATTAATTGTGTTTTTGTAGGTGATGGTGCATAATGATATTATATAGTTTTAAGAGCGTGTACTCGCCGACAAACTGATTGCAGTTTGGCGAGATAATAGTAAAAATAATGTACTTACATTTGAGTGAATAAATAAATAAAAAAAAATATGGGTTGAGCGCTGGTTTGATACAGGCATTAAGGTCTCTCTAGGCACTCTAGTGCTTGTGTCAGGATCAATGGGGTCTACTCGGACTGGTTTGGCATCCAAAAAGGTGTCAGACAGGGCTGTGTAGCTTCCCCTTGGCTGTTCAACCTATTTGTGGACCGGTGTTTGCAAACTTTGAAAGATGAAGAATGTGGGTTAAGAATGGGCGAGTTAACCGTCAAATGCCTTTTGTATGCCGATGATCAAGTCATATTTGCGTCATCGGCGGCTGAGTTGCAAATGATGGTTACATTAATGAACTGGGAATTAAAAGAAAGGGGAATGAACGTGAACGCAAGTAAGACGAAAGTAATGGTTTTTGAAAGAGAAGAAAGCAAAACGGTACGTGAAATAAGAATAGAAGGAGAGTTAATTGAGCAAGTGGATGAGTTTGTGTATTTGGGATGTGTATTTAGCAGGGATGGTAGATACGATAAGGATATAGAACGACGAGTAAATGCAGGGAATAGAGTGAATGGGGCACTACACTCTATTATGAAGAACCAGAATGTGTCAAAACAGGCACGTATGGTAATTCATAATGCTGTGTTAGTCCCTACTTTAATGTATGGTAGTGAAAGCTGGGTGTGGCAGAAGAAGCACGAAAATAGAATAAATGCTGTAGAAATGCGGTTTTTAAGGAATATGCTAGGAATCTGAATGGCAGGGTGAGAAATTGCGTGATAAGAGATAAATGTGGTATGCAAGATGATATTGTGACCAGGATTAAGAAAGGAATGCTTCGGTGGTTTGGTCACGTAGAAAGAATGAATGAGGAAAGAGTGACAGCAAATTTATATGGCAGATGTGTACGGCCGAGTCGGGAAGGGACGCCCTAGAAAAAAGTTTATCGACCAAATTGGCGATATTTTGAAAATGGGCCACGTTAGAAGTACCCTTAACCGACGAGCATGTATGCGTAGATATATAATAATAATAATAATAATATTCTTTATTGACAAAATTTTTTTACAATATTATTTAAGCCTCTGACTCCCGAGCTAGGTTAGAAAACCTGTGTTACGAGAGTCAGCGATCTCCCTAATATAATGACAGCTACTTATTTTATGTAAGCAATTTTAAAATCTGTGTGTGCGTGTGTGTATGAGTGTGTGCGTGTGTGCATGTGCGTATGTGTGGGTGTTTGCTTGTGTACGTGCGTGTGTGTATGTGTGTGTGTGTGTGTGTGAGTGCGCGCGAGTGTGCGTGCGTTTGCGTGTGTTCGTGTGTGTGGATGAAATTTAAGATTTAAACAATTTTTATACCAATATTGATTCAGTTTCTCCATAATCTAATCCTAATAGCCAATTCTTAATTTTAATTTTCACTTTTCTACTAGTTAAGAGATATATATTTGTTAACTTATTAATTTTGTTGTATAAATATATAGCTTTATATGCATGTTGCCGTCTAGCAGAGGCTGTTCGACATGTTATTGGTAAACATAAATTTTTTATAACCCGGTTTTTGTTATAATCAGTGGCATTATAAATGGTAACCATATGCTGTTTAGTAATTAACTTGAAAATGTACAGTTGCCTCACAGTTAATACTTGACATATCTCATACAATTCTTTAGTGGGAAATCTTTATGGCCTAAATGCCGTGACTTTTAAGAGGGATCTTTGTGCCCTTTCCAGGCGGATTAGAAAGGTCTTACAGGCTCCTCCCCAGACGTTTATACAGTACCCTATTACAGATTGAACTAAAGCATAGTAAATTGAACGCAGGAGAGGTAAATCAGCAGTGTATCTTAACTTTTTAAACACCCAAATAAGTTTTCTAGTACGTTCAGTTGTAAGCTCTATGTGTGAGCGCCAGTTAAGTTTGTCGTCCAGTATTACACCAAGATATTTAACACTATTGGATTTAGTAATTGCAAGACATGAACATGAGGGGATAGTATTGAAAGGGTTAGTACACGAGTGGACCTTAAGATCAAGGTTTACGGATCCAGTGTTTCCCAAGGAGAACTGCATGTATGTAGTTTTCGAAATATTTAAAGTTAGGAGATTACCGCCGAGCCAATGGCCAACTCTGTGAAGCCCCAGCTGAGCGTTATGTCGAGCCTCATCCCAAGTCTTACCATGGAAGACTAAAGCTGTATCATCAGCATAGGTAAATATTTTGCCGTTTACTAAAGGTTGTTGACATAAATCATTTACATAGATAAGGAAGAGACTAGGTCCTAGTATACTTCCCTGTGGAATGCCACATACAATCGGTTCCTCGGGGCTGACATATTCACCCACTTTAACCTGTTGTTTACGGTCACATAGGAAGTCCTTAAAAATCATGAGTGCATTGCCACGAAAACCAACGCGTTCTAACTTGCTCACAAGGATAGGAATCGAGACCGTATCAAACGCCTTGGCTAGGTCGAGGAAAATCCCCAAACATTTTTGCTTTGCATCAACCTTTGATGTTACAAATTCTGTCAATTGAATTACCGCGTCTTCAGTGGACTTCCCCGACCTAAATCCAAATTGTGAAGAAGATATTACTTTATTATGTTCTAAAAATTTCATAAGTCTATGATTTAATGATTTTTCCAAGATTTTAGAGATAGACGAGAGTACTGAAATAGGCCTGTAATTGGAAATTTCGTCTCGGGATCCATCCTTATGAACAGGAGTGATCAGCGATTTTTTAAAAACTTTTGGAAAGATTCCTTGCGCATAACAGAGCTCAATAAGTTTAGTCAAGGGTGGAACTACTAGATGTACTGATAATTTAAGAAGTTGCACAGGTATAGAGTCCCATCCAGTAGCAGAGTTATTTTTTAAGCTTCTGATAATCGATTCTACCTCTCCCTCATCTGGTGGAAGTAGCACAAAAGAGTTAGGAACCGATGGAATTGTGAAATTATATGGGGAGCTATTTTGATTTGAAATATTTGTAGCGTCAGCTAGTTTTTTACCAATATTAGAGAAGTATTTATTTATGTTTTCTACATCACGAACAGCATTTTCATTAGAACTCAAAAGGTTATCAGCACTCGTATTTTGTTTCGTGTAATTTATTATAGTTTTAATTGCATTCCAGGTATCTTTATTAGTTTTCGCATTACGTAATAGTGACTTTTCGTAGTTTCGTTTAAGTTTTCTCAACAAAGAGTTACAATAATTTCGGTAGCGCTTATAAGTGATTTCAAGAATTTTATTTTCAGGACTTTTTTTAAGTTTACGATGAAGTTTGTCTCTGTGTCGAATAAAACGTAAAAGACCAAGAGTTAGCCATGGTTTTAGCGTTCTTTGTTTATTAGGGACACGACGGGAATGGGAGTGAAGTGAAATTGCACTAGCCAACTTTTCTACAAGAGTTAATGCGGCTTCATTTGCATCAGATGAAGTGTTTATAAATGAAAAGTCCACTGTCTCTAAATATTTTAAACAAGCATCGTAGTTGATTCTAGTGAAAAGCTTTGGTTCTTTTGGTATTTGCTGGCCAGGGCAAATGCTGAGTAGGATTGAAGAATGGTCTGTTATAGTACTATTAATCACAAATACTGATGCTGCCAAACTAGTTTTCAGCATGACATGATCTAGACAGCTATGTAACCTAGTAGGATAAATGTGACCTGGAAGCAAACCTAGCTCCGCTGTTAGGTTTAAGTACGCTTCACTTCTTCGATCGTTGTTATTAAATTTAATGTCAATATTAATATCACCAATTAGTATTATGTTTTTAGTTGAGTCCAGTGGACGAACTATATTTTCTATGGAATTCAAAAAACTGTCAACACATTGAGTCGACGGAGATCTGTAAGAAGCTAAAATGAAAATGACGGGATCAGTAATTTTAATAGATATAAAATTAGCACCTAATGGCTCTGGTTCTTTTATTGTACATTTAATACCTGTTTTAACATATATCACTATACCGTCGTTTTGATTGAGACATTTGTGCGTATAGTACATATTGTAATTTTCAAATTGAGGGATTTGTTTACGGGCACTCAGCCAGCATTCAGTTAAGATAATGATGTCACATTCAAACTTAAAACGAGACAGTTGGACCAGTAAACTTTCTGAGTTTTTGTATACGCTGCGAATATTTTGACAGAATATTTTCAGGGAATTAGTCTTATTTTTAATCAGTGAGTTACATGTTTCAGTGTCGCACCCATATATGGATGTAAAGGAGGCGAAAGAGGTATGTCAGGATCGTGCCAAATGGAAGTCCGTAGTCTCTGCCTACCCCTCTGGGTAACAGGCGTGAGTGTTTATGTATGTATGTAAGTATTATATAATAAAAAAAATAACTAAACAATTATTTGTTACCTACAATTAATACAAACTATTTTAAAATTTCTTACAACTTCTCTGTGTCTTCGTAATTTAATTTATTCAAATATTCCTTTAAAATTATATTACATTTCTTATAACTTACACTATATATCTTTAGTGACTTATTGAGCTTGTTATATAAATATGGTGTTAAAAATATGTAAAATCTGTTCACAAATGCGTGTTTGGTTTGAGAGTTTACACAAACGAAGTCCATCCGTCTCCTGTCTATGGGTTTTTACTAATTCTGAATACTTTTAATAGTTAAAGCTAAACATTTCCACAAAAACACTAACACATATATAACTAAAGTCTCACATTATTACCGGTATTGTTAAAACGAGGTGACGGCTAAGCACATACTAATTTAATTATTTTAATCATTATTTGACACGTCTGTCACACAAACAAAGAATGATTTAAACTATTCTAACTTCTTAACTTCTAACTAAATAATGAAAATAAACTATATGTAGGGGATGAGAGCTAAGTGAAGTGTATTTATATTTTATTGTAAGGGAGAAACTGAACTACTATGAAGAAAACTAATTACTGTGACATCTGTCTGACTAATAATTTAATCGATGATAATTGCTATTTTAAACTAGCAGGAGTTAAGACGAAATTAAAGTTCTTCGAAATAATTACTTAATTGTACACTATTTACAATTAAATTGCGGCAGTTAATACTAAAACACTATTTTATTACGATATGAACCTAATAGGGATCTTGAGGGCTTCTTTCTTGCTTCTTCTTGCTTGTTCTGTCTTGAGAGCTGTAGCCGCGCGTATGACGAAATCTCGCCAGAAGCGCTTGTTTTATTTCGACACGTAACACTATATTTTAATTTAAAAATAAAACAAAATGTTACAATTTATTTTAATAATGGCATATTTACACAGCGTCAATCCTGGGTCGAAAACCATCTTTTTATAAAATTTCAATGACCTTGCGGAGGCAGTTACTTTGAATTACGGCTGCCATCTCTAAAACCTGCCCCCCAGGACCGGAAGCGTAAGTTCCCCGGATTTTGAAGCTTTCACCCCGGACATTCCAATACTTTTCCATTCACTTACGTCTTGATTAAAATATATTTTACTCCGTATTTGATAGAAGAAAACTTTAATCTTAAGCCTCTTTTGTTGCATGAAATAGTGTGTTTAATCGTTCTTGTGACGACAAGTGAGTGATTTTGCTTTATTTTTTAACCTTCCCAGGTATTAAATAAAAGATAAACAAACCCAATATTAGTTCCTGATCGAAAACCCGGACTTTTATTGTAGTCCGGGTTGTACCCGGACTGCAGTTTATACCCCGCCCGGACGCTCCCCGGACGTCTTCCAAACTAGGACAAATCCGGGGAAACCCGGACGGATGGCGGCCCTACTTTGAATCAAACCGAATAATATTTTGTATGAGTTAATTTGATTCCTAAAGGCACCTTTTGCACACTATTAGATTATGATAAGGTGAAGTTATATACGTGGTAGAGCCATGCTGCAGTTATATTAGTAGTATAGTGGTAGCACGAATGGGTCGGCTCGATCGGTGAAGGACCACGCTCTCACAGAATACCAGCGTAAAATAGTAGCGTAATGCTGCTGTGTTTCATATGGTGAGTGTAGAGACCCTTTTTACTGAAAACGAGGCATTCCATCTTAGTCTTCACGGGTGACCACGCATCTGCATTTTGATTTGTAATCGAGGATAGATGTAGATGTTTAGGGACTGCAGCAACCACTTACCATCAGGTGGACTGTGTGCTAGTTTGTCACCCTATCCTATAAAAAAAACATTTCGCACCACATTAGTAGACCCGACGCTCGTCTGGTTGTTCGATGGTGTAAAGGATAGTGGGGAATTATAGAGTGTGATTCCTGCCCACACACCGAAATGCATCCTATAGCATACTGAGAGGCTGGGTGATTTGCGCCTGTGCTCGATGCAGACATGATTGGTTTCAAGCAAATCAAGGTTACCAATGAGCCTCTTAGCACTTCTCTCCACTGAGTCCAACGCTGATAGGTAGCATTTTAGCGCAGCAGCCCATATGTGACAGCAGAACTCCATGCGTGACTGCACTTGCGATTTATTTATGGTAAGAAACTCCCCCGGCGTAAAGTACTGCCGCGCCGCACTCTTACAAGGATACCTAGTTTCCTTGCAGCTGCTTTGGCCGTGGACTCACCGCCTATAGTTGAGGTTCAGAGAAAATTCAGTTCCCCTAACAACTGAAGGTTCTAAAGGTACATTCCGGAAATTAGGAGCCAGGGTGAGCGGGCTCCTTTTAGCGGTAAAAAGATACGCTTGTGTTTTGGAGGCTTTGAAACTCACGAGATTGGCATCACCCCGTTCGAAGGCTCCGACAGTGAGAGATTCGCAAGCTCAATGATAGCTTCTCTTCCGGATTTTTTTTTAAATTTTGTCTGTCTGATTGTTTGTTCATCGGTTCATCTCCAAAATGGCCTGACCGACCTTCGGCAGGACCTTCACTGGCAGATAGTCGATGTTATAAGGAGTAACAGAGGCTATTTTCATTTTAGATAAAGAATAAGGGCTCCAAGAAAAAATTAAACCCGTGAAATCCAATCGTAATAAATTCCACGCGGACAAAGTTGTGGGGACAGCTAGTTGCGGAGACCGGATACAAAGTAACATTTTGTGCTTTTACCTATGTTTCTGGTGTAATTATTTTATTAAAAGTAATGTATCCATATGTATATTCTGTTTAGGTTCTTTACATTAGCATCTTGATTTTCCTTATTATTATGTATTTTATATGAATCACGTGGACTTAAAAAAAATCGCCCGTTGTTACTTTCGACCACGTAGGCGGGTCGAAAGTAACACGCTGTGGTATGAAAGTTGTTGTTGAGTTGATGTTGGAAGATTATCAACTGGAGTCTCCGAATAAACTTGGATGGAGGACGTTGCATCAAAAATGATCAACAGATCATTTGCTGGAATTTCGCTGTTCACTTGTAAAGGCCGGTCCGTAACAGCCGATAGTGCATAGTTATACAGTATATAAGTACTCCTATTAAATGGACTTACCGATACAGGTAAATACGCATATTACTTTTCGATTAGCGACAGAAAGAGGAAATGTTTCTCTAACTATCCCACGAATGTGATGGATGGTCATTGTTCGACCATCATGATTCCCCATCCAGTTGCACGTCGCAGTGTTTATCATTTTATGAATGGTCCAAATACTGCTCTATCTAATGGCAGAAGTTTGTGCGTGCAATGAGGTGGAAACGACAGCAGTTCTATTGAATTTTTTTTTAAATCAGAGCTTGGAATTTTTGATGCACTTTTTGGCTTGACTTGTTTTTTTAAAGTGTTCTAGAAACAGTAAAAATGTCGCTTCCTGCAGCCATCCACTAGCATTGCCAGCTCCGACAAAACCAGCAGGACCATTCTTTACACGCCATTTGAGTATCATGCCACTTTTCAGGAAATGTTTTTTCATTTTTTATCGCCAAATCATATGCCAGTTTACGTAGATACTTCAGATGCAGATAACCTAAAATAAACTCCACAGCACTCTATTAAATAGTCATGTAAACATTTTTTCTCATCAATAGTAAAAACAAGGTTGACGCAACGGTAGCCACAACTGCGCTAGTATTTCCTGCTTTAATGTTTTATGTATAATATTACATGACTAGCATTATATGTTTTTGCTAGGGATCTAATTTTTGTACCATCTTTTTAACGCTCTTCAGCCGGTTGTCCGTGTCAGTAGTTCCTCGTGCGGTAGTTCTCATGCTTTGTGGCATTCTGTTTAAATAAATACACACATTACAGTGTTCAGTAAATAAATCAATACCGAGACAAAAATAACATGTTACTTTTGTACCCATAGGTCTATGTTACTTTTATACCCGACCACATTTTTCTTAAAATATGAAAGATAATCTTAAAGCTGAAGGCGCTAGACAAAAACAAATTAAAACATCTAATCAAGAATATATGTGTAAAACATCAGGTTGGTATCATCCTTTTAGGACTACAAAAACACTTAATAAGAAAACGTCAAAAAACTTACTTTTGATTTGTGAAATCATAAAACGTCGCGTCGTCTCACGCAACCTAACATGAGGTTGTTCTCTAACCTTCATGCAACCTAACAGCGGGTGGCGCGCTGGTGGCAACAACTGAGTGCGAGCGAGGGCAGCGGAGCGTCACCGCTGTCACTGGCTGTCACCTTACGGCAGTGAAGCGATATTTGGCTATTGGATAAACCTACAGGGCATTTGTTACTTTCGACGCGCCGTTACTTTTGTATCCGGTCTCCCCTACACTATAAAGTTACCAAGAGATGCAAAATCTCTCACAAATCGTTTGTCCACGGTTCGTGTTAGTCTTCGCAGCGTGCGGTCAAGTGGTACTGTGGTGCACCGGCCCAGAGATGAGAACAGTCGAAGCAAAAAAAATTACTAAAAATCTTTATAAGTACACAACACATAGAACTTTTACGTGGAGGAGGACCACGCACTCACGGAATACCAGTGTAAAATAGCAGCTCAACGCTGCTGTGTTTCGTATGGTGAGTGTAGAAAACCGGAGACCCTTTTTACTAAAAACGAGGCATTCCAATTCTGCAATCCATCTTAGTCCTTAGGACTGGCAACGCATCTGCATTTTGATTATTAATCGAGCATAAATGTAGATGTGTGTGGGCCACAGCTTTCACTTAGCATTAGGTGGACTGTGTGCTCATTTGTCATCCTCATTCTATTTTTAATTAAAATTTTCATTCGGAAATTGAAGTTAACGTACTGTATGCAATGTACTGTATATTAATAATAATAATATAATAATATTCCACAACTATCACACAACGCCACCTAGTCCCAAGCTAAGCGGAGCTTGTGTTATGGGTACTAGACAACTGATAAACATACTTATATATTTCTAAATACATAAATATTATAGATAAATTACACCCAGACACAGAACAAATGATCGTGCTCATCACACAAACATTTGTCCTGGGTGGGAATCGAACCCACGACCTCCGGCTTAGCAGTCAGGGTCACTAACCACTAGACCAACAGGCCTGTCAAATATACTGTATATATGTATGCTCCATCATCGATTAACATCGACTGCCTGAGTCCAGTGCCAGACAAGTGTGTTTAAAATAACACACACGCACCAGTTGACATACATTTGATGGACGAGTAGCCAGTTCTTGTTGCGGTATCACTTTTCGGTGAAAATAAATTTGGTGTCGAAATTTTTCACCATCAATCAGTCACTAATGCCCATCGGTCGATCATCACGAGGGTGAACCTCGTGGTCGGTATCTAGAAGTTTTGACATATTTTCCCTTCCGTCAAGACTGATATAAGTACTTTTCAGTATATTTTCAATAGCACTGAAAATAGAAATAATTGAACTTTTTAATTATTGAATTTTTTTCTTATTTATTTATTCTACACGCTTTAGTACCACAAAACAACGGCAAATTGTACATAAGACCAAAGTGTCAATCTAACACTTGGCCTTGCGTATGTGGACTGTGATGAGAAAAACTCTGATTCCGTCGAAATTTTGGCGGTGCTTCAATGCCTTCAGCGGTACCAATTTGACTGTCGGTATATCGTAATGCTGAAGTAGGTATTTACACAGTAGGGCTACGACCGCTATCTGAGGACAGAACCAGAGTACGAAACCTATCTTACTGCAGAGAGGTATGAGACAGGGTGACATATCCCCGAAATTCTTCACCGCTGCAATGGAAGCCATTTTCAAGCTACTGGACTGGAAAGAATACGGTATAAACGTCAGTGGCGAGTACATCACTTACCTTCGATTTGCCGACGGTATAGTACTTATGGCTGAATCGCTGGAGGACTTAAGAGCGCATATTCAAATATGTCCAAGTCGAAATCTACGCGATCGCTTTGGAACGGCGTAATATTGACGCACACTACAATGTTATCTCTGTGTGCGTGTCAGGGCGAGCGTGAGGCTATAATATGTAGTTGCCTAACGACGACTACGAATCACTTTGATCTTTGATTATATACCTGTCTTTGATACTATTGGAACTAAAATAATAAAAAAATAATTTCCATATAATGGCTTATATAGTGTATAGAAATCGGAGGTTAATATGTGAAAATTGTTTTATTCTTTTAGTAAATTGAAGTCGGCTTTACATTTTCACCCTATTGAGTATATTATAATATGTGTTGTTATGTGTTATATATGTTCTAATTGAAAAATATGTATTGTATAAAATATATACCATTTGATAAACTTTTATTCTGTTTCATAATGTAAACATAATTCATCAAACTAACAATTTCATTAGTGTCGGCGGGATTAGTGTTGCCAGGTCTAGCAAGTAAAATTTCGGGACGGAAGGTAAAAATAATCGAGGATTTGGTTTTCATATCCGGACAACTAGAATGACTACAAAATATAGGTTTCTTTGTAGCCTTTTGTGCTTTATTGAGAGCCGTGGTAGCTCAGATGGTCAACGCTCACTGTAAATATCACAGTATGCGAGTAATGCGAGAAATTATGACTGTAACTTTACTTTACTTTTGTGCTTTATAATTATTATTCGGGTCTGATCTCATGAACGAATAAGTTTTCATCCAAACATTGTAAAACTGATTTTTTTTCATTTTAGGCATATTAAAACATTTTTGAACTATTTGTTATTTTTTTGCAATCCCTGAATTTTTCAAATCACTAATTTTAATATAATTCTGTTTAAAACTTTTGTGGTTTTTTTTCGACTGGTGAGACAATGTCGTAGTAAAAATATTTTAATGTGGTAGTAGCTAACAGATATAATCATTTTTGCTGTCAAAATTATGGATTAAGTATAGAATAACAAGGTTAGTGAAAATCGGGACATTTGGCGTCCCGATCAAGGGTGAATCGGGACGTGTCACTAGACCCTTGAAAATCGGGACGTCCCGCGCAAACCGGGACACCTGGCAACACTAGCGGGGATCGAGCCCGGATTGTTCGCGTTTACGGCGAGCACTACGCCCTTGAGCTACTCAACTCAAGCACGGCTCATATGTTTTATATCTGGGGGCACGGTAGTGCCCCCGCCATGTCGACCAAAACAGCGGCACGGCCGTATAATCATTGCGAGACTTTGTTATTTTACAAGTTATGTTTTTGATGGCATGTCTTTGTTTAATCATAACGTTATCTCCACACTAGGAATTTTTCCTAAGTACACCGTTGGGGCAGTTTAAATACATTAATTTCACAAGGACAAACATCCAGACCTGGAACAATTATTTGTAGGTAATACAAATTTTTGTTCCATGTGGGATTCGAACCTGCGGCGCTCAGCGCTACAACTCATTACCAAGTCACTCCGCCCCGGAGCCAAAGGTGAAAGCCAACGATTTTGTATTTTTACTTGATCCGAATTGCTTACGTTCATTACTCATTTCTAAAAAAATATATATGAAATGAAAATTTGCCACCATTACATCATTTAATATTTAAATATTACAATCATAAACATATTTCAAAATTACTTACTACCAAAATATCGCTTATAAAAGTCTGAATCGTTTAAAATGCTCGATGGTGCTATAGGTATCTAGTTATAGTATGGTGTAGTATAGCCCTATCGGTGTATCAACGCGATCGCGCGGTGTCGGTGAGAAAAAGTAATACGTCCTGTCGTTGGGATTACCCGGAGCTTACTAAATCGATCGGCGTCTGCACATGATGTTTTATAGTATTTTTAAAATAATTATATAAAATAATTGACAAAATAAAACGAGCTAAAAATTTTATTGGATATTTAACATTACATGTATTTTGATAAAATAATTTAAATAGATATGTTTATAAGCAAATACATGGAAAAAATTACATTGAAGTAGACAGTTTTGGTGATTTTATAATATTATTTTATAATATTAAATCGAAATATTTTCGTAATTTAGGTTTTGCTATACACTAAAAGACTATATATTCCATTATAATAACGCTTAAAATAAAGTATTTTAACTTATAATAATGGTTGTATTCAACCTGAAAGATAACTCTGATGCATATTTTCGTAAAACACTGTGAAGGGATTGTCTTCGCCCTAAAAAACGGTTATTAAAAACTATGATTTTGCATTGCTATGTACTAAATAAAGACTTCATCTTTCTAAAGCCCTAATTTTCAGGAAATAATCTCCTCACGTCGTTACGATATCGCCTTTGGAAAAACCATAAAACATGTAGTTTTCGACGCGAAACGCATATGCCCTCTTAAGCATTATGCTTAATGACCTCAATAATATCTCTTAACGAATAGGCCTTAAGATGAACATGGTCAAAACAAAGGTCACGTGTAACGTCCATGTTACATCTATGACGGTAGTTGCTGGGAGTGCTATGCTCGAAGTTGTCGACATAGGACATATAGTCTGACTAGGTAAATCCAACTTTGACCGAGAGATCAATCGACGGGTTCAACTTAGCTGAGCAGCGATTGGGTGATTATGACACATCTTCTCGTCAGGTATTATCTCAAATCTTAAAAACATCATTGTACAACCAATGCGTGTTGCCGGTTATGACTTATGCATTTACAACGTGGTCCTTCACTGCTGGCCGTTCCGGATTTCTCTGCGTGATGAACTTAAAATGAGGATATCCGTAGTAGAACTAGAGTAGCCGACATAACCCAATGGATTAGTAAGCTGAAGTGTAAGGCGGCCCCCCACTAGATGCAGTGATGACCTGGTAAGACATGCAGGAAGTCGATGGATGCAGGTGGCGCAGAACTGTGCTTTGTGGGATTTCTTGGGGGAGGCCTGTGTCCAGCAGTAGACTTGCGAAGGGCTGCAATGAATGAATGAATGAATTTATTCAAACACAATTAGGTACATAAATCTGAAGATGTCTCGCCAAATTGCAGTTTGTCGGCGATTATACTCATAAAACGATATATCCAAGTACCTATAATTATGCACCATCACCTGCAATACAAATACAATTAATTACAAAATACAAAAAGCAATCAAACAATGTACCTATACATATAGCAATAATAATGATAATGTAATACTCATTGCAATAATGCATAATTATAATTAAATAAAACAAAGTTCAATATGTTGAAATACAACATACATGCCTCGATCGCGTCTGGCAGCGCCTTTAAATACACATTTTTCGCCGAAACATCCAGAATATTCAAGTAAATACGGGTGCCAACCGACCAGGCGCCGAAAGTTCGTGTGTGGGGCTTCTAGAAAGCTAAATTCTTCTGTTCGATACTAGATGGCGCTGTTTGTCGAAAGTCAAGATTGATATTTTCTAGGAAGCCCTCTTCACTCTGGTCCCCGACACTAGATGGCGCTAGTGCCAGGTGCCTGACGTCAACTTAGGCGCGCAACACTATAATAGGTAATACCTGCAATGTATAAAAATATATAAATGTAAGTATTAGAATTAAGCTATTAGAGCTTGCTATTTTTATTTTATATTGTTATACCCTTGTGGGTAATGTACCCATGTGCTGTAATGTATCACATAAAACCACATGTAAATGAAGTAAATAAATAAATATAATTATTAATATAAACCGGTTCATATTGACCGAGTACTCTTGCTGATTCTTACTGTCAGTACAAAGTGTGGGAGAATCGTAATAAAATCATCATAAATACGTTAAGCGTTCGGAGAAACCATTTGAAATGTTGCAAAAGTAAACGCAGAGTACCTACATCATAATGTAGTGTAGGAAAGGTAGGTACTAGGTACAATTCACCGCGAGCACAGAGTACCTTTATATAACCGCGAGCGGCCATGACGAAAGTGAAGAATGCGCATAAGCTCGAGTAACATATCCTATTTGATTCGATGTAACCGAGAATGGTGGACCTTAGGAAGAGATCTGCATTTTTTTTAAATTTCATAAACGCATCTTCTTAATGTTAACTTTCCTACCCTGTCTTTCTTGATAATCAAACCCTTATGTTTATCACCCATGTCACAAACATGGTACATAGGCAATTTCCTCGTTTATTTAATACAATTCCATAACGATAAAGTAAATTAACCAACGTTACTAAGCATTTCGATCAATGCCTACGAGCGGTAACGAGTTAAGCACACGTTTTACTTATTCTGCTTTGAGACGTTTCGTAAATGCATCAACAATCGGTAAAAACTAACACAACAATGCCAAGGCCAAGGCTAATTAGTGGAATTTTACGTATTTACCCGTATTGGGATCTTAGGGTATAGAAAAAAATCTGATAAAAACTCAACATGGTTTATTTTAACCTAAAAAAGTTGAACGTAGTAAAAATTATAAGCTCCGAGGCCAACATTATTATAAATAGATAGGTACGGCATTTGTTTAACCCGATCACACAGATGTATTTTAATTAATATTTTGCCTCAAATCTAGCTAGTTTTTCGACGTAAAGAGTTACTAGATATGAAATGAAAGATTTTGACATTAAAGTAATATTACTTCAACAGGTTTTGAAATAAGGTATCTTCCAGATCGACTTCTAACGTTAATCGTTAGGCGACGACAGCGCCGCCACAAAGTCTTATTGGTCCGGAAAAATCAATTTTTCCGGAATGATTTCTTTCGCAGAAAAACTCCTAGAACATCGCACAGTCAGGGTGGACCAGCAAGCATCCAGATGGTGTGGATGGTACCGAGAGTTTTATCTCGGTGTGTATTGGTGGAATTTGGCGGCTGAAATTAGTCCGAAGAATTTGTCAGAGTACTTTTTGTAGAAAATGCGATAGAGAATGCAAAGGGATCCCTACGCAGCGCCAGTGAATCGAACCAATCAGAAAAAACTCGGTCGTCAACAATTCGAGCCAATCTTCGCTGTATAGGGTCATTTGGCAGGAGCTGACTCCGGGGTGTCTCGGTTCAGAGATGAAAACAGTACTCCATGTGAAATACTGTCCCGCTCTACTGAACACGCCTAGCTTTTTACAAGCCAATTTAGCCTTCCCTTCCGAGTGACCGCGGAACTGTACGTCATTCGATATGTTGAAGCCGAGGATTCCGATGCTGGCTGAGGCACTGGCACTGGCACTGGAGAGTGCACTGAAGTTAAGGAGAAACAGCGTAGGTGACAGCATACAGTCTTGTGGAACACTAGCATTAGGCTTATAGTCGGAGTATACACCGTCTACCACCTTCTTACCTTGATGCTCCAATCTGCAAGAAAACTGATGATCCAATTGCACATTTTCTCGTGAAGCCCATAGGAAAGAATCTTCTAAAGAAGCGCTTATTGCCATTATTTTGGAGAACAAGGAGGCGATGGTGATAAGCCTAGTTAAACGGGTCTGAGCGGTCACATGTTAGGGATCGGGTGCACCACAGTTGTCTTCCATGCAAGTTCAGGACTACGCCTAGGGAGTAGGAGTACCGGTGAAGACGTGTTAAAACTGGTAGTAGCTCCGGAGCAACCGCATTCAGTGTCATAGGGGGGACTCCATCAGGCCCACTCGACTTATTCACATCCAGGTAGAGGAGTGCTTTGCACATTGAACGTTGTGTAAACTACACATCCAGCATAGAGCAATCACACCGTGGGATGGTCAGCGAACGGACATACTCCAGTCATTTAGAGGCGAGTTGGGGTTAAAAATAGAACCTAAAAGATCGACTTTCTCTTTTGCGACATAGGCCAGTGATTCGTTCTCCCTGTGCAGAGATGGAACACCTTATATGTAAAATTGGAGGTAAAGAAGAAAACTCGAGCAGTTTAAAATCTTTGAATAACGTCCAGCCAGTTAACGAAAGACGCTAGGTATATGAATAGTATAATTCAGTTTTATTTTTACAATCTGTTTATTTGTTTTGTACTAAAAACAAGAAAGAGGAACAAGTAAAATACTTGCGGCATTTACTCTATTATTTACTGAGAATGATATATAACATTACATACATACGTAAACACTCACGCCTGTCACCCAGAGGGGTAGGCAGAGACTACAGACTTCCATTTGGCACGATCCTGACACACCTCTCTCGCCTCGTTCACATTAATATGCTTCGTCGGTTAAGGTTACTCCTAATTTGGCCCGTTTTCAATAAATCGCCAATTTGGTCGATAAATTTTCGCCTAGGACATCCTTTTCCGACTCTGCCATTCACTTCTGCAACATAAATTTGCTTTATCACTCTTTCCTCGTTCATTCTTTCCACATGACCAAACCACCGAAGCATTCCTTTCTTAATCCTGGTCACAACATCATCTTGAGAATGTTATAGGTACTAAATTTTATTCTGGACATAAGTGGCGTTTGCAAAGGCAATCTCAGAGTCCCCTCGGACCTTACGCTGTAGGCTGCAGCCTAGTTCGCCTGTGAGTTAACCAGGCCCTGGATGTCACCCCTGAGGAATAAGATGGAATGCCTCGTTTTCAGTAAAAAAAAGTCTGCTGTTTTACGCTGGTATTCTGTGACAGCGTGGTCCCACCCCCATCGAGCCGACTCATTCATGCTACAACTACAATACAGAGAGCCGCAACGTGGCTCTACCACGTGAACATGATATGCTTACTAGCTTAATCATAATTATTACTTACCTGTATCGTGTATAACGGCTATTCGACATGATTCAAGGTACTAGACGCAGTTGGTAAGGTAGTTGCTTCGTAAGTTGTGTTAACTTAATGTTGACGGATTAACCTAATTTCCGAACCGTTACGCCGGAATAATATAACGAAATAGTATTTATGTAATATTATATCATAAAACGCGGAGATGCTCGGCGCATCACACTGACATTTGCAGCTACTGACGCAATGCTATGCTCGTTGCACATCACTCACCACTACGCAGACCTTAAGCACAGACTGCATCAGATTTTCTGCGATAAATGTCGCTTCTCCAATCTACCGTCTGAAGCCTATGATCAGCATACGGTAATCATAAGTTAGAGCATACGAGCTGATGAAGCTATTTTGAGACAGGACTTGTAAATGAGTTCCAAAACAGGTTATCTTTATAGAAGTTGATCTAACATGAGATCAGTATCCAGATAAAGTCGACATAAAGGAAGCTGTCGGTACAAAGCGCAACGTAGCCCAGTTGTGGTAATTGTGATTAATGCGTCTTAAGAGTTTTCAATTGAAGCCCCGCCTCGACAACATGCGATTAATGAGTCTCGCCGACTCACAGCGCCGGACTCAGTATTTTGACAAGATTTTGTCAATTAAAAGGCGACAAATGGCATACTATTTTGATGTTGGTATTTTGGTGTAAGAATTTCCACTAGCCCATATCGTCTCGTGAGTGTTGGAAGCGACAGACGGAAAAAAAGTAGATGAGACGCTGCGTCTTGCCAATAGCAAAAGTAGATGAGACGCTGCGTCTTGCCAATAGCAAAAGTAGATGAGACGCTGCGTCTTGCCAATAGCAAAAGTAGATGAGACGCTGCGTCTTACCAATAGCAAAAGTAGATGAGACGCTGCGTCTTGCCAATAGCAAAAGTAGATGAGACGCTGCGTCTTGCCAATAGCAAAAGTAGATGAGACGCTGCGTCTTGCCAATAGCAAAAGTAGATGAGACGCTGCGTCTTGCCAATAGCAAAAGTAGATGAGACGCTGCGTCTTGCCAATAGCAAAAGTAGATGAGACGCTGCGTCTTGCCAATAGCAAAAGTAGATGAGACGCTGCGTCTTGCCAATAGCAAAAGTAGATGAGACGCTGCGTCTTGCCAATGGCAAAAGTAGATGAGACGCTGCGTCTTGCCAATGGCAAAAGTAGATGAGACGCTGCGTCTTGCCAATGGCAAAAGTAGATGAGACGCTGCGTCTTGCCAATAGCAAAAGTAGATGAGACGCTGCGTCTTGCCAATGGCAAAAGTAGATGAGACGCTGCGTCTTGCCAATGGCAAAAGTAGATGAGACGCTGCGTCTTGCCAATAGCAAAAGTAGATGAGACGCTGCGTCTTGCCAATAGCAAAAGTAGATGAGACGCTGCGTCTTGCCAATAGCAAAAGTAGATGAGACGCTGCGTCTTGCCAATAGCAAAAGTAGACGATACGCTGCGTCTTGCCAATAGCAAAAGTAGACGATACGCTGAGTCTTGCCAATAGCAAAAGTAGATGAGACGCTGCGTCTTGCCAATAGCAAAAGTAGATGAGACGCTGCGTCTTGCCAATAGCAAAAGTAGATGAGACGCTGCGTCTTGCCAATAGCAAAAGTAGATGAGACGCTGCGTCTTGCCAATAGCAAAAGTAGATGAGACGCTGCGTCTTGCCAATAGCAAAAGTAGATGAGACGCTGCGTCTTGCCAATAGCAAAAGTAGATGAGACGCTGCGTCTTGCCAATAGCAAAAGTAGATGAGACGCTGCGTCTTGCCAATAGCAAAAGTAGATGAGACGCTGCGTCTTGCCAATAGCAAAAGTAGATGAGACGCTGCGTCTTGCCAATAGCAAAAGTAGATGAGACGCTGCGTCTTGCTAATAGCAAAAGTAGATGAGACGCTGCGTCTTGCTAATAGCAAAAGTAGATGAGACGCTGCGTCTTGCTAATAGCAAAAGTAGATGAGACGCTGCGTCTTGCTAATAGCAAAAGTAGATGAGACGCTGCGTCTTGCTAATAGCAAAAGTAGATGAGACGCTGCGTCTTGCTAATAGCAAAAGTAGATGAGACGCTGCGTCTTGCTAATAGCAAAAGTAGATGAGACGCTGCGTCTTGCTAATAGCAAAAGTAGATGAGACGCTGCGTCTTGCTAATAGCAAAAGTAGATGAGACGCTGCGTCTTGCTAATAGCAAAAGTAGATGAGACGCTGCGTCTTGCTAATAGCAAAAGTAGATGAGACGCTGCGTCTTGCTAATAGCAAAAGTAGATGAGACGCTGCGTCTTGCTAATAGCAAAAGTAGATGAGACGCTGCGTCTTGCTAATAGCAAAAGTAGATGAGACGCTGCGTCTTGCTAATAGCAAAAGTAGATGAGACGCTGCGTCTTGCTAATAGCAAAAGTAGATGAGACGCTGCGTCTTGCTAATAGCAAAAGTAGATGAGACGCTGCGTCTTGCTAATAGCAAAAGTAGATGAGACGCTGCGTCTTGCTAATAGCAAAAGTAGATGAGACGCTGCGTCTTGCTAATAGCAAAAGTAGATGAGACGCTGCGTCTTGCTAATAGCAAAAGTAGATGAGACGCTGCGTCTTGCTAATAGCAAAAGTAGATGAGACGCTGCGTCTTGCTAATAGCAAAAGTAGATGAGACGCTGCGTCTTGCTAATAGCAAAAGTAGATGAGACGCTGCGTCTTGCTAATAGCAAAAGTAGATGAGACGCTGCGTCTTGCTAATAGCAAAAGTAGATGAGACGCTGCGTCTTGCTAATAGCAAAAGTAGATGAGACGCTGCGTCTTGCTAATAGCAAAAGTAGATGAGACGCTGCGTCTTGCTAATAGCAAAAGTAGATGAGACGCTGCGTCTTGCTAATAGCAAAAGTAGATGAGACGCTGCGTCTTGCTAATAGCAAAAGTAGATGAGACGCTGCGTCTTGCTAATAGCAAAAGTAGATGAGACGCTGCGTCTTGCTAATAGCAAAAGTAGATGAGACGCTGCGTCTTGCTAATAGCAAAAGTAGATGAGACGCTGCGTCTTGCTAATAGCAAAAGTAGATGAGACGCTGCGTCTTGCTAATAGCAAAAGTAGATGAGACGCTGCGTCTTGCTAATAGCAAAAGTAGATGAGACGCTGCGTCTTGCTAATAGCAAAAGTAGATGAGACGCTGCGTCTTGCTAATAGCAAAAGTAGATGAGACGCTGCGTCTTGCTAATAGCAAAAGTAGATGAGACGCTGCGTCTTGCTAATAGCAAAAGTAGATGAGACGCTGCGTCTTGCTAATAGCAAAAGTAGATGAGACGCTGCGTCTTGCTAATAGCAAAAGTAGATGAGACGCTGCGTCTTGCTAATAGCAAAAGTAGATGAGACGCTGCGTCTTGCTAATAGCAAAAGTAGATGAGACGCTGCGTCTTGCTAATAGCAAAAGTAGATGAGACGCTGCGTCTTGCTAATAGCAAAAGTAGATGAGACGCTGCGTCTTGCTAATAGCAAAAGTAGATGAGACGCTGCGTCTTGCTAATAGCAAAAGTAGATGAGACGCTGCGTCTTGCTAATAGCAAAAGTAGATGAGACGCTGCGTCTTGCTAATAGCAAAAGTAGATGAGACGCTGCGTCTTGCTAATAGCAAAAGTAGATGAGACGCTGCGTCTTGCTAATAGCAAAAGTAGATGAGACGCTGCGTCTTGCTAATAGCAAAAGTAGATGAGACGCTGCGTCTTGCTAATAGCAAAAGTAGATGAGACGCTGCGTCTTGCTAATAGCAAAAGTAGATGAGACGCTGCGTCTTGCTAATAGCAAAAGTAGATGAGACGCTGCGTCTTGCTAATAGCAAAAGTAGATGAGACGCTGCGTCTTGCTAATAGCAAAAGTAGATGAGACGCTGCGTCTTGCTAATAGCAAAAGTAGATGAGACGCTGCGTCTTGCTAATAGCAAAAGTAGATGAGACGCTGCGTCTTGCTAATAGCAAAAGTAGATGAGACGCTGCGTCTTGCTAATAGCAAAAGTAGATGAGACGCTGCGTCTTGCTAATAGCAAAAGTAGATGAGACGCTGCGTCTTGCTAATAGCAAAAGTAGATGAGACGCTGCGTCTTGCTAATAGCAAAAGTAGATGAGACGCTGCGTCTTGCTAATAGCAAAAGTAGATGAGACGCTGCGTCTTGCTAATAGCAAAAGTAGATGAGACGCTGCGTCTTGCTAATAGCAAAAGTAGATGAGACGCTGCGTCTTGCTAATAGCAAAAGTAGATGAGACGCTGCGTCTTGCTAATAGCAAAAGTAGATGAGACGCTGCGTCTTGCTAATAGCAAAAGTAGATGAGACGCTGCGTCTTGCTAATAGCAAAAGTAGATGAGACGCTGCGTCTTGCTAATAGCAAAAGTAGATGAGACGCTGCGTCTTGCTAATAGCAAAAGTAGATGAGACGCTGCGTCTTGCTAATAGCAAAAGTAGATGAGACGCTGCGTCTTGCTAATAGCAAAAGTAGATGAGACGCTGCGTCTTGCTAATAGCAAAAGTAGATGAGACGCTGCGTCTTGCTAATAGCAAAAGTAGATGAGACGCTGCGTCTTGCTAATAGCAAAAGTAGATGAGACGCTGCGTCTTGCTAATAGCAAAAGTAGATGAGACGCTGCGTCTTGCTAATAGCAAAAGTAGATGAGACGCTGCGTCTTGCTAATAGCAAAAGTAGATGAGACGCTGCGTCTTGCTAATAGCAAAAGTAGATGAGACGCTGCGTCTTGCTAATAGCAAAAGTAGATGAGACGCTGCGTCTTGCTAATAGCAAAAGTAGATGAGACGCTGCGTCTTGCTAATAGCAAAAGTAGATGAGACGCTGCGTCTTGCTAATAGCAAAAGTAGATGAGACGCTGCGTCTTGCTAATAGCAAAAGTAGATGAGACGCTGCGTCTTGCTAATAGCAAAAGTAGATGAGACGCTGCGTCTTGCTAATAGCAAAAGTAGATGAGACGCTGCGTCTTGCTAATAGCAAAAGTAGATGAGACGCTGCGTCTTGCTAATAGCAAAAGTAGATGAGACGCTGCGTCTTGCTAATAGCAAAAGTAGATGAGACGCTGCGTCTTGCTAATAGCAAAAGTAGATGAGACGCTGCGTCTTGCTAATAGCAAAAGTAGATGAGACGCTGCGTCTTGCTAATAGCAAAAGTAGATGAGACGCTGCGTCTTGCTAATAGCAAAAGTAGATGAGACGCTGCGTCTTGCTAATAGCAAAAGTAGATGAGACGCTGCGTCTTGCTAATAGCAAAAGTAGATGAGACGCTGCGTCTTGCTAATAGCAAAAGTAGATGAGACGCTGCGTCTTGCTAATAGCAAAAGTAGATGAGACGCTGCGTCTTGCTAATAGCAAAAGTAGATGAGACGCTGCGTCTTGCTAATAGCAAAAGTAGATGAGACGCTGCGTCTTGCTAATAGCAAAAGTAGATGAGACGCTGCGTCTTGCTAATAGCAAAAGTAGATGAGACGCTGCGTCTTGCTAATAGCAAAAGTAGATGAGACGCTGCGTCTTGCTAATAGCAACTACAAATAAAAAGCTGCGCTTGCCAATCCGAATGCCAATCTATTAAGGAGGTCTGTGTATGGTAGTAGAGTTTTGATAGGCTGTAGTTTTTTTCTCAGAAATAAAAGGAAATGAGGATGACGACAAGTAGCAAATTGTAGTGTAGTGTAGTTATTTCTATACATTTGAATACTGATTCTGATCACACACTTAACGGGAACCATGAGGTTTTTGTTACATGTTGTAAGATCATAACGGCTCGTCTATACACTAGAAACTAGTCACTATAGTTCAATCTTCGAACATTGGCTGGCCTAATAGCTGCTTAGACTTTAAAGTGAACTCAGGCTATGTAAATTTGACATAATTACAAGCACATACATTGTAAGCACATATTTTTTGGAAGTAAATGTCATTACAAACGCAACGCTTAGTTAGTTCTTGAACTGAAAACTTTTTTAAATCGTTGTGATTTGAAACTCCATGAAACGAAAAAACGATGCTAAAAAGGGACAAACATATACATCTATAGGATTTAGTCTGCGAGAGAATGAGACAGAATACAATATAATGTGTTTCCTATTGTGTATGGAGATTATGCGTGTGATCTACGCGCAGTGGGAATTAAAGACGAAATTTTACTTATGATAATGAAATTGAAAACTTGGAGTTTGTATAAAATGTAACGTAATATATTATTTAAAATAAAATATAAAATAATATTTAAACTTGCTAACAACAAATAAACCCTAGAATAAATAAACACTCGAAGTGTAGTTTTGTGAAAGTATCATTTCTACAGCGTGTGAACTGCACAGATTTTTTTTAACTTAAATAATAGCTACGTAACAAAAAAGTAGTGTAAGTGCGTTATCAAAATCAATATTCAAACGTATAGAAATATTTTCTTGCGAAAACTCAACTTTATTTAAAATAAAATTATGTTTGAAATTGTATGTGGTTTTACTACCTCTGACTGATACCAGCATCGTTAAAGCGGGGACAATCCTCTTACTCCCTGGACAATGCAGAGATAGTAAAACCACATACAATTTGCAATTTTTTTAAAAAATTAAGATTAAACTCTTTTATAGCCGAATTTTCTGAAAAAAAGTTGTCTCTATACGTTTGAATATCGATTATGATAACGCACGTAACGGTAACCACAAGGTTTCTGTTTCTGTGTAGTGTAGAATAACAGTAGTGTAATTAAAGTCCTAAACTGAGCTGAACTGAATGTCTACTTTCATTTAATACCTTCCAACATGACATAGCGACCCTGCCAGGCGGTGCGCTGCGATCAAGCACGCGCACCGCCGCGGCCTGCGAAGATTGTTCAATAAATTGGGAAAATAATTTAAATAAAAAGAATTAATGGGTAAATAAAAATAAAGGAAATTTTTTCTTTATAATTATTGAATTTAAACTGCCGGACGTGACAAGAAAACCGGAAACTGTGATGTGAGAGACCGTAGAGGAGGCCACAAGATTTTTATTTCTTTAAGAAGATAATGCTTATAAAGTCTATTAGAAAAATAAAAAAAAATATTATGAAAAAAGTGAAGATGAACTTTAGGAACAAATATTAGTATAATTTCGAGGATAACATGAAGATTAAACGAATTAATAAAAAAATTGGTGAGAATCGGCGAGAGAAATTATTAAATTTAAGAAAAATAGAAGAAACTTAAGTCCTGCAAGCCTTAGCCGATAAGAACATAGAAAATTGAGCCGAAAATAACTAAGAAAAAATTAAGACGTACCTTTGCACCTGTGTGATTCTTAATTTCATTAAAAATTTTAGTACACAATTTTAATTTTTGGTTAATGTTGATTTTGCTATTTAGTTTTATAAAAGGTTATGTATTAAATAACATGTATTTAAAATATGATTAAGTTGAAATTATTTATCAGATAATTCACGATACAATAGATTTTTTAATATTTTTATTACTATTTCTAAAAAAATGCAATCATAATACAACATTAAAAATTAAGTTACATTTTAGGCACTTACGTGGCATTTGTATTAAGGCACGAGGCGATTTTATATTCAATTTTATACAGTTATTGTTTTATATTATTTTTATTACTGTTTCCTAAAAAAATGAAATAATATGATATTTTACATTTTACGTACTTGATTTCTCCATAATTTATAGTTAAATAACACTGTGATACATTTCGTTATTTTTTTTTGAGTCTAAGTTTTGAAAAGGGTTATAAACAATTCACTATCATTACAAGTTTTTTTTGTAAAGTCTTTAAATCTTAAATTTATACTGGTTTAACAGTATCGATTATTCCTGACTAATCTGGTTAAATATCTAAATCAATGACGGGAAGTGGCATCAAAGATACAAGCCGTCTTTTATTACAAGCGCCAATTAGTCCACCAAGTGTGGCGATTATGGTACATCCTTCCTACAACATGAGCGTCTTATGACTAGTAGGTAGTGGAATTTTACAATGTTTTGATGATAACGAAATGCTAAATATTCAAACTCAAGTCGACGGTGCGCTTCACGCGCATGAATCTTCGATTGTCTTTGCGCTTAGCAAAAGTGGCGATCATGGCATTTCCCTATAGTATTGAACAGGTCAAGGTCCCGTAGTTCCCCCCTATGAGAAAATCTATCCATCCTCCATAGGGAGGTGGCTCATTTTCTGCAGTGGACTTTTATAATACCCATAATGATTGGAGAGATGGAGGAGGAACCAAATTATAAGGAATTTACGGATTTTATCGCGTTTATTTTTAACTTTTTTATATTCCCGATGTGTGACGCGATGGACAATCTCGTCGGGGTTGGAAGGGGACGAAGCGCTACACTTCAGTCCCTCCCATGATTACGATGATGAATTAAACGATACGAAATTCATAAAAATTGTGTTATTCAATGTGTAGGTCATATTTGCGTAAATAAAATAAATCATTATAAAGATTTTGATTATCAATTTCTCTGCCATGCGAAGTCTTATAACCTTGCATAGATTATTAAAGTTAACCTAGACCGTAATAATTGTGCTTTTCCTTATCCATTACGGTCATTAAATTGTGGACGCATGTGAATGAAACTCCGTGAGAGAGCAATTAGTTGGGTTCGGCCCTGGCACGGACCATTGGCAGCAATCAATGAAGCGTGCACTGGCCATTGGGCAACGGCCGCGATCGGCTAGTTATCGATTCAGCTCTGTCCTCCATTATTACTCTAATTGCCGACTAACGGGTGACAAGTACCCAAGGACATCTCAATTCCTTCCTTTAAGAGAGCAAACATACATGACTTTGATGAGAATCGGAATCATTAATCGCTTACCCGTTTTAAAAATACACGTTTATTTTCAAAAACATTGTAAAAATATTGAAGTAACAGTGCTTTTGCGATCCACTGCTGGGGAAAGTCCTCCTTTCGTTTGTAAGAGGAAATGGCGCAAGATGGCATCTCATCGCGCTGCTCTGATTCGTGTTAGTCAACTGCATAATACTAGGGTGAAAAAAAACTTAACAGTGCTGCATCCAACTCCTTACGTATAATTTCACAGGCTTCCCCACCTTTCGAAAGTCTCAAAATATTTTATAATATTTTTATTACTACTGCACCATGCAGGGAGTTTTTAACATTTTTTTATTAAATATGAAACAGAAGAATAACAATGTAATATTAATGCCTGCGTCTTTATAAGCCGTGGACCGTGGTTGCTAAGTAAATAGCACCGAACGACACCACGAACCCGGGTTCGATTTCCGTCGGCGTGAACGAAGTTGTTTTACCAATTTTAAGTTAAGTGACCACATGGTCGGCGGTGAAGGGATATTACAGATATTACAAAGATGTGTGAAATCCGCCAACACGCATTAGGACATCGTGGCGGACATTTCCCTGCCCTAAAATCCCCTCAGCAATGAGAGGTGGTGGTCCAGCAAGGGTAACAGGATGCCTTCGAATTTTAAATCGCAAAAAGTACCGTTTTTCTTATTCGGGCCCCTAATTACTTAACTATAGAAAGATATGAACTATGAACATGACTCGACATGATAGCTTTGTATAGATGTGCTATTGTGCATTAAGTATAAAATGTTAACCGGCTGAGTCATGTTTCAGTGGCACGAAGACCTTTGTCCTTTTTGCCTTTGTGCAACATGTAACAAAAACCCTGTGGTTCCCAATAAGCGCGCAAGCTTTCGCTGCCGCACGGATGTGTCGGGTCCAACCGGGGAATTACCACGACCACACAGTACCACTGTGAAGTAGAAGTTGACTTCTGAGTTGCCCCTGGTCAGTGCATGTGGCCGAAGGCCCCATTCCACCCCCGCCCCTTAACATCAATAGCTTAGTCAAATGAAACACAACCCCAGGAGGTGTACCAGCATATATTACCCTTGGTAAAGAAGAATCTCTCGCTGAACATCCACGCCCAAGCTATCCTACTCTACTTGAGCGTGAGTTATCAAGCCGCCCCACGTATTTTGGGCGGGGCGAAATTCCACTCAAGACTAAAACTGCTCAAGGCAAGCGAAGCGATAAGACAAAGACAACCCTGGCCACGTTATCCGTGAATTTCTGCAACATCAGGGGACTTCATTCAAATCTTAACGCCGTCCACTACCATCTGGAGACGGTGTAACCGGCCTTGCTTCTTCTAGGTTCTAGGTGTCTTCTCCGGCTGATACTTCGTATCCGAGGTACAAATTAGAACACTCCTTTGCGCCTCGGGCTGGAGTTTGTGTATATGTCGGAGAGAACATCTCTTTTTGACGCCTCGGCAGTATTGAATGCTACCGACCTGTCCATCCTATAGCTGCGCGTAGACAGCGACGACCATTGCTGCGTCTACGGGTGCATCTATAGGTCCCATAGCGGTAATGCCGACACAGGCCGACTCATCGACCACGTCCAAATAGCTGCAGACTCCAGGTCCACAAACAGGTCCCATCCGCAGAGATCGTGATGCTCGGTGGATTTAATGCCCTTCATGCTGAATGGCTTATTTCCCATTTAACCGATCATGCGGGTAAATCATTCCTTCGATCGGTTTTGGCACAAATCGCTTCTTTTGAAGCTGCTTTCTTAAAGGCTTCCCGAGAAATTGTGCAATTGAATCACTAGTTTTCTCGCAAATCGGAGCATCGAGGTCGTAGTACATGATGCATGCTACCATTACAAGCCTATTAACGCCGATGTTCCACAAGGCTACGTGCTATCACTAACACTGTTTCTTCTGCATATCAATGATATGTTGCAATTAGCTAATATTCATTGCTATGCGGACGATAGCACTAGTGATGCTTTATACACCGCCCGTGCCAATATTTCTCGGGAGAACGTCGCCGAGTACCAGAACAAACTTGTGTTCGAAGTCGAGACTTTATTGAACAAAGTTTCGGACTGGGGGCAACTAAATCTAGTCCAGTTCAATCCCCAGAAGACACAAGTTTTCGTGTTTACCACTAAAAAGAACCCCTTGAACTCGAACGCCTCCTTCAACTTCCTTTGTCGTTTCTCTTCAGTTTCAAGGCACTCCCTTGTTGCCTGAGCCAGTAACGGAATCCTCGGCGTCGACATATCGAGTGATGTGTAGTTTCGCGGTATTTGGCCAAATTGGCCTCGAAAAAGCTTGGCGTGCTCAGCAGAGCGAGACAGTACTTCATGCTGGCACACCGGGCAGACAGTTTTTCACCCTTACTTTAAAGATACAGTTGTAACGTCATAACATGTCATGATGATGGGACAATGTACTTCTACTAACGGTAATTATAATTGCTTCACCTACGAGTCGAGTGTCGTACTCGCGCTCATTCGTAGTTTAACAGATTGAAATACATTACGGTTGCGATTGAAGAAATAGAAATAGAAATAGAAATAGAAACTTTTTTATTCAATGTAGATTATAAAAATACTTATTGAAAGTCACTTTTTTAATTTACCGCTGGTTCGCAAAGAAACCTCTGTCCTGGGAAGAACCAGCAAGAAACCCAGCGGGACTATTTTTTTTAATAATAGCTTACAATCATGTTTACAATCAACAACACAAGACAAATTAGAAATAGCTTGGTAGCGATCACCCTTCCCAGGGGTTATTATCATCTATAAATTCCTTAATATTATAATAACCCTTTTTATACAAACTTAGTTTAATAACGTTTTTGAACTTTGTGTATGACAAATTTTGTATATTTTCTGGGATTTTGTTGTAAAAGCATATACATCGCCCCAAAAATGAATTACTGACTCGGTGGAGTCGAGTAACTGGTACTACCAGTACCAGTTACTCGACTCCACCGAGTCTTCACCGAGTGGTGGCTTGTGTCTGCTCCTAGTATTTACAGAATGAATATCACTTATTTTCGCAAAACTACTTTTATTTTTGTGTACGTACATTACATTTTCATAAATGTATTGAGAGGCCAGAGTTAATATATTAATTTCCTTAAATTTTTGTCTCAGTGACTCTTTTGGTTTTAAATTATATATTGCTCTAATGGCCCTCTTCTGTAAAATAAATATAATTTCAGTGTCAGTCGCGTGTCCCCATAGCAAAATACCATACGACATAATGCTATGGAAATAACTAAAGTAAACTATTCTAGCTGTTTCAACACTGGTAAGAGTTCTAATCTTTTTTACAGCATATGCTGCAGAACTAAGTCTGCTAGCTAGTTTTGATATATGGGGGAGCCATTGAAGCTTTGCGTCCAGTGTGATTCCAAGAAAAATGGTGGTATCAACAAGACTCAGTTCCTCCCCATTTAAAATTACATTAGTATTGACATGTTTAACATTAGGAGTTAAGAATTTCATACATTTAGTTTTAGTTCCATTCAAATGCAAATTATTAACATTAAACCAATTGACTAACTTAGCTATAGCATTATTTACTTCGTCGTAATTTAATAACTGTCGTTTTAATTTGAAAATTAATGAAGTATCATCAGCAAATAATACTATATCATGGTTATCCCCTACTATGTAAGGTAAGTCATTAATATATACAAGAAATAGAAAAGGGCCGAGAATTGAGCCCTGAGGCACGCCCATTTGTACAATGGACCCGGAAGAACTCATACTATTAATAACAACTTTTTGTGTTCTGTCACTTAAATATGAAATAATTAATTTAAGAGCATCATTTCTTACACCGTAGTGTTGAAGTTTCCTGATTAATGTTTCATGGTGAACACAATCGAAGGCTTTGGATAGGTCACATAACACACCCAAAGCATCCTGTGAATTCTCCCATGCATTAAATATATATTTAATCAGCTCAACACCAGCATCAGTTGTCGAGCGACCCCTTGTGAAACCAAATTGATTTTTATGAAGTAATTTATTTACATTAAAAAAAATTAACAATTGATCAAGAATAATTTTTTCAAAAATTTTACTAAGTGTTGGCAGTACAGAAATAGGTCTAAAATTAGCGGGGTCCAATTTACTACCAGATTTAAATAAAGGTATTACTTTACTATGCTTCATTAAATCAGGAAACACACCAGATTTGATACTAATATTAAAAACAATAGATAGTTGAGGTGCGATTGTATCTATTATAGACGCAATAACTTCAACAGAAATCCCCCACAGATCGGCGGTTCTCTTAATATCAATAGTCTTAAAATATTTTACAATATCTTTTGATGAAACTTTATGAAATGTAAAATTCTTTGTACACACATTTACATTTTGTTTAAGTAATGATTCGGCGACGGTAGGAGAAGAATTCAGTGACTTAGTGGTTAAGATCGGAATATCAGTAAAATATTTCTCAAAAACCGTTGCAACGTCCTGATCTGATTTAGTTAATTTATTGTTAAAACTTAACTGGTAGTTTGAATTGCGAGAGTTGACCTTACCAGTTTCACTATTAATTATACTCCATGTCATTTTAATTTTATTAGAAGCAGTCTTTATTTTGTTGCTTAAATACAATGACTTGGCTAAGGAGCACACTCTTTTAAATATTTTGGAATATTTTTTTACATATTCCCTAAATTCGACGCTAGGATTATATGACCTTTCATTGTAAAGTTCATATAACCTTTGTCTACTCTTATGGACTCCTACTGTCGCCCATTCATTAAATGCTTTACGATTATTCAAGGAGAATGTTTTAGAAGTAAAAGTATTATTAAATTCATTGCAAATGAGCTTAAATAATGTTGCATACAAAAAATTTGGATTATTTTGGTATGAAAGTAATGGAAGTTTTTTTACTATGTTACTTCTAAACTTCTCCAAGCGATGTGCATTTACTGGAACAAACACTACTTTTTTATCTACTTGCTTTTTGTGAACATAAGGGAATGAAACAAATTGTCCACAGTGATCAGAGCTCAATTTTTGAATTATACATTTACTGAACGGCTTAACATTTGCAAAAATGTTATCTATACATGTTGCACTAGATTCAGCAATACGTGTTGGCTCCAAAAATAAATTAAAAAGACCATAAGATTTAAACAATGATCTAAATTTAATATTAGTGGAGGAAGCGTCTAGGAGATTGATATTAAAGTCTCCACATATTACAACAGATTTATTCTATTATTAAGCTTACCGAAAACTTCCTCCATAATTTTTTCAAAAGTATCATATAACGAACATGGGGGTCTGTAAACGCTCACAACAATGAGGTGCTCAAACTCAACACATGCCATTTCTACAGTTCGCTCAACAGAGAGGCTCACAATATCTTTACGTTCTTTATATGATAATAATTTACTAGCTAATATTAAGGAGCCACCTCTTAAAATCGTTTCTCTATTGAAAGAACTGAGCACCTGGTGATTACTAAAGTTAAACATTAAATTATGAGCTTTTAACCAATGTTCAGTAATACATAAAATATGAATATTGTTGCTATTTAAAAACAATTCAATTTCTAGCTCTTTGCCTATCATGCCTTGTATATTCTGATGCACCAGTTGTAAACAATTTTTATTATCATTTTCTGGAGTTATACAATTGCAACTATTAAGGATTTGTAAGCTACATTCTAAATTATTTAAATTATTATAACTGCTAGAGATTACCTCTATTGTCTCATTTTCTAATTTAAATTACTTGGAACGGATTCCAAATTACATGTCAAATCATTATGCTGCTCAATAGGAGCAGATGTCTGGGTAGCCAAGTCTTTGGCTGAGTTAATATATAAATAATAAGATAGCACATTTGCTATCTGTCTTAAATTATATTTGGATAGGTAGTACCTATCTGTAGTCAAAAAATTTTTAATTAAATTATTAATATCTATTAAATTAATTCTATTGGTATAATTGTTACAATTAAATGTCAAATTTAAATTATTGTTAAATGATAAATTATTCATTAATAAATTTAAATCATATCTTATTTTATTCTCCTGTGGCCAACCCTGTATGTAAGGCAATGTAAACAAGATAATTTTATGTACATTTAAAGTATTGAGGTTATCAATATATTTTAATAATTGATTTTTGCTTACATTGCCTCTTCTCCCAACAAAAATTATTAATGTGCTATTAGGAGAAAACTTACTGGTTAAAACTTTATTCATTATATGACTAAAGGATGCTCCAGGCATACAATAATTACTAATCAATTGTCCTTTTAAATGGTTATTTAACATCATGCCCAAATTTTTACCTATGTCATCACAATACATAATAACTTTATGTTTTTTAATATTTAAACTACTTTTTAAGTTTTTATTCTGTGTTATGGCACCGTCATAGAGTGTTGGTGAAAATAAGGAGTCATTGCTATTTACACATATTGTCCCCGATGAACATGGTATGGAGCGTTGATTCTCACTCTGATGTTTTATTAAGGAGTCAAAGCGCTCCTCATTGTATTTATGTGACTTTACCAGATCATTCATGGCCAATATGTGTTCTTTTATCTCAACCTGAGCCGATGCATATTTATTTGAGATAATTTGTAAGGAGTTTTAAGCGACAAAACTTCTGAATTGAGACACTCTATATCAGTCTCATAACAGTTTTTCATATTTTCCACCTCAATTGCATATAATTTAAGTTTATTAATTAATACATGCTTTTCCTTACATATATTTATATAATTTTTTGTATTAATTTTTGTTTTAATTAACTTTTGTACTTTCCTAACATATTTATTAATTTTTATGTATTTCTTTAATTTTCTTCTACTGCATGTAATCCTTTCTGCTGTTCTAGATGTGACAAAATCATCACCAGTCAAATCGATTGTTGTGGAGGGATGCAATGTTTTTGAAGATTTACATTCTATGAGCTCATTGAACAGACTTTGAGTTTGGGACACTTTCAATTCATCTAAGTATTGTTTTAATTGCAAAATCTGCTCATTAGCCTCACTTAACTGCAACTGCAATGCAGCAATTAATCTGAGGGATTCCTCATATTCTTTGCTGCATCGGTCAAACTCATCGACTGTTTCCTGAAGCTGATCCCTTTCTTTTAAAACATTTGTGTAGTCTTTATGCAACTTAACCATATCACTTTTTAGTTGACTATTTTTGGCAATTATATTTATTATTTCCTTTTCGTTGTCATCCCTTTCTTTAAGCAACAGCTCACACTGCTCTTTTGACGCCTTAAGTTCTAGAAGCGCCATTTGAAGTTGGTTCTCCATTTGGCGCGTTTTGGCGTTGCGTGTATTCATTTTACTATTATGTGTAAATAGCAAAAGAAAACAAAGAAAGAAAACCGAAGAAACAGAGTAAGCTAATATCTAGATCTATGGGTCTACTTACAGATCTCAAATTAAATTATCAGGTAAATAATTCAAATTGAAATCCGAAACTGCACTAATTTAAAAGGTAAATCTTAAAATATTAAAGGGATAACAAGAAAATTACAATAACTTACAGAAAGTTCAAACGATGTTCGTTACAGCTGTCTCTTTTAGTTGAAACACAAAACACTATTTAATTAAAATACTTATGACTTTTACTTATTTTACCAACACAATTAAGTATTATTTAACAACTGTAACTAAAAATTGAGGTGGATATTATCAAATTACAATATTTAATTTTGCTAAATTGTTGGGAGCTATCCATAGATCCATAGTTGGAAGTAATTCCATATTCTGTGTTTTATTGTAATTAGTAATCGGTAATAAGAGTGGCTGCGACTCTGAAGGACCTATTTCGCCTTATAGAAAAAAAAGAGGAAACATATAAAACAGAATGACGACTCCGTGGCGCAGTGGCTTAGCAATGAGTGGCTGCGCTGGGGTCGTGGGTTCGAATCCTGCACGGAACAAGTATTTGTATGGCCTACAAATAATTCTTCCGGGTCTGGATGTAGAAAATCCTAGTATGTGGGTAACGTTTAAAAAAATATATAAAACAGAAGTATCGACAACAGTGAGTGAGGATTTATTCAAAAACTGGATTGCTTCTGTGGATAACGATCTGCATAGAGCAAAATGCACTGTATGCGACATTAAAGTACCTATCGTGTGAACTTTCAAATTTGCGACGACATGTGACAAACAACCAACATATAGAAGGAAACGTTTACGGAGGATAAACAAATGATAAATAGTTATTTTTAAAATAAATATTGAAATACGGCAATTTTGCAATTTTTTCCTTAAAATACGGCAAATCAGACTGCGACATACGGCAGCTTAGATTTTCACAACAACACTGATTGATCACGTCACAACGAACCTCCGCCCCGCGCTACTCTTTGTGCATTCACTACTATGATAATGCTTAGAGCTGCTAATGAGCGACTTTGACTTTTGAACTTTGCAAAGCGTTTTTACACGGTTATTGTTTTATAATCTTTGTGCTACTCTTGATCTGTTTTTATTTTTTTAATAAGCTGTTTTACTACGTCGCGGTTCTGCATTTTTAAATGGCGGTCAGAATTAATATTTGTGATAAAACACACGTTTATTTTATAAAACCGAAGTTACAGACGAAGTTATATTAGAATTTATTACACATAATGCTTACGGACTAGCAGATGTTAGTCTGTAGGCAACTGGCTACTGTAGTCCGTGGACACCGGTAGCCAACCTCCAATAGATAGAAGGCTACGTAATGTGCGTTATCTCCTCTGAGGTCTGAGACAGAACGCCTGATAATCTGTAATAACTAATTTTACGGATTTTATCGCGTTTAATTTTAACTATTCAATTCCCGACGTGTCGGGCACTTTACACTTTACGTGGTAGAGCCATGCTGGTAGAACCACGCTCTCACAGAGTACCTGCTGTTGCTGTATTTCGTATGGAAAGTGTAGAGAACTGGCAACCCTTTTTACTGGAAGCTAGGCATTCCATCTTAGTACTCAGACTGACAACGTATATAACGTATATAACGTATTCTTAATCAAGAATAAATATAAATATTATTAAACAATTAAATGGATATATGTTCAAAACAAAATTAAAGAAATTGTTAATTGAAAATGTTTTTTACAATCTCAATGAGTTTTTTAATAAAATTAATGTTAGTAGGTAAGCAGTAAATTTTAAATTTATTACCTTAATTGTTGCATATCAGACATGGGTAGACTGTTAAGCCAAAAACTATATGTTTTTGTACTAAGATCATATTGTACACAGTAATGCAATAAATGTATCTTTATGTTGACAGTGCGCTCGTGTTTCAAACTCTAAATAAAAATATATATGTGCTTTAAAAATGGCATAAGTCCTCCCATTGCACTCTTACTATGAGATTACATTAAAGAATTAAAAAAAAAATTGTAACTTGCGGTTTATTCAGAGGGCTGAGGAGAAGCAGGATGAATTTAAGTTGGGCGTTTTAGCACATGGCTAGATAAACGAAACAGAGATAAGACTTCATACAACTGCGCGAATCGGTTGCACTACAAGCACACGGGGCGTGTGTGCGTGACCACTGGCCGAAAAGTAAAATGAACCGGTTACGCAGGCACAGCCAGTGGACAATCTCAGAGTAAGTACGACGCACGTCGTATGTTTTGTTAGTTGCAAGTTTGAATATTTGAATATAAAAACGTGGTATTATTGTACTGTGTGCATGAATATATATATATATATATATATATATATATATATATATATATATATATATATATATATATATATATATATATATATACTAATACTTTAACTATAATACCTTAACTATCCCAAAGAGTACATTAGGTACGATATATGTAAAAATTTGATTATTACTTTTTCAAGTGAGTAGGTATTTTTATTTTATTGTACGATCCTTTTTTAATAGGAACAGGGCAGTGAACGCACGAAGTATTTTTTTTACCTTTTTATTGTTTTAGCAAGCTTTTATAAAACATTTGTAGGATGTGGGTGGGTTGGTATGTAGTAGGTATGTATATATATATATATATATATATATATATATATATATATATATACACCTACTAATATATCGACGACTTCCAGCCTCCCGAACAAGCCGGTTTCCGAAAAGGCTTCAGTTCCATAGACCACATACATACCCTGCCTCTTAACCTATTGTGACAACCCTACCAAGATAGATATTGCCCGTCTTAAGAAGCTTTGTCTCTGTTCCGTTTATCTATTCATGTGGTTTTACTTCAGCTAGCCTCTAGTGCCAATGCGTACAATTATTATAGATACGTTAAAAACTTAAGCACCTAATATATACAGTGTGTGTATCACACTGTGACCATATTAAGCCCGACCATATTAATGTCTGGAAATGTTTGCGGTCAAGTGAGCATGTGACAAGGTCTTGTGTAATCTGAATGCATACGATATAATTTCATTACCGCAGAAAATATATTTTTTATTGTTTAAAGGCTCAATGAGCAAGGAGAGTATCGACTACTGAGTCACTTATAACTTAACTCCGAAGGAATCTCTTAGAGAAAAACTTAAAGAAATGAATATATTAACTTTGTCCTCTTAGCATATTTACGAAAATTTAATGTAGGTACAAAAAATAAATAGTTTTATTAAAAATAGTGATGTACATTCTCTCTAATTCCTTTATGAGGCAATGTATATTGTATACGCTTTACAATACAATACAATACAATACAATACAATGACTTTTTAACAATAAAGTCCCAGAAAATATGCAGGCCTTATTGTCAAGAGTTTTAAATTGAAAATATTATAAATAATACTATTTTTAACGATTTTACCGCGATTTATTTACATTTTAAAAGTTAAATTAAACGCGATAAAATCCGTAAAAATAGTTTTATTAATTGTGTAGTTGTAGGCAAAAATTGTTTAGTAACGGTTATTACAAATGTTAAATTGGTTAAAAATTGTTATTGTTGTTACATTAAAAATATCATCAACGTATCACAGTAGCACGCTACTAAGATGCCAGTAGTCAAACTCTACGTATCATAGCGCGTATGCCTACAACTAGAACATTTTGGTTAGCGAGTCCAAGTTTACCTCAGTTTCGGACATTGTGAAGCAGTGTAGTAGTGCTGTATACTGGGGTGTACACCCCAGTATAGTAATATTTTCAAGTCCCATTTCTATCATTATAATGCTTTTACATATTTGAGACATTCCACATATTTGCTTTATTTCATAGACCTTACTACTATATGTGTTTTATATATGGGAATACAATCCACAACTCTGCTATTATAATGCTTATGCATCGTGGACAAGACCTTCTACATTATTGCTTTTTTTATCACAGACCTTACTTTCTAGGACTATACATTGTGCAACAGTACTTTAGCAGTCAGGCACCTGATCATTCCATATATAAGTATGACCTATATATGGAATGATCAGGACGAGGTATGCGTCTCCGGCAACTCCCTTATAAAAAAAAGCAAGTCTTACATGAACACTACATCAACACAAGAACACGCTGTATTATATAAATGTTATATATCTTTATTATTATAATACTGTGGCAACTATGGCAATATACCCCCCATGAACAATTACACAAATAGACCGCCCCCAGTCCCCGGCGGCCCCGCTATTCCTGGCTACAGTGGCGACCATGGTAACGGCGGGGCAGGGGGTGCTAAGAATCTCCGGTGGAGGTTCGGTTGCCACCTACGACGAATCGACCTGGCAACATATAACGCACGCACCCTGAGGACTAACGAGAAGATCCTGGAACTGGAAGAAGAGATAGACAAGTTGCGCTGGAATATTATAGGATTATCCGAAGTCCGAAGAGAGGGGGAGGACACGGTGATTCTCGAATCCGGCAACTTGTTCTATCACAGGGAGGGCGACCATCTGTCCCAAGGAGGTGTCGGATTTATCGTCCAACGAAGGAACGGAAGAATCGTGAAACGAGGCATTCCATCTTAGTCCTCACGGTGACAAGGCATGTGCATTTTGATTCGTAATCGAGGATAGATGTAGATGTCTATGGGCCACAGCAACCACTCACCATCAGGTGGACTGTGTGCTCGTTTGTCACCCTATCCTATAAAAAAAAAGACGCCAACTGTTCAGTAATGTCTCAGTGATCGCAAGGGTGAAAACTGGCAGCGATCACCGAATGGTTAGAGGCACACTGAACCTAAACGTTAAGTTGGAGAGGTCTCGTCTAATGAAGTCAACGCTCCGTCCCCCTCGTGCTCTAATCCAGAATCCCGAAAACTTTCAGCTCGAGTTACGTAACCGCTTTCAGTGCCTAGAAGATTGCAATGCAGTGGACGATATGAATGACAAGCTTGTGGAAACTGTCCATGCGGTCGGAGCTAAGTTCTGCAAGACCTGCCGCAGAAGAACACAAAAACTCTCCGATCACACTCTTAATCTCATGGCTGTTAGACGGGAGATGAGGCTGCAATCGTCAACAGATTTGACAGCATACAGGCAACTGAACAGACAGATCTCCAAATGCATGCGGCGAGACTTACGCAACTTTAATACTGCTCGTATTAAAGAAGCGATCGAGCGGAACTAGGGCTCCAAAGTCTTTGCCAGAGATCTGTCTGCCAGTAAGAGCCAACTGTCAAAGCTGAAGACTGAGTGTGGTAGCATCGTTTCCGGGACACCTGAGATTTTGAGGGAGATTGAGAGGTTCTATGGGCAGCTGTACGCATCATTGTTGGAGCCACACGCATGTGTGAGAACGATCCAAGAGCAAGTCTTATCCGACACTATTCCGATGATATCCCGGACGTCAGTCTAAGCGAGATTAGAATGGCTCTCCAGCACCTTAAAAACGGCAGGGCCCCAGACGAGGATGGAATTACAGCGGAGCTTCTGAAAGCGGGTGGAATACCGGTACTTGAAGTCCTTCAGAAACTCTTCAATTCCGTCCTCCATGGTGGCACTACTCCAGAGGCGTGGAGCAGAAGTGCGGTGGTCTTGTTCTTTAAGAAAGGCAACAACGCTCTCTTGAAGAACTACAGACCGATTTCCCTTCTGAGCCGCGTCTACGTGCTGTTTTCGAGAGTCATTACGAATCGTCTCGCACGCATACTCGACGACTTCCAGCCTCCCGAACAAGCCGGTTTCCGAAAAGGCTTCAGTAACATAGACCGCATGCATACCCTGCGGCAGATTGTACAGAAGACTGAAGAGTACAATCTGCCACTTTGCCTGGCGTATGTGGACTATGAGAAAGCCTTTGATTCCGTCGAAATTTGGGCGGTGCTACAGTCCCTTGAGCGGTGCCAAGTTGACTGTCGGTACATCGTAGTACTGAAGTGTTTGTACAGTAGGGCTACGATAGCTATCCGAGTACAGAACCAGAGCTCGAAACCTATCCAACTGCAGAGAGGTGTAAGGCACGGTGACGTTTTTTTAAGCTATTGCATAGCTTCTATCGCGGGCCTTGAGCGCGGGGACTGAATCCAGAAATTCCGTAATGAAAAAAAACTCACGCTCCCCACTCCGACGGGCACGGAGGTGTGGCGTTGAAAGCCGTGCATCGTCTAACGTCGTTTCAGTTCGGCAGACTTCGACACGGTGTTTGTGTGCGTGCGACTAGTCGTATGCGTGTACACTAGCTGCTAACTGAATGATAAAAATTCCTGAATAACCTACATGTATTGTAAGATTTTAAAAATATTTTAAACAATATTAACTTCTCATTTATACAATAAGAGAAAAAAAAATTGTTTTCTTATCGGTCACCACGCTCAAAAAGTGAAACTTGATTTAGTATCAAAGACTTAACTGCATAAATAAAATAAATGATTAATTATAATTGCATAAGTCGATAAAAAATGCTATGCAATAGCTTTACCGCGGCAGTCCCCGAGTGCCACACGTCTTTTTTTTTAATAAAAGAATATTAACAACGCTATAAACATTACTAATATTCCCCTTAACCACTCGTGGTAAGCTTAAATTGCTTGTGTTACGAGTGGTTCACGCCAGTAGTCGAATGGTGGATTCGAACCCACGACCTTTTTGAGTTCGCGGTCCGCGCCCTGCCATTAGGCTACTATCGCTTATACCCCGAACGTTATATCCCCGAAACTCTTCACCGCTGCATTGGAAGACGTTTTCAAGCTACTGGACTGGAAAGGATACGGTATTAACATCAATGGCGAGTACATCACTCACCTTCGATTTGCCGACGATATAGTCCTTATGGCAGCATCGCAGGAGGACTTAACTACTATGCTCAATGACCTCAATAGTGCCTCACAACGGCTAGGTCTTAAGATGAACATGGACAAAACAAAGATCATGTTTAATGTCCATGTCACACCTATGCCGGTAGTTGTTGGGAGCACTATGCTCGAAGTTGTTGACGAGTACGTTTACCTTGGACAAATAGTCCGACTCGGTAAGTCCAACTTCGACCGAGAGGTCAATCGACGGATTCAACTCGGCTGGGCAGCGTTCGGGAAATTACGACATATCTTCTCGTCAGGTATACCTCAATCTCTAAAAACTAGATTGTACAACCTGTGCGTGTTGCCAGTGATGACTTACGGATCTGAGACGTGGTCCTTTACTGCTGGCCGTATGAGAACGCTCAAGTTCACTCAGCGAGCTATGGAGAGGGCTATGCTGGGAGTTGCTCTGCCTGATAGAATCAGAAATGAGGATATCCGCAGTAAAACCAGAGTGACCGACATAGCCCAGCGGATTAGTAAGCTGAAGTGGCAATGTGCCGGCCATATATGTGCTTTGTGGCATTACTATGTTCAGCAGTGGACTTGTGAAGGGCTGTAACGATGATGATGAATGATGATTATTATAATACTATAATCGACTTGCATTTCTACTAATTAATATGTATATCTGATATTTTAAGCAGATTTTTAACAAATTTAATGAATTTTTAAAGACAATATTAAGCCTTTACTTTACTATAATAATAATAATAACATAGCTATAAATATATAAAATAATAATAATAATAATAATACACTTGTAATATCTACCTACATTCTGTGCAAATAAATAATTATGAATTACGTTTTATAAATTATAATACTTAATGTTCTAAATTAATACATTTTAACGTTATGGTTATAAATGTATTTTAATTGTTAAAAATATTATATCTACGATATTCTTTAATGACTACATAGAAATCAAGTTTTATTCATTAATAATAATAATGCGCCGTCACAAAAGGAATAAATTCCATCTGAGGTACTGAACTCGACCCTTAGGCAACAAAATCTAAGGGAGTAATCTCTTCGATCGCTCGCCTCATTTGTCGACGTGTTCCGGAAACGCATAATCTAATATCCTTACGAGTTCAACTTTGCGATAATTTACTTGACATGCCTCATTTTATGTACCTATCTAAAGTTATAGGAATGCACTGTCGTAAATAATATTTTATTAATAAAAAGTACCGCGCCGCAGTGGCGGTGTAAGGATATCCACTGCACCTGCACCACGTCACGCCGCGCCGCGCCGCGGGTGTCGCAAGACGCGACAGAGGAAACTGAACCAGGAGACGGGAGGGAATTTAAAAAACTGCGTCGTTGCCAATCCGTTTGCCAAGCATGGCAATTATATTAAAATCCCTCACATGTAGGCAATTCATGGGTGAGCTCTTTGTTCATCGGTGGAATTTTTAATGGATGTAATGAATGAATGAATGAAGTTTAAAGTTTAATGTATGGATGCCTAGTAAATTGATCCAGCTAAGCGGTGGAAACCAGCCGAGCGTCAGGTGGTCCGACAATAGAATGGAAAGGGAGTAATAACGTCATGCAATTCCTGTGCTCTCTCTGAAATGTATCCTATAAAATGTCGAAAGGTTGGCTACTTTGCGCCTGTGCTCGAGACTGATTACTATTAAGCAAAGGTGTGCGGAGTGTAGCCCCCCCCCCACCCCTCCACTCCTGAAGCCCAACGAGTGCTGCAAAGCGCTCGAAACGTCGGAAAATAATAAGGTTAAAATCAAACGCGATAAAATCCGCAAAATCTTTATAATCCTAACCCGACACAACCAAACAATTTAGTAAGCTCAAGTGGCGATAGACCTAAAATATTAGCTCGAAGAACTGATATCCGATGAAGGAGAAAGGTTCTCAAGTGATAGGCTCGTACCGATGAGCGAAGTGCCGGGCACTCCCCGCTGGTGAAGTGGAAACCTGGCCATAGATGCGACTGGCTGAGGACTGTGCTTTGAGGCATTCCTTAGGGAGGTCAACTTTCAACAGTAGACTTGTGATCCGCTGTAATAATGGTGGTGATGATGATGAACTAAGCATTAACACATACTACGTCACACAAAAGAAATACTTACGAGTACTGTAATTTATTCGTTCGTTTCTATCCGTGTATAATTGGGTCATTCGTATACTATGGTTATATGGACGTCAAAGAAGACGAGTTAATGTGTGCGAGCCTTACGAAACATTCGTATTCGTAACTACCGTTTGAGCTTCTTGTGTATACCTGGTGATCGCATTCCAGCGGGCAAGAAATACTCAACTTTTTGTCATTTTAGACCAATATTTTACGTGATATAAGGCATTCCATCGTAGTCTTCAGGGGTTTGCATTTTGATTCTTTCCGAGAATAAATGAAGATGTGTACAGGCCACGCTATCCACTTACCATCAGGTGAATTGTGTGTTGGTTAGGCGCCCTTATTATATAATTGTTAATGATTTCTTATATTTACGCGAACACTACACATTGATTAAAACTGCTTTTACGGATTTTAACACGAACGACGTTTTCCATGGTCCCCCGTGACCGTGGGTGTTGGAAAGCACCCGAAACGTCGAGAATTAAAAAAAAAAATTAAAAGTAAAAATAAACGCGATAAAATCCGTAAAAATAGTTTTGATCAATGTAATTATAATTGTTTTTAAAGTTTACTCGTTTGGGTCGCAAAAATAAATTAATGCGCATAAACTCATATTTAACTGAGAGATCTACGAAACTCCCATTTTTTTTTAATACGCGCAACCGAACATCCCGTGTAGTGGCGGTATAGGAATATCCACTACGAGGGCGGCACTGAAAATTTCGGGAATCAGGGAAGTGACACAACATTACTATTTAAAAATGTATTTATTGCTTTTCGAAGTATTCTTCGCGAAATTTGACACATTTTCCACTCATTGAAGCAACCATTCCATTCGAAAGTTGGGGTCTCCAAAATGGCCGTTTTGTAGGCGTCCACAGCTTCTTCAGGTGATGAAAATCTCTGTCCACGCAATTTATTCTTTATTTTAGGGAAAGTATAGAAATCATTAGGGCTTAGGTCGGGGCTCTTTTGTTCTGTGTGCGGTGTGAGAACTCGCATTGTCGTGATGGAGGATGATGCGGCGGTTGCAGTTCCCTTTACGGAGTTCAGAAACGACCTGTGGCTAACAAATGCTAGCATACCATTCAGCATTAACCATTCTTTGTCCCTCAAGAGGAATAGTCGTAACATGGCCGGTTTTGGAGACGAACAATTTTTGTTAGCTTTAACTCATTTTCGAACACCCAAACTCGTGACTGGTTTTTTTTTCGGGTTGGTACGCGTATATCCAGGATTCGTCACCTGATATACAGCATTTGAGGATCCTACGTGGAATCTTTCGAGAGTTCTGACGCACCAAGTAACGCGAGCCGCTTTTTGCTCTTCACAGAGCGAATGGGGTATCCATCGGGAAAACAACTTTTTACACCTAATTGTTCATGCAAGATTATTTGTATTTGACTCATGCCAATGTCTAAAGTTGCCTGAATTTCGCGGTATGTCACATGTCGATCTTCCTCAATCAGCTTACGCACATCATCAACGTTTTCTTGGGTGACTGCAGCTTTTGGACAACCTTGACGGGGATCATCACTGAGCTTGACACGTCCACTTTGAAATTCAGCAAACCAGCGATAAATTGTAGTTTTGGATGGGGATTCATCACCAAATGCAGAAATCATCCGGTCAACACACTTTTTTGTGTTAAACCACTTCGAAAGTCATAATAAATCATTGCTCTTGAATTTTCTCAAATCAATTCCATTTTCTCAACGACTAAACAAGTTTGATAAAACCTTGTGACAAGACCGAGAATCTTTTTTTAAATAAATAAATGGTATTCGATTCGTAAAAGCAAGGAGTTTTCAATTAAAAAGATTTTAATATGACAGGAACAGTGGAAATATTCCATTCCCGATACTTTTAGTGCAGCCTAGGTACCCTATATTATGTTCCCGCGGGTGCCGCAAGAGGCGACAAAAGGAAACTGAGGCGGGAGATGGGCAACAGCATGTTTCTGATACACTGTACAGCAAAATATTGTTATTTTGCTGTACAATAAAAAACTGCGGTTGTCAGCCCGCTCACCAAGTGTGGCAACTATGGCTAATATGAGCCAAATCACAAACAAACGGCACCTAGTCCCAGACGGCCCCACTTTTTCTAGCTAATCTCTGTTAGAGGTTCAGTTGCCACCGAACACGACTCTACCTGGCAACATATTATGTACGCACCCTAAGGACTGACGACAAGATCCTGGAGCTGGAAGAAGTTTGAGTTGTGCCCGGATCTCGAATAATAGGATTATCTGAGATCCGGGGATGACACGGTGATCCTCGAATCCGACAACTAGTTCTATCACCAGGAGGGTGACCATCTGACCCAAGGAGATGCCGGATTAACCATCCACAAGTCCCTCCTTAACAACGTTTTAAAGGTTGGGAGTGTGTTGATGAGAGTTGCGCACCTTATACTCAGAATCACCAAATGGTATTCGCGATAGACGACATATCGCGAACAGGTTTACGCACCAAACTTGGAACGTCTCAGTGAGGAAATGGGGATATGTATAAAGATATCTCTAGTCCATGCATTCGTCCAAAACCCACTATACGGTCTTTATGGGAGACAACTAGAGAGAACGCTGTGTCGCAGTAGGGAAATTTGGGATAGCGCAACGGAATCCAAAGGGCCAGCAGCTGGTCGATTTCATAGAGAAGTGGGGACTCTTTGTGATAAACTCTTTCATTAATAATTCTCTTGTTTTCTTCTCTAATTCTCTTCAAGAAGCGGCACGATAGTAAATGGACCTTGTCGAGCCCCGATCCTATGACAAAAAATGGGATTGACTTTATTATGACGACTAGACGGCAACTGTTCAGTGATGTCTCAGTGATCGCGAAAGTAAAAACTGGCAGCTATCACCGAATCCTGAGAAACATCCTAATAAAAACCTAATAAAACATCCTAATTTCAATAGAGAAGATGGCTGGGTGCTACCATCTGCTTGGGATCCTATAATAAATAAAATTAAATCCCAACCCAAGCATACAACTGCAAGACTTCAAGATACCATAAGTTCATACTGCATAGATCGGAACAAAAGTTAAATTTTAATCTATGGTAACCGCGGTTAACTATGACATATGGACGTTGAACATCTCAGTCCCGCCCGTGACCATGAGTGCTGTAAAGCGTTCGAAACGTCGGGTATTTAAAAAGTTAAATATACGCGATAAATTCCGTAAAAACTAGTATTCTTTCAATGTGTAGTGTTCGCGTAAATATAAGAAATCATTAATAATTCTATGTTTCCTTGCTCTAAAAACTCTTGTTCTGTGTGGGGTGTGAGAAACTCGCATTGTCGTGATGGAGGCTGATGCGGCGGTTGCAGTTCTCTTTACGGAGTTCAGAAACGACCTGTGGCAAACAAATGCTAGCATACCATTCTGCATTAACCGTTCTTTGTCCCTCAAGGGGAATAGTCGTAACATGGCCGGTTTTGGAGACAAACGTGGCCACCATTTTTTTGCAACACTCCGTGAACGAACATTTTCGTTGGTTTTAACTTATTTTCGAACACCCAAACTCGTGAATGGTTTTTTGTTTCGGGTTCGTACGCGTATATCCAGGATTCGTCACCTGATACAATGTTATATACAGCATTTGAGGATCCTGCGTGGAATCTTTCGAGAGTTTTCACGCACCAAGTAACGCGAGCCGCTTTTTGCTCTTCACAGAGCGAGTGCGGTATCCATCGGGAAAACAACTTTTTTACACCTAATTGTTCATGCAAGATTATTTATATTTGACTCATGCCAATGGCTTCATCACCAAATGCAGAAATCGTCCGGTCAACACACTGTTTTTGTGTTAAACCACTTCGAAAGTCATAATAAATCATCGCTCTTGGTTTTTCTCGAGTCAATTCCATTTTCTCAACGACTAAACAAGTTTGAGAAAACCTTGTGACAAGACCGAGAATCTTTTTTTTAAATAAATAAATGGTATTCGATTCGTAAAACCAAGGAGGTTTCAATTAAAAAGATTTTAATATGACAGGAACAGTGGAAATATTCCATTCCCGATACTTTTAGTGCAGCCTAGTGTTATCCCGCGGGTGCTGTAAGAAGCGACAGAGGGAATAAAACAGGAGATGGGCAACAGTATCTTCCTAATAACGTCTAAATATTAAAAAATTGTTGACCCTGTAGGCCATCTCTGGAACTTCCCGCTAATTTCAAAAACAAAGCGCTACAAATTTCACCAAATTAAGTTGCGAAATCTCGAAGTTATGTTAAAAAAAACGTTATTTTTTCGAATTCTTTCTCCTTCGATATCTCACGAACGAATGAACCGATTTTTATTTTCCAAACGTCATTACCTAGATATCATTTTTTGAGGCTAAGAGCTGATTAGTTTTTGAAATCGATCGGTAAAGCCGTTTAAAAGTTATACCAAAAAAAAACAGTTTTTCAAAATTTTTATTTTTGAGATTTCTCAAAATCTACTCGTCCGAATGAGTTCATATTAACACCAAATCTGTTCCACATTGAGATTTTTAGAACGCCGCATCTCAATCGATCTCGACGTTCAAAAGTTATGAAAGGAACATGCACACACACGGACACGTACATACATACATCCGTACGGACGTCCACGTGAAATTAGTAGGAATAGGATCTCAAAACGTCGAGATCTGATGAAGCGGGATGTTAAAAAACTATGGTTGCCAACCCGCTTGCCAAGCGTTGGGACTACATCAACCCCCCCCCCCCCCCACCTATGAGTCATTTTATGGAAGAAACTTATGTTCAGCGGTGGACTTAAATAGACTGTAATGGTTATTTTACTTCATACGTCGTCTGCCGCCTGCTAGGCTACACGAGGAGAGATGTGGTGGAAGAGACGGCTCATGGGGTACTTATAATGTTAAGATAACATATCAATGTGTCAGACGCATTCCTTAATGAAGTACAACCTCTGGTAGTGACTACAGCGGTTGGGGAATATTATTAATAGATATTCACAGTTTTGTGGCTACTTACATCAGCAACAGCAGCGCTGCGGTTTGCCTGCCACCACGTGCACCGCTGCTGTACATTGTCATGTATTAATACATTTGATAGTCAACTATAAAAAGCTGTATTAATAGGAATTCAGTTAATATTGTTCGCAGATTTTTCCATTCGCGTATGACTGCAACACAAGGTTTTGAGTACGAATTTTAGTGCGTTATTTTTGTATGACATTAACCATTCCCATCATTATCGACACGCAAACAACTTACGTTATCCTATAAAAAATAAACTAATATACATATGGCGTAGGTTGTTGAGGTTGATAAGACAATGGTAACTTTTTTAGAAACATTAGCTTTGATGCTTGTATCGCACAAAGAAATAACTAAATAATAGCTGAATACCGTTACGGCCTGTCAGAAGTCCACGGCTGCACACAGGCCTGCCCACAGGTTGCCACACACGGGGATATTTTCCACAGTTGCCACGCTGGCAGGCGGGTTGGCAACCGCAGTTTATTTTTGTCTTAAGTTGATATCAGCACGACGCTGCTGACCATCTTCTGGTTCTGCCTCCCTCTGTCGCCTCTCAGGACACGCGGGACGACGCGGCTGGAGGATGTTCTTCCACAGCCACTACACGGTTTAATTGATTTGATGAATAATTAATAAAAGCGAATTGACAATCATAGTACCTTATGTGAGCCACTTTGCCGAATTTGAGAAATCATGTAGGTATAAGGATACAAGCAAATTTCATGAACTTTGAAGGGTGCTGCTATTAAATGACTGTTGTTTTCAAATGCTCCCTCATTAAAAATCCGCGCTTTCAAAAAATAACAAAATTTTTAGGGCAACGAAGTAGAAAATTATACAGCAATGGTGCTGGCTCTTGGGATCTGGGATTGGCGGAGGGGCGGGCGGTCGGAGTCACAGCTCACCCCATAGTGAGGCGTGATCACGAAAATTTCCAATATCGATATATCGTATCAATAGGTCATTTATGGTTTTTTTAATCTTTCTAAATGCTATATAATTTAACTACTAACTGTAAAACTTATAATAAATTAAAAATCGTTGATAGAATGCCTCGTTTTCAGTAAAAAAGAGTCTCCGGATCTCTACACTCACCATGGCCTGTTGGTCTAGTGTGACCCAGACTGCTATGCCGGAGGTCGTGGGTTCGATTCCCACCCAGGACAAATGTTTGTGTGATGAGCACGATCATTTGTTCTGTGTCTGGGTGTAATTTATCTATAATATTTATGTATTTAAAAATATATAAGTATGTTTATCAGTTGTCTAGTACCCATAACACAAGCTTTGCTTAGCTTGTGACTACATGGCGTTGTGTGATAGTTGTGGAATATTATTATTATATTAGGGGTATCTGTATAGTTTTTTCATCTGGTTGGTTTCTATAAATATATTATTATTATTATTATTATTATTATTATACGAAACAAAGCAGCGTTGAGCTACTATTTTAAGCTGGTATTCTGTGAGAGCGTGGTTCGTACACGGTCGAGGGACCTATTCGTGCTACAACCATACATAATACAGCTGCAGCGTGGCTCTACGACGTATATATTAAAAAAATTAAAAAATGTGTACGTATTGATTTCTTAAATTTACGCGAACACTACGCATTGAATAAAATTAATATTTACGGATTTTATCGCGTTACTTTAATTTATCTTTATTATCCGGACGTTTCGACGCGATAAAATTCGTAAATAATAGTTTTATTCAATGTGTACGTGTACTAGTTATACCTACGTAATGAAGGGAAACCAAAGTAACTAGCATTACCTATAATAGTTGTTTAGTTTTGAAGAGGGTGAAGTCCGGTGGCGCAACAACAAATTGAATGCCAATTGACAACTTCAACTTCAGCACACTTCTGAGAGGGTTTTAGGGCAAATAAGTGACTGCCACGCCGCGCTGCCTCGATGCGTGTCGGCGGTCTACGAAATATTTTTTCAATTATCATATAATTATATACTTAGATGTTTTCTTTCACCGCCAAGCACTCGGTAAAGCAACACTTAAAATTACAATTAACAATTTCATTGCTGCCGGCAGGGATCGAACCCAGCTTGCTCGCGTAATGTGAAATTTATAGCGAGCGCTCGTGTTCTTTTGTCAGAATTTTTCGCAGGTCTATTGGACGAAGGATGTTTGGGTATTACGCCACGACGTAAAGAACGTAATAGATTGGTGACGGTAACGATACCCGGAAAGTGGTCAAGACACGGTTACTTTTACTCAATGTAGTTGACATAGTTTCTGTATAAAGGGTGGATTAAGTGGCGGTATTGGACGTCGATAGCTACGCGCATCCCTATTTTATTAGCGGCCGTTGGAGCACCGCGCGCCTGTGCCTTACGCGGCGTGCTCGCGAGTGCACGTGTGCAATTTCGCTCCATGTCGTGACAGTGCAGTGCTAGTGACGCGGTTTGAGGTGCACGCACAGCCATGGGGTGCGCCCGGGGATTATGCACAGCCGAGAAGATATTCATGTTTATCAATGTCGCCTTCGCGGTAAGGTTTAAGAAGTTTTAAGTACCTGCCGACGGGTTTTTTGTGTTTAGAGAATACACAGCTGTGTTTTTATTCTGGGACTCCTTTGGTTCTTGCGGGAACTTAAAATTTTAGTTTTTTACTAAAGTATATTTTTTAATTACAAAGGTATTTTTGTAATAAAACTGATGAAGGTTTTAGATAGATATATAACAGTTTATATAAAATATCGGGCAACATGAAGCGTTAGATCCTTGTTTTGAAATAACAAACAATGAACTTACTTGTTCATAAAAAAGTAAACTCCATAATGCAGCGTGGGCGGGGAGTTTTGAACACATTTAATGCATGCGTTTGATGTTATGTATGGGTGTGCTCTGCCCGTTGCAGTCCCGGCTACTTGGCTCGTGTTATGGCTCATGAGACTAAATTATAAAATCAAAGATCATATACCTATGTCATCGGCTCGACCGGGGTAGGACCACGATAGAATGCCAGCGTAAAATAGCAGTTTTTTGTATGGTGAGTGTAGAGAACCGGAGACCCTTTTTACTGGAAACGAGGCATTCCATCTTAGTCCTCAGGGGGACAACGCATCTGCGTTTTGATTCTTTAGCGAGGATAAATGTAGATGTCTGTGGACCACAGCATCCACTTACCATCAGGTGGACTGTGTGCCCGTTTGTCACCGTTATTCTTTAAAAACATATCACGGAATAACACTTTTATATTTATTTTATATTTTATATACATATAATTATAATCTTTTTATTGTTTGATTTTGGTTCTAAACTTTTTCTAGCAAAATTCGTTTACAAGCGGCACGGAGCTGCCGAATTGGACCCAATGACTATTTGGTCATTATTCATAAATTCTTGAGTTTTAGAACTTGATTGGAGCTAGGCTGACTATGTATTCGGTTGCGCGTCGGACGAGTCTCCTTTTGATTTATAAAAAATAATTTTATTCCATTAGCGATACCTATTTAATTATGACTAGCTTTGAAGAAAAAAAAAATAAAATCGATTTTGCCTGAAACGTTTGAAGGAAATGGAGTAATATTTTTATATTTTTGTGACATGTAGGAGTAGATGGTATATTTATGCCCCCTTAAGTGACTGAAAAGCTGGAGACGCCGTTCGGTATCGACTCTTTATCGGTTTTTAAGTTTTTGAATAAAAATATTTATATTTTCTTGTTACTTGATACTCGCCCTTATACTCCTGTACAAAGAAAAAAGTAAATTAATTACTTTAAAATAAGGCGCTGAGCTTTAACCTTATTAGCTTACTACTTTTTGTCAATTGTGTTTGAATAGGAATACAGTGGGCTGTATTGCGAATTGCGAATATTAGAAATTATAACAATGTGGGCAGTTAGTTTAGGGCGGCGTCGCTTAGGAAAGAGGTGAAATATTTTTTACAGATTTCATGGCGGGGAAATTGATCAGTTTGGAATATGTGTGGATTAATGTTCCATTTTAAAATATTAGTTTTAATTTACATCAATTGGATTTGAAATGTCTTTAGTTCTTCAAGAGGGCGCCGTTGTCTTTCTTGAAAACAAGAGCACCGCAATTCTGCTCCACGCCTCCGGTGTAGTGCCACCATGGACGACGGAATTAAAGAGCTTCTGTATACTACAAGTAGCAGTTTTCCACCCACTTTCAGAAGCTCTGTTGTAAAATTACATCCTCGCCTGGGGCCTTGCTGTTTTTAAGGTGCTGGAGAGCCATCATCACCGAAATAGTATCGGATAAGACTAACTTGCTCTTGGACACTTGCGTGTGACTCTAACGATGACGTGTACAGTTGCTCATTGAACCTCTCAATCTCACTCAAAATCTCGGGTTTCGCGGAAACGATGCTGCTACACTCGGTCTTTGGCTTCGACAGTTTGCTATTTTTGGTAAACAGATCTCTGGCAAAGACTTTGGAGCCCTGGTTCCGATCGATCGCATCGAGTGGCAGCCTCGTACCAGTTGGCGAAGTGTAGAGCGACCCTCCACTAGATAGAGTGACGACCTGGTAAGACACACAGCAAGTCGTTGGATGCAGGTGGCTCAGGACCGTGCTTGGTGGCATTCTTTAGGAGGCCTATGTTTAGTCGCGGACTTGTTAAGGGCTGTAATGATGATGATGATATTTGAAATAAATAAACCAAACAGGGATACCTATTTTTAAACGTAGAAGCACTACAAATGTACAAAAAATTAGAGGAGTAAACTGCTGAGGTACCTATTGTTTTGTGTATTTACTCAAACTAGAAACCGATATTTTTTTATTTATAACTCAATTTATCAGGTATAATTACATTGTTTAACAAATAAGTTCACCTCAAATCGAACTAGTGACATCTGGTGTGCGTTAACTTATCTGCAGCGTTTTGTGATAAACTGTGCGCATCCACACGAACTTGTTAATTTAAAAAAAAGCTTAAATATGTCGTTCTAAAGTTATTATTAATTTATAAACTTTCTTTAAAAAATGTGCAGTAGCATTTAAAATTGAAATCAATCGTTTAAATCAATCGAACGTCCGGATTAATGATGCGCATTGCTTGGTGCGTCTAAACTAATGTAAGCACAAGCAGGTTATCTCGAGGGTCATTGCTATTACAATTGCTCTGGGTAATGGCCGCGAAGACGTCACCGAGAGCGGAGTGCTGCGTGTCGGGTTGTCGGGACGCTTTTATTAAATAATAAGTACGCTACTTTTGTTAACTGTAATTGTCGAAGTAAAATCGGAAATTTACTCCAATGTATGAAAACATGCCATAGGTAAACCACTTTAACGTTGCAAAATAAATAAACTATTTGTGTTTGTAATCTCTACTCTATATATAAAAATCTATTGGTGTCCGTTAGTCGTCGCTGCGTCGCATCCTCTGTGGTGTGCCACAGATTACTGACTATGTGCTAGAGAGTCTGTGCAATGTGCAAAGAAGATTCCGCAGTTGTCTTACTTTTAATGTTACTCTTTTAAGTCTTCGTAAGTGCAAACGACTGCAATAAAATGACGATAAGAAGCATAACGTTCCTGCATTATACATATTTCTTAGAAATATCAACGCCATAACACAATAACAACAAAAACTATATTTACATAATATGGAAGCATTGGACAGCGTGGCTTTGCCTTTGCAGATATTATGCACAAGACTCGTGCTCGCGTTTGCTACGGTGCTTGGGTTGTGAAATGTAAATTATATAAATAAGTACAATTCCAGTTTCACTGTATAAACTATATATAATAATGGTGAAAACAACTAAAATGTTTTTATCCTATGTTGTTACAATTAATTTCTTCTCAGATATCCAATTTAACATAACGATGAACGTAAAATAAACAGTCTAAAAATAATACATACATCATTTAATTAATAAAGAATGGTAGGATCCATAGGAACTTCACGTGCGCCAGGTTTCATGTGCAGTCCCATCTAAAGGGCAACAACCGCACAAGCGACTACCACGATAGCGGTAGCTTCACTCAGTATCGAACTGTTGAAGTTTGTAACAAATATGACGTATGTATAAAACAACCTGGGACAGAAGTTTAGAATAGGCAAGCTTAACTTCGACCGACATACTATAGATAAACCGACAAAATTAGGTATTTAGGCACAGTATCATAAAGAAAACTAGGACAAATCTCATTGTCCAGGTTAACTTGAATTAATAAAGATATTGATTAATTTGCGGCAACGGCGACGAGGCTCGCCACCCGTCACGTTCTGTCTCCCGGAGGGGCGAAAAGTGGATTGCAGAGGCCCGTCTGGCTACGTTGAATGTATGTGGAGCAATGAATGATAAAATGGATGAAGTATGCGAGGTGATGTATGATAGAGGAATAGATTTGTTATGTGTAAATGAGACGAAACGGAAGGGGAAGGATGTCACTACACATGGCATGTATACCGCATACTGGTCTGGTGTAGACGAGCTCGAGCGGGCATGCCAGGGAGTAGGTATCATCCTATCAGAAAGAATGGCGCAATGTGTGAAAGAGTATGAATGTGTAAGCCCAAGACTGCTATGGATACGATTGAAAGTGGGCTTAAAGAAGTTGTTTGTGCTAGGGGTCTACGCCCCAGACATGTCTAAGCCCACTCATATCCGAGAGCAGTTTTGGGAAATGGTAAGGATGGTTTTAATGAAATGTAAGGGAAATGAAAATGTTGTTATGCTAGGAGATTTTAATGGAAGAGTTGGGGTGAGGAGGCTTGGTTATGAAAGGATATTGGGAACGTTTGGTGATGAAAGTATAAATGAGAATGGTGAAAGCCTCCTCACTGTATGTATGGAAAAGAATCTTTTTGTGACGAACACTTTCTTTCGCCACAAGAGGATTCACATGTACACTTGGGAAAGAGGTGATGATAGAAGCATGATAGATTTCATAATTGTGGATGAAAGATTGAGGGGCGCAGTGGTGGATACAAGGGTTTACCGAGGGTCAAACGTAGGAACGGATCATTTTTTGGTTTTATGCCGAATTAATGGTCTATTCAGGCGGTGGCGCCATCGGTCATCTGTGTCTACCACTGCGTTACAGCGTATTAGAACAGAAAGATTACAAGATGAAGGTGAGAAAAACAAGTTTAAATGTAGACTGAAAGAAAACGTAAGTGGTTTGGATGAATTATGTATGAATGAGTTAGACTTGGAGAATGTATGGCAAAATGTTAAGAAAGGTTTAGTAAATGCAGCTACCGAAGTATGTGGTGTTAGTAAAAGAAAGAATGAAAGGAAAAATAATACGTTATGGTGGGATGATGAGATACGTACGGAAGTTGAAGCAAAGAAGAGAGCATGGCTAGATTTACTAGCAACTAAGGCTGGTAATTCTAGCGGTACAAAAAAGGCAGTCTTTAGACATCTAAATAAAAGAGTAAAAGAAGTAGTTGAAAGGAAAAAGCAAGAAAGAACGGATAAAAATGATAGAAGAATATCGGATAACTTCCAGGCAAATATTAAAATGTTCTGGAAACTCGTAAGAACTGCCAGGGGATGTTCAAAACAGCCTAAAATGAATGCTATAAGAGATGAGAATGGCTATATTCTGAATGATGAAGTTTTGAGTTTAAAGAGATGGAAGGAATATTTTGAAAGCATGTTTATGAGTGAGGAGACAACGTATGAACTGAATGAAATAGGAACTCCGAAAGAAAAGGAAGGAGGTAGCGAGATAAGTATAGATGAAATAATGAAAGCAATGAAAAGCATGAAAGCAGGTAAGGCTGCCGGATATGATAGAGTTTCACTCGAAATGCTGAGGGCTGGAGAGGAAGTGGTGGCAGGCCTGCTGCACACCTTGTTTAATTTATGCTGGGAACTGAAACGGGTACCGGGAGACTGGTGCAAAGCCGTGATAGTCCCAGTATATAAGGGAAAAGGGTCGCAGCAGGACTGTAAAAACTACCGCGGTATCAGCCTTCTTAGCATCGTGGGAAAACTGTATGCCAAGGTACTAATTGAAAGGGTCATGAAAGAAACCGATGGAAAAATTTGGGATGTGCAAGCGGGATTTAGAAAAAGAATGGGATGTACAGATCAAGTCTTCTCCATGCGCATGATCGCGGAGAAGTTTTTGGCCAAAAACCAAAAGGTTTTTTGTGCGTTCATGGACTTGGAGAAGGCCTATGACAGAGTGGATAGGAATGTGCTATGGCAAACACTGAACTCATTTGGGTTGAGCGCTGGCTTGATACAGGCATTGGAGTCTCTTTATAGGGACTCTAGTGCTTGTGTTAGGATCAACGGGGTCTACTCGGACTGGTTTGGCATCCATAAAGGTGTCAGACAGGGCTGTGTGGCTTCCCCGTGGTTGTTCAACCTATTTATGGACAGTTGTTTGCAAAATTTGAAAGTTGAAGAATGCGGATTAAGAATGGGTGAGTTAACCATCAAATGCCTTTTGTACGCCGATGATCAAGTTATTCTTGCGTCGTCGGCGGCTGAGTTGCAAATGATGGTTACATTAATGAACAGATCATTAAAAGAAAGGGGTATGAAAGTGAACGCAAGTAAGACGAAAATTATGGTTTTTGAAAGAGATGAAAGTAAAACGATATGTGAAATAAGAATAGAAGGGGAGTTGATCGAGCAAGTAGATGAGTTTGTATATTTGGGGTGCGTATTTAGCAGGGATGGGAGATATGATAAGGATATAGAACGACTAGTGAACGCAGGAAACAGAGTAAATGGGGCCCTGCACTCTATTGTGAAGAGTCAAAATGTGTCAAAAAAGGCACGTATGGCAATTCACAATGCTGTGTTGGTCCCTACTTTAACGTATGGTAGTGAAAGTTGGGTATGGCAGAAGAAGCACGAGAGTAGAATAAATGCAGTAGAAATGCGGTCGTTAAGGAGTATGTTAGGGCTGAATCTGAATGACAGGGTGAAAAATTGTGTGATAAGAGAAGAGTGTGGTTTGCAAGATGATGTTGTGACCAGGATTAAGAAAGGAATGCTTCGGTGGTTTGGTCATGTGGAAAGAATGGATGAGGAAAGAGTGACAAAGAAAATTTATGTTGCAGAAGTGAATGGCAGAGTCGGAAAGGGACGTCCTAGGCGAAAATTTATCGACCAAATTGGCGATTTATTGAAAACGGGCCAAATTAGGAGTACCCTTAACCGACGAGCATGCATGCGTAGGTGTATGGATGTGAAGGAGGCGAGAGAGGTGTGTCAGGATCGTGCCAAATGGAAGTCTGTAGTCTCTGCCTACCCCTCTGGGTGACAGGCGTGAGTGTTTATTATTATTTGATTAATTTGCAACCTTCCGCTGACTAAATACAATGATGTGTCTTACCTGGTTTGAATATCACCTTCAACCCAGGTAAAGCGGGCTACATACGAAACGATATCGGTGGCGATCTAGGGTGGAAAGAAATCGGGGCTTTTATCGAGGCAGACCCTACACACGGGCCTGCCTAGCAGTACGCATTCGGACTCGGAGCGGAAAGCATATGCGGTAGAGTTCTTCAAAATGCTTCCGACTCTCTTAAAACACCAACGTGTTGGTTTGGCATTAGCCCTCTCGGTTAATTTATTCGAAAATAGAAAAAGAGGAGTTGCTGAGTGAAAAAAGGGCTCCAAAAGAGACAAAAATTAAGCCACATAAACGTACTAAATGGTCTGTAATCCAAAGACGTGATTAATTTTCTCCGGATGGATGAAGACAGTTTAGTAAGGTTGTAACCTTCTAGAAATGATTTCGCCACTTATATAAAAACATCAATTTTTCCTACCTATGCTATTTAGTTATTTTTTCTCTTTGTTCATTTCTGCTTTGGTCAAAATCGGGTTATTTACTACACACAACAAAACAAAGAAATAAAATACTTTTGTATAATAATATGTATACTTTTATTTTTTTTTAATGTAGTCTTTATTTGTGGACTAAAACTATCAAAAAATAAAATAGTTTATATCCTTTTTTTTAAAACATAAAGAAACCTTTAATGTCGGACATACTCCCTTTTATATAGCTTGTTTGTTGATGTGGAGATGGTGAAGGAGTAGGAGTTGGTTGTTGATGAGAGGATGAAGGCACGTAAGAGATATGAGTGCAGTCTTGTGGAGTTGTAAGAGATATGAGTGCGGTCTTGTGTGGATAGCGTTGGAATAGGAGTTAGTTGTTGAGGAGAGGCTTTATCTTCTCCTTACTTACTTCACACACCCTACTTTACGAACGGCAATAAAACAATTAGTTTAGTAGGCATTCTTGACCATGTCACTTCGCAGGGTCACAGGCTAGGGTGGATATGATTTGAATTTCGATAGAATTTCAATTAATTTATTTATTTTATTCATTTTTTTTTGTAAAATATCAGTGCCATCTGGCATCATCAGGCTTCTACTCCGTTTACATGATTAAAATGTAAAAATTTTGTTACATAAAAAAGGTCATTCAGTATCACTGTTTTGTTAACTTCCTTCCGCGAGGGCTGCCAGCAGCGACTGCAAAAAGAAATCGGGCCGATGCGCCTACACACACGCAGTACGGAGGGGGCGGGACCCCGATATAGGAAACACCGGCTGCATTTTTGCTCCTGCCAGCTGATTAAGAAGGCGATATCGGCCACGACTTAGGATGGCCCTACATACGACACGATTTAGAGGCAATCTAGGAGGCATCCCCACTACTCCACCCTAGATCGCCACGGATATCATGTCGTATGTAGCCCGCTTAAGACACATCATTGTATTTAGTTAGCGGAAGGTTGTAAATTAATCAATATCTTTATTATAATGGATTTCCGCAAAGTAACGCCTGATGATTCTATCAAATACCTTGAATTATTGGCCGAATGTTCGGTAAATTTTTTACCGAACCGAATATTCGGCCGAACATTATTCGGCAGGATAACCTCGGAACCCAACCAATTTACGCTCCCCGCCACACCTGACAGTTATTGCGTCATCTAGTACTGAACAAATTGCCGGCACATGCTTATATTTTGACTATTCTTGCGATAAAAAAGTATTTAGTTGTTTTATTCTTAGTAAAAATTGATAATTATATGATAAAAATGAGCGGCAGGAGATTTATTATTTGGACTTATTTTAGAGAAACTGACGGCCAAAGTAAAATGAAATGTACTAATGTAATGTAATGTTTCTTTGTTTGATTCCAAAAACATTTTATCAAGTTTATATTTGCCATAATCGGAAATAAATCTACATTTCCTCAAAAACATAAATGCATTTGAGGCACTTTAGAGTAAGTATATTAAACCCATAAATAAAATACACTTTCAACAGTAAAAGACATCGCATTACTCAATTTGTACATTTCAATACATTGGACACTGTATACTGTACATTTGACACGGTGATTTAGGTGAATATTCGGCCGAGTACGAATATTCAGTAAAGCTGCCGAATATGCCGAATACCGAATATAAAACGAATATTCGACCTTCTCTACCCACTAGTCCACGTCGCAAAAAAGTCGATCTTTTAGGCTCTATTTTTGCGTCCAACTCGACTCTCGATGACGGGGGGAGCACACCGCCGATTATCCCGCGGCGTGAGCACTCTATACTTGATGTGGGATTCACACAGTGCTCAGTAAATAAAGCACTCCTCTCCCTGGACATCCACATTAAGTCCCCGGGCGAGGATGGAATTACAGCGGAGCTTCTAAAAGCGGGTGGAAAACCGGTACTTGAAGTCCTTCAGAAACTCTTTAATTCCGTCCTTCATGGAGGCACTACTCCCGACGCATGGAACAGAAGTGCGGTCTTGTTCTTCATGAAAGGTGACAACACCCTCTTGAAGAACTACAGACCGATATCTCTTCCGAGGTCCGAGCCGCGTCTACGTGTTGTTTTCGAGAGGCATTACGAATCGTCTCGCAGACTCGGCGACTTCCAGCCTCAAAAGCCGGCAAATTGTACAGAAGTCCGAAGAGTACAATCTGCCACTTTGCCTGGCGTATGTGGCCTATGAGAAAGCCTTTGATTCCGTCGAAATTTGGGCGGTGCTACAGTCTTTTCAGCGGTGCCAAGTTGACTGTCGGTATATCGAAGTGCTGAAGTGTTTGTACAGTAGGGCTACGATGGCTATCCGAGTACAGAACCAAAGTACGAAACCTATCCAACTGCAGAGAAGTGTAAGACAAGGTGACGTTATTTCCCCGAAACTCTTCACCGATGCATTAGAAGACGTTTTCAAGCTACTGGACTGGAAAGGACGGTATTAACATCAATGGCGAGTACATCACTCACCTACGATTTGCCGACGATATAGTCCGTATGGCAGAATCGCTGGAGGACCTAAGCACTATGCTTAATGACCTTAATGGTGTCTCCCAACGGATAGGGCTTAAGATGAATATGGACAAAACAAAGATCGTGTTTAGTGTCCATGTCACACCTATGCCGGTAGTAGTTGGGAGCACTAAGCTCGAAGTTGTAGACGAGTACGTTTACCTGGGACAAATAGTCCGACTAGGTAAGTGTAACTTCGACCGAGAGATCAATCGACGGATCAACTCTGCTAGGCAGCGATCGGGAAATTACGACACATCTTCTCGTCAGGTATATCTCAAAACCTGAAAACTAAGTTGTACAACCAGTGCGTGTTGCCAGTGATTACCTACGGAACCGAAACGTGGTCCTTCACTGCTGGCCGTATGAAGACGCTCAAAGTCGCTCAGCGAGCTATGGAGGGGGCTATGCTTGGGGTTTCTCTGCGTGATCAACTTAGAAATGAGTATATCCGCAGTATAACCAGAGTGACCGACATAGCCCAACGGATTAGTAAGCTGAAGTGGCAATGGGCCGGCCATATAGCTCGAAGAACCGACAACTGTTGGGGAAAAAAGGTTCTCGAGTGGCAGCCTCGTACCGGTAGGCGAAGTGTAGGGCAACCCCCCACTAGATGGAGTGACGATCTGGTAAGATATGCAGGAAGTCGATGGATGCAGGTGGCTCAGGACCGTGCTTTGTGGCGTTCCTTGGGGGAGGCCTATGTTCGGCAGTGGACTTGTGAAGGTCTGTAGTGATGATGATCTATAATGTAATGGACTTGGAATTAAGAAAAGAGCCTACTTTTTTTAAAGAGTCAGCAACGCATATGCAATTCCCCTGGTGTTTCAGTTGTTTATGGGCGACGGTGGTACTTACCATCCATGTGAGCCGCATGCTTCTTTGCCCCCTCTGATATATTAAAAACAAGTTTTAGTTCCCCTGTACTGTAGGTTCTCAGTATAGGAAGTGAAAATGGGAAGGCTAGAGCTAGAACTTAAAATAGACGGGAAAGGTTTTTACTTTTTACCCTTCGGTTGAAATAGAACCTGGGGAGAGGTGACATGATGAATATTAAGGAGAGAAATAGAAACTTATTTATTCAATATACATGAAGTAAAGTAAAGTAAAGTTACAGCCTATATACGTCCCACTGCTGAGCACAGGCCTCCCTTCATATCTGAGAGGGTTTTTAGGGCGGGAAGTGTCCGCCGCGCTGCCCCAATGCGTGTTGGCGAACTTCACATGTCTTAGAAATATTTTTTATCTTATTCCTCAGACATGCAGGTTTCCTCACGATGTTTTCCTTCACCGCCGAGCACGTGGTAAATCAGCACTTAGTATTGCAGTTAACAATTTCGTTGGTGCCGGCGGGGATCGAACCCGGGTTACTCGCGTTCTGTTATATTATAGTGAGCGTTAACCATCTGAGCTACCACGGCTCTAATATACATAGTAGATTATAAATAATACCTACAGAGAGTCGTTCTTGAGTTTAATTTACCACGGGTTCACAAAATAAAACCGGCCGAGAGCGTGTCGGGCCACGCTCAGTGTAGGGTTCCGTAGTTTCCCGTCCGTCACAATAAGTGTTCCCACTTATGAGCTTAAAGGTTATGTTCGCGCTCCAGCAGCGCTCCGCGCTCCTGCAACTGCTCCCGGTAGTGGGTACTGTTGTTTCCACCCAAGTTCAAAATAATTTTCCTAGAAAGTCCTTATAAAGTTCTACTTTTCAGATTTTTTCATATTTTCTAAACTTATGGTTCAAAAGTTAGAGAGGGGGGGGGGGCGACACATTGTTTTTTACTTTTGGAGTGATTATTTCCGAAATTATTGACATTATCAAAAAATGATCTTAGTAAACCCCTATTCATTTTTAAATACCTTTCCAACAATATATCACACGTTAGGGTTGAAATTAAAAAAAAATCACTTCCCACTTTACATATAGGGGGGCTACCCTAATAAAACATTTATTTCCAATTTTTATTTTACCACTTTGTCAGCGTGATTGATACACATATTGGTACCAAATTTCAGCTTTCTAGTGCTAACGGTCACAGAGATTAAGCGAGGACGGACAGACGGACAGACAGACATGGCGAAACTATAAGGGTTCCTAGTTGACTACGAAACCCTAAAAACCATTGTCCTAGGAAACACCTGCAAGAACAACAAGCACAAGAAACATTTTTTGAAAACAAAAAGCAGTTTATAATCACATAATATTATTTTACACAATTAACTCTTGCAAAGCTTGGTAGCTTAGACCGTGGTCTACGCTTGGTAGCGATCGCCTCATTCCCAGGGTTTATTTATCACACATAAAATCCTAAATATCTTTTTAATAAATTTTCTTATCTTAGCGGAGGACATATTAACTTCCCAGTGGGAAGTTACTGTAATGGGTTCGATTTTGCAAATTAGAAATTTTAAAATATTTCCACGTTTTAAGGTCTTTAGAGTCGAATAGTATGGTTTTTAAGAGGATGTCCGTGTGTGCACATGTACGTATGTATGTTTGTATGTATGTATGTTCAGATTCAATTTTCGCCTCGTGTATCTCGAGAACAAAGAGTGATATTGACATAGGACCAGTTTCATTTAACGCATAATTATATAACTAAACTAAATTTAACTAGACTAAATTCTTTCGACTGGGAAGTTAGTCGTGTGGCTGTGAGCCTTTCGGGTCGCACCTAGACCGCTTTTTGTATATTTTCTGGGATTTTACTGTAATAGCGTATATGTTAATTGCCCCATTAATAAATTACTGACGTTGTGGTGTCAAGAAACTGGTATAACTAGCTTGTGTTGTGTTCCCAGTATTTACAGAGTGAATGTAAAAGTTGATGTAGTTTAGGACTTTGTTCTGTGACAATCTGTGGGTGAGCTGTATGTTCAGCGGTGAACCACGGTGGCCACATCTTACACTACCAATGTTCGAGTAAGCAGCTGTTTGATTGCGGTGTGGTGGCGCCGTGAAGGACTCCGTCATTTTATTTCCTCCCCCGGGTGTCGTGAGTCGAGTGGCGACTATAGTAAATGCCAGGAAAGGCTTATGCCTTCGGATTGATATCGAATTTAATCATGTTAACAAGTCATTCCATAGAATACAAGCGTGACATAACAGCTCAATGCTGTGCTTCGTATGGTGAGTGTAGAGAACCGCCGACCCTTTTTTTCCCCTCTTAGTCCTCAGGTGTGACAACGCATCGACATTCTGATTCTTAATTGAGGAAGGATGTAGATGTCCATGGGCCACAGCATCTATGTACCAACAGGTTGAGTGTGTGTTCGTTTGTCATCCTCATTCTATAAAGGAACCCCGACCCAACCGAACATTCTGATTTCAATAAACAAGGTGAAAGGGCGCCGCCATCTGCTTGGGATCTTACGATTAATAAAACTAAATCCAAACCCAAGAATTCCACTGCATAATTTCAAGATACTGTAAGCTCGTTCTGCGTCTTAGACCATTCAAGGTCTAAGTTCTGCGTAGCTCAGACCAAAAATTATATTCTAAAACTAAAGGTTGCCGGGCTAACTATGACATCAGGACGTCAAACACCTCGGTCCTCCCCCGCGACCATGGTACATATATGTATATGTATATATATATATATATATATATATATATATATATATATATGATGATGATGATGATGATATATATATACATATATATCATCATCATCATCATCATCATCATTACAGCCCTTTACAAGTCAATCAAATGCTTTCTCATAGTCCACATACGCCAGGCAAAGTGGCAGATTGTACTCTTCGGACTTCTGTACAATTTGCCGAAGGGTATGTATGTGGTCTATGGTGCTAAAGCCTTTTCGGAAACCGGCTTGTTCGGGAGGCTGGAAGTCGTCGAGTCTGCGTGCGAGACGATTCGTAATGACTCTCGAAAACAGCACGTAGACGCGGCTCAGAAGGGATATCGGTCTGTAGTTCTTCAAGAAGGCGTTGTCACCTTTCTTGAAGAACAAGACCACCGCGCTTCTGCTCCACGCCTCCCGAGTAGTGCCACTATGGAGGACAGAATTAATGAGCCTCTGAAGGACTTCAAGTACCGGTTTTCCACGCGCTTTCAGAAGCTCCGCTGTAATTCCAACCTCGCCCGGGGACTTGCCGTTTTTAAGGTGCTGGAGAGCCATTCTAATCTCGCTCAGACTGACGTCCGGGATATCATTGGAATAGTGTCGGATAAGACCCGCTCTTGGATCGTTACTCACACTTGCGTGTGGCTCCACCGATGATGTGTACAGCTGCCCATGGAACCTCTCAATCTCACTCAGAATCTCAGGTGTCCCGGAAACGATGCTGCCACACTCAGTCTTCAGCTTTGACAGTTGGCTCTTACTGGCAGACAGATCTCTGGCAAAGACTTTGGAGCCCTGGTTCCGCTCAATCGCTTCTTCAATACGAGCAGTATTAAATTTGCGCAAGTCTCGCTGCACGCATTTGGAGATCTGTCTATATGTATATATATATCCCGAAACGTCGGGAATTATAAAACCGGCCAAGAGCGCGTCGGGCCACGCTCAGTGTAGGGTTCCGTAGTTTCCCGTCCGTCACAATAAGTGTTCCCACTTATGAGTTTAAAGGTTATGTTCGCGCTCCAGCAGCGCTCCGCGCTCCTGCAACTGCTCCCGGTAGTGGGTACGTGCGCGAACATGGAGCGTGCAACATTGCACGCTCCGCGGCAGGCGCTCCGACTTTCCATCCAAGTTCAAAATAATTTTCCTAGAAATTCCTTATAAAGTTCTACTTTTCAGATTTTTTTCATATTTTCTAAACTTATGGTTCAAAAGTTAGAGGAAGGGGGGACACATTGTTTTTTTACTTTTGGAGCGATTATTTCCGAAATTATTGACATTATCAAAAAATGATCTTAGTAAACCCCTATTCATTTTTAAATACCTTTCCAACAATGTATCACACGTTAGGGTTGAAATTAAAAAAAATCACTTCCCACTTTACATATAGGGGGGCCACCCTAATAACACATTTTTTTCCAATTTTTATTTTACCACTTTGTCGGCGTGATTGATACACATATTGATACCAAATTTCAACTTTCTAGTGCTAAGGGTCACAGAGATTAAGCGAGGACGGACAGACGGACAGACAGACATGGCGAAACTATAAGGGTTCCTAGTTGACTACGGAACCCTAAAAAAGGAAGATTAGACGCGATAAAATCGTAAAATTAATTTCATTTAATGTGTAGCATTCGCGCTGATACAGGAAAACATTGAGAAGAAGCTTTGTGCGGTTGTTAGTTGCAAATAAATGTTGTTACTGATAAGTCACCCGAGACAAAACTACTGCAAGCGTAGACGTCGAATGACTAATGATTGCTAAGTTAGCATATGCTTACCGTGAAGCTACGATTACAATTTTTTAACCTTCACCGAATGTGCTAAAAATTTACATTTCGTAATGGTGTGCGTGAGTTAAATCAGTGTAAAACCTTCGCGTGAGTCCGAGTACCCAGGTGTCGCACCAGTGCCGTGTTACCGAGCCTTGAGTTCAGCTCAGCTAAATGACATACGACACTACTCATGACGTGCATTTTAGGGTAAACTACAGACTCGGATGGAACTTTTGCTGTTACATAAAGCTGTGTGAAGTAGATAGATGGGGCATTTAAGCATTTGCGAAAGCTAACAAAATTTCGTACTAAAGGGGTGGATCGACAGTTGTCTCGTACGATGATTAATGACCTGTTCTGACGATAATTTTGATAGAAAACAGACAACATTGTAGTAAGGAATAAGGACACCAATATACTTGTTATCCTTATTCCTTCTAACAGTAATTAAAAAAATCCGTTTCCGTAAAAATGTTTACCGAAAAGAGAAACATTTTATATTCTGTGTAACTTCCACGACTAAGAAAAATCTAACGACACCCATATGTTAAATTATATCAAGCCGTTTAGGTTACAGAGCGTGTTAAAGAAAAAGACATATATAGGTACATACACACATACATACATTTTTTCGAAAAATATTACCCTCCTTATTGGGCGGTCGGGTAAAAAGGACTTTTATTGTCTAAAGAAGTAATTACTCTTTAATATAGGGATACTGGCGGTAGGACTCCTTATCTACGTTAGGGTCCACCTGGCTCGTCAGCTCATCATCTCATATCTGACGCTAAGCAACAATACTGTGCTGGGATCTCAAAGATTATAATGTTCGTATAATTATAGGCTGAGACCTGGGAGTCATTCCGTCTTAAGCATGATTCACGTTACACCGTGTCGCGACCGGGCCGGGCCAGTCATTAATGCTACACCTGGCTGTTTGCGTGTACTATTTGCACAGCCGTATCTGTGTTAGGTGTTTTGTGCCTACTAGCACTATTATTTATTCTGTGCAACTAGTGATTTCATCAGTCGATACATGTAGCGCTTAAGTTGAATATGCAATTTTTACTACTTGAATTGATATTGTTTTCCAAATAAAATTTTTGTATTTACTATTCAAATACTTAGGATGGCGGATCATTTAGTCTGCAGAAGCTCCATCGCACCTGTAGCCACCTTTGTTTGAAGTAGGCGGCAGGTGTCCAGCGACTGCAGCAGCCCCTGCTGGCGCCAGGTGGACTGTATGTTCGTTCGTCACTTCATTACTATAAGCAAAGTTGTCAGCCGTCGTCGCTGCGCAAAATGTGTACAGTGAGGTCACGCGGGGCGGAAGCAAATAAAAAGAAAAGTCATGACTTTGCTGTCCTCCACCAAGAGCTACTTAATAAGAAGAGTTACTTGAGTTAAAACATCCTAGGCAAAATCGACGATAAAAAAATCGCAGTAGGCCTTTTGCTCGATATGAGTAAAGCCTATGACAGAGTCTGTTATAGAACTCTATTGGATAAACTGTATCAAACAGGCATTAGGGAAATAGCTCATAACTGGTTCAAATCCTATCTTGATAACCGCTTCCAATATGTAGAAATTGAAAATACCGACTTCGAGACAGGCAAAATTAATGATTTCTTATATTTACGCGAACACTACACATTGAAATAATACTAGTTTTAACGGAATTTATCGCGTATATTTAACTTTTTTACCCGACGTTTCGAGAGCTTTACAGCACCCATGGTCACGGGAAGGACTGAGATGTTCAACGTCCAGCTGTCATAGTTAACCGCGGTTACCATAGATTAAAATTTTAACTTTTGTTCCGATCTACACAGTATGAGCTTATGGTATCATGGAGTCTTGCAGTTGTATGCTTGGGTTGGGATTTAATTTTATTTATTATAGGATCCCAAGCAGATGGTAGCACCCAGCCATCTTCTCTATTGAAATTAGGATGTTTTTTGATTTCAATAGCCTCGCGAATCATCCTTGGAAGGAATCGGTGTTCTTTAGCGAGGATTTGTGGTCTATCAAATCTGATGTAGTGACGGGGGCGATCTTGTACATGTTCACAGACTGCAGACTTCCCGGAGCGTCGATTCTTCACATCAGCTATATGTTCTTTGACGCGGGTTTTAATTGATCTTTTAGTTTGTCCTATGTAGGAGAGACCACATTCACAATCAAGCTTGTACACTCCTGCATCTTGCAGAGGGACGTTACACTTGACTGATGGTAAAAACTGACCAATCTTCTTCGGCGGCTTGAAGTATGTTTTGATGGAAGCGCGCTTCAAGATGTAGCCAATCTTGTCAGTGACTCCTCTAACATATGGCAGTACAGCAGGTACACGCTCGACTGTGGCCGGCTTCACTCGTTCTCTGTGACGTAGGCGTGGGACCCGAAGCTTGTTGTCATGCAAAACTTGCTTGACATGTTGGAGCTCGGCAGCCAGGTGTTTACTGTCACAGATCCCTCGTGCTCTCTGAAACAAAGAGCTCTGTTTATTTAAAAACAATATGCGGAAAGAAGATTTGGAGGCGATACGTCAAGACATTTCGTCTATGTTACGTCGATGTTCAGTGCCTAAACCGAATCTTCCCAGAGACGAATTTATAGCGTTAAAGAACCTACGCAATAAACCAGAACTTACGATTCTCCGCGCAGATAAGGGAAACGCCACGGTGGTCATGGATACGTCAGAATATAATTCTAAAATACAAGAACTTTTGTCGGATGTAAGTACTTATAAAAAGGTTAAAAACGACCCAACAAATAGCACACTAAAAACAACTAGCGATCTCATAAAGAAACACTCCGAAAAATTAAATCTGGACGTAAAATGGATAATACCTACGTGCGCCAAATCACCAAAGTTGTATGGGTTACCAAAAATACACAAGCCCAATGCTCCATAACGCCCCATAGTGAGCCAAATCGACTCACCAACTTACAGATTGGCTCAACACTTAGCGAAAATACTCTCACCGCTCAGGGGACATACAAGAGCACACATAAAGGATTCCTACCATTTTGTCAGCGAGATTAAAGACCTACGTCTGGCAGACAATGAAACTATGGTCAGTTTTGATGTGCAGTCATTGTTTACATGCTTACCTGTTGAAGACTGCATCTCAATTGTAACTAGAAGGCTGGAAGAAAACAACATGCCCGCAGAATATGCAGTATTACTCAGACACTGCCTTACATCTGGCTACCTATTGTGGAAGGAGGAGTTCTACAAGCAAGTAGATGGTGTGGCGATGGGCTCACCTGTATCTCCCATTGTCGCCGACATATTCATGGAAGACTTTGAGGAGAAAGCCCTGCTTACTTCTCCCATAAATCCAAGATTCTACAAGCGGTGCGTAGACGACACTTTCACAATTCTACCTTTAGATAAAGTAACTGCATTTTTAGACCATCTTAACTCTATAAATTCTAAAATTCAGTTTACAATGGAGTTAGAGGCAAACAATTCCTTAGCTTTTCTAGATGTGTTAGTAATTCGGAATCCTGATAACACCTTGAGCCATACTGTGTATAGAAAAAAGACCCATACAGATAGATATTTAAACGGTGATTCTCACCACCATCCTTCACAGTTAGCTACCGTGGGTAAATCTTTGTTTCAGAGAGCACGAGGGATCTGTGACAGTAAACACCTGGCTGCCGAGCTCCAACATGTCAAGCAAGTTTTGCATGACAACAAGCTTCGGGTCCCACGCCTACGTCACAGAGAACGAGTGAAGCCGGCCACAGTCGAGCGTGTACCTGCTGTACTGCCATATGTTAGAGGAGTCACTGACAAGATTGTCTACATCTTGAAGCGCGCTTCCATCAAAACATACTTCAAGCCGCCGAAGAAGATTGGTCAGTTTTTACCATCAGTCAAGTGTAACGTCCCTCTGCAAGATGCAGGAGTGTACAAGCTTGATTGTGAATGTGGTCTCTCGTACATAGGACAAACTAAAAGATCAATTAAAACCCGCGTCAAAGAACATATAGCTGATGTGAAGAATCGACGCTCCGGGAAGTCTGCAGTCTGTGAACATGTACAAGATCGCCCCCGTCACTACATCAGATTTGATAGACCACAAATCCTCGCTAAAGAACACCGATTCCTTCCAAGGATGATTCGCGAGGCTATTGAAATCAAAAAACATCCTAATTTCAATAGAGAAGATGGCTGGGTGCTACCATCTGCTTGGGATCCTATAATAAATAAAATTAAATCCCAACCCAAGCATACAACTGCAAGACTCCATGATACCATAAGCTCATACTGTGTAGATCGGAACAAAAGTTAAAATTTTAATCTATGGTAACCGCGGTTAACTATGACAGCTGGACGTTGAACATCTCAGTCATTCCCGTTACCATGGGTGCTGTAAAGCTCTCGAAACGTCGGGTAAAAAAGTTAAATATACGCGATAAATTCCGTTAAAAATAGTATTATTTCTACAGGCAAAATTACTCATGTCAGATCGGATGCAACCCTCATTACTGGCTCTATCCCTCAAGGTAGCGTTTTGGGTTGTATTTTGTTTCTTATTTATATAAATGATCTCCCAAACATACTGGACGATCTATGCGTGCTCTTTGCAGATGACATCTCCATCTTAATCTCTTGCACTAATTCCACAGATTTAACTGCAAAATTGAACTATACATTAGATAAAATTACTGCCTGGCTACAATTACATAATTTATAACTTAACCTTAATAAAACTAAAATTATTCAATTTAAACCCTACCAAAAAACTGGTTTACAAATATCGTTTAACTATAAAAATACAAAACTAGAAACTGTTAACTCTGGCACTTTGTTAGGAATAGACCTGGACACACATTTGAGTTGGAAACAGCACGTACAAAAAGTTGCAAAAAATATCCTCATTTATTTATGCACTGCAACACCTTAAACGTGTGACAGATTTTAAGACTGCCCTCGCGACTTACTATGCACATGCTCACTCCGTACTCTCCTATGGCATCATCTTGTGGGGAAACTCTTGTGATGTAAACAAATTATTTATATTACAAAAGAACTGTCTACGAATATTGATAAATTTGGACAAAATGGAGTCGTGTAACCCCACTTCATTAAAAATAAAATTTTAACACTTACATCTATCTACATCCTCGAATCTTGTAAATTTGTTAGGAAACACCCAAAACTCTACTCACCTATTAAAAAGACTAAAAGAAATAATAGAAATTTATATAAGCTTAAGATACCCTTCACCAAATTAAAATTAGTTACAAACAGCCCTCACGTTATGTCACTAAAGATTTATAACCATTTACCAAATTCCATAAAAATCCTGGAAAATCCTGTGCAATTTAATAAACAATTAAAAATATTTCTTATTAATAAATGTTACTATAATTTAAATGAATTTTTTGACGATAAATAACGATAAAGTAAGAATACTTAGACTATACATTGTGTTTCAAATTAAATTAATTTATAAAAAAAAAATATTGAATGTTGATGATATGATAATTTGTAATTTATGTTTAAAAATTAGATAATATGAAAATAGTTAGCCCTCTAGTGTTGCTATGCCCTTGCGGGGCGGCACATGTATACCTATCAAAATTGTACCATCTTAAATTTGTAATGTGACATGCAATAAACAATTTGAATTTGAATTTATTTTATTTATTTATCTTTACAAAATATAGTTATTAAATAACACCCGACAGTACAAATAAACTTACAAACGTTTTTCCAAGTACCGCCGATTCGTAACTTCGACCATGTTCAATCGGTTCGCGTAGCGACAACTTACATAATACATGGTGTGACAATATTTTGACAATATTTTTTTTAACTATATGTGTATCACAGGAAAGGACAGTTAGTGAGTTTGATAAATAATATTAGTAATCGAGATATTAATGTTACGATTGTGTGTATCTATGTATATATTTATTAGTAGATTTGTATTTATATATATTATGTGTGTTAGTATAGTTTTTTTAATATAAATTATTAGTAGGTGTCGTTATCAATTTGTCTATAAAATACTGTTTAAGCTTATATTTAATATTTTTCTTAGTTAGTTCATTTTTTATTCCTTTTGGAATTTGGTTTAAAAGAGCAGGAACTTGATATTGTAACCTAAATTTTCCATACATATTTTTATATTTTGGTATCGTCATTTATGGATTAAGGGCTTATCGTGTAAGCTTTGTATAGATAGGGCTAATTTTTAGTTCTTCCTTGCTATAATTTTCAAGCAGTAGTTGTTATCACCTGTCACCCTGTCGTGTACTGGTAGTATATTGCAATGATGAAAGAGACCATAAGGATTTTTTTTAAATTTATCTTTGATTAATTAATTAATTAAATTAAATATTTGAATAAACTCACTGAATTCCACACCTTTCAATGAACATTTTCTACGTGAAATACTTTACAAATAGGCTTAGGTTTTTTAATAATTTACATTTTTAATCAATAGGAGGTAAAAGTTACATTCACCCCACCTTGGGGTTAATGCAACTATTAGTCATTATACCCTGTTGTTGTGTATAACTAGATGTTAGGGATAAGAATATATGAATGCGACTGTGCTACATACTGACTAGTGCTGTGATGGGTACATATTACTTATCGATAAATATTCAGGAAACTGGTTAGATTCAATGACAGTAATGAAGTAATCTGATATTTAGGTAAAAAGAAAAAGTGATTCCTGTTTTTATCTAGTACTCGTGTTTATTTATAATTTAAAAAAATCACACACTGTGTACGGATTGCATACCCGTTTACAAGTAATTTCTACTGATTGTTGTTCTTTTTATTAACAAACCATTTCTTTTGCGAAAACCACGTAGTCATTATACTTCTCCTTCTAACGTATTCTGACACCGATGCCTTGAATTCTTTCGTTGTCAAAAGAAATCCGTTTTTTTTTTTCAATTTTAGTCAAATAGGAAGATATTTCTTGCTCAAAGGATAGTGAAAATACAGTATCTTTATCAGGGTTTATCTGTTATAGTCCGCGCGTAGCGTATACACGAGACATAATTGTTGATCGAGGAATTTTAAATCGCTCAGCATCAGCAGCAGCATAACTGTTTAACTCTTTTAGCTTTACTAGTTGTACAGCTTCAAGAAGCGTTTCTCGGGTTCAAGAAGCTTTCTCCTTTTTTCTTTTGTAGTGCTGAACCACCTAGAATAAGTTACAACATTTTGACATTGTTGTAATACTGTACATTTGTCTTTTAAATAAGCAAATATAAACATAATCAATTCATAACTGATAAAACGAATATCAATATAAAAAAAAATGTCGAAGATAAACATTTATCCAAATGAGTTAGGAAATTCACATATCGAAATATCGACACGGAACATCACTAGCAATAATAGTTAGCACGTTAGTTAACTAGCACTAGCAAAAATAGTTGCAATCACCCCAATGCACAAAAATTTGAGGTAAATGTATTTATATCAATAAAATGTTAATTATAAGACCTAGCGTTTAACCAAATATATCAAAAGCACCTACTTTTTATGTTTTTACTAAGACAAATTTGCAATTTTGCTGGAAACGACGTGAAATATTTTATAGCACTAATAAAACCAAACAGACGACGTTGCTCCAAAATGGCGGTTGTCAAAAAATGGTCTATCGGTACAACAGTTAGCGATTTAGAAGCGCTATCTACACTTTATGTGAAAAAACAATAATTGGTCTACGATCCAACAGATGACACGTTTTACAATAACCATCAGATTGAGAAAAAATCAGACAATCAGTCAACATTTATTGCTGTCGTGACTCGTGATGTCACGATATCACAAACAAATAAACACTGGTTTTGTAATAATTCAACAGAATATCACAGTTGCGACTTGCAATCTACTTGCGGTAAATTAATACTAATAAGTTTTTTTTAATAAGACTGACAAACGAGCAGTCAGTCCTTCTTTAGTGTAATTGACATCGAAAAATATTCTTATTTAAAAAAAAAGTTACCTCCACACTAGGAGTTTCTCTTGTATCGTGCGGGCAGTTTACATAATTATATACATTTCACAAGGACAAACATTCAGACCTGGAACAGTTATTAGGCAATTATTAACAATTGTTAGGCCATAAAAATACTTCCGTCGTGTGGGAATTGAATCCCGCAGCCCTTAACGGAGTAACTCATTGCAAAACCACTGCACCACGGAGCCATCAGTCTCACTGTGGGCACAGTATATAAATTTGTCTTTATTATAGTATGCTATGGGTATTGTATCGCCAGTATAGCCTTACTATACGCAGTATAGTAGGTACAAAAGCCATTTATACAAATTGTATTGTAATCATCGATCACTAATGTTCTTTATTAGTGATCGATGATTGCAATGAACAGTTTTGTATAAATAAAGAGAATTATCGCTAAAGGCACCTGCCGAGTAACCCGACCCTCACCGAACGCACTAGGGTTGCCAGACATCCTTTATTTTAAAATTGATCTTGTAATTTGAAATAATTTTTGATTTATCAAAATATATAATAATTTGAATTCTTAAATAGAAGACAAGAGAATATCGCATGTATTCGACATTCCCTCTGCTAGCCTAGTTGAGGTCAAAGAATTTAAAATTCACATTAAGGTGTAGCGCGATTTTAGAAACAAACTTCGTTACATTGTGTATTTTTAATGTTTTTTTTAAATGTATTGGGTGGCAAACGAGCACACAGTCCACCTGATGGTAAGTGGATGCTGTGGCCCATAGACATCCACATTTATCCTCAGTTAATAATCAAAATGCAAATGCGTTGTCACCCCTGATGACTGAGATGGAATGCCTCGATTTCAGTAAAACGGGTCTCCAGCTCTCGCAGCGTTGCGCTGTTATTTTACGGTGGTATTCTGTGAGTGCATGGTCTCACTCCGGTCCATGCACTCAATAACCATAATATAGCTTCGGCGTGGCTCCACCACGTGTTGCTACCTTAACAACATTTTATTGAAAACAGAATGGTATCTTTATTTTAATCCTATGTCCTTTATTTCATCGTGTCGGCTACTGTTACAGCGCATTAAAGTCCGTTGCTGAACACGGGCCTCCCCATAGTTTGCCTCATAGAGGGGATGTTCGCCACAGTTGCCACACTGAGCGAGCGGGTTGGATGAATTTTAGTCGTTATTAGGAAGACGCCGCCGTACATCTCCTGATTTGTTTCCCTTTGTCGTCTCTTGCGGCGCCCGCGGGATGATGTGGGGGGGGGGGGGATGTTCTTGCAGCGCCACTACACTCTTATCAAATCCTCTATGATAAGATACGGGAGCTGGCAACCCTTACAGAACATACAAACCGCGGCCTCGCCATCGATTTGTTTGTCTTATTTTACCCGGAACACAATCACAAGCCAGCGACTCAGCTTTGTGACGCCTAGGCATGGGTATCTATTGGATTGGAATATCTGATATTGAATCTATGTATTTCAATATCTATATATGTGCTTATTATATAATATATCAATTGATATCTAAATAACTACGTGATTCTGTAACTCTGTAAGGAAGTCAGTATTCAGTGCTGCAATAAAAAATAAATAAATAAATATATCCTACAACGCAGAGTCGATGTAGGTATGTATATCTGTTCTACTGAAATATATCGTAGGTATTCTTTCTCGCGTGTACCAGTGGTTTGTTCAAATTTCGAATTGTATATCATAACCAATTTTAACATATATTATGTTATAAGTTGTTATTATTTCTTCGAGTAAGTACGATGTTAGATGTTCTATAAAGTGACGCTGTCCTGGAGCGGTATATCTACCTACCTAGTTAGTCTCCCCGATATATTGATATTGGATATTGTATCGATATATATTGTATTATGATTCATATTGTATAAACTATAAATATTGTATCTATATACGATTTGTATCGCACACTAGTGACGTCGCGTCTCGCTAACACGCTTCGTGTCTCGTTGCTGAACATTTGACCAAATTAACTTACGTCATGTACCTACATGCTACACAAGGGCATTGACGACTTTTTTGCCACAAGGAATGAGGTGAACGTTAGTCAGACTATTGGCGGGTTTCTTCCTGTAATATTAGATTTAATTTAAATTCATTAGATAAGAAATTAGTAAACATAACTGGATATTCCTAAAAGAAAGAATTAAAAAATTATAATTAAATTAATTTTATTGGGTAACAAGGACACAGTAAATTAGTACAATGGTATAGTTGAGCTCTCCTTTTAAGTATTTGCAATGCTTGTGCAGGAGGCCACGCTATTCCATAGCCTTATTTTATTATAAACTTATTACCTATAATTAAAAAAAGTAAAGGTACAGCCTATATACATCCCACTGCTGGGCACAGGCCTCCTCTCTTTTCTAAAAGGGTTTTAGAGCAAGGAAGTGTCCGGCGCGCTGCCATAATGCGTGTTGGCAAACTTCACAAACCTTCGAAATATTTTTTTCTTATTCCTCAGACATGCAGGTTTCCTCACGATGTTTTCCTTCACCTCCGAGCACGTGATAAGTCAGCACTTAAAATTGCAATTAACAATTTCATTGTTGCCGGTGGGGAACGAACCCGAGTTACTCGCGTTCCGTTATAATTACAGCGAGCGTTAACCATCTAAGCTACCACGGTTTGGCACGGCATAATTTATAATACTTTAGAAACCGATTAACTTTCATTGAATACGCAACTTCTCATTTAATGACAATGTGTAACAAAAAACTTCACATCAGTGTCAACTAGCGACATCTGGTGACCGGCACATTATTAGCGTTCATTGTGGACGTTGCGCCGCGCACAAACACGCTCGTCGTGAAGTAATCCTCGTTTTATCATTAGGTTTGCATATTACATAATATATATTAGTAGTATATGTTTTTACTAGTGTAATTATAATGATATGGTGGAGTATAAGGCCGAATAAGTGTTATTTTTCTTAATTTCGAACTTACCTGCTTACTTACCTACTCGCTGTTCACCTTGGTTTCTAGCGACAGATAGCGCAAAAACAATTCAAGTGCAAACCAATCTCATAGTGGTGATCACCATAATCATTATTACAGTACAAGTTCACTGCTAAAGTGATGACATATAGATCTGTGATGTGGTTTTTCACTGCGGGCCGTATGCGGAAGCTCAATCGAATCAAACTCGCTCAGCGAGCTATGACGGGGACTAAGAAAGGTTCTCGAGTGGCAGCCTAGTGCTGGTAAGCGACGTGACCCACTTGATGGAGTGACAAACTAGTAGGAGATTCAGGACTGTGCTATGTGGTATTCCTTGGGGAGGCCTTTCTTAGTATGGACTTGTGAAGAAATGTAATGATGGTTTGATGAACATATAATGTGTAACGTAAAACAAACGCATAAACAGAAAAATTATATTCTGACATCTTAATTATAAATCACGATATTGTATTGAATGTATGACACTTCTCGCTCTCAAAAAAATCCTGTAAACTGGCACGTGCCCAAATTCTGTAAAGGTTTTGTCAATAAAACACTCAACACTCCTTTCAAATGTTCAATTGTTGTTTTTTAACAACAAATATTTAGTGTCCAACTAGAATCGCCAAGTCGAGCAAAAAAGCGGCACAGCCGTACCATCCATTTCTCGAAGCAGTTCAGGCCATTTTCGACCACTCTATAACTTCGTTGTGGTTAGAACTAGGAGCTGAATTTTCAGTAACCAAGTAGGCATTGTAATAAACACGGTATATTTTAAATTTCTTTCAATTTGAACCAGTAGTTTAAGAATTAGAACTAGTCAAAGTTTCCTAATTTTGTCACTCACTGACTGACTGACAGATCAACAAAACTTTAAGGCACTTCTAGAAGACATAGAAGCTTTATTTAGAATACAATTATTGTTTCGTATATAAATCAATAAAAAACTAAAATATTTTGCAATATATGTCCAGTTTCCTAGATACACCAACTGCATAAATAATTTTGTAATCCCATATAGATATATAGGATTACAAAGTTACATTTGCAGTGAATGAATCAATGTACCCGTGTATATTATGTATAATATAATGGAATAATAGGTGAAGATAGGTACATTGTTGGTATTCAAGAGGTAGAAGGTACCGGAAAGGAATAAAGGTAGGACTATCAAAAAAAGGAAATGAGATGCCACCAAAAACATAACTTGTAAAAAAAAGTCTCGCAACTCAGTTCTTCTACCATAAAAAGTAGTGAGATCCATATGAGGGTCCTTCTATTTTAAGTTATTATGTAATTAGCTAACCTAAGGACATTTTATGGTGACCATATCAATATTGAAAATCTTTTATGTTTTAAATTAATAGATTGACTTGGTAAAGTCCTACTTTTTTTTCCTTTCCGGTACCTTCTACTTCTTGAACACCAACATCACCTATCTACAACTTTGTAATCCAATATATTTATATGGGATTACAAAGTTATTTATGCAGTTAGTGTATATAGAAAACCAGATCGAAATTGCAAAACTATTTTTGTTTTTTCCTTGATTTTACTCTAAACACTAATTATATTCTAAATTTGAAGCTTCTATGTCTGATAGAAGTACCTTAGAGTGTGGATGATCAGTCAGTCAGTGAGTGAGTACTCAAAATAAATCTGGGGAGATTTATTTTGAGTTCATGTCATGTACTGTGTGTGTGTGCCTACAAGCACGCCCACGTGCAAGCAAATTCACGGGTAGTGCTATTTATTTTGTTCTATATTTCGAAGCAAAAAATAAATAAAAGTCCTTAGTAGGCGTATATGCCATGTGTTCAAGCGGGGCAATAGTCCACACTCACACTATCTTACAGTCTTACACACACAGCGACGAGTGGGCGCGCGCTGCACGCACCGACACCGACAGTGCGTGATCTGCATTCGCGGCTGGCTGTTTATAGGCGCCGTGATGTGAACAGGAATCAAAATATAGCTAATTTTTTAATCTAGTTATTGAAAAGTGGACATGTGTGTCTAAAAGTTAATCAATCCACAGCGTTGATATATATATATATATATATATATATATATATATATATATATATATATATATATATATATATATATATATATATATATATGTTGTTTGTTATGGTGTACAAGTAACTATTTATATTTTTTTCTATCCTTTTTGAATAACAATATTGAAAGGTTATGAGTTTTGCCCAAAATGTAGCCCCAAAAGATAACTCCACTATGTTGTTTTTAAATTTTGTGATTACAAACAGGCTAGGATTTTAGATAAAGGCAATATAACTTGATATTGAACTTCCATCAGATTTAGAAAAATGAAACTAGGCGAACCACTAATCCAAGAAAACCTCGTTGGCTGGCCACCCTAGCATGAAATGTCACGCGGAATGCATTTTGTGTAGGAGCGTCGCAGAAATGTCCAAGTGCCGAGTGGGTCGCTGACCGGCATGCCTGCGTAAAGAATATACTGTCAATAGCATTGCAGAAGACTTCAAGAAATTGAGTAATATTTATAACTGTACATATTATATAGTTTTGTAGGTTTTTATTAATCAGAATTATCTTCGCTTGTAATTATGTAGGTCTAATATATTTGTAATGGCATCTTAATATCCGTCAGTTTTCACCAACAGCTGGGTTATTGGTTATATGAAATTTTGCACACGCATTAAGAAGCGATTATAATAAGATAAATTCATGGCTAAGACCTAGTATTCTCACTAGGAACATCACAACTCATGATTAATGCGCGAACTTTTAGATCACTACATTATACCAATACCTACCTACCTACTAGTTCTATGATGTCATTTCTCTTTCCTCAAGGATTTGCTGTTGGTGAACTGTTACTGAGGCTAAGCTCGCCCTCACAAAAAACACTTGATTTACGTATTTCCATTGTAATTATCTCTGTAGTTGACTCGAACACAGCTTTTTGTACAAAGCCATAGCCTTGTGCAAAAAGCGCTGCATCATTATAGTGTTTTGCGAAGGATATTATTTCTATTTATAAATTCAGCTCTAGGCTCATGTTTCTATATTTTGCGCAGCACAGCCATCTAAGTTGGAAGTGTGCTAGCTCATGTGCTCAACTTATTGTGATGTACTCTTTTAACTTATTAAAGACGAATCAACGTTATGTTTTTTTTTTTTTAAATAGAATGTGGGTGACAAACCCGTAGGCATCTACATTTATCCTCGATTGAGAGCCGAACTCCGAAATCGAATTGAAATCCGTCACCACTGAGGATTAAGATGGAATGCCTCGTGTGCGGTTCTCTACACACACCGTACTAAACACAACATCACTGAGCTGCTACGCACGTGTTCGGTAAGAGCGTGGTCCCCCGCGGTCGCGCCGACACGTTCGTGCTGCAAGCATGATATAGCTGCAGCGTGCCTGTGTATCTTATTTATTATTTATCTTTATATATAAAGTTCTCTGTCCGTGTGTATGTGAGTGAACTCCACACAAACAACTGGACCGACTTAGATTAAATGTTGGTGTGCATGATTGAGTTGATTAGAGAATTTCAGATTCACCATTGGGCTCGGTAGGTGGCGCTGTCGGCTACAGGTCGAGATTCAAAAATCACCCGCGCGAAGTCGAGGCGAATCGCTAGTGTTGTATAAAACTATTATATGTACAACATGTAACATAATTAACGCACTTTGAGAAAGTAGTTTGTTCAGAATCGTTTACTGAATCGATTCCTATCATTTTTAATATAGGTAATTTTTTATCCCAAAAATAATTAAAACTACGTAAATTACAGTCACTAAATCTGTACAGTCAAAACAAACTGAAATGGACGGTAAGTTAAGGCAATAAGACTTAAGAGTGCAGTTTTATTTGTGTTATTACTAATACTGTCATTCAATAAAAATAAAGAAAAATTAACTTTACGTTAAAGTCTGCGTTTGTGGATTTGTACTGTGACCACAACATTCTTCCGGAACTAGTATAACTAATTTGATAAATAATCAGTGCATAAAAATGTTTAATTAAAAATTCAGTATAACATAATATACTAATTGGGGTGTCTGAGGGTGTGCGTTAATTACGTTACATATTGTATATATAAATAATAATAAACTTTATTTTCACATAAAATACTACAATAAATGTTTATTGCATCCATAGGCTCCCAAACAAAAGTACAACAATGTATTAGACATGGGACTAGTAGGTACTCGGCTTGGACTCGGTACTCGGCGGATTAAGCCTTTTTTAGGGTTCGGCCGAGCACCGAGTACGAGTAGGTACCGTGTACTCCGCTTTAATTATATTCCAGAGAAAAACAAAGACAAAAAGCAAGCTTTTATCGTCTGTGTTTTTATCATTATTATTATTATTATTATATTAGACACATTAAAACATCAGGAACACGAGAAACAGCAAAAATACTGAGAACGTACATAAGAATCTATAATAGAAATTATTATTACTAATATTTAAAATTTAAGAGAGGAAGATTGTGATGCAAAAACACTATTATTTCGGTCCTATTTGGGTCTAGTTTATTCCTTTTTGCTTCATATACCAAAACCCGCCTCTGGAAAGCCGTTTACTGTAATCTGTACTGGCGGGTGTTGATAAGTATTGAGCCGCAACTTTTCCCAAGATGGCCTTAATTAGAAACCCACAATGGATTTGCACTGATACCCACAATGGATGGACATATGGATTTGCATCTCTTGTGGCCCTTAGTATGCTTAAGTAGTGATCTAACTCTCATCATTAGGTTGGCAACTGGTTGATGCGTAAGCAGCTTTTTTCTTCAGAAACATGTTTTGAATGAATTTTTTTATGTTTCCTAAGATCAAATATTTTTCTAGATATTTTCCAATAAAGCTATTTTTATAAACAGTCATTTTCGTTACATGAGTCGAACATGAGTTATTTGACAAGTAATCAGTAATCACTTATCAACAGTGTTCGTGGGTGTGTGACTGATCGAGTACCGATACAAGTAGTTTTCTTTCGATACTACTTGCTACTCAGTTTTATAGTACCAAAGTAGTTTGCATCGAAAGAAAAGTATCAAGTAAGTAGTTGTATTTACTCGTATCGTTTCATCCCTAACTCTATGTAAGGGAAATAACCGCGCGCCGCCCACTACCGCGTTTCTTTAAAGTGGAGTATTCGGCCGCCGAGTACCTTCTCTTATCAAAGTATTGATCAAATAGCAGTTAAGGAAACAAAAAATGTTCCTAATTAAACGTACAACCTCTTATGCGTGTTTTTGTACACAAGTCATACATCACCCGAAGTTTGAACCAGGATGATGGATGCTCGTACGGTGCGCGCCGCCAGCACACGGAAAGCTAGTAACTAGACGAATTGTAACATTAGTCAAGTACAAGCGAAGCTACGGATAAGTCTTGGGATAATTCTAAACTAGTCTTGAAACGAATGTTCGGCTCTTGTTCGGTGTTCGGCCTTTTGGACTACTTTTATCCTATTCTGTAAAATACCGAATATCTAAATACCGAATATCTAGGCTACTATTGGGCCGCATACTGAATTACTCAAAAAAAGTAACAAGTTTTGTTTTAGTCAGATAATTGGTTAAATTAAATATTTGTTGTTTTTTTTGTCAAGAATGCCATGTTTATTGCGTGCTGGATATTTAACTAATGTATACAATATATGTAACATTAGTTACATACGTACAGTATATGAACTAAAGTATAAAAAAACTTGGACAACTTATTACAGTTTTGACTTTCAAATTACGATTCTGTTTGCAAAATGCCGTCGCCGCCTATCAAAGTAAACTGCTGAACACAGGCCTCCCCCATAGGTTGTGCCGCAGAGGAGATGTTAGCCAGAGTTGATGTGCGTGGCGGGCGGCTGGGCGAGCCAGTTGTAACGTCTAGTTCCCACCTGCTGGCTCACTTCCCTCTCTCGCCTGCTGCAGCACCGCGACACCGCGACACGTGCCAGCTGGTGGAGTTTCTTACACCGCCACTGCACGGTATTTTTATTTTTTATTCAGTTGCAAAATGCAATTGAAATAAAATTGAAGTAGGTAAAAATAGTTTTGCAGTGACGTTATTGTATCGAACACTTGGGTGATAGTGTAGTGTTGTAAAATATGACTAAGTAATGTTTACAGTTCGCTCGGTGAGCGGGCGCGTCTTATCTAAGCTGACGTCACGCGGTTCGTGCGCCTGCTCACTGCTCATTATTAACCCGCCAACGGTAACGTCGATTTGACTTACATCTTCGGTGATCCCGGTCTCACGCACCGGGGTTTTCAATGGAAGATTTTTTTAAAATATTTTATTTACTGACCATTTTATTTATTAATTATAAATTATTTGGCATTAAAACAACAACATTTCATTAATAACAGCCTCGTTTATTTACCTTTTCTTATGATTAGACAACTTCACATAGACCCTATAAAATTAGTTAGTTTTTACACATAGCTATTTTAAAAATTTGAAAATTCAATAATCAACATATTTTTAAAATTTATTAAGTCTTATCAGTTTTTACACTCTAGGAACTTACTTATAATAAACAAAAATGGCATCTTACCAACAAAAAATAACAAAAAAATTCTTTGAAATTCGCTATTCTTCAGTCAAGCAAACACTGCAATAAGGCACTACGTGCTCAAGACACAAATGTTTCTTGCACTTGTGGTAAGTGTATTTGGTTTTTCTATTTATTTTCCATCCACATACAAAGCAACGGCCATTTTGTGATGGACCAGCCGTTCCAGGTACCTCATCTATCTTCATAATTTCAGACAGTCTTTGTCTCATTGACCGCGGCAGGTGCAAGTGCATCTGTCGTTCTCTTATGTGGGGTTCAATTAATTTCATAGCCAAATTCTCAATGAATTGACGACGTTTCATTTTGGAATTTTGGTTGTTAGCTGTATGTATCACCTGACTGTTTATGGTACTGATATTAAGCATAGCATAAAAAACTGCCATAAGCCAGCGTCTTGTTCCTCGAGCACAATTGTAATTAGCACACAAACGATCTACCACGTCAACGCCGCTCTTGGTGTCATTGTAACACAAAATTATATCTGGTTTTTGACTTTCGGCATCAATTGTAGCATCATTGTGCATTGTGCTAATCAGGAGAACATTTTTTCTTGATTTTGGAACATATGAAACCAAAATCATGTTGTCGCGAAACCCAAACATATTTGAGTTCACAGTTCGAACACGGAATATGTTGAAGTCAGGGGGAATTTCTTTCTTATTCTTCCGAATTGTTCCGACTGTGGTGAGACCTTTCTCAAGCAATGCTTCAGATAAGGGTATACTGGTATACCAATTGACTGATGTGACGTTGCGACCAGTATTGAAAATGGACTCGCATAATCTTTGAACCACAGCCAAGCCAGAATTGTCTTGAGTATATGGGCCTACATATGGCTGTTTTCTGGGAAATATTTCCATATTGAATGTATAAAACATTTTAGCATCACACAGAGCTTTAATTTTGATACCATATGGATTTGGTTTATTCGGAATGTATTGCCTAAATGATCACCTTCCGCGAAAAGCTTCCAACTTTTCATTGACAGTCACAAAAACAGATAAAGTGTAACTATCCTTACCATTTTGGACAAATTTCTCGAATTTCTCTCGAATGTGGGTTTCTTTGTATCCTTGTAGTACTATCATCAAACCTCAAAGTTCGTAGAAGAAATTGAAACCTCTGGGCATACATTGAAAGCCGAAATATTTCCACTGAACCACCATCCGTTTGAAACAACTCTTCAGCATTCAGGTGATTCGATTTTTCACTCCGGCTAATAGAAGCAAACCAATCAAGCAATATACCTCGTTGAAATCAGTCTATTTTGCGTACGTTTCTCTAGCATAATTATCTTTCACGGAAGCAATGTATTGGTTGGTATATTCAACAATAATCTTAATTATAGTATCGTCAAAGAAGTGTCTCCAAATTCCAAGAGGGTTCTTTTCACTAGATATATATCGTTTAGGTCCTGGTAACTGAGTTATTATATTGAAACCTCTAGTACGGACAGATTGGCGGTGAGGTTCTTTGCTCAATTTCGTACTTTTATCCTTTCCTAAATAAAAGGCGCTGTTGTTACCTGAAGCTTCTCAGTCACTTAGCTCCTCTTGCTGTTTGAATTCTGTATGTCGTTTGGTGAAGGATTCTCCAGTTCGATGTCACTTCCAGCTTCACTGTCGGAAGACATTGATGGTCTGTCGTCATCAAGCAGTTCATGAAGAAGCGATTTTAGAAAATGCTGAAGATCCCTTTCGTACGACATACTGTAACAAAGTTTATATTTGAAACAAGATAGAATAATTTTGTGATATTTTGATAAAATTGATAAAATCATGCAATAAACTTACTGATTATAGGATAATACAATAAAAAAATAACAAAGGTAAGTAAAAAATGTACATAAATCAGACAAAAAACGAATATTCAATAATTCAATTCGGCCTGTTTTACTTACATATTCGGTGACCCCGGTGTACCGCACCGGGCTGGCGCCAAAACTCAGGAACGTACGCCTGCTCCGACGTTGCCGGGTGAACTGACGGTGTGGGAGGGGAAATGAGAATGAGGCAGCTACTCGAAATCGCGACAAAAATCGGTGGCGGGGGAAATAGTTATTCGAATTTTTCAAGTCACCCGGTCCCACAGACATATAGGTCACCGTTCCCGGTTTATTTTATATCATAATTTTCTATCGGGATTATCGACTATTTTTTGAGTTTTTTCGGATCGCGGCAGCCACGAAATCACCAAAAGTGGCAGCATCATCAGATTTGTCTAAGTTACTTAACGATCGCTCTAAAGCTTCGTCTTTCTTCTTCCTTTCCGGTTATTTGTTTATACCTAGTTCTTTTTTATTCCTTATCTGATGACGCCATTTTCTGCGCATATAAAAATAGAACTACTATAATACTCGTACTATCTACAATAGTTTTGTAATCTTTTTAGGCTGTAATAGTCTAAGTTATTATGAGTTTTCTAAAAAAAAACATTGAATCCCACTGAAAGATATCTATTAATTTAACAATTAGTACAGGTACTTATTTCATATTTTCACGCCAACACCTCAACCACTATCGTTCCCGTTGCAGCCTGCAGAGGTCCACAGCTGAACACAGGCCTCCCCCACGCATTACCTAATTTGGAGGACATTTGCTATAGTTGCCACGCTTGGCAAGCGAAATTGCAACAGCAGGTTTTTATTGTATTAAGAAGACGCTTCTGCTCTTCTCTTCATAATTTCCCTCCGTCGCCTCCTACGACTCCCGCGGGACGACATGGGGCAGTGGACATCCATACACCGCCACCACACAGTAAGCCACGTCAGTACCTCATATCATTATGAAATAACAAATATGTATAGTTTTTTTACGTGGTAGAGCGATGCTGCAGCTGTATTAATTGCATAGTTGCAGCACGAATGGGTTGGCTCGACCGGGGAAGGACCACGCTCTCATAGAATACCAGCGTAAAATAGCAGCTTAATGCTGCTGTTTGGTATGGTGAGTGTAGAGAACCGGAGACCTTTTTTACTGGAAAAGAGGCATTCCATCTTATACTTCAAGGCTTAGATCGCATCTGCATTCGCAAACGAGGATAGATGTAGATGTCTATGGGCCACAGCAACCACTTACCATCAGGTGGACTGTGTGCTCGCTTGTCACCCTTTTCCAGTAAAAATAAAATAAAATAAAGAAAGTGTTTAACTTTCGTTTGTAAACTCATACCGAGCCTAGAGTAGAGGAAATAAGACTTTGTTTCTACTAAGTAGAAATTAGGTGTCCCTAATTTTTTTCTCACATAAATTTTCAAAACTTATAATAAAGCTGTGATAAAGTGTTTATATTATCGTATGGTTACGCGGAAAAAAGAAATCGGGTAGTCTCACATTTTGTTCGGTCGGTTATTGTTTACCAGTGTCTTTCCGTCCTATATCCATCCACACATTCCTTCGGCACGCACTGAAGGGGCACCATCGTATAATAGGTCTTATTGTACATTACATAAGAACTTTTATATAATCTTGTCAAAATTCAATTTCAAATTTGTTTTAAGGTATATTTACACCTCCTAGATGTGCTGGCATGTAGATATTATAACTAGAGTATGTAACGTTGAAGTAATGATGGTGTGGCGGCAAGTGCACGTCGACTGAGGTCGATATTCACGGAACTCTATCTGCTGAGAAAACAATGTAAGCATTGTACAGACGAACGAGTAGCGGCTCGATTGTGAAATCAAACTTATCATCAGTGTGCCTAGTGCGAGTTTTTTTACGCGTTCGATAGCGATAAAGTTAACTACGATTTGTATAGAATAAAAAAGCGCCAACTAGTGAAAATTATTTGAAACAGAATGCCCGAGTGCGAGTTTACTACGTGGTCGATATCGATCATCTAACATTGACTAACATTCGAGTGAGTGAGAACGGTAACGCTCGTGATTGGTTGTTCGAAGTATATTGCGAGTGCGAGCGACAATTTTGATCGTTCGAGACGTAACTTATGTAAACTTTACGGCGTCGCTATCGAAAATATTTTCACTTGGATTTTTACAGTGAGATGGAAGAGTGGGAATAATTGTTGAAGAGTTAATTTTATTTCGTTTTATGTGAACCATGTATAGTTATGGCAGGACGTTTCTTTTCGCTTAGAGGATATTTGCAGCCGCTAAGGCATAAATAAGTAATAATTATAGATGACTACTATTCTTTGATTATATAGACAATCCCATCATAATCAAAGCTGCTATTATAACGCCAGTGTTGAAGCAAGAGCTTGTGCATATTTTCGTCCGTTGTTACACTTACATCCCGACGACGGGCAATTTAAGGATAGATATAGCATTTTCCACTAAAGTATTCAAGTTTTGCGTAAACAGCGTTTGATAAATCTAAGGTCTACTGTCTCTATTCAATAATTAAATTAATTTCTTCTAAATTTTTTATACAGACCATTTGATCACTTGCATTAGACAATGCTTTGCCGAGGCCTCCATGCCGAAAATCCAATAAATTCTAGTCCGCGTAACCTAGTTACAAAACACACGTATCAAACTTCAATTTACATCTAAATAACATAAATTCCATTTAGTGCTCTAAAATTTCACTATAAAAGCATATTACAACGAACACATCTTTATGTTTTTTGCTTTTAATTTAAACGTTATATTATTAACAATCACGGACAAGTTACTCGTCCATATCTAATTCATAATCTCATTAAACTAACACAAACTGTGGAGTGTCGAAACCTCGATCAAATTACGAAACATAAACAAAAAGGGTAATAAAGATATAATAACCACAAATATGAAAGACAGATGCTAATATTAAGACCACTAAATAAAAATGTCATTCTGAATTTCGTTAGTTTATCTCACGGAACGAACATGCTACCAACATAAGATAAGGAATAACCGCCATTCACAGTGAGCAAACGCAAATCGAAAGGTTAGCTTCGATTGTAACTCACACTCGCTCGTCTTCGCTTGTCGATACCGACGAAGTTAACTCGGTTAGCGCGATGGTGAAGTCATTCGATTAATTTTGTGGAACTCCCACTAGGCACACTGTACTATTGTTTTATTTTCAACCGACTTCAGAAAAGGAGGAGGTTCTCAATACGACTGTGTTATTTTGTGTTACCGCGGAACTATTTTTCTAGTTAAAACGATTTTGATGATTATTTTATTTGATTTTAAAAGCTGGTGTTTCTTATGTAGTCCCATATAAATTTAATCAAGATCTGAGCAGTAATTTTTGAATTATACTTAAAATTAAATTGATTTAAACTACATCGATGTATATTTTATTTGTATTGGAGTCGGTTGTACGAAATTTTTAATTTTACCACTTGTTTATTATATTGCTGCTCATTTTTAACGGCAGTAATATTTCTGTATATATTTGCGTTATTCGTAGGTATAGAGAAAACGAACGACCTAACATATAAAAAGCGCTATGGAACGTCAAATATTGAAAAACTAACGACACGCCTTGGCTCTGGCTGGCTTTGAGTATTCAACCAACTGGAGAGGCCATGGGCGTTAATTCCTAAACAAAAATTCTGTTATTTTCAGGGGGAAGCGAGGAAAACACACTACTACACTTCGCTACAAATGTAAAATTGAATCGCGTCACTGTACACACACACTACAGCATTTACTTTTGTGTTCATTGCATTTACGCACACCATCAAATTATACACGTGTCAATACACTGGTGCCACTGTCTACATGCGCAACGTAGGGCGAGGGCTATAGCGATAATTTTATCGATAAACAAATCATCATAGTCCGCATGTGCTTAGCATAGCTAAAAGTTATTTTTATTGTTTTCCATTCATTACAGCCCTTCACAATTCCACTGCTGAACATAGGCCTCCCCCAAGAATCGCCACAAAGCACGGTCCTGAGCCACCTGCATCCATCGACTTACTGCATCACTTACCAGGTCGTCACTCCATCTAGTGGGGGTCGCCCTATATTTCGCCTATCAGTACAAGGCTGCTACTCGAGAACTTTCTTAGCTGACCCATTGTCGCTTCAGCTTACTAATCCGTTGGGCTATGTCGGTCACTCTGGTTCTACTGCGGATATCCTTATTTCTAAGTTTATCATGCGGAAAACCACGAGCACAGCCGTCTCCATAGCTCTCTGAACTTCGTCATACGGCCAGAAGTGAAAGGTATTTTAGTGTACTATAAAATTATGATTTTATTAGTTAAAAGAATTTAGGCCAGTTTTTGAAAAACTGATCAAACTTAGATTTTAATTAAAATTTATTCAAAAATTTGGCTTTAATAAAAACACCAATGCGTCAGTAAAGTTACAGCCTATATACGTCCCACTGCTGGGCTCAGGCCTCCCCTCATTTCTGAGAGGGTTTAGGGCAAGGAAGTGTCCGCCGCGCTGCCCAAATGCGTGTTGACGAACTTCACATGTCTTCGAAATATTTTTTTTTTCTTATTCCTCAGACATGCAGGTTTCCTCACGATGTTTTCCTTCACCGCCGAGCACGCGGTAAATCAGCACTTATGCGTCACAATGCGTCAGTAGCTTCATCGTAAATATCGAATATAATATCAAACCCGTAGTCGACATAACCATAATGCCTTTACCTGCTAGCATTGTATTTCGTGAATTGCTAAGAATTAATTTTCATTTCCATGACCAAGGTACAATTTTTTTTTACCAGGGTTACTCTTCGCTCTCAATTTTGATATCGTCAGTGCTTGATTAAACCCTGGTCGGCCATTGATAGTACGGTACCATTTAGTCAATATCCGTGGTGCAGACAAACATATTATAAAAATTTTATTTACATAGCGATTGGCTTTTCGTTAACAGTTAAGTGTTAGGGCGAAACATCCTAACTCTATGGAATATTTAGTTCTGAGCAGTTTTCCAGTCTTACTTTTAAGGAATTAACTACTTTTTAAAAGTTCGCTTTCTTCAGTTCCTATCTTTTCGTTCGTTTGTTTTATTTATTTATAAAAGATGTGTCTGTCAGTGAATCTAATATTTCTCGCAGACTTGTAATTTTTTCTTAAAATACCGTTACTGAGATTGAGGCTTTTTTATTCCATTGCCTTTTATTTCGAGGTGTTTTTTAGTTTTATTTGCCCTGTTGTATATTATGTTCGCTTAGTTAAAGTCGCTTTTGTGGCGCACCGCCTTGGCACGTGCCGCAATTTGTCAAAGACGCGAAATTAAAGGTCGTGTTGTAAAGCAACCGAATCGTCGGCAATCAAAATTAAAGGCGATAAAATCCGTTAGATTAGTTTCTTTAATGTGTAGTGTTCGCGTAAACATAAGAAGTCATTATTATAAACTTATCGAAATTCTAAAATATTTTCAAAAATAATAATATTGGTGTCAAGGGTAATAATAAAAATATTTAATCTATTGATATAACTACAATAGACATTACCTCCCACAAATTCAATGTTGGTACACGAGTATCGGCTAACTTTCTTTTATTGATAGCTGGGGTGTTAGTTAAATATGATTTATGAAAATATTCGAAGGAAATGGTGCTAGTCCGTTTAGGTTACCAAGATCCATGATGTTACAAGCTGCAATCCAAGTCTGCTGCCTAGGAAGCTCTCTTGGAAATATGTGAAATCAAACTAATAATAGAAAAATTTATTGCTTTTTGTACGACTTTATTAAAAAATCTAAACAAAAAATAAAAACCGGTTCGGCATATAAACCCGAATGATTAATTAACTTATCGATGGCTGAAGTTATGGCGTACATCACTACATTACAGTACTTTCGGTTGCAGTGATTTTATAAAAATTGCGTACTTTTGCTACGAGGTAGAGTCGATCCATTTGGACTATATTTTGATAAATACTAGTTATCGATTATATTAAATTATAATATATTCAGAATCGTGTTGAGGATGAGTTGATTATTTAAATCGTTTAACTACTACACATCTTAATATAATGATTTCATGATACGAGGGTGGATTGAAAAGTACTCGGCCTAACCAAGAAAATAAACACATACTAAATCAGTTATATTTTTACTTTTCTACATAATCACCATCAAGTTCAATACACTTTTGCCACCTCCCCTTCCAAGCATTTAGACCGTTGAAAAAAAATGATTCTTCCTTAGAGTCAAAATATGCGTCTACAGCTGCTTTGACCTCGTCGTTTGTCGAAAATCTTTGACCTCCCAAGTGTTTTTTTAGGTTAGGGAACAGAAAGAAGTCTGATGGTGCCAGATCAGGTGAATACGGCGGATGCGGTAACAGTTCAAAGCCACAGTTGTGAATTTCAGCCATTGACTGTACTGACGTGTGAACACGGGCGTTATCTTGATGAAACAGGACTTTTCTTCTGAGCATTCCTCGACGTTTTTCTTTTATTTCCTCTCGTAAACGACGTAGTAAGGTGCAGTAGTAATCAGAGTTTATAGTCTGACCCCTTTCAAGATAATCAATCATAATCACACCTTTCGAGTCCCAGAATACTGAAGCCATCACCTTATTTGCCGACAAAATCGACTTAGCCTTTTTAGGGGATGGTGAACCAGGTCTTCTCCACTGTTTTGATTGTTGTTTTGTTTCCGGTGTACAGTAATGAACCCATGTTTCGTCCATAGTAAAAAAACGATTCAAAAAATCATCTCCATCGGCTTCAAATAACTCCAAACAGTCGCGTGAAATAGTCAATCGCGTCCTTTTTTGTTCAACTGAAAGCAGTCGCGGAACCCACCTCGCAGACACCTTGTGGAAACCCAACTCGTTGACAATGATGTTTTGAGTTCGTTCATAAGAGATGCCTATAATCTCGGCTATCTCTCTAATTTTTAATCTGCGGTCTCCCATTATTAAATCAAGTACTTTTTTTTATATTTTCGTCAGTAGTTGACGTCGAAGGCCTTCCAGAGCGGGGTTCATCTTTCACACTCTCTCTACCACGCTTAAATTCTGCTATTCATTTTTTGACGGATGAATATGACAGAGCACAATCGCCTAATGTACTGACCATGTCATCATGGATGGCTTTTGATGATAGCCCCTTCTTATGGAGGTACTTAATGACGGCACGCTGCTCGATTTGCTCCATTCGCGGAAATTATGTCCGATTACTTTGTTAATAAATTTATAAAATCACAACTAATTATTGCACACGTTTCGAACTTCACACAATGAACTAGTCTGAACTGAACTAAATAATGTGGGTAGATTTGATTTTTAGAATTGAATGGATCTGTGTTAGGCCGAGTACTTTTCAATCCACCCAGGTACATCACAAACTGACTTTGGTATTTAATTTGTAGGTATAGTAAATTATATTTATTTAAAAATAGCATATTTTTCACTTTATGAGCTATGATGGCAGCACTTTGTATTTTACGAACATATTTGGAAAATACAAGTTTTAAGGATAATTTATGTTAAAAATATTTACAGGTGAAGAGTTACAACATGGTCCTTTTGTAGATTTGACGTTTTTGCGTGAAACAACACTTCAATTCAGCATTTTTTCATTAGGCACGAACACTTGCGAAATGGCGCACGGCGCGGCGCAATACTATAATTATACTTTGTAACGGCTATGAGCTGGACTCTTGTACCTTTGACAGAGGGGTGTGTATGTTTTGCGATACCGCCCACTTTGATTCAATACTCAAAGCTGTCTGGATATGAATTATTATTTATTAATGTGGCATTATTTATTTTAAATAAAAACAGTTTATATTTAAGAAAATCAAAGTAATTTAAATAAAATATATCCTTTATCCGTCCTGCTTTGTTCGCCACCTGTTCGTAAAGTTTCGTCGCAATCGGTTCAGTCATTTCCAAGATCAGCCCGGGTAAAGCTTTTAAAAATGCTAGCTTTTGTTGCAAGTAACCTCCTGACGAAGCTAGTTGTTGCCATACTTTGATTATATACAATTCACATGTCTAGAAAGAGTGTTGCGCCACATCTACAATCGTAACAAAAACAACGGGTCCGATTTCGAGCGCGCTGCGTCACTCGGGGGCTAGTTGAATGATACCAGCTCTTGAATATTTCCGATTAGATTAAGTACTCATTTGATATTTTAATTTTTTTACATATACTTATTTTGATTTGCCTAGTTACGAAATAATAACGTTTCGCATGACAATTGTACTTTTAGTTAATTTTATTTAATTTGATATAAATTGTTTATATATTGACTTGGTTACTTATAAAAATAATGATTTGATATATTATGTTAAACTATTTTCACATGTCAGATATGGTAAACACATGGACTATGGACTATGTAGAACTTTTTATCATCTTTAATGTAGGTACCATGTTTATTGGTATTATTAGCTAGTTTTGGTATTTATGCAGTTTTAGTTAGTTTTATAAATATATAAATGATAATGATAAATATACATACATATCAATAAAATAAAATAAATAAATAAAATACACTCACCGGCACGGAAACTTGGCCAAGCGGTTATCTCGCGATAGCAAAAGCTTTAAGTGTTTCTGATGAATGTTTGTTATGCATGTATGTCAAAAAATGTTTACCCTCAAGCTCAAGAGGGTAATTCATTATGTTTAAGTGCACCATGACGAATTCTTTAATTTTTAGTTGAATCGGGTCATTTGAGCGACTAAGTTCACATTTTAAATTTGTGTGTTGTGAAAAGTTTACTGTAAGGTTATTCAATTATTGTGATCTTGTGTCTTAATTAAATAACTAAAGGTGCTTTAAAGCCAATAAAAATGCCATTAACACCAGCACAAGTTGCACAAGCAGTAGTATTAATTGACCAAGGGCTGACACAGCGTGAAGTTGCTATTGTGCTTAACGTACCACGGTCCTCAATGCAGTATTCACTGAAACGATACCAGGAGACAGGCCGCTACAATACGGCCGACGTATCTTGGCGAGTCTGAATATAGGCTCTGCGAAGTTTAGCGCATGAACACTCGTGAAGAAAACTGTTATTGTCATTTTTTTATATATACCAATGTACAAATAAAATTTCCCTAATACAGTGACCAAAAATATCAAAACACTTTGGAGACATTATAAATTAAAGATTCAATTTTGATACCTCACCTTTCGATAGGGGCAGATTTTATCACAAACACATACAATATTATTTACATTTAATACTTTTTATTTATTTACACTTATTATTATTTAATCACTGTCGCTGAGGGGGGAAATTCCTAACATAAAGTCGTCGGCCCCTTGTGTACCATGTGAGGTACTTGGCATAGGTTCATCTTCGTAATCGTCGCTCTCACTTTCAGACTCACTTTCTGAATCTGAAGCTGTATTAATGATGAATAATTGATCCGTCATTTCGTCAATAATATGGTCGCTCTTCCTATAGTCATGTTCGACCTCTTGCACTTTTCTGCATAAAGCACTCCATTCATTCTGACCCATTAAATTTACTTTTTCTTGTATGAGCTCCATTGTCCGGGTTACGTTCCAGTCGACGTTTTTAGCGGCTACGTGCCCTTTAATGGCAGCCCACACCATCTCGATGGGGTTTAAATCGGGATGATATGGGGGTAAACGAAGGACATCGTGGTTGTTTTGTTTAAACATTTCATCTATTACGTATTTTTTATTCACGTCTTTGTTTTTTTTTATTAGATCGTAAAGTTGTGGTTTACGCATGTCCTTTTCATATGGTATACCCTTTTCTAATAACCACGATTCCATTTTTGCCTTCTTGTCATTAGATGTAGGGGCAGGATCCATTAATTTGTTGTGGTACGGAGCATTATCGATAACCACCACCGAGTTAGGGCTCAAATTTGGAATCAGTTGGGTCCGTAACCATTTCTCATAATTTTTGAAATTCATGTCATCATGATAGTCTCCGGTTTTGCTGCCAGATTTGAACATTAGTAGCGCGTTCGGAACAAACCCTGCTTCTGACCCAGCGTGTACCATCACTATCCGCTGACCTTTTGATATCGGGCGCTTTAGTCCTTGAGCGGAACCATCTGACCACGCCTTACCTTTTGTATGTGATGAGTGGGCATACGACTCGTCAGTGAATACAATTGGTCGCCCTTCGTCCCTGTATTTTTTCATTGCCTTCAAGTACAAGATCCTTTTCAGGCGAATGTCGGTCTTCTCTATAAGAACCATTCTATTGGTTTCGGTCTTTCGCCACTTGAAACCCAAGTTTTTGATAATTGTCTTTAAGCTCGTTTTACCACCTTGAAAATTTATATCCCGTTTGAGTTTCGCTAGTAATTTGTTTATCGTCGGCATTTCTTTTTCAGTTTTGTGGAAGTTGTGTATGCATCTTTTTACTACTCCCTGGTCAAAATTATCCATATCAGTAATAGGTTTTGATCTAGACCTTTTTTTACCAGGCGTGCGGAATACTGAAAGTAAGCCCGAAATATTGCCTTCAGTTGCGATCCGCTGTACTGTGCGTTGGGACACACCAGTTGCGTTAGCAACTCTTAAATAAACTTTATCGACATCTTTTACGCCTTCTTCTTTTTCTTTTTTCATATATTGCGTTAAATCGTAAATAATTTTTCTCGCCTGGCGATTTAACACACTGTTATGTTTTGGTGGCATGTTTGGCGAATAATATAAGTGCTAACTGACACTTGCAAATAAAACAAATAAAACAAACAAAACAAACTTAACACTATTAATAAAAACAAACAACAATAACAACGAAAACTTTTGTAACCGACTGTGCTCAAGACAGAGATAGCGACACGAACACGACACCAATGCTAACGTGTGACTGAGAAATATTACCGTGTACCGAGCATTGCCGAATAAGCACGAAGCTTTACGAAGTAACCAGAAAGGGATGTCCAACACGCGTGCCTGAGGGTGTTGTTTAATCGATTTTTATTCAAACCGATTAAAATTAAGACATAAAAATATATTTATTTGCAATTTATAAGGAGGTTCTAAATTTTCTCAAATAGTCGTTACTCAAGAAGACGTTAATAGATAATTGATATTTAAGTACATTATGTCTTTCAGCTGAGAAAATAATATGTTTTTAGTTTTTTTTTTTATTTAAGTCGAAATCTTGTTTATTATCAACAAAATTCACTATATTTGTAAATCTATTTCGTTTAATATCTTATATAAACAAAAATCAATAACTTCTAAATAAAACTAATCGATTGCGATATTTTATGACTAAAGGGTCGATTGTGTTTACTTATGGTCAATCTCTAGCCTAGACCACCGCCCCCCGTACGTCGCCTCATGCCACCATTTTGTTCCTTAAAAAAGCTATTGCGCAACCTTCTGCGCGAAGGTCGGACTCGCCAAGATACGTCGGCCGTATTATACACCCGCAGGCCAGGCAGTGGGGGCGTAAGGTGCACATCGGCCCGGGACGATCGTTTTATTGTTATGGAGATTTTGAGAAACCGCTACCTGACCGCTGTTGAGATACGCCAGCGGCTCCAAATCGCAAGAGGAGTTAATGTTAGTGAGCGTACGGTGAGAAGACGAATGGAGGAAGTGAATTTAAAAGCTCGTAGACCAGCACGAGGTCCAGAACTTCTCAGACAGCACCGAGTAGCCCGACTTCAGTTCGCAAGAGAACATGTCAATTGGACCCACGAGCAATGGGCTAGAGTGTTGTTCACAGATGAGTGTCGAATAGCTTTACGTGCTCCAGACGGTCGAGAACGAGTGTGGAGAAAAAGAGGAGAGAGGTTTTTACCCATTACCACCACCCAAACTGTGAGTTTCCATGGAGGCTCAATAATGGTATGGGGAGGTGTAAGTTCCGACGCACGTACAGAGTTGGTCATCGTCGATAATCGGCTTACAGCTACTCGATACATCGAGGAAGTTCTTCAGGAGCACGTAATGCCTTATTCGGGATTCATTGGACACGACCAATTCCTCCTCATGCACGATAATGCACGCCCGCACGTCGCACATTGTGTAGAGGAATATCTGGAAGAGGTTGGAATACAAAAATTACAGTGGCCAGCTCGTAGCCCGGACTTAAATCCAATTGAGCATGTATGGGGTATGCTCAAAAGAAAGATAAAGTCCAGCTCCAAACCGCCACAAACTCTAAATGAGCTCCGAAATGCAGCGCTGGCCGCTTGGGACAGCATACCGCAAGTTGATGTCAGAAACATCATTCAAAGCATGCCAGATCGAATGCAAGCGGTTATCAGGGCTAGAGGAGGAAACACCCGATATTAAAACTGATAGACAATAAAGAAACAGACTTAATTTTTAACTTTGTAGTGTTTTTAAAGTGACAATGGAAAGATGTTAATTTTAGTGAAAACATGTTATCTTGAAAAGAAAAATTTCGGTGAAGTAAACATTAAATTTCTATGTTCTAAAACCATTAGAGACACTTATTGAATGCATCTACCCTTAATTTACTGTTAAAAAAACGTTTCAGTGCAAATAATCAGCAAATTCACCAGTGGCCAAGTTTCCGTGCCGGTGAGTGTACATTAATAAATAAAATCCAACCAGAGATGACCTCGCCAGGGGAGACCAAAGGGCGGAGGCTTTGATTATATACTTGTTTTATCAGATGAAAGTGAAACAAAATAAGTTTAATAAAGTAATAATTATGTAGTTTTATTTATTTTATTTAAATATATAATAATATTTGAAAGAACCAACAAAAATGCTATTTAGTGCATGACGTCATGCGTTTCATTTATTTTGTGTAGGTAAGTACGTAACATTTACTGATCAAATAACTGAAGTAATTTTTAAAATAATAATGTTCTCCTGATTGAAAGATGATGTAATAATATTTGTGTTTTGTCTCTCATAGTTTCGTCAAAACTCCCTAGTACCTAATAACTGACAACACCGGCTGATCAGACTAACCTACAAAGTAACGAATTAAAAAATCGTGTTTTCATACAACAATAGTGGTTAAATAACAAAACCTATTGATGAAAAGTGATCTTGGTGTTATTATACGGTTTTCTCACATAATTGCGACACAATTTAACAGCGCAAACCGGCATAATTAATTATTTTCCGTGAGCACGTTATCCCTAAGTGATTCAAATGACACTGACGTAGATGAGAAGCGAGTCTACCAATTTTAGTATACTTTATTCGGGCCGTTCTGTACGGACAATGTGGCATCTAGACATGTATATAATCAAAGTTGTCATATTACACGCAGACAGTTCAATTTCACTTACATGTCTAGATGTGCGCATTATAGGTAGGTAATGTGAAACCCGTTTTCTTGTTCCGCGGCTCATGCCTCTCGGTACCGGTTCGAGAAGAGGAGTTCATATCTACTAATCAATTGCTCGGTCAAGCTTCGCAATAATCGTGATCGACATTGATCTACGCAACATCTACGTCACCCCCCACCCCCCTTCCCCGCAAGGAAGCTATTCTAAGTAAAGCTTACTTGGTCCACGGTGCGGAACGGACTTTATAGGTTAATTTAAAACTTCATGTATTGCATACTACGCTGAATTGCTTTTGAGGGAAGTAAAAAAAAAATCGAAACCTGTAGCAAATGAAAATAAACTCTTAAGTCCCCACAATACAATAATTTGTTATACTAACGCGCGCGCTACACATTCAATGAAACTAATTTTACGGATTTTGTCGCGTTTAATTAAAATTTTTAATTCCTTACGTTATGATCGATCTTGAACATGTTGAAATTCTGCACCGACTTTCTGGGAAGTCTGCTGTATATCAACATGTCCAAAATCGTCCCAACCACTACACCGATACCATACCATATGTAGATTTAACACAACACAAATTCTAACAAAAGAACATCGATTCCTGCTAAGGATGATTCGCGAGACTATTGAAATAAAAAAATATCCTAATTTTAATAGAGAAGATGGCTGAGAGCTGACATCAGCTTGGAATCCAAAAGTAAAGTAAAGTTACAGCCTATATACGTCCCACTGCTGGGCTCAGGCCTCCCCTCATTTCTGAGATGGTTTAGGGCAAGGAAGTGTCCGCCGCGCAGCCCAAATGCGTGTTGACGAACTTCACATGTCTTCGAAATATTTTTTTTTCTTATTCCTCAGACATGCAGGTTTCCTCACGATGTTTTCCTTCACCGCCAAGCACGTGGTAAATCAGCACTTAAAATTGCAATTAACAATTTCATTGGTGCCGGCGGGGATCGAACCCGGGTTACTCGCGTTCTGTTATATTTACAGCGAGCGTTAACCACTGAGCTACCACGGCTGGAATCCAATAATTGATAAAATTTAATCTTAGCCCAAGCATACCACTGCAATACATCAAGATACTGTAAGCCCGTTCTGTGTAGATCGTATCAAAGATAAATTATATTAAAAGTTGAAGGTAGCCTTCGTTCACTATGACATCAAAACACCTCAGTCCCCCGTGACAATGAGTGCTATAAGATCGGAAATTAAAAGTGTACACTAATCGCGATAGAATCCGTAAAATTAGTTTTAATCAAAGAGATTTAAATATAGTTTCAATGAATACCAAATAGATCTTCAGAACTAGGCGTTCGCTGTAAATATAGTACGCAAGCAATCCGCGTTCGATCCCTGCGAACATCACTGAAATTGTTTGAGCCGTATATTGTTTAATCCATCGGCTTTAACTAACGAGCGAGAGCCGAGTGTTTTACTAAGAGAAGAAAACATAAAAATAAATTTTCTCTTACTGTGAGTAAAACTTTATAGCCCAATAATTTACAGCTCGCCTGAAACTAACGAACTGAAGCAAACGGCTGACGCTGACTGTGCGCCGTCTAATAATTCCCGCGTCTAATCTACACTTTGCCAAAAATATTGAAGTACACATAAGTACATATACTTCAATGTCTTAAAATAATATGTATAAGCACATATTGTACTCGTAACCTAAATAATTGCGGTGTGTCCTTGTACACAATGTCGGCGTTACCGCGTTGCTTGTTAACAATGTGTACTATATTGATACCGAAGTCGGTCTGGTATTGATTTTACGTCAATTACTTTGTACAAGATAAGCAATCGTCAAAGGATGTCAGTCTCACAGTGCGCGGCAATATCGTACTAAGTAACTTAATACTTTATGGTCGCGCTTGAATATAACGAGCGAGCGGGCACAGAGAGGGAGGAGCGAGTAAAAAACGTTGCTTTTTAAAGTTATGACTTTATTATTTTCCGCGATAGGGTTGACCTTTGACTTACAATTTTATAGCCTATTAAAAGCTCATTAGTAAAATCAGGCGCTCTTTTGCGTAAATCCATTACATTATAGATGTTAAAAATTAATTAACTAAACGTGTAATAAAATAAAGTGAGGTGTCTTACCGAGTTTGAAGAGCACCTCCGCACTATCCTCAACTGCGTGCACTATCCCCGTCACCACTAAGACCAGCACCACTACTCCCAACACCACTACACTAAGAAAAACACACAGTACGTGTCTTTCCCAGTGTAGATAGTCATCACCGTCGATAGTACAACACGTGTTTCACTTCTATACGAGGTATCTTCGGCTTCGAGCTAGGTAAGCCGCATCATTTTATTTGTTTACGCGGAGCTTAGCTGATTCATTTTTGACATAATCAATATTTGAAGTTCAGCGTTGGACACAGTTGCCATGCTTAGCAATTGAGTTGGTAACCGCGTTTTTACTTTTGCTTGGTGTCGCTATCAGGAGGACGGTGCTGACTCTCTACTGGTTCAGTTTCACTCTGCCGCCTCTTACGACACCCTCGAGATAACATGGGGTACTTGAGATTGTCACACCGTTACTACAAGGTTAACTATGTTTATGGTCTAATTAGGATAGGGTTTAGTGATGAGTATGAGTAATGATGCCGTGCAGAAGGAGAATCTATCACTTCGAACCTATATGTAGGTTCGAAGTGATAGATTCTCCTTCTGCATATATCCCGTGGATATCGTGAAAGGCAGCTAAATGTTAATACACTAAAACGAGTATTTTTAACACGCTTTTTTAATTTGGCGTGCATCTCTCTAGCTATCTAATCTATCTATGTAACGAAATCTTTTTCGTGTAATTTTCACCAACTTGTAGACGGTCGATTAAATTGAACATTTGCTCTCGCATCAAGGACCTATGACAATTCAACGTGGTATCCCGATCAGATCACCGGGATAAATTAAAATAATTATCAAGAGCATCACAGCTCATGATCAATGTACGCTGTTTAAGTTTTTTTTAAACTCTTATATCATTTCGAACTAAATACAACTAGTTGTTATTATTTTGGGTATTAACACCGACTAGTGAAAAAGGGAGGTTGACTCAATACAAAATTAAGTATAGGATAATTTACTTTCCTGTTTATGCACTAAAGTCATTTTCCTTACTAAATCAGGTATATGATCAAAGCCAAATATAATTGTTTCTTATGGGTCAGGTTTATATATATATTTAAATATTATGTAGATACGTCTAGAGATGGTGTGCTATGAGATAAGTATGAATAAAAGTATAATTTGCAAGAACATGTGAACATGATTAGAAAAAATGAATGAATAAAAAGTACCAAGGTAAGTTTTTGCTGCGGAAGTGAGTCGGCTCGACCGGGGAAGGACCACGCTCTCACAGAGTACCAGCGTTAAATACCAGCTTAATGCTCGTATGGTGAGTGTAGTGAAACTGTGATCTTTTTTACTAAAAACAAGGCAACTCATTAGTTGTTAGGAGTGACGACGCAACTGCGTTTCGTTTCTTTATTGAGGATAGATGTAGAAGTCTATAGGCCACAGCATCCACTTACCATCAGGTGTCCTATGTGCTTGTTTGTCACAATTCTTATTTAAATAAAAAGGAGTAGCGTGGCCGGCGAGGGACACCCAGCAGGAAGTTCATCAACTTGGCGTTATATTCAACATGAGCCAGATTAAAAGTATAACTAATACTCGCGATTTTTGCACTTGGTGAAACTTTACTTCATTTTTGTTATTTGGATACACACATGTGCTTGATATTACTAATATTTAATTAAATTTATTCCATTATTAACTATAAAAACTGACGGGTTCCGTCTAACAGCATCATCAGCGTATATAATAAAAACAACCAATAGAAACCTTATAAAATCAAATATGAAAATCATATTAAAAGTACTCTGTAGCATAGTTGTAGTACGAATGGGTCGGCTCGACCAGGGAAGGACCTCACAGAATACTAGCGTAAAATAGTAGCTTAATGCTGCTGTGTTTCGTATAGTGAGTGTAGAGAACCGGAGACCCTTTTTACTGGAAATGAGGCATTCCGTATTCGGCCGAACGTTTGGTAAAATTTTTACCGAAACGAATATTCGGCCGAACATTATTCGGCAGGATTACCTCGTTACCTAACCAATTTATGTCGAAACTTGTTACTAGTGTTGCCAGGTGTCCCGATTTGCGCGGGACGTCCCGATTTTCAAGGGTCTGGTGACACGTCCCGATTCATCCTTGATCGGGACGCCAAATGTCCCGATTTTCACTAACCTTCTTAGACTGTACTTTAATCCATAATTTTGACAAAGCAAAAATGATTACATCTGTTAGCAACTACTACATCAAAATATTTTTACTACGACATTTTTTTATAGAAGAGAGGGCAAACGAGCATGCGGCTCACCTGATGTTAAATGACTACCACCGCCCATGACCAATCGCAACACCAGGGGAATTGCAGGTGCTTTGCCGGCCCTTTAGAAAGGAGTAATCTCTTTTCTTGAAGGTCTCCAGGTCGTATCGGTCCGGAAGAATCGCCGGTGGTAAACTATTCCACAGAGAGGTTGTACGCGGAAGAAAACTCCTCTTGAAACTTACACTGGCAGACCGTCAAGCATCCAGATGGTATGGATGGTATCGGGACGTTTGTCGCGTAGTGCGTTCACGAAATTTGGCGGCTGGGATTAATCCGAACAATTCCTCAGAGCACTCTCCATGGTACATGCGAAAGAAAATGCAAAGAGATGCAACATCTCTTCGCAGTGCCAGTGAATCGAGCCGATCGGAAAGCACTCGGTCGTCGACGATCCGAGCCGCTCTGCGCTGGATGCGGTCAAGTGGAAGGAGCTGGTACTGGGGAGCCCCAGCCCAGAGATGGGAACAGTATTCCATGTGCGGCCGAACCTGCGCCTTGTAAAGTTGCAGGCGGTGTGCCGGCATGAAATACTGTCCCGCTCTGCTGAGCACGCCAAGCTTTTTAGAGGCCAATTTGGCCTTCTCTTCCAAGTGACCACGAAACTGCACGTCACTCGATATGTCGACGCCGAGGATTCCGATACTGGCTGAGGCAACAAAGGGGATGCCTTGAAACTGAGGAGATACGACAAAGGGGTTCTTTTTAACGGTTAACGCGCAAACTTGTGTCTTCTGGGGTTAAACTGGACTAGATTTAGTCGTCCCCAATCCGAGACTCTGTTCAGCAAAGACTCGACTTCAGACACAAGTTTGTCCCGGCACTCGGAGACGTTTTCCCGAGAAATGTTGGCTTGGCCGGTGTAAAGAGCATCACCAGTGCTGTCATCTGCATAGCAATGAATGTTACGGATTTGCAACATATCATTGATATGCAGAAGAAACAGCGTTGGCGATAGCACGCAGCCTTGTGGAAAACCAGCATTAATAGGCTTGCAATCGGAGCTTGCACCGTCTACAACGATCTTGATGCTCTGATCTGCAAGAAAGCTGGTGATCCAATCGCACAATATCTCGGGAAGCCCATAGGAAGGGAGCTTCGAAAGAAGCGCTTTGTGCCAAACCCGATCGAAGGCCTTCGCAATGTCCAAACTAACGGCCAATGCCTCAATTCAATGAACAATTCAAATGCAACAATTCTGCTCCCCCCCTTGGACTTTACTGCCTCCGCCCATCTGTGAGTTAGGTAGACGAGAAGATCACCAGCTGACCGACCACGGCGAAAACCGTATTGGCGGTCACTAATCAGCTGGTGATCCTCAAGGTACCTCATGAGCTGGCAGTTTACAATGGACTCCATTGGTTTGGAGAACAAGGAGGTGATGGCGTTAAGCCGGTAGTTGGACGGGTTAGAGCGGTTGCCATTTTTAGGGATCGGGTGGACGAAAGCCGTCTTCCATGATTTTGGGACTACGCCTAGGGAGTAGGAGTACCGTAAAAGACGCGTTAAAACCGGTGCCAACTCTGGAGCACACGTCCTCAGCACAATTGGGGTGATTCCGTCAGGCCCACTCGACTTGTGGATGTCCAGGGAGAGGAGTGCTTTTCGAACAGAGCGCTGTGTGAACTGCACTTCTGGCATGGAGCACTCACACCGCGGGATGGTCGGCGGCGTACTCCCCCCGTCATTGAGAGTCGAGTTGGACGCAAAGAAAGAGCCTAGAAGATCGGCTTTCTCCTTTGCGGTATGGGCCAGTGAGTCGTCCTCCCTGTGCAGAGATGGAAGAGATGGCTGACAGAAATTTTCCTGTACAGCCTTGGCGAGAGACCAGAATTCACGGGTTCCAGAAGGAAGGTGAACTAGTTTCTCGCCAATTCTGCCTATGTGCTCTGACTTTGCCTTGGCAGTGACTCTTTTGAAGGGCCTAGAGGCGGAATTATACTTCTTTTTTAGAGCGCTGGTGCTTACATCCCGGGACGTTGATGCGTCAGCCCAGGCTTGGTAGCACTCCTGCTTATAGCATGATGCTATTTTACAGGAGCGACCAAACCATGGCTGAGATTTGCCTCCAATGGGTACCACAGAGAAAGGAATAAAAAGCTCCATACCCTGAAGTACCACATCAGCGACAGAATCCGCAACAACGTTGGGATCGTCCGGCGAGAAGCAAACCCGCCCCCAAGGGTAGGATGCAAAGAAAGACCGCATCCCATCCCAATCGGCTGACCTATAGTGCCAAACACGGCGGCAGCCGACAGAATGCAACTGCCATTTCAGCGTGAGTGGTACAACACTCCAGACAAGACAATGGTCCGAGGATCCTAAAGGGGCGTCGACGGAAATCTGATATCCGTCCGGGTGAGAGGTCAGCAGAAGGTCCAACAGGGAAGGTGCATGATCCTCCACATCTGGAATCCGCGTAGGCGAAGTAACCAGTTGTGTCAGACCATATGCCAAGGCAAAATCATGAACAGATCTCCCCGCATGATCGGTTAAACTTGAACCAAGCCATTCGGCGTGATGGGCGTTAAAGTCGCCGAGGATCACGATTTTTGCGGAGGGGATCTGCTGTAGCAAAGAATCTGTAGCCATTTGGACGTGGACGAAGATGCCGTCTGAACGAAGAGTCGGTCTGTTTCGGCATTACCGCTATGGGACCTATAGAGGCACCCGTAGACGCGCGGATGGTCGTCGCTGTCTACGCGTTGCCAAAGGATGGACAGGTCTGAACCTTCAAGTCTGCCGAGGCGTCGAGAATAGATGTCCTCTCTGACGTAAACGCAAACTCCAGCCCGAGGCACAAAGGAGTGTTCCAGTTTGTACCCCGGGCTGGAGAGATACGAGACATCAGCCGGAGAGGACACCTGCTTCTCGGTCAGAAAGAGCAGAGCCGGCGTCGCCGTCTCGAGATGGACGGCGTTTAGGTTCGAGTGAAGTCCCCTGATATTGTAGAAATTCACGGACAGCGTGGCAGGGGTCGCCTTGGTCTTGTTGCTCCGTTTGCCCCGAGCAGTTGTAGTCTTGAGCGGAATTTTGCTCCCATTTTTTGAATTTTGAAGAAGTGAACATAGTCGTGGATGCTCAGCGAGGGATTCTCCGAGGGTGCTGGTACCCTCCTGAGGTAGTCTATCATCATTTAATTCCGCTACCATGTTGATGGGGGGGGGGGGGGGATTTGGGCCTCCGGCCACCTGCTCTCGCCAGACGAAACGCGGAAGCAGAGCTTCCACTTCACGCCGGTATTCTGTGAGGTCGTGGTACCACCCCGGTTTGAGCCGGTCCATTCATGAAACAGCAAAGCTGCCGCGTGGATCTACCACTGTTACATTTTCTCACCATTCGAAAAAAAAAACACAAAAGTTTTAAACATAATTATATTAAAATGAGCGATTTTAAAAATTCAGAGACTGGAAAAAAAACAAATAGTTCAAAAATGTTTTGATTTCCCTAAAACGAAAAAACATAGATGATGAAAATGCAGTTTTTACGATGTTTGGATGAAAAGTTATTCGTTCATGAGATTTTACCCGAATAATAATTATAAAGCACAAAAAGGCTACAAACAACCTGTATTTTATAGCCATTGTAGCTGTCCCGATGTGAAAACCAAATTCCCGATTATTTTTACCTTCTGTCCCGAAATTTTATGGCACCACTACCTGGCAACACTACTTGTTACCGTAAAGCCCGCGGGATCAGCGCCAGCACAGAATAAATAATAGTACTACGTACAGAAGTTGCACTCCTTTGATGTAGACTGCTTACCGACGTTTAATTGCCTACATAATTATTATTAATCGGATAAATCGCACACGCAAGCTAAATAAAACTTTATCGCTGCGCGCTAGTGTCCATATTACTTTGCATCTATTTTGTGATCGCTGCGCGCTAGTGTCCATATTACTTTGCATCTATTTTGTGACGGCGGACATTCCGTGGTTATTAAGGGATGTCAATAGAAAGTAAAAAAATACATTGCGTAATGTTAATTATGTTACTTAGGTGAAGTACTAACTAATATTCTGACTATGATTGAATAACCATACTTTCGCCCATATGTGAGTTCTGCGATGCCTAACGCATGCAAATTGCAAGGTCATTTGTCGGGAATCGTAACGCTTGGGAGAAATAGGTAGATAGAGTAAACAATAAATAAACCTGAAAGACGATTTCTAACGGAAATGTGATCTATTCTACTTAGTTAAAAATCTTGTTAGTATACAAAGTTTTAATTTCAGTATTTTGTGTTATTATAACTCAAAATATTTTAATTACAAAAGACAAGTATAGGTATGTAAGTAAATACTTGGATAGTGAAGTAAATTTTAACTAATTTTTGTAATGAAGTACTTAGGTATTTCTTCTGTAGACCAAATTATTACTTATTTCTTTTTTGCTGTGAGTACCTATCTAACAAAAAAATTAAATAAATTCACCTTTCATAACTTCCTTCTAAAATTCTTCGGTAACTTAAAGAATGATGAATTATTTTGTTGCTCAGTTCATTTAGTATCCATCCACGCAACAGTTATAGTAGGAACAACGTTTTGCTATTATGATTTATCAAATAATAATTTTTAAAATACATTACAAAACTTTTACAACTATTTCTACCTACAATTAAATATACTAGACACTAAACAAAAACTATTTCAACAAGTTTTCATATAAAACTATTTACGTAAACAGCGTTAAAAAACTTTATCATTCAATCGCCTCCAACGCGCTAGCCCTGACTACGTTATTTCGCCTGGGCGCGTCGCGATATCAGGTTATTATTTCACGCAGGTAGCGAGAGTGATAGAGGCCTGGCGCCAGAGCCTTCCCCTCACTCCCCTGCCACACCTGACATGTTATTGTATCATCTAGTACTGAGCAAATTGCCAGCACATGCTTGTGTTTTGACTATTTTGGTGAGAAGAAAGCATTCTTAGTGAAAATTGATAAGTATGTGATGAAAATAAGTGGTAGAAGATCTACTATTTGGACAAAATTTTAGAGAAACTGACGACTGTAATGTAATGATTCTTTGTTTGATTCTAACCAAAATTTTATCAAGCTTTCTATTTGCTATATTTGGAAATAAATCTGCAGTGCCTCAAAAACATATTGTTATACAAGTAGATTTAACCCATAAATAAATATACTTTCAACAGTAAAATTATGAAAGATGGCATTACTCAATTCGTACATTTCCATACAGTGGATACTTTGAGTACCACTTTAACGAATATTCGGTGATTTAGCCGAATATTCGGCCGAATACCCATATTCGGTAAATCTGCCGAATATGCCGAATACCGAATTTAAAACGAATATTCGGCCCACCTCTAATAGTTAGACGAATCTGTTCAATGAATGTCGTACAAAAATTCTTTATCCCTTTTATGTAGTATTTGTGCTGCAAACTCGTTTCCTGCAACAATGCAGCACCGGCCGCCGCGCCAGAACCAGTTTGCGTTTGCTTGTAATCACGCATCCTGATGTAAATATTCACTTATTTTATTTGTTATATAAAATATTTATACAACAAATATTATAAGTACAATATTTATCAAAAAAATAAACATTTGTGCAGTTCACACACGATGGAAGCAAAACTTTTGGTAAAGAAGAACAAGACAATAGGAATAATGTGTACTGCAATATATCTTATTCTATTTCAAGCTAAATCCTCTAGATGTAAGTTTGCTTCTTTTTATCGAGTTTCAAATCACAAAGACTCTAAGGAAGTGTTCACATCAATAATATCACTAAAACTCAAACTAAAACTAAAATGATCATACACTCCTAGTTCCTCCTAGTATGTATACTTAGCCTATGAGCGTTCATCAGTTCATTCCTCTTGTAACCGGCGGCGACAACAAGTCGCGGATACAGGTGCCTTAAGAAACTTGAGAACGCAGGTGGGATCCACAAACCGAGTCTCGACAGCACCTTGTATTCAGTTCAGCCACCTCCGATGCTGCCTCGGCTCTTAATGTGGTCCCCTGAGATCATAAGTCGCTTCGGATTTGCCTCCCTCCCAAGAGATCAAACTCATACTGCCATCGTCTCTTAATAATTTTTTTATAAAAGAATACGCAAACCAGCATGCGGCTCGCTTTGATGGTAAGTGTTGACCGCCGCCCATGAACAACTGCAACACCAAGGGAGAGTTGTATAAAGCAATAAATGCCCATAAGGCCCAAACCGAGGAAACGTTTATAGAGATAAGAGCCCTTCGGATAACCTCTCACTTTACTTACATGAACGTCCTCGGTGTCCTAACTCATAAAGGCAATGATTGAGCTTAGTTAATTATAAAAAATATCTGATGATAATTACGACAATGTGAAGTTTTTAGAGTCATGAGTTTAAATTTTAAATAACGTAAATTATTTTTATCGGAATGCCTAAACGCCTCGGAGTGGTGCAGGACATAAACTGTGCACATTTATTTAAAAAAAAAAGCATTGCTCACACTGTAGGATTTTCACGTTTAATTAGTTTACTAAAACAGTAATATGTGTGTTTCTTTTAGGTCTTTACGCTTACACAACTGTGTTAAGAACATTACACGATAGTACACGTGGAATAGTTTTTAAGTTACTCATGTAGTTAAAGTACGTAAGTATTACTCGCCCCACAAATATTAGACTCAGTAATTAATTTACGCCGATGTATACGTTTTTACAATAAATGCCAGAAAATATACAAAATTTGATCTCCGCCAAGTTCAAAAACTTGATTAAGTAAATATTGTGTAAAAAAGATTTCTATGATATTGAGGAATTCATGAATAACTAGCTGGTCCGGCAGACATTGTTCTGCCCTTCCAGCTGACTGTGGGTTCAAATTTCACACACTTTTCTGTGGACTTATTACACGTGAAGCTCAATTCTCTTTGTGATTCATGGAAACATCAGGAGCCATTGTGACAATAAATTTGAAAGAGAAAAAAATATAACCCCTTTTACTCTTCCGCGTGCGGATAAATAGTACACGATCGTTTACTGCCTACGTACCAAATTTCATGGAAATCCATTCAGTAGTTTCTGCGTGAAACGTGAACACACAATTTTTCTGCAGATTTATTATATGTGTAGATAGAATAGGTAATAACTCCTGGGAATGGGATGATCCCTACCAAGCTGTTTCTAATTTGTTTTGTATGTTTTGTGTTTTTTTAAATATCCCGCGGGGTTTCATGCTGGTTCTTCCTAACACATAGTTATTTTCCGAACCAGTATTATATTAAATTTAGAAGTGACTTTCAATATATATTATTTATATTTATATTGATTAAAAAATTTCTTTTTGTATTTCTACGTCATCACTTAAAATTTAAGATAGCTTATACTAATATCAGTTCAATGTTATTGTTTGATTTTTTATCTAAGGCTAAATAATACTGAGTTGTGGTTTTCGGGCTGATTGTGATTGTGATCGTGTGAAACCGCATCCCTTCGACGTCATCAGGACGATGGCAATGCCATTGTATCTTCTCCCGCGCAGTCGACAGCTTCCGAAGTCGTCATCTAGTCGAAGTTGCCAAGGAGACTCAATGCAATGATTAATATTGCGTTTAAAAACTTAAGTGTGCAACCACCACCAGTGAAAATCATACAAAGCATTATTTCTTCGAATATCTATGAAGGGAACTTTTGTATACAAGTAAGGATAATGGAAACGGACACACAGTTCAACAGAAACAAAATAAAATGCGTTGTCAACCCTTACTGAGATGGAATGCCTCGTTGCCAGTAAAGAATGTGTGCGTGTTGTCTTGACGCGCAGTTGAAGATATACTCGCTAATGTTAATATTAAAAATTATAAATGAATTAACGTGTAATGTATGACATTTGCATAAAACACTTTTTTATTTTAGAAAAAGATGTATTTCATAGATGAAAAATCGTAAGTCGATGTTGCGGCCCAAAGGCACATACTAGATGTAAGTATGTATATAACATATAGATCCGTTGTCACTACTAAGGTCTAAGATAGAATGTTTCGTTACTAGTTAATAGGGCCTCCGATTCTTTACGCTCACTATAGGAAACAGTAGCATTAAGGTGCTTATTACGGTCCTCTGTGGAAGGGGGGTCTCTCCCGGGTCATCCCATTCTGACTCATTCATGTTGCAACACTAAAAAATATAAATCGCGGCTGTGTCACGTAAAAAAACAGATAAATAGCCTCTTTTTCGTGAGTCAGTCGCTGCCTTTATAAATGCGGGAAACTGCGGGAACGGACTCTAGGTATTATTGAACGTTCTTCCGTCAGAAAAAGATTTGAGTTTCCTTAAAGCCGTGCCTATGGAAGTTTCACTTCAAGAGTGGTTTCAAGTTTTTGTCATTCACCAAACGAAGTACGGCAGCATTATGCTGCTGATTCATGCGTGGTCGAGCCGACACAGTTGCGCTGTAGCCATGAGCAGCAGTGTAGCTCTACTGCATAGAAATAAAAATCCAGTATTACATGTATTTTTTTTTTACTGGACAAGGGTAACAAGCGAGCACACAGTCCGCCTGATGGTGGGTGGTTGCTGCGGCCCGTAGACATCTATTCTCGATTAAAAATCAAAACGCAGATGCATTATCACCCCTGAGAACTAAGAGCACGTTCCCACTTGTCGGGTGTCGGGCCCGACTGAAAATCGCCTGCTCTAGTGGGAGTGAAATGCATCACAGGGTGATTGCTACCAAGTTATTTCTAATTTGTCTTGTGTTTATTGTAAACATTATTCTAAGCTATTATTGGAAAAAAATAGTCCCGCTGGGTTTCTTGCTGGTTCTTCCCAGGACAGAGGTTTTTGTTGCGAACCAGTGGTAAATGAAAAAAAGTGACTTTCAATAAGTATTGTTATAATCTACATTGAATAAAAAAGTTTCTGTTTCTGTTTCTGTATCGTTTTCATTAAACAGTGTCTCCGGTTCTTTACAATCACAATACGTAACACAGAAGCGTTTGGCTACTATTTCACGCTGGTATTCTGTTAGAGCGTAATTTTTCTCCGGTCGAGCCGACCCATTCGTGCTACATTTATACTAATAATATATCTACTTTTAATTTATAATGTACTTACCGTGCAGTGGCCGTGTGAGAACGTCCCCTACCTCATACTGCACCGTGGGTGTCGTTAGAGGCGACAGGGGGAAACGAACCAGGACATGGGCAGCGGCACCTCCCTAATAATAAATAAAAAGATGTTACTGCAGCTAGACTGTAACTTACTGATTTAAATTTACGGAAATATACATTTGAGTCCAGGATGTAAACACACTACACATAGTCACACAATTATAAAATTTTATGGCGATATAATTTGTTTTGTTGGTTGTTTTCAAATCTAACTTATTGCGAGTATAATCTAAAATGTTATAACTGGAGGAAGTTTAAAAGTTACAGCCTAATACGTCCCACTGCTGGACACAGGCTTCCCTCATGTCTGAGATGGTTTAGGACAAGGAAGTGTCCTCCGCGCTGCCCCAGTGCGTGTTGGCGAACTTCACATGTCTTTGAAATATTTTTTTCTTATTTCTTAGACATGCAGGTTTCCTTACGATATTTTATATGTATATCTTTATATGCATTCAGTAAAAAGCTGTTACTTTGATATAATATTTTCATTTTATTGATTTGTACAGATGTGTGAAAATCAATAAGTTTCTGTTTCAATACGGATATATGTAGTGGTGACCCTATTAACTGTGCCTGTTCTCAAATATCACTTTATGGGAAGGAGGCTTAACAGTTTGCCCTCGGTAAGTGAATATTATCGTGGACCTTTTTACGATCCAGTGCTCACTGAAATATAGAATGAGCTAGCACCGATTTAATATTACAAACCAGTTTAGAAAAGTTTCATATTTTGCTTCGGATTAGGATTATAAACACGGAATAGGATTTATTTAATAAAAACGGTTATGCACTTAATGTTACTTATTTTAATAACCGACACTTCAAGTGCAGCATCCAGGGTAACGTAGGATTAAAAACTAAACGCGATAAAATCTATAACCTTTTCCATGTTACCTTATCTGAATTTTTTTTAGATGAAAATTATTATGATAGATTTCATGCTTGTTTATACTACATCTAAATGGTTAGGTATATATGTATTTTGTGTACCTACTTTGTGTTACTTAAACACAAACGCCGCCAGGCACGAAGCAGTCAGTTTACAATGCATGTGGGTTAGATGCCAAAAAGAAAAATCACAAAATCTGGTCCGGTAGGTAGAGCTGTGATTATGTTATTAATAAATGTTATATTTAAACTATAAAAAGTCCGGTTTCTAGATGAATTCAGAGCGAAACTAATCGTGCAAGTGTAAGTGCGTTTGAGCAAGCAAGTGTAGTCTAAAAACTGACACGAAGAAAATGTTTTAATAAACTAAAGTCCGTCGTCAAAGTAAACAGTTGTCTACTGTTGTACTAAATGAACTGACAATTGCTTCTTAACACTAAGGTCACTGACCACCAATATAATTAACTACTGAGGAGCCGTTGATAGCCGCTGCGTCTTTGCCCTGACTCCTCGACCTCGCAGAAATGCCTGGGCAGTAATTCAAAGTAGCTGATATAGCCGATGAACGGCGGACTGTCCCTCGCTACAGAGCCGATTGATTATTCAACGATCAACGAGGTTACTTTGACCCAAGCCAGCGGGTAATTGAACGCAATAATAGTTATCGTTATACCTAACGTTCAATCTATTGAATAATTATGTGTTCTTGTCTGGAGCAATGAAGATATAGTTCAATTTTAAATGATCCAATTCTCTTCTTATATTAAGGAACTCAGTATCTTTATTCTACTTACGCTAGAGTTCCCCGTACTCAAATAGTCTTAAAATTCGTATTCCGCCACACAAGAGTAGTTTCTTTAGTTGCTCTAGAATGCCCTGCTTGTTGATATCAATAAACGAGTAACAAAAATTCGAGTATTCTATCTTTCGCTTTATACGTGATATTTTGTATAATGTATTTTTTTTTTATAGGATAGGGTGACAAACGAGCACACAGTCCACCTGATGGTAAGTGGTTACTGTGGCCCATAGACATCTACATCTATCCTCGATTACGAATCAAAATGCAGATACGTTGTCACCCGTGAGGACTAAGATGGAATGCCTCGTTTCCAGTAAAAAGGGTCTCCGGTTCTCTACACTCACCATACGAAATACAGCAGCATTAAGCTACTATTTCACGCTGGTATTCTGTGAGAGCGTGGTCCTTCCCCGGTCGAGCCGACCCATTCGTGCTACAACTATACTACTAATATAACTGTAGCATGGCTCTACCACGTATATAATTTTTAATATGTATCGCGTTATTTCATTTTCCTTTGAGTTGTTTGAAGTCTGTTTTTATTTTACCATCATCATCATCATCATCACAGCCCTACACAAGTCCACTGCTGCACAGAGAATGCCAAAAAGCACGGTCCTCTGCCACCTGCATCTATCGACTTCCTGCATGTCTTACCAACTCGTTTACTTTATAATAAAAACGTTTTGCTTTATAATAAAAGTTAATTTTTGTAAATCTATTATTCGATGGAGGTGCATTCGTTCATAGATGCAAAATAAAACTTATAAATGAGCAAGCACCTACAGCGTCTCTTTGCTTTCAACTACACGTTAGGATTACTGTACGTTAGGATAGCTGTCTACTTGTCTATAAGATTTGATCATCTTGCTGTGCTGTTGGAGGCGACGGGGAGAAACTGAAACAGTACATAGTCAGCAACATCTTCGTTAGGATTACTGTACGTTAGGATAGCTGTCTACTTGTCTATAAGGTTTGATCATCTTGCTGTGCTGTTGGAGGCGACGGGGAGAAACTGAAACAGGACATAGTCAGCAACATCTTCGTTAGGATTACTGTACGTTAGGATAACTACACGTTAGGATAACTGTACGTTAGGATAACTGCAGACGTTAGGATAACTGTACGTTAGGATAACTGTACACGTTAGGATAACTGTACGTTAGGATTACTGTACGTTAGGATAGCTGTCTACTTGTCTATAAGGTTTGATCATCTTGCTGTGCTGTTGGAGGCGACGGGGAGAAACTGAAACAGGACATGGTCAGCAACATCTTCGTTAGGATTACTGTACGTTAGGATAACTGTACACGTTTGGATAACTGTACGTTAGGATAACTGTACACATTAGGATAACTGTACGTTAGGATAAATGTACACGTTAGGATAACTGTACGTTAGGATTACTATACGTTAGAATAGCTGTCTACTTGTCTATAAGGTTCGATCATCTTGCTGTGCTGTTGGCGGCGACGGGGAGGAACTGAAACAGGACATAGTCAGCAACATCTTCGTTAGGATTACTGTACGTTAGGATAGCTGTCTAACGACGACATCCCGGAAGGGACCGGGGTAGACCTGAGAGTGGCGGTACGTTGGCTCAAGGCCAGGAATACCGCCCCAGGACCCGATGGCTTGCCTGGCAAAGCCTGGGTCCTGGCCTCTCGGGGGCTCTCGGGCCCCGACTGGCGGGGCTCCTAAGCGCATGCTTGGAGAGAGGCCAATTCCCGCTTCGTTGGAAGACGGGGAAGCTGGTCCTCATTCGGAAGCCGGGGCGCCCTGCGGACTCTCCGTCCGCATACCGGCCCGTGGTGCTGCTCGACGAGGTGGACAAGAGTCATTGCAAACCGCCTCGCCGAGCACCTTGCGGGGACGGGGCCGGATCTTGCGGAACACCAGTTTGGTTTCCGCAAGAGGCGCTCTACGGTGGACGCCATCATGCGCGTGAGAGCCCTCACGACGGGGGATGCAGTGGCCAGAGGGGGGGGGGTTGTCTTGGCGGTGTCTCTCGACATCGCCAACGCCTTCAACTTCATGCCCTGGAGCTGCATTAGGGAGGCACTCCGGTATCACCGGGTGCCGACCTATCTCCGTCGTATAGTCGCGGACTACCTGACGGACAGGGCCGTCATCTACCCCGGTCGCAACGGTGAGTGGAACCGGCGAGAGATGTCGTGCGGTGTCCCACAGGGTTCGGTTCTGGGGCCACCTCTGTGGAACATCGGTTACGACTGGGTGCTGCGTACCGACCTCCCTACCGGCGTCAGCGTAGTTTGCTACGCTGACGACACGCTGGTACTGGCACAAGGGGGGTCGTACGAGGCGGCGGCGGAAACTATGACACGCGGGGTTGCGATAGTCGTTGAGAGGATTCGGCAACTGGGTCTCGAGGTGGCTCTGCACAAGTCCGAGGCCATGCACTTCCATGGTCCTCGGAACAGGCCACCACCGGGATCCTCAGTGATGGTAGGAGGGGTATCCATCGGCGTCGAGTCGACGCTGAAGTACCTAGGACTCGTCCTCGACGGCCGATGGAACTTCGTTGAGCACTTCCGACGTTTGGCTCCCTAACTGGAACGGACCGGGGCTGCCTTCAGGCGGCTCCTGCCGAACCTGGGAGGGCCAAACGCCTCCTGCCGGAGGCTCTACGCGGGAATCGTGCGGTCCATGGCCCTTTACGGGGCCCCGGTGTGGGCGCGTGGCTTGGCGCGGCTTGCCGTCCACCACCTGAACGCGCCCCAAAGGGTGATTGCCGTGAAAATGGTTCGCGGCTACCGCACGATCTCCCGCGAGGCGGCGAGCCTCCTTGCCGGATTGCCGCCATGGGATCTGGAGGCGATAGTCCTCGCGCGCCTACACGAATGGCGCGCGGAGGCACTATGCCGTGGGGAAACCCTGCTGCCGCGGCAAGTCGTCCCGCAGCGGACAGACTTCCGGCACGATGTCATGGCGACATGGAGACAGCGACTGTCGCAACCCCTGTGCTGGGCACGCCACTATAGCGGCGATAAGACCCCTCTTTGAGAAGTGGCTTGAGAGACGCCACGGCATCCTGACCTTCCGCCTGACGCAGGTCCTCACCGGACACGGTGTGTTCGGAAGGTTCCTGCACCGAATCGGGCGGGAGGAAACGCCCGGGTGCTCCCACTGCGAGGATGGACCGGAGGACACGGTGGAACACACCGTGGAGGTGTGCCCTGCTTGGGCGGAGCACCGCCGTGTCCTCGTAGCGGCGATAGGCGGCGGCGACCTCTCGCGTCCGGCCCTGGTCGAAGCCATGGTCCGGAGCGAGACGGAATGGGATGCCGTCACCACCTTCTGCGAAGCAGTGATGCTAGCGAAGGAGGTGGCGGAGCGGGAGAAGGAGAGAGCAGCAGCTTTCCTCCCCGGCCGCCGCGGGAGACGCCCTGGGCGTCGGGGGCTACGTCGTGGCCCCCGGCCACCGTAGGCGCGGGCCTGTGGACGGCGAGCAATGGGTAGCTCGCCGTCCGTCCGTCTAACGACGACAGGCCGTGTCGACGGCGCGTTTTGTTCCACGCGCGCCTCAAAGAGCTGTCAGCAGCGTGAAGGGGCCCGCAAGGGCCGACGCCTGCCGGGGCTGCGGGCTGTTCGAAAGAGATACCGCGGCTCCGGAACGTAAGGGCACTGAAGGAACACGGATGGTTTTTAGTCAGTAAAAGTCTGACACTCCCTTACGCTCCACCCAGAGCGAAAGGCGTCATTAGATGATTTTCCATCCGCAAAAAAAAAGGATAGCTGTCTACTTGTCTATAAGGTTTGATCATCTTGCTGTGCTGTTGGAGGCGACGGGGAGAAACTGAAACAGGACATAGCAACATCTTCGTTAGGATTACTGTACGTTAGGATAACTACACGTTAGGATTACTGTACGTTAGGATAGCTGTCTACTTGTCTATTAGATTTGATCATCTTGCTGTGCTGTTGGAGGCGACGGGGAAAAACTGAAACAGGACACAGTCAGCAAAATCTTCGTTAGGATTACTGTACGTTAGGATAGCTGTCTACTTGTCTATAAGGTTTGATCATCTTGCTGTGCTGTTGGAGGCGACGGGGAGAAACTGAAACAGGACATAGTCAGCAACATCTTCGTTAGGATTACTGTACGTTAGGATAACTACACGTTAGGATTACTGTACGTTAGGATAGCTGTCTACTTGTCTATAAGGTTTGATCATCTTGCTGTGCTGTTGGAGGCGACGGGGAGAAACTGAAACATTACATAGTCAGCAACATCTTCGTTAGGATTACTGTACGTTAGGATAGCTGTCTACTTGTCTATAAGGTTTGATCATCTTGCTGTGCTGTTGGAGGCGACGGGGAGAAACTGAAAGAGGACATAGTCAGCAACATCTTCGTTAGGATTACTGTACGTTAGGATAACTACACGTTAGGATTACTGTACGTTAGGATAGCTGTCTACTTGTCTATAAGGTTTGATCATCTTGCTGTGCTGTTGGAGGCGACGGGGAGAAACTGAAACAGGACATAGTCAGCAACATCTTCGTTAGGATTACTTTACGTTAGGATAACTACACGTTAGGATTACTGTACGTTAGGATAGCTGTACACGTTAGGATAACTGTACGTTAGGATTACTGTACACGTTAAGATTTTTTTTTTTATAGAATAGGCTGACAAACGAGCACACAGTCCACCTGATGGTAAGTGGTTGCTGCGGCCCATAGACATCTACATCTATCTTCCATTACAAATCAAAATGCAGATGCGTTGTCACCCGTGAGGACTGAGATGGAATGCCTCATTTCCAGTAAAAAGGGTCTCCGGTTCTCTACACTCACCATACGAAATACAGCAGCATTAAGCTACTATTTCACGCTGGTATTCTGTGAGAGCGTGGTCCTTCCCCGGTCGAGCCGACCCATTCGTGCTACAACTATACTACTAATATAACTGCAGCATGGCTCTACCACGTAAAGATAACTGTACGTTAGGATAACTGTACACGTTAGGATAACTGTACGTTAGGATTACTGTACATTAGGATAGCTGTCTTCTTGTCTATAAGGTTTGATCATCTTGCTGTGCTGTTGGAGGCGACGGGGAGAAACTGAAACAGGACATAGTCAGCAACATCTTCCAGCAGAGTTACTTACTACTGCGGCTTAGAGCTGCTAAACTCGCTTGCCAAGCGTGGCAACAATGATAAACATACTGCTTATGACAAAATATAGAATCTAAAAAAGCCATTGCAACATGCGACGTCGCAACGAATGCAAAAATTTAAATCAAGCTTAATATAATGTTACAAAATAACGTTACGGGTTTCAAAGTATTGAAGAACTGTATGTGCGTTGCTTACATAGCCTTCACAACTCCACAATATACATTGATTATTTCAAAGAAAGAAACATACAACTTCGTGTGATGCTACAAAAATAGTACCTACACGTTTGTTTTACAAGTATTTTTCTATTGCAAATTCTTTTATCTTTATACTTTACTAATAAAGGGTATTGTTTATTTATATTAAATGCTTATGATGTAGTTTATGTATGCAGAGTTTATTCGTGATTGTCGACATGATCGCCACATCTGCGATTACCAAAAGTCCTGACAAATAACCTGATTTCCACTGAAAAGTATTGAAATTTGTTTGCAAACGTAATTAACAAGCGTGAAAAAAAACAAATCAGTTACCGGATTTTGCGCACTCCCACGACCACGATCAATCCACGTCGCAGATCGCTCTAAAACCTACTGTATTTTATTGAAAAATCATAAAAGCCTGACATTTCCAAAATTCGACTGAAATATTGACAAGAGCCCAAAAGTCGTGACACGTGAGGTCAAATCCTGGCATATATGATATGGTATCTCTACTCACACCAAGTATGGGCGCGTGTTCGATCTAGGTTCTACAGAGTGCCTTCAAACTTCTAGATTACCATAAAGAACAATTATTACACTTTTTAGGGTTCAATATTTTAACAATAAGGAACCCTTATAGTTCTGCCATGTCCGGCCGCCCGCCGTCCGTCAGTCGTGCTTTTATTAAAACCCCAGGTGCTACAAATCTGTAATTTGGCACAGTTATAGATATTAATCGCGATAGTGGAATGTATAATGATATTAAAAAGAAAACTAAGTAGAATTAACAAGTTAACGAGTAATAGTCAACCAACTTATAAAATACTCTTGAATTAGTAAACATTTCGTTACAACTCCATAGAAAATGACCTAAAACTAGCTGCATAAATAAACGTAAAGCCTCACGCCTGTCATCCAGAGGGATAGGCAGAGACTACAGACTTCCATTTAGCACGATCCTGACACACCTCTCTCACCTCCTCCAGTTCCGACGAGGTTCACCACCCGCCACGTTCTGTCTTCCGGAGGGACGAAAAGAGCATTGCGGCAGCCCGTCTAGCTACGCTGCACTAAAACTTTTTAATGCTTTCGTGAACTGTAAGAAATAGACATTTTGTGGAGAAAACGATTCATATGCATTACTAATTACTATTATATCTTTATTTTTTCTATGCAGTATAGGCAGGGTAGCTCTTTCTTACTCCTTGCTACTTTAACTTATTTTTAGTTGATAGTTATTGTAGGCCTCATTCAAAGTATTCATACAATCATATAGCCTCATAAATTATAATTAGTGGTACTCTTGGTTTACGCGGGCACTGATAGTTTACGGGAAGCTTCACTACGGTCATAATATATATCGTAGGGTTGCACTTCCGGGAATATATAGATAAATAGTCAAATATGACCATCTTTTACGGACTAAGCATGTGAATGATTTGATATAGATCGTATTATTTTCAAATCGAAAGGCTTTTAACCTTTTTTGAATACCACTGCCTATATGTGTGATTGCAAAATAAATCCTTTAAATACCATCTTCTCATGTAGGCCCATTTTTAGTTGTTATAGCGGTCAAACCGCGAACTCACGTATTATGCTCATTATCAAGAAAGCCCACGTATTGTGACGGGTAACTACAGAACCCCATCTCTACATTGTGCGTGGCCCGACACGCACTTGGCTCTTTTTTGAAGCTCGGTGTCAGGAGACGTCGGTAACGAACTAACGAAACAAACAACAACTGATATTATTTTTATTTATTTCATTTGTTTAACTTCTTGCAACAGGAAGTGTTGCACTTAACGCCTGAAGCGTTCTCTACCAGTAAACCAGCGTTTGGCTGCAGCAAACATACAAACATGAAGCACTGTGTAAAATGTTAAAAGAATGAAATACGAATTAAAGTAAATAAATATAAAACATATAACAAAATAATAGATTACCTGTGCATTAACTTGCATATCAAAAATTATTTATTTATTAAATAATTATTTAATAAATTAACATACAAAGCCTTGCAGTACGAGTAGTTCCAACGGCAGTTTGTAAGCGGACGGGAGTTCTTCTTACGTTTTTATTTACACCACACGTTTCGTCCTCGATAGAAACAAATTAAATTGGAGTTGAGTTTTACTTCTCACTATCTGTTGTAACGTGATCGTTAGGCTTAAATGATGTAAATAGTTAGAGTGATGAAAATGCGGATGGTACATTAAACGCGTACCTGGTGGCCGTGCCCGTGTAATCTAATAAGCAAACGCAGGCAATGTGCATGCCAATCGGTAAATAATATATTGTCAGTGCACTTATTGATGTTTAAAACATCTGGAAACCTTTATTGGTAACTATGATATATGCAGGCAGATGCTACTGCCCATCTTCTGGTTTAAATTTCCTCTGTCGCTCCTTGCGACACGTTTGATGATATGGTTTAATAGATTCTTACACCGCCCGCCGTTCTCGAGTGGAAGCTTCGTTCTTGCGAGCACTGTGTTGGACGACCTTCTATGATGGCGCGACGATCTAATAAAAAACGCAGGCTAATGAGTACGTGGTAGAGCCACGCTGAAGCTATATTATGGTTGTAGCACGAATGGGTCGGCTCGACCGGGGAAAGACCACGCTCACACGGCACAGAGTAATAATAATAAAAATATATGATAAGGGTGACAGTAAGTGGTAGTAACATCTACCCTCGACTACAAATCAAACTGCAGACGTTGTCACTTCAGGACTAAGACTTAATGCTTAGTTTCCGGTAAAATGGGTCTCCGGTTCGTTACACGCACCATACGTAACGCAGCTGTGTGGAGCCGCTACTGTACGCTGGTATTCTGTGAGAGTATGGATCACAGCATCCACTTCACCATAAGGTGGACTCTGTGTGCTCGTTTGTCACCCACGTAGATACTATTTCTGTGGATGCAGGTGCCTCAGGGCGGCCCTGTTTTTTTGCAATTTTACCTTTTTTGCAATTTATGGCCTAGGCTAGCAGTGGACTTGTGATGGGCTGTGAATTTTTTTATCTTGTAAGCTATATTAATGTATAAAAATGGTATTATATACAGCCATAAACCCACATATTATAAAATCGCCATCCTACACGGTGCGGCGATTAAACCGACGACGGCGATATACCGGCGAATGTACGGCAAAATGTTATTATAACGTATTACGAGGTACTCCATATTAGTCCTCAAGGCCGACAACTCATCTGCAATTGGATTCTTAATTGATGATCGATGAAGGTTTCTATGGTTTCTATTTACTTACCATTAGGTGGACTTTATGCTCGTTTGTCACCCTTCATTATTTTTAGATTGTATAAAAAAAGCATAATCACTAGGGATGGGCCGAATATGGATTTCACCGAATACGAATATTCGGTTAAATATTCGGCCGAACATTATTCAGCAGGATAACCTCGGGACTTAACCAATTTATGTCGAAACTTGTTACCGTAAAGCACACGGGATTAGCGCCGGACCCTGTCTCTCGCTTCCCGCCACACCTGACATGTTCTTGCATCATCTAGTACCAAGCAAATTGCCGGCACATGCTTTTTTTGACTATTCTTGTGATAAAAAAGTATTTCGTTGTTTTATTCTTAATTAAAGTTAAAGTTATAGCCTATATACGTCCCACTCCTGGTCACAGGCCTCCGCTCATTTCTGAGAGGGTTATAGGGCAAGCAATTGTCCACCGCACTGCCCCAATATACTTGTTGGCGAACTTTACATGTCTTCGAAATAATTTTTTTCTTATTTCTCAGACATGCAGGTTTCCTCACGATGTTTTCAAAATTTTGATAAATCAGCACTTGAAATTACAATTAATAATTTCATTGGAGCCAGCGGGGATCGAACTCGGTTTGGTCGTGTACTGTGAAATTTACAGCGAGCGCTAACCATCTGAGCTACCATGCCTCTTTATTCTCAGTGAATAAGGTAAAGAGCCGTAAGAATTTTATCCTTAGTGAAAATTGATAATTATATGATAAAAAAGAGCGGCAGGAGATTTACTATTTGGACTTATTTTAGAGAAACTGACGACCAAAGTAAAGTGAAATGTACTAATGTAATTTAATGTTTCTTTGTTTGATTCCAAAAACATTTTATCAAGTTTCTATTTGCCATAATCGAAAATAAATCCACAGTGCCTCAAAAACATAAATGTATAGATTTATGCATTTGAGGCACTCTTAGAGTAAGTAGATTTAGATTTAACCCATAAATAAAATATACTTTCAACAGTAAAGTACATCGCATTACTTAATTCGTACATTTCAATACATTGGACACTATGAAAATGTTCGGTTCGAATGTTCTGTGATTTAGCCGAATATTCGGCCGAATACGAATATTCGGTAAACCTGCCGAATATGCCGAATACCGAATATAACGAATATTCGGCCCATCTCTAATAATCACCTGATAACTACGACTTTTATAATCCAACACATTTCTATTGCGAAGTAAGCAATATGCATGTATCAGTTTGCTAGCGCGTTACCGACATGAGTACAATGGGTTACGACGCCTGCATCGGAGTCCGTTTAAGTTGTTACCACGTAATGGTCAAATTACTGTCCTAACAGCCTATTTTCGCTGCTAATCAGCAATTCTTTCTTCTGTTGTGTTTCGTTTTTATGGAATCGATTTACGTGCGATATTTTGTAGCAAAAATGGCATCTGTCACCAGTTTTGTTTACCTTCCGACAGTGGTCGCAAATTACTTAGAATTGTAATATTCTACCATAATGATCGATCTATTTCTAATATTATTAAAATTATTCGTGAATCTTATTACCTTATACATATGTAAAGTTTTCGAACTCAACTTAAAGATGGCAGCACTCGTCAAAAAAGCTAGGTGAATGTAGTTGGACGCGTAGTTGTTATTTGACAGTCGTTTCAGTGAGTCGCTGTGAGTGTTTTTGTATAAATGGAAAAAAAATGAGTATCGAGCTGTCATTAAATTTTTGTTTTTGAAAGGCAATACGCCTCCGCAAATCAAAAATGAGTTTGACTATGTGTACGGGAACTCTGCACCATCATTTACCACAGTAAAATTTTGGGCGGCTGAATTTAAACGTAGTCGTGAGAGCTTGAGAGACGATGAACGTTCGGGACGTCCAAAAACTGCAACTACTGACAATAATATCGCTAAAGTTTACCAAATGGTGCTAGACGACCGCCGAATAAAGTGAGAGATAGTAGAGACTATGAAAATGTCTAAAGAACGTCAGACCACCCACGTATATCTAATAAAATTCCACTACGTCCTACCCTGTGGGCATATGAAATAGAATATTTTTTGCTTATTAATTAAAGAAATAACGGTATAAAATGCGAATGCAACATACAACGACACATTAGTAGATAGAGAATTTGATAACCCACCCCACCCTACCACCTACCATCAATTATGTTTAATAATAATGTCATACCATTCTCTACTAATGTAAAGAACCTTGGTCTGTATATCGATGGTGGCTTAACATGGAACAAACATATACAGGAGGTGAGTCGCAAAACTGCTGGAAATTTGCCATCTCTATATCGATTTAAAACTCTTCCCATCAATACCAAGATTTTACTTGTCCAATCACTTATTGTACCGATTATTGATTATGTCGATGTGTGTTGCTCAGACCTGTCTCATCTTCATCTTAATACATTGGATCGTCTGCTTAACAACTGCATCAGATACATTTATGGTCTTCGTAAATACGACATGTATCTTCCTTTCGTACACAGTTAAACTGGCTGCCTATCCGTCAGCGCTATGATATGTTAGAATACTCTGCACGCTTTTCACAATTTTGAACGATCCATGTCCTCCCAAGTATCTGAAATCTAAATTTCAATACCTGAGAGATTCTCATAATTTTTCTCTCCGTTCCTCGGCCAATCTTAAGTGGCCCACTCCTTAACTGGGAGAGAATGCCCTATAGCATTAAGTCCGACATAATATGTACTACTTTGTGCATGAAGGCATAAATAAATAAATAAATAAATAAATAAAAATAGTAAACCATATCGGAAATGTAATTGTTGCATAAAAATTTGAATAATGAATATGAAAACTTATTATATTATTAAATAATAACCAACAATAAAAATAGCGATCGACATAACTTAACGGATTAGTAAACTGAACAAGTAAATTATTTGATTTGATTTGATTTGAAGTGGCAATGGGCCGACCATATAGCTCGAAGAACCGATAACCGATGGGAAAAAAAGGTTCGCGAGTGGCAGCCTCGTACAGGTAGGCGTAGTGTAGGGCGACCCTCCACTAGATGGAGTGACGATTCTGGTAAGATAAGCAGGAAGCCAATGGGTGCAGGTGGCTCAGGACCGTGTTTGGTGGTATTTCTTGGGGGAGGCCTATGTTCAGCAGTGGACCTGTGAAGTGCTGTAATATTGATGATAGACCATGCAATAACTGTGCAGTAGCGGTGTAAGAATATCCACTGCCCCATAGCGTCCCGCGGGAGTCGCTAGAGGCGGCGGAGGCAACTTGTAGCAGAAGATGGGCTGCAGCATCTTCCTGATAGCAACTTAAAATAATAATAACTACGGTTAGCCAATCACGTGCCAAGCGTGCCAACTATGGCAAAATCCCCCCATGAGCTAATCTGTGCAGGAGGTCCATTTTAAACAGTAACATTTTACAGGCTGTAATAGAGGGATAGACGAGCTTAATATTTGAATTTTAAAATTTATTTTATAAAAAAATCTAGTATTGTATGTACGCGTTCTCTTCCTGTCTAAAAGAATACAGTTTATGCATAAATGCCTGTTTTTTTTTTTGCTGTCGCCGGGCCTCACACCACGTTCCGCAAGATCAACAGTGCGATTGTGTAACTCTGGTGGGATTTGTTTGCGGCCGCCGCTGTCGGTGGCCATCAGCCATCACTCCACAACTGCTTTGTTTTTTAAGTATAACTTCTTTAGACGCGATGTGAGCTCCGATAATATTTTTACGGACGGAAGTAACGTTCAAAAAATCTTTGTTTACAATCTGTTTCCACATTTTAAATGGCAGCGACTAAGTATAAAATATGGTGTATATAATATATGTTATATACATATATAATATACAACTTACGGACATTGTGCTTATCTTTATTTCTATTCTATTTTTGTACATATTGTTTAACACTAATATAATTGCGAATATTTTATGGGTTTCCAGATTTATTTATAGATAGATTAATTTAATTTTTATTGACATTTGGAGATATTATATTATTCAAAAGTAAAATGGCCGTGCAGTGGCGATGTAAGAATATCCACCAGCCAGTGGCGTCCGGTGAGTGCGTGCGAGCCGACCGAGAGAAGTGAAGTAAGAGATGAGCAGATGAGCAGTAGCATCTTTAGAGGCGTCCATCACAATATTACTTGTGGGAGGGGAGACCTGTCCGGCAAATTTCAACTAATTTCGAGAAAATTTAATTAAATAAAACATGCTTCTCCACTAAAATATGACTAAATGCCATACAATAATATTTGTCGCGGTTTTGCAAACGCCATAAAGTAGCACAGTAGCCCTTCCAATTTTTTTCCGAAACAGAAATTTAACTATTAATGTAAAACTAACATCGGCTTACAATCGTAACTGATACATTATTTACAATATAAAGACGAAGTATCATTCCTAGCAGAATTACATCATCTCACTGCAGTTAGTGAACGAGGAGTGCTTCCCAACAGATCGCAATAGTAGCTATTTGTCAATGATTAATTGATAAGGATTTTACAGTAAATGCAATGCGTTCAGCATTGCATTTACTGTAAAATCCTTAAAAAATTTAATTCTCAAAAAGTTATAATAACACTTTAAAAAAAAGATTTTATAAAAAGGGTTATTATAATATTAAGGAATTTATGGATGATATTAACCCCTGGGACTGGGAATTAGGTGATCGCTACCAAGCTATTTCATTGGTGCCAGCGGGGATCGAACCCGGGTTACTGGCGTTCTGTTATATTAACAGCGAGCGTTAACCACTAATTTTAAGTGCTGATTTACCACGTGCTCGGCGGTGAAGGAAAACATCGTGAGGAAACCTGCATGTCTGTGGAATAAGAAAAAAAAATTTCGAAGACATGTGAAGTTCGTCAACACGCATTTGGGCAGCGCGGCGGACACTTCCTTGCCCTAAACTCTGTCAGAAATGAGGGGAGGCCTGAGCCCAGCTGTGGGACGTATATAGGCTGTAACTTTACCAAGCTTTTTTTTTATTTGTTGTGTGGTAAAAAAAGTTTACAATATGCTACACAATAACTATGTAAGTTATTGTGTAACATATTGTAAACTTTTTTTTTAGGCTAGCTTTGCTAGGTTTCTTGGTGGTTCTTTTTAGGACATGGATGATTTCTTTTGTGGTAAATTAGTATTGATGGCGAAACAGATTGAGGGTACTGTTGTATTGATATTGTATTGATGTTGCATTGTTGTTATGTGAGGAAGTGTATACGTTGTCTAGTCGTCAGCGGGCTAGCTGTTGTTCTGACGTTGGGATTAGCAGAGATGGTGGGGGTGATAACAACTGTATTGGTTGTGCTGATAGCTGATATATCTGCTTTTATTCTCCAACCATTTGGTTAAAACTCACTGTGTAGTATCTTTGGTAGATAGGAATGACTCCAATGATGACTCAATAAATATTATTTACTTATAGTCTGTATTCAATAAAAATAATTACCTAAGTATATTTCTAGTTGTATTACAGTCCGCTATTCATTCCGATTACACGCGACCGGATTCCTGTCTCAAGCTCAACGATTGATTGTCCATGAATCACTAAGTTGTTACCTGTTACTGTTACTGTTACCCGTTGGCTCGCAGTCTTCTGACATTACATCGTCGCGTCGCGTCACGCTTGGATATCGACAGGTTTTATGAAATCAGCAATTTGGGTTTATACTCACACACGGCAGTACCACGTATAAAAATGCTCTATAACTCTTAGAACTTACAGCTAAGAAGTCAGCTAGCTGAGGGACGTGAATGAATATAGTGTGTAACTTTATTTTTGAACTTTATGCTTCTGCTGATGCTATCCTCCATAATGTGAAAGCACATAAAGATCGAATTGACCGAAAGATCGGATTGCTGTTCCGTCGGACTATGAGTGTGAGTGAATGGAGAGTGCTGCTGTGCTTGCACATATGCTTGAGTACCATAATCCTGTTCCGCGCAGATGGCTAGACTCAGTGGGACTGGCCGCTGTGATCGGAATTCGGTCTGGAGGACATTATAGTACGAACATTATAGTAGTAGTAAGGACATGTAATACTCGTATGAAAGAAAGTTTCCGTATACTGGTCGCTGGAGGAACGGAAACAGTAACTTAGTAATTAAAGATGTTAAAATCAAACGTCTTAGGGATCAGCCCCGTTTTGAAGCGAAAATCGTGTCGTATTGTCGACGGTGGTGTGTCTTTTTTAGTGTAGTGGTGTTGGGAGTAGTGGTGCTGGGCTTAGTGGTGATGGGGGTAGTGCACGCAGTGAGGGAGTACGGAGGTGCTTTTCAAACTCGGTAAGACACATCATTTTATTTCATTACGCGGTCTTATCTCAGCTAATTGATTTTTAGCATCTATACAAATAAGTAAAATTGGAGTGTCTGTTAAGTTGTAAAGTGAAAATTACAGATTTTTACTAAGTGCATATGAAAGTATATACGGTACATATAACAAAAACATAATTTCTGTCTGTATGTCTGTTTGTTTGTTCCGGTTAATCTTAGAAATGGCTGGATCGATTTTGACGGGGCTCTCACTGGCAAATAGCTGATGTTATAAAGAGTAACTTGAATAATTTCAAACCCTAAAGACACACGGGCGATGTCGCGGGGAACAGCTAGTCTTTAATATAATGTATTTCCGTAAATTAATGCCTGATGTTATTATTATTATATTTGTATATTTAAATTTATATTAGGTTTATTCGCATTTTTTCGCATTCCTTCTATGAAGGCGTTAATTAACTTTCGCAGTAACTTTACAACACAACACAAGTTTTTGCTCATTTGCCGGTTAAACGTGTGGTTAGGTAATTGAAACTGTAAGTTGATCTCAAATCCATTTGCGTGAAACCTCACTAGGATGGTGAGTGAGCATGAGTATATATTGGGAATATCCAGAAGATTTTGAACAATTTTATAAAATTATACTATGGTTGTAGCATATTGGGTCGACGCGAGCGGGGTAGGACCACGCTCTCACGGAACACCAGCGTAAAATAACAGCTTATTGCTGCTGTGTTTCGTACGGTGAGTGTAGAGAACCGGAGACCTTTTTACTGGACACGAGGCATTCCATCTTAGAACTCAGAGGTGACAGCGCACCTGCATTCCTAATCTAGGATAAATCTAGATGTCTATCGTCCACTTCATACATTTCCCATCAGAGGTGGAATGTGTGCTTGTTTGTCGCACACTACTACTTGTTACAATAATGTAGGTTGTGTAACTTAATTGAAGACGATTTGGTTCGATTAATATAAACGATGAAGCACGCATGTCCGATCAATTTAGTGTCACCTCATTGAGGGCTCGACGCGACGTCGACACCGATATTATTAACGTTACTCAGCACTTGGATTGAAGCGATCACATGACAAGTTATAATATGTATTAAATAATTTCTAATGTCTCAATATTTTCAGCTTCCGTTGAGCAGCGTGCTTCTGATAGGCTGGAACAATGTAACGGTGATTTTAAGAGGTCGCTGGTCGCTGCAGTCGATTTTTTAACATTAAATTAAAATGCTATTTTTAATTATATCTATCGAAATATACTATGTTAATATAATTATATAGGTAAGCATGTACGCCGTACAGTACGTGCCATATGTATTATATCTGATGATTTGTTATTTTAGATCAAACATTTAATAATAGAGACAGCAAAACTACTATGTTATGTAAAAAAATGTACTAAATCGAATTTTGTAGAGAGAGTCTGGTGCTGCCACTGGCAATCTGTCGGCCAAACGTGGCGATTACGACTTAGGTATATAAATACGAGTATGCTCCCGTGCTAGCAAGAGGTTATTTTTTATATCATTATCTTTTATCGTGTAACTTACTTATTTTACTTAAATGAAAACGGTTAAACCAATTGTATTAAATAAAGACGGAATATTCATTTTTACCGCTCATAATATTACCAATTGTATTAAATAAAGACGGAATATTCATTTTTACCGCTCATAATATTACCAATTGTATTAAATAAAGACGGAATATTCATTTTTACCGCTCATAATATTACCAATTGTATTAAATAAAGACGGAATATTCATTTTTACCGCTCATAATATTACCAATTGTATTAAATAAAGACGGAATATTCATTTTTACCGCTCATAATATTACCAATTGTATTAAATAAAGACGGAATATTCATTTTTACCGCTCATAATATTACCAATTGTATTAAATAAAGACGGAATATTCATTTTTACCGCTCATAATATTACCAATTGTATTAAATAAAGACGGAATATTCATTTTTCCCGCTCATAATATTACCTACACACAACACAGTAAAGATTACTCATAATATGTCATGTAAATCATGAGAGAACAACTTGCCGAAGCTGAATGCGGTTAAATTATTTTTTATTCTTACCATTAACCGCTTAACTCTATTCATTTGCTATAATGAACATATTTGGAATATCATAACATATTAACTTATATATAATAATTTATGTGCCTAATCGCATGATCTGATTAAATTTAAAACACCTGTTCAAAATTTTCACTCAATTTGCTCTTACAATATACACAGGACGAGATGGGGATGAGTTACTGATGCTGTCACATTCAGCCACTACACGACAAGACTCCTAAATACATTTTGTACAGCGTAGTGCCTTTGATCATAATATTTTATGATATAATGGACCTCACACACGGTCAGTTCATCTGATCATTCCAACTGATCAGTTCAAACTAAAACTATTGATATTTTTTAAAATAATGGATTTTAGATATATCGGTCATTATAAATATATTAATATTGGAGTTTTTGAGAATTTTAAAAAATATCAATAGTTTTAGTTTGAACTGATCAGTTGGAATGATCAGTTTAACTGACCGTGTGTGACCACCATAAAAGTAGTGTATTGAGATGGGACAATATGAGCAGTCTGTTCCGAAAGAACTTACGATTATGTTCTCTTTGCAACGCAACAATTTAAAAAAAAAATATGCAGTTGTTGAAGTGAACGCAAGCAGTTTAATTTGCTTAGACGACATACGTCATTAACTTTGGAGAAAATGTAAATTGAACTAGCTTACTTTAAAAAATTAAATACCCTTTAAACTAATAATTGCATCAGTTGCTGAAATGCATATTTGTAAGCAACAGTGTATTCAACCTAAACATTGTAACCTTCATTGTAATGCATAGACATTTTTACTTATACGATGGATGAAGTTTTTACTTGATAATCTCAATTGTCTCAATGCTGTGTATGGGCGCGTCGCGATGTGAGTAGGGTTGGCAGACGTAGTTTATTTAGAGGGATGTCCTCTATCTCACACCCAAAACTTGTCTCCTAATTTGAAATATCTAATAGAGGAAAAGGCAATATCGCGCGCAATCGACATTCCCTTTGCTAGTTGAGGTCAACGAGTTTAAAAATCACGTTGAGGTGATTCGCGATGTTAGAGTGACTAATTATGATACATTGCGTATTAACATTTCTTTATTAACAAATGCCCCTATTGATATCATAACAGCGTCTTATTTAAAACAATATTTAATCTTATTTTATTTATTTATCACAGGACGCCAGCAGCGGACACATTACACATATTTTTATTGAAAGTAGGCATAATCTAGGGACTGATGTAATGTGTATAGGTTACGGTACACAGCAATACGCGTTTTTATTCTATGTCCTATATCAACTCTCTTATCAAATCCTCTAAAATATAAAATGGGAGCGGGCTGCCCTGGACGCGAGTGAGGTGCTTTTTCAAATGAAACAAAAGTGACAAACGAACTAACAATCCACCCGGTGGTAAGTCGCCGCTGCCGTCCACAGACACCTGCAGCCTAGAAGGCAACAGAGGAGCGGTCACCTCTGACGACTCAGATGGAATGCCCTGCAGCGTGTAATTGTACCGGCTCCCTATACCCTTCCCGCCACCTGGTCGGACCCAGACGGACTCCCAGGCAGTTGTGTTAAACATTGTGTTAAATATATTGTCGCGGCGCGCAGATGTACGCGGGCGCGCTGCTGGCGACGGCGGCGCGGCTGGCGTGGGACCCCAGCACGTACACGTGGTTCCGCTTCCTGTGCGCCGCGCAGTACCGCGTGTCCGCCGCCTACGTGCTGGCCGCCGGCCTGTGGCTCGCCGCGCTCGTCTACCTGGCCGCAGCCGCGGTAGCGAGACGCACCCTCTGTCTACACATCGTGAGTACACCTTATTATTTTTGTAACTTAGTGACTGCTCGCAGCGACGTGCACCGCCTGTCTGCATACGGCGAGCAGTGAGCACACAGCTTAATGTCCTCCAAACCGAATTTCTATCAGGACGGCCATTTTTAACGGGAACTAGCCATGTACGCGGGACATGTTTATAGTGACCAAGTGTATGTGCAAGCTCATGAGCACTTTCTACTCCCTCACTCTCATAGTCCGATGGAACGGTAAACCGACGCATCATGCGACCGAAACAAAGAAAATATACTACGCGAAACCGAAGTGAGATCAGGCGCAGTACCAGAGGCTTTAAGCGCACTTTATTACATTTATGGACTAATGTTACAAACGACTGCTTGATCTAGTTGCACTGGAAAATCGAAGCTTGTAGCGCGTTCTTGTTGAGCTTAGCAAAGTTTTCTTCCTTCCCTGCTGTAAGTAAAGTCATAACAATATAGCAAGACAATAATAATGAGAGAACATACATTACAATGTAAATGTAAAATACGCGAGGACGCGACTGCTTCATTAGTTCATGATGATGCGGTGTCTTTATTTGCCAGTCAGTCAGATCAAAGTTTGCTTTGTATCTGTCGCAGACAACTAGCTTAATCAGCTTTTCAGTTAACAGCCCAGTTTATTAACTAAACGGCGCCGTTCAACTAGCTGCCTGAATGATAGGCTAGGCTAGGCTGTTAATTGAAGGGCTGATTAAGCTAGTTAACTGCGACACATCCAACTCAACAGCACATCCGAGGCACGGTGCACTTGCTATCAGGTGGACTAAATGTCATTTGTCCCTCCGGTTGAAAGTGTCATGTTGTAATTAATTTAACAAATTCGTAACAGTGTTAATAGTATTAACACTGTTACGAATGCGTTGAATGCGGACGTGTTTTGCGGAATAAGAAGTTGCTTAGACCAATGCTAAGTGTTTCCGCTCAGCTTTACTCTTTCTTAATTAAATGGTCTAACTCTTCTTAACTACATGTGATTACTTACAGTGGTAAGCTTGTTGTATTTCGTATTAGCGTTGAAGTTCATTGAACTTTTATTGCATATCAAAATAATGAGGATGCACCGCGTTTTCTGATTAGTTATTTACGCAATACTAATAACAAAGTACTATCCACTGAATAACGTTTGATTGCAATAGATCTTAGTGAAATCTATTACTGCGACTCGGCTTTGTTTAATAAACACACAAACTTCTTTTATTATCGCAGACAAGTACATTGTGCCAACCATAGAAAAAGACAAATTTTCAATGATTGTGGATTGTAACGGAGTTCGCGGTGGTGTTGCAGTACGCGGGCGGGGTGGCGTGCCTGGCGGTGAGCGAGGTGGCGTACGGCGCGTGGATGGTGGCCTCGCTAGCGACGTGGTGGCGGGAGGCCCCACAGGCGGAGCTGGCTCGTCGTGCCATGGACCTGCTGCATGACCTCAAGCCTGCGCTGCTCGCTGTCGAGCGCTACCGGGACCTGGCGCGCCCGCTCTACGAAATGATCGAGGTGATCGCCTTGTTTGTCAACTGAGCACTTCTCTAGCGTCGTGATTTGGAACTCGACGAAACGAAAACGCGATTATACCTGTCTCGCTGGAACGAGACAGGCATAATACACTCATACGATTTAGCCTGCGAGAGAATGAGACAAAATATTTTATTTAATTTACGTGGATCGGATGATCGGATGGATCTACATGCTGCGGCTATATTATGGCTGCAACTCGAGTGGGTCAGCTCAATTGGAGAAGGGTCATGCTCTCACAAAGTGAAAGCGTAAAATAGTACATTAATGGTGTTGTGTTGTATGATGAGTGTAGAGAACCGGAGACCCCTTTTACTGGAAACGAGGTATTTACCTTAGTCCTTAGGGGTGGTAACGCATCTGAATTTTGATTCTTAATTGAGGATAGATGAAGATGTGTTTGGGCCACAGCATCCACTCACCATTTTATGCTCGTTTGTGACCCTAGTTCTATTTAAAAAAAAAGACTAGCACTATGTGCAGCACAGGATTAAAGTACCCAGGTGTTTGCCCAGCACAGATGCAATTTCATTTTCCGATGGGACGGAAATTTGCGATCGGAGTGATCAGGCGCAGGACCAACGGTGCTTTCCGAGGCACGGGGGTGAGACACCGCCAACTTCCTGACTCCGGGCTGCTGAAACTGATTGAGAATTTCCTCACAGAAAAACACTGATTTTTTAAACCGATCGGGTATTCGAATAAACCCGATTCGATGGTCCGGTTGACGCAGAATGAGCTTATGGTATCTTGAAGTCTTACAGTGATATGCTTGGGTTGGGATTTTATTTTATTAATTATAGGACCCCAAGCGGATAGCAGCATCCAATCATCTCTATTGAAATTAAGATGTTTTTTTATCTCAATAATCATCCCTGGGAGGAATCGGTGTTAGGGAGTATTTGTTAATCATTGTCTTCGGTACTTTATGCTTAATGTACAGCGCTACGATGGGTCGCGGTGCTAGTGCAAGATATTGAACTGTTTTCCAAGTGTTCGTCATAGTAATAACATTTTTTTCTTTTTCTTACAGGAGGTAGAACGAGAAGCGCCGAATAATGTCGTGGTCATCGTCATATTCGGCGTGCTTGGAATGGTTCTACAGGTGCGGAGATATTTACTTGATGAATCTTGACCTTTTTGACTTTGGAAAATTTTGGAAAAGGAGAGGTTATTTTGGACTTTTATCAGCTTCAAACCTCATTATAGGCATCGTTAGTACAGACGAGTGCGCGAGAAGCGCTTACTCCATCGTTTTTCTTTTCTAGAATTACGTCTCGGTGGCGGTATACTTCCTACTTCTCACAAAATTTTGTTTAATTTAATTTAAATATTTTTCAGGTTCATTATAATTTATAATTTAATAAATTATAATGAACACCAAATTGAAATAATGAATATATAAATGATGAATCGAGTTTGCATATCTAAAAAGCGTAATTTTAAACTAGCAAATTGGCCAGCGTATAGCAAGTCTTTAGAAAGCTATTTATTACAGCCTATAGATGAGGTGAGCGTCCAATCCTTATACATAATTTTATTAAGCAGGCAAATAAAGCTGCGGATAAACATATACCGTTATTAAGAATATGTGATAATCCAAAAATGACTTCCGACCTAAGCCTTACTGGAATCGCACACTATCTCATTTAGTAGCACAACGTGGGTTGGCCTTGAAGAATTTTAGAAAGAACCCTATCCCAGCTAATCTAACTATACTCGAGTGCAAAACAAAAGCGAAGAAAAATTCAATTCATCAGGCGAAGGCAAGAAATTAGCAAAGTTAATGTAGCAGCATTGATGAACAAACGTCTAACTCCGATATGTGGAAACGCATGGGTTGGATCAAGGGATTTTTTAATTCGTCAATATCACGCGTTTCAAACGAACAGAAGTTTGAACTCCTTTGTAATCTAGCTCCCGATTATGTCTTCCCGAAGCCTGAGTACTTCAATTCAAATGATACAGTACTGGAAGTCAATTTCACCCTACAAGAAATGTGTAATTGTTCTAAACAAAAAGATACAGTGCCTGGTAACGACGGGATTAACATATTCACTTATCATGTCAGTATCCATTATTTGCTTGAGTTATATAATTATATCTTCAACACCAGTATTAATCCATTCCAATGGCGGGATTATTTTTTTGGTTTTGATTGAATGGTTTTTTGTGAATTAATGAATTTGTCACGCCGATTCCAAAAGTCTCGAATAATAATAATGTTAAACTTAGGCCCATTTCTTTATAATCGTGTGTCTGTAGGATTTTCTCGTAAGATCCCAACTATAGCCTGTTTCCTGGATATCACAAATGCATATAACAATGTCTTAGTAGGTACACTGACAAACTTACTTATGACATATACACTCTTCGACAAAATTGTTATTGCAGTAACAAAAACATTCCTTTACTGGTATCCTCATATAATGAAGTTAAAGAAATCCAGATAGCATCATCATGTCCTTTATTAATGTTTACATTGCGAACATGAGTGACCAATATTAACGTAAAGAAAGTAATTGTACCTAATCTAGAAACGATCCAATATTCAAAATGTTCATATGCCAGTAACTTATTAAATTATGAAGTCATTAAACAGTTGTATAAAAAATTTAATGGCTGGAGCTTTATATTTACGGATGGGTCGAAGAGTAGGACGTGAGCCTGTATTTTACATAGAATACTAAAATACACAATAGAATGGTTATCAACCTTATTTTGTACGAGGATAGGCGTCGCCGGGAGCATACATACAAGCAATTACGTCGTATTATCAGTTAATCACTACTACAAACCTAATTTGCTGTATTGGCAGACGGATTTTAATACATATTTATTTGTAAATAGCGTGCAATATGGCATTTTCTAAATAAGCGAAATTTGGAAACGATTGTAACGTCAAAACACATCTCGTGTTGACATTTATACGTGTGAATTGACGTATTATTGGCATTTTAGTGGCTACACTGACTCCGCCCACTCCCCCGTTCTATTATCTTTGTATTATAGTATTCTATGGTATTTTATGTGCCTAATATAGATATAATACAAATTCAAAATCATCATTATTTTAAAATAAGTACTCCTACTTCTATTATGACTTTGGAACTTATTGCGATCTCGGAAGCTTTGACCTATGTTATCAGCAGCCAAAATAAAAATGTCGTCATATGTACAGACAGCAAGAGTTCGTTGCAACATATAGCTCGATGCGCCGCCGGTTACAGAGGTATATCGATTACATTACAACATTAGATTACAAGATGGATGAAATAACTTTAAAAGGCATTCAGCTGAGATTGCAATGGGCTCCATCGCATATCGAGTCGCACGGGGCAATGAAAATGCTGACATGTTAGCGAAATATGCAGTTAAGAATGGAAAGGAAACAAATATTATTTTGGATTACTCAGAAGTTTTACCTAAATTCAAAAATATAAATGTTAACGTGTGTCGGTACGGTTGTGTCAGATTGCGGCGTTCGTGATGGCGCGGCGGCTGGCCCGGCGGGGCGGGGGCGGCGGCGGGGGCAGGGGCGCGGGCGGGGACGGTGCGGAGAAGCCGCGCTCGTCTGCGCCGGACGATGACAGCGACAGCGACGCGCACGAGCCGCGCGACGCGCACTATACGCCGCCCGGCTGGCGCAAGAAGGCCAACCTGCGCATGTACACTATCCTCGACAAGATTTTCTAGCAGGTTATTTATTTATTTATATTTAATCTTTATTGACTTCAGTTGTGCCCAGTTAGGTTGAAATGTATATACTAGCTGACGTTTTTTACCGTCTGGAAAATATTATGGTGTTTTGTGTAAATAGAAACTATCCTCCATAGTAATTTGTAAAATATAATTGGTAGGTAAAATTATATACGAATATACAAGTACATAAAAACAACTACATAAAAACAATTCATCGTACCGCAATTCCATTCACCTAAAAATAATTTTAAACGGCGCGGCGTACGCAACGAATTTTATGCCTACCGTATACTGCAACATCTTAGGCGTTTTTAAAAGATCAAAATCATAATAATAATAATCCACAACTATCACACAACGCCAGCTAGTCCCAAGCTAAGCAGAGCTTGTGTTATGGGTACTAGACAACTGATAAACATACTTATATATTTCTAAATACATAAATATTATAGATAAATTACACCCAGACACAGAACAAATGATCGTGCTCATCACACAAACATTTGTCCTGGGTGGGAATCGAACCCACGACCTCCGGCTTAGCAGTCAGGGTCACTAACCACTAGACCAACAGGCCTGTCAGAAAATGACTGAAACCAACTTATTTACACTATACTGATTGGTTATTATAAAACTATATTACATTATTGTTGTTTAAAAAAAATTACCTTTTCAGCAATATCGCAGCAATTGTTCAAAATGTCTGCCATTTCTTTCTAAACACAAAATAGCACGTCTTTGTAAATTGTTTGTTAAACTTTCACTAACACTTTGTGCTTCTTCTAGGGGATTTAGGTTAGATGACCTAGCTGGCCAGACCTATCCCCTCATTTGGATGTCTAAATATGCATGCACAGATGGTTCGTAATGAGTTGGATATCTGTCGCGTTGGAAGTACATTCCTTGCAGATGACTAAGAGAAACGTTTTTCAACACTGCGTCGATGACTGAACGTATCATTTGCAGATATACGTTACTCCCATCAATAGACCTTCAATCCATATTATTAAAAAAATAACAAAAAATTTGTAGTAAATAAATAAATCAATTAAAATCTATCGAAATTCAAATGCCACCCATAATACACACCCTATTTTACGTATGGCAATAAAATAATAAATTTGGTAACACACTCGCGGACACTCGCCATAGGTCTCTTTGTCCTTGTCCTTTCGCAGGGTCACAGGCTCAAGCGCAAAACCATCCGCGGTCTCATTTCAGGGACCTGCGACTATCTGCGGCGTAACGTCGCATCGTATTGTTTATGTTTCTGCGTATGTATCGTATACATGTACCAACACTCTCACGTCGAGTATCTAGCAATGGCGAGATTTTATGTCTTTTCTGGTGAAAACTTAGACTATGCGACGAGTCGATATTTACCCGTGTTGGAATTTACAACGTACTACAACATACTTGTCAAATTCGTTTCAGTGAACGTTTGGGCGGCAATAATTAACGACCACATCATTAGTCCAATATGGGCTGAAGGTCGATTGATGGGAGTAACGTATCCGCAAATGATACCTTCCGCCATCGACACAATATTAGAAAACGTTCCTCCGAGCCATCTGCAAGGCATGTACTTCTAGCACGATAGATGTCCAGCTCATTACGAATGATCTGTGCGCGCATATTTGGACACCTAATTCGAGGATAGCTGTGTAGCTCGCGGTCGACCTGTGAACTGGTCGGTGAGGTCACTTCTAGACTTTTATTTATGGGCCAAACTAAAATGATTAGTGTACACCCAAAAGAAAAGTTTAACAAACAATTTACAAAGACGTGCTAGATTGTGTTTAGAAAGAAACGGTAGACATTTTGAACAATTACTGCGATATCGCTAAAAAGGTAAATTTTTGTGATCAACAATAATGTAATATAATTTTGTAAATATCAATCAGTGTAGTTTGTGAATAAGTTGATTTAGATCTTTTAAAAACGCCTAAGATGTTCCAGTATACGCTAGGCATAAACTTCGTAGCTTATGCCACGCTATTTAAATTTTTTTCAAATTTAATTTTTTTTGGTACCTGAAAGTTTATTTCAAATTAGTAGTATTTATTGATAGGTCAATTTCATGATATGTTAATAAAAAATGGTAAAATATCAGTGCTGTAGGCTTTTACTCCGTTTACCGGTTACAACTTTTTTTCCAGACGGTAAAAGTCATCCCGGCCGACGGTTGCATTCTGCAGGCTCCCGCCGTGTCTGGCACTCCGGTCGGCCGATTGAGATGGGATGCGGTCTTTTTTTGCATTCTACCCTTGAGTTTGCTTCTTGCCGGACGATCCCAGCGTTGTTGATGATTCTGTCGCTGATACTTCGATGATTCTTCTTGATGATGACTTCAATGATGATTGTCGATGTACTTCAGGGTATGGAACTTTTTATTCCGTCCTCTGTGGTGCCCCCGGTGTGATCCCGCGGTGTGAGTGCTCCATGGCGGATGTGCGGTTTACACTTATAACTTATGACTTATAATGAAGTCTTGTAAACTGCCAGCTCATGAGGTACCTTGAGGATCACCAGCTGATCAGTGACCGCCAATATGGTTTCCGTGATCTTCTGGTCTACTTTACTCATAGATGGTCGGAGGCAGTAGAGTCCAAGTGGGAAGCCGTTAGTCTGGCACAAAGCGCTTCTTTCGAAGCTCCCTTCCTTTGGGCTTCCCGAGAAATTGTGCAATTGGATCACTACTTTTCTTGCTAATCGGAGCATCAAGGTCGTAGTAGACGGTGCACGCTCTGATTACAAGCCTATTAACGCTGATGTTGTATCTTCTGCATATCAATGATATGTTGCAAACTGATGATATTCATTGCTATACAGACGACAGCACTGGTGATGCCTTATACACCGTTCATGCAAATATTTCTCGGGAAATCGTCACAGAGTACCGGGACAAACTTGTGTCTTAAGTCGAGTCTTTGCTTAACAACGTCTCGAACTGGGGGCGACTAAATCTAGTCCAATCCAAACCCCAGAAGACACAAGTTTGCGCGTTAACCGCTAAAAAGAACCCTTTTGTAGTAACTCCTCAGTTTGAAGGCACTCCCCTTGCTGCCTCAGCTAGCATCAGAATCCTCGGCGTCGACATATCGAATAGTGTGCAGTTTCGTGGTCACTTGGAAGAGAAGGCCAAATTGGCCTCTAAAAAGCTTGGCGTGCTCAGCAGAGCGGGACAGTATTTCATGCCGGCACATCGCTTGCAACTTTACAAAGTGCAAATTCGGCCTCATATGGAATACTGTTCTCATCTCTGTGCCGGAGCACCCCAGTGCCAGCTCCTTCCACTTGACCGCATCCAGCGTAGAGCGATTCGAATCGTCGACGACCGAGTTCTTTCTGGTCGGCTCGATTCACTGGCGATGCGTAGGGATGTTGCATCCCTTTGCGTTTTCTATCGTATCTTCCATGTGTTCTGAGGAATTGCTCGGATTAGTTCCAGCCGCCAAATTTCACGAACGCGTATACCGTCAAAATTCCCGACAAAATCCTCACCATCTGGACAGTCCACTACTGTACGTTTTACTAGGAGGTTTCGTCCTCTTACAACTTCTCTGTAAAATTGTTTACCACCGGAGACTTTTCCGGACCGATACGACTTAGGGACCTTCAAGAGAAGAGCTGACTCCTTTCTAAAAGGACGACAACGCGTCTGTAATTCCCCTGGTATTGCGATTGTTCATGGGCAGCGGTAGTCACTTACCATCAGGTGAGGCGCATGCTCGTTTGCCCCCTCTTCTATATAAAAAAAAATACAGACGACGCAAAGCTTCAGTGGGCCCTCATATATCTCTCTCCCTCGCAAACTTAGTCCTGCAGCATATGCTGTCAAAATGTGGAAAAATTAGAGACATTACCAGTCCTGAAAATAAGCTAATCTTGCTGTAGTTTATTTGGTTAATTACATAGCATAATATCATATGGAGTCTTGTTATGAGGTAATACGACAGACATTGAAACTATATTTGTTTTGTAGAAGATAATGATGATGTGATGATGAAGAATTCATAACCTAGATCCGAAGGGATCCCTTAGAGAAAATGTACAGAAATATAGTATGTATTAACTTTGGTCTGTCAATGTATTTACAAGAGTTTAATGTATTGAAACAAAAAAATAAATAAAGACTAGATACCGTCAGGAATTCCTTATCTTTCAAAAAGTTTTAAATTTTTATCAAGAAAATTTGAGTTTTGAGGGCTATTTATTATTTTTACTAAAAGTACATGACTGATAATAACCCCTGGGAATGAGGTGATTGCTTCCATGCTGTTTCTAAATGTTTTCATACTAATTGTATAGGTATTATATTGTAAATTAATTTTATTTAAATAAAAAGAGTCCCGTTGCGTTTCTTGCTGATTCTTCCCAGGACAAAGTTTTTATCTCAACTAGTGGTAAAAGTAAAAAAAAACGATTTTCAATAAGTATTTTTGTAATCTATACTAAATACAAATAATTCTGTTATATCTATAACGATAAAATTTATTGCACAAGAAAATATTGCCCAAACAAGTTGATAGTTATCATGTATTATACATTAAGCCATGTTAATAGAATCAGGCGTTACTTTGCGGAAATCCATTATTTTAAAGTTGTTAAGAATTAATTCGCACACATCCACTCAATAAAATAAAATGATGTGTCTTACCTAGTTTGAAGAGCACCTCCCGCCCTCCCTCAATTGCGTGCACTATCCCCATCACCACTAATCCCAGCACCACTACTCCCAACACCACTACACTAGGAAAGACACACCATCGAAGATAATACGATACATTTTATTTTGTTTAGCGGATGCGTGCGAATTAATTCTTAACAACTTTTATTAAGCCATGTTTCTAGTAAATGACGGCTGACGAATGAGTTGAGAAGTGATGTATTATCTTAACGTTATTTTATATAGAAGTAGGGTGACAAACACAGTCCACCAGATCCCGATGATAAGTGAATACCGTGGCCCATAGACATCTACGTCTATTGGCGTATCTAAATCAAAATGCAGATGTATTGTCGCCCCGAAGACTAAATGGGATGCCTCCTATCCATTAAGAAAAGTCTCCGGTTCTCTACACTCTACTCTACACTATTAAGCTTCTATTTTACGTTGATATTCTGTGAGAGCGTGGTCCTTCCCCGGTCGAGCCGTGGTTTTCGTGCAACGACTACAATATAGATGTAGCCAAACTGTACGTATACTTTACAGGACGAATTGGAATCGGGTTCTGCCGCTCGAAGCAGTAACGGCTCCGCGCGGGCGAGGAAACGGGGGCGGCGACGTGCTCGAGATTCTCGTGCTGCGGGGGGCGTCCGGGCGACAGAGGGTGTGGGGGGTGCGGAAGGCGTGAGGGGCGTGGTAGCAGGGTTGCCACGCGACGCACGTTGGGACGCGGTGCACGCACAGTTCCGTGCGACCCGCGGGCCCCGGCCGCCGCGCCCGCGCCTCGCACCGGGTACACCGCCGCGCGCCCCGCCCCTCGCGCCCACCGCGCCACCCGCCGCGCTGCTCATCCTGCATGCCGAGTTGTAACGCTGTTAGCACTGCCATGAGAACGGAACCTCAATCACCAATAGTGTACATGGAACTCGTTCGTTGCGTCTTAGGTACGTGGGTCACAATGGCTGAGGACGTGCTTAGCATTACATCCCGCTACGTCAATTCCCACGACAGTCATGAATACTCACAACCATTGCTGCCTAAGGCGCCACTTGCGCCTGCGCTTTAGTTTCCCCACGGGCGCCGGTTTATCGACGTCTTCCACCTCGCAGTTGACCTTTTTGTCCGGATGTGATAATTTTCATACAAAATCGCCTGTTTTTTTAAATTTATATAAACGAAAACTATAACCAATTATCAGGATTTCGCTTTCAAAAAAGCGTTTTATAATTAGTTCGAAGAAATGAAATGTATTTGTTTCTTCGACATCAGATATTAAAATTTTAGTTGGTCAAAACTTTTTATTTTTAAATTTACTACTGTTTCGAAATGGGATTTCTGACCGTAGAAGAAACGGTGAAAGAAACTGAAGGTATCTTCTTTTTTATATTTTTTTTAGATTATAATATTACTATAATGTCCCATATATTACACAAATAAACTCAACAATATACAACGAAATAAGTTACTTAAACAAAAATAAAGCGAAAAATTGTTTCTCTTTTACATAGGTATTACTTACGGCTGTATAATGTTGATTACTGAAGACAAAACAGAATTTACAGCAGGTTTAATTTTATTCAAATGCTAAATTTAAATCACTGTTTAATTTAAAAAAAAAAACTAGTGTTAGAAGGATATTTAATGAAAATTTGAACCGATAAACTAAAATTAAGGTCATTTTATAGTATTAAAAGTACAAATCATCTAATGAAAATAAGAACTCATCGTGTATTGGAGACAGTATTTGCGAGGGAAATCATTTGGGCTGCGGTGACGTTATATAGTGGTATATTTTTGAGCAAAGCGTAATACACTACATCGCTTCGATGTTAATGATCTAGAAAAAAGGGAAGTCTTTTGTATACTATGTTTATTTAATTTTATTTAGTATGTAAGAAAACCATATCAATATTCGTAAGGATTTAATATTTCAACTTGTAACTTGTTATCTTGTTGTGCGCACTCGTGTTGTGTAGTGCAGTGCGCAGTGTTCACTACGAATTCCTAGTTCTTTATTTTTATACTATTTTATTATTAAGTATTGCCTTCTGGCAAAAGTTTGGTGAGCGGACGGTATTCGTTTGCGGATGCGACGCACATGATCTTATTGGATGTCGTTCATTGATTGTCTATTTAATTGACGCCAATTATTACAACAGTCAATAATACTTATTTAAAATGAGAAGCCAAACTTCGACTTATTTGAAACAAATCAAGATTTTCCATAAAATGTTTTATCTGCTGAGGTGCAGATCTACGTAGGAATATATAAATTCATAATGTAAGCAATATTAACCACAATAACAAGAATAAAACAATTAACTTCAAATATTTAGCTTTAAGTATTAAATTTTATGTGAAGCGCTTTAAGAAAATATTAGATTTACATTTGAATTCTATTTTATTAGCATTATTTAAATACGTTACCCTACATGATCTTCCTAAATATGACAAAAGTGTTGAGCGTTGATTTTTATTTAAGAAATACACGACGTGTGTTGTCACTAAGGAGTATTCTAATAGCTCCTCTACACGAAGGCACACTACAACGCTGGCCCAGCGAGATGGCCATGCGATGTTTGAAACGCATCTACACGATGGCGACATTCAGTTGTGATCGAAACGTTTTTCGAGATGGACGTTAAAGAATTAGCCTCTGCGGCAATATATTTATACAACATGGCGTTTTTTTATTGACTTTTTTTAATGTGCACAATAATAGAGTTATCAAAAAGAAATGGCGTAGAAAATGGTGGATGTTATCTTCTATCCATCGCAATAGAACTAAATATGTCCTGAGATAATTTAGTTTTCTTAAAACAAAAATAATTAAATAATTATAATTAATTATTAATAATTTAAAAAGTAATTATTAATTAATTATTAAAATAAATCTCTCTCTCTTCCTGGCTATGTGTCCCACATGGTGGCCTTTCTTGTCTTACGCCTCCACTTCGCTCTATCCTCGACTTCATTTTCGGAGACTTCGCACTCTCTCTTGTCCTTTACCACTACATCTTTCCGTCGTGTTTTGGGTCTGCCCCTGGATCTTCGACCTGGGATGGAAAGTTGTAGTGCCAAGTTCCCTACGTAGTCTGGTGGCCTCCTCTTCACGTGCCCATACCATCGCAGCCTACTTTCCTGCATCTTGTCAGCGATGTCGCGCACGCCCAAGCTTCCTCGCACGTACTCGTTGCGGATTTTGTCGAGCTTGGTAACGCCGCACATCCACCTCAGCATCTTCATCTCGGCAACTTGCATGGTATGCACATTCTTTTGAGTTACGGCCCATGTTTCACTGCCATACAATAGGACTGGTCTGATGATGGTCTTATAGATTAAACCTTTAAGTTTGACCGGCATTCTCCTATCGCACGTGACACCAGTCACTTCTCGCCACTTTAGCCACGCTGCGGCTATTCGGTGCTGAATGTTAATTTCCAAGTCCCCAGAACCGCTCATCATACTACCCAGATACTTGTATTGATTACACGATTTGACCAATTGTCCATCGATGGAAATCGGACTGTTGTTTGTATCTGGGTCGTTGAAGGACATGAACTGAGTCTTTGCCACACTCAGCACTAGGCCACCGGTCTGTAGCTGATGTTTCCACGACACGAGTGCCTCTTGCAAGTGAGCGCGGCTGTCTGTGCAGATGGCTACGTCGTCAGCGTATATAAATGTCCACGTTGCTGAATTCTGTGCCGCTTCAGTGAGTGAGTCCAGAACCAAACAAAACAGAAAAGGGCTCAATACAGAACCTTGGTGCACTCCTTCTGTGACCGCTATCGACTTGGTCTCACCCACCACCGTCCGAACCATTGATCTCGCATCTCTGTACATGTCGGCAATGATGTTAACGTAGTGTTCTGAGACATTTTTCTTACGAAGGCTCCACCAGATCGTATCCCTTGGGACACGATCAAACGCCTTTTTCATGTCCAAAAATGCGACATATAATGGTCGGTTTTTCGCGCGATACTCTTCGACAAGCGTGTTAAGAGCAAACATCGGATCCGTGGTAGACAATCCATATAGGTATAATGTAAATAAAATATGTACATATACCTATATGTTCTGATTATAGTAGCTCTATGATTAAAATTTTAAAACTTCATTAAGTGGCCACATATTCGTCATTTTTAATTCGTTAATTAATAAACAAAGCACGGACGTCCACACGTAACCGTCGAGCGCGCACAACTGTGGAATGGGCCACGTGTAGATACGTACCACCATCGCTGGCCCTCTGCCTTTGATGTGCGGCGGAAAATCCGACACCGTCGCCATCCCCAAGACCATCGCATGTGCCATAAGCCATCCGACACAACTACGCCCTCCACACGCTGGCCCATCATAGTGGGCCATTGTGTTGGCCCAACGTGTAGAGGGGCTATAAAGGGATCCATCTCATGTTCGTGTTATGTAGGTGCGTTAAATTTTCTTGTTTAACACGGACAACGAACTTTTATTTTATGTATATTTTAATATCTTAAATATCTATCAAAAATTATCTAGTATAGTAATAAAATCGTTAGTGCTACAGGTTAGTAAAATTAAAAGTTTAATTTATTTATAACAAATACCTCGTGTTGCGGAGTGTTTATAAATAATTACGCACTACTGTGGAAACCACCACTTTTTCCGTATTCTGAGAATTACTGTTTCCTATTTTAACTATTTAATCGTGGATTTGTTTTAAACATGTTATTAAACCACTACGTAATGACTGTAAACCTTTGAGTTTAAATGTACGTAATTTTAGGCAAAGTGACAAAACCGTTGCGATGGCAACTCGCAACACTACCTTGTAATTCCATTGTTCTGTGATTTGTTTGAAAGAAACGACGAGAATTTTTAGTATAAACATATTATGTGATTCGTAGATAGATAATATTGTGAGGTGTTGCCAGCCACGTGTTTGTAATATGACTCCGCGACGGATGTCTTAGTAACTCTGGTGCCAAATAGCTTTAAGGAGATAGCATTTTGTTGCCATATAATGTTACATAGCAATTAGGGGCGCTTCAACGCAACTTTGTAACTTCTATATTATATTACCGTTTATTATTACAGTTTTATTTATATTTCTGTATTATTTTAACTACTGCGATAAAGCGTTTAATATTTATTGTTGAACTAATGTTTTTACATTATACATATAACATAATTTATATTAAATTCGCGTCTAAGCGTCTCTAGGTGCAGCGGGTGTCAAGTAGACAATAAGGTGCGTGCGGGGGGGGGTCACTTCCCCCGACTTAGACAATAAGTGGAACGCACACGCATTGTTACGTCATGTAAAGTAATACGTAAGACTTTTAAAGCAATAAAATAATATTTTTATAAACTATTGTGTTATTTTTTATCATTATCTGTTGTAATTATCATGGTTTTAACCTCGTGCTCTCACCGGGATTAGCAACTCATGATGAAAAATCAACAAATCCTACCAATTTTAATCAAACTAAGATTTTGTACCATATACCTACGCATACAACATGCTCGTCGCTTAGGGGCTCTCTTAATTTGGCCCATCTTAAATATACCACGAATTTGGTCGAAAAACTCTTGCCACTCACTTGTGCAGTATAAGTTCACCACCTCTCAACTGCTGAACATAGGCCTCCCCCAAGAAACACCACGTAGCACGGTTCCGAGCCACCTGCTTCTATCGCATTACTTCATCGCTAACCGATCGTCACTCCAAAACTTCTCTTGCCGGTACGAAGTTGCCACTGTAGAACCTTTCTTTGTTGCGTAAACCTGTACAGCCTTCAACGAACACTGTTCTCCCAATCTTCACAATGCTATTGACAAGAGACTTGCTGACGATTTATCCGACACCTCTTTGGGCCAGATGGTCGCTCTCCCGATGGCGTATCTCCCGGTGACAGAACAAGTTGCCGCATTCGAGGACCTTTTCCTCTGCTCTCTCTCCTGACTTCGGATAATCCTATCTCAGTGCGATTTCTCTATTTCTTCTTCGAAACCTTCGAAACGAAGCCGTCCATCTCTGTTCTTTGTCGCTTCTTACGACACCCACGGATGATGTGGGATAACCACTACATGATTAAGTTGTATATATAAATTAGAAGCTGAAAACTCGAAAATGACACACAGGCAGTTTTAATTTATTTATATGTGGATATATTACTAACTAAACCGTGATAAAACCTACTTTAAAATTTACTCAGAATTGTGTCAGATATCAACTGCTGAAAGTATTGCTTACAGTTTTAGAAATTACTCACATAAACGTATAATCGAGATAACGAACAATAAGTCGGCTGTTGATTCAGAGTAAACGACGTACGATACCGATAGGGTAGATAAGATACGCGTTCAGCTGCGGGCCCTCGCTCCGGTTGCAGTGTAGAGTGTCGTGCCGTGAGAGATGCGGCCCCGAGTTACAGGGTACCGTGTTCCGTAAGTTCCAGTTACGACGCGACGACTCCGCGAAGGCGACGAGACGACCGCGTGGCGGTGACGCGGCGGCATGGCGCGGTGCGCTCGCGCCCTGCCCGCGGTCTTCCTGCAGATAAATCTATTGCTCATGGTGCGTGCTCGGTGCAAGTGTGCAAGTGGGCCCCTGCTTATTGTGTCACATATAATAATAAAAATGAGACGTTCCTTTGGGCTACAATTCGTAAGATCAAAGATCTCTGTTCGGACGTTAATGATTTTGATTCTTAATGTTTTGTTGCTTCTTTATGTTTTTCCTCTTACTGAACGTGTTAAATCCCGACAGTACCTGCAACCATCTTTCAATAAAGACAGCTTTTAGACTTTTCAAAATGGCAGGCAGTGCACTGCTGCTGTGCAATATAAACAGGTAGGTAAGCAGCGAGTAGCACCACCCAGGCGGAGGGGAGAGGAGGAGACAATCCAAAAGTAGTCGTCAATATCCGGGTATACTAGGTATAAATATCGAGGTGTTCTTCGGTATCAATCTATCAATATCAAATAGTTGTGGTCACATCCTAGTTGTTCCTTAAATTATTCTAAACTATTTTGAAAGTTATTTATTTTAAATTGTGTTTTATTATACTTAGACCTGATTTTTAAATATTAATGAAAAAGTTATTTTTAAAATTATTATTTTACAACTTAAGCAAATTAAAAATTACAGTTGAATATAAGTATTCGGTCAGGAGCACATAGAGCTTTACACTTTTTGCGATTCTTACCTCTTCGGCGATTGTAATATCATCACCAGTTTCGTGGCTGATCATAGCATCAAGATCGTAGTAGACGGTGCATGCTCCGATTACAAACCCATTATCGTTGGTGTTTCACAAGGCTGCATGTTATCACCAACGCTGTTTTTTCTGCATATCAATAATATGTTGAAACTGGTAACATTTATTAATATGCGCACGACAGCACTGGTGATGCTTTATACACCAACCGTGCCAATATTTTCCGGAAAAACGTAACTGAGTATAGGAACAAACTTGTGTTTGCAGGTCATTGTTGAACAAGGTCTCGGATTGGGGGCGACTAAATCTAGTATAATTCAATCCCCTAAATCGAGAATACACAAGTTTTCACGTTTACCGATAAAAAGAACCCCTTTCAGTTTCGGGGTACCGGCCTTGTTGCATCGTGCAGTTTCTTGGTCACTTTGAAGAGAAGGCGAAACTGGCCTCTAAAAAGCTTGGCGTGCTCAGTAGAGCGGGACAGTATAGACAGACACACCGCCTGCAACTTTACAAGGCGCAGCAATAGTGTTGCCATCTCTGGGCCAGGCTCTCCAGTGCCAGCTCCTTCCATCTGACCGCATCAAGCGCAGAGCGGTTCGAATCTTCAGCGACCGAGCATTTACTGATCGGCTTGACTCTTTGACGCTGCGAAAAAATGTTGCATCTGTTTGCGTATTCTATCGTATTTACCACGGGGGGTGGTCAGAAAAATTGTTCGGATTAATACCAGCCGCTCAATTTCACCTTGGCACACCGCGACAGAACTCAAGATACCATGATTACCACCTGGATGATTGGCGGGCCACTACTGTGTGATTTATAAGAAGATTCCTTCCTCTTACATATTTTTTATGGAATCGACTGCCACCACTAAGATCGGACTGATAAGACTTAGGGACATTCAAGAAAAGAGCCTTATCTTTTTTTTAAAGGCCGGACGCATCTGCAATTCTCCAAGTTCCGCAGTTGTTCATGGGTGGCGGTAGTCACTTACCATCAGGTGAGCCGCAAGCTTGTTTGCCCCCTCTCATATTTTAATTAAGCTAGCAGTTTTCTTAAAAATTCTACCTTCTGAAACGATAACCGCTTAATACAACATCGAATAGAAGCATCAATAATTTAGTGGGTACTCATTTAGTCAAAGACTACACAGCCCGAATAGACGACTAATGTTTGTATTTCTGCATCACCACCTGTCTGTCAAAAGTCTGAGGTAAGCGGTACGGGGGAGGCGGGTTGAAATGCACGCTAATCAATGTTGAGACACTTCCTAATAAGCAAATAGTGTTGGGAACTTTAATTAATAAATTTGGTAACAAGTCTATTTAATCAGTACCAGAATTATATTCTACTATAAATTAATAAAAAATAAAAACCTATCGTAGGTATTTTACTAAATACCTATCGTATTTAGTAAAATACCTATATTTTTTTTGTTTTAAAGGATATATACGCTTTCTTAACAATATTGAAATAATGGGTGCGTTTGGCAGAAAAAAGCGCTAGCAAGCGCTTGTAAGCAAAATGGCGATCGTAAGCGGTAAGTGCTGTCATATCGTAAGTAGGTATTTTCCTCTAGGACACGATGTTAGTTTTAACCGGGGAACCTAACCTAATTTAAATATATTTTTGTGAAGTATTCATATTAAAAACTTACCAATCATGAATTTTTAATAACATGTATATGTCTATTCATGTCATTATATTACTTAAAACTAATATTGCAAAAAAAAAACAACTTATAAACTCTACTTCAAAACAAACAAATTAAATAAGCAAAATGGCGGATTGTGTCAGCGCTACTGAAGTAGCAATCGTGTCCTGGCCGAAAACTATTTTAGCGCTAGTAAGCGCTTCCTAGCGCTTTTTTCTGCCAAACGCACCCAATAATAGAATACTATTAAAAATAAAATAGCAACAGTTATATTAAAATACTGTCAAGTTCACTTCCGTTTCCTACTTGTCTTGACATGGTGTCTTAGCGGTAAAGAGAGCGGAGTGCCGTCTATTAAAAATTATATCAATTTCAGTATGAATTATTTTTAAGAAGTTTAAAATAACTTGATTTAATTATTAAATCAATTAGTTTAAATATGGATTAACGTACATTCATTAAAAAAATTCAGCTTACACCTATGTCGCTTATAGTATAAGTCTGTAAAACATTCGCGATAACATGTATAATATTTACTTGTGCCAATATTATAGCTTAACTAGTACAGCACAAGTTACACGTGCTGGTGATTAAAGAAAAGTATAGCAACAATGAACTGCTTTGAAAAGAAAGGGATGCATAATCTGATGTCCTATCCGAAGATGTCCGAATAAATTAACGCGAGTTGCTTGTGACCAATATAGGTTGAGCTCTGATTTAATTTTAATCAATGAATTTGGAAATTAGAATTCACTTATCTATGAAAAGTGATGCCATTTTTTTAAATTACACATTTGGCTACTATTTCCGCACTATTTTATTGTACAGGGAACCATGTTGCGCGTCTGTTGAATTTTATTTTGTTGAAAATTCACGAGTCACATGCAAGATGTTCACGGGTCAGGGAAGTGATCGCTACTAAAGTAGATCGCGCGATCGTTTTCTTATGTAAGACGTATTTGTCTGACGTGTTGACAGAAAGTGGTCGCCTTTGATGAGGCGTCTATTCGGGCTGTGTAGTCGTTGCATTTAGTGCTGTCATGAAAAAGCATGTAATGAAAAAATTGACATCGAAATTGGTTATTATCTGACATAAGATAATAAATTAGTGCTTAATTAGTGTTGTAAGCACATGCAATAAAGCATAATTTTTCTCCTGACTATTTTAATCGTCATTTTCTGTCTTCTCAAATAGTTACTGATAATTCTAGAGCGAATGCTATCTCTTTTATATCTTTCATGCCTCCTTATTCTCATGAAACTTTCACTTTTACTCCTGTAGACGAAGACGAGGTACGTAAAGCACTTTCCTCTATTAAATCGAAAGCCGTTGGATGTGATGACGTGAGTAGGGTAATGGTTTTGCACGTGCTGGATTCTGTTTTGCCCGTGATAACTCATAAATTAACTTTTCGCTGACGAATGGTGCTTTTCCAACACTCTGGCGTAAAACCTTTATTATTCCCATTCCGAAATCTACTGAATGCAGCGCTTTATCTAATTTCAGACCAATTTCTATCCTACCTTTTCTTTCTAAGGTTCTGGAAGCTGTTGGTTATAAACAGATTTCTTCTTTTGTTTTCTCAAAGAATATTCTTTCCCCTTTTCAGTCTGGTTTCCGCCCGGGTCATTCTACAACTACTGCTCTTCTCAAGGTTACGGAAGATATTCGTGAGGGGATGGAAAAATCAAAACTGACCGTTCTCATCTTAATTGATTTTTCTAATGCATTTAATTCTGTCGATCATGGTATCTTGTTAGCTCTTCTTTCTCATTTGAATACTCGTCTTCAGCTCAGGAATAGTTCTCAACATATCTTCGAGGGCACCAACAGGCTGTGCGTACTGGCCATACACTATCTGAGTGGCGTGATGTGTCAATTGGCGTCCCTCAAGGCGGTAGTATCTCTCCTCTTCTGTTTTCCATTTTTATAAATCTCATCACACTAAATCTCAAGAGCTCTTACCATTTCTATGCTGATGATCTGCAATTATATGCGCAAGTGGAACCTTGAAATATCCTCAGTGCTATCTCACTGTTAAATGATGATTTGAAATATATCTCAGAATGGTCTACTACGTATGGCAAAAACGTGAACCCGTCTAAATGCCAAACGATAATCTTAGGTAGCTCAAGATTATTATCTAAACTTGATATTCCCACCCTACCATCAATTATGTTTAATAATAATTAACATTCTCTACTAATGTAAAGAACCTTTGTCTGTACATAGATGGTTGCTTAACATGGAACAAACATATACAGGAGGTGAGTCGCAAAACTACTGGAACTTTGCGATCTCTATATCGATTTAAAAACTTCCTTCCTACCAATACCAAGATTTTACTTGTCCAATCACTTATTGTACCGATTATTGATTATATCGATGTGTGTTGCTCAGACCTGTCTCATCTTCATCTTAATACATTGGATCGTCTGCTTAACAACTGCATCAGATACATTTATGGTCTTCGTAAATACGACCGTGTATCTTCCTTTCGTACACAGCTAAACGCTAAACGTCAGCGCAGATATGTTAGAATACTCTGCACCCTTTTTACAATTTTGAAAGATCCATGTGCTCCCAAGTATCTGAAATCTAAATTTCAATACCTGGGAGATTCTCATAATTTTTCTCTCCGTTCCTCGGCCAATCTTAAGTTGCTTACTCCCTTACACCGTACTGGTTATTTATCTCACTCTTTTGCCCTCACAGCCATCAGACTCTGGAACGACATCCCTCTTGACATTAAAAAAGCTCCCAACAAATTCGTTTTTAAAAATCAAGTCCGTAAGTATATGATTAAATCGTTGCAAGTTTGAAATAACACAGCTCATTTTTTTTCGTATATATTTCATATTTGTTCTGACATCGATAATATTTATACGTACCTATCTATTGTGTATGTATATATATACATATATAGTGTATGTATGTATGTATGTATATATATTGTATTATATATACAGTGTGTCTGGTCACGACCTAGCGATAATTTAAGGTTACAAAATATACCTAATTTCATCGACGAAAACACCCATATATGGGGGTCTACGCCCCCTCCTGTCGGAATGGCCGCCATTTAATTTTTTTTTATTCTTGTAGATACCTCTGCCAAAAGATGCGGATTTCTATGGACAGAAAGGTCCTACAGATGTAAAAAAAAAATGTTATTTAAAAGGTAAAAATAGCATCTATCAAATAAAAATAAACATCATGGAAAGTTTTCCCTACAAAATATCTTAAAACATTTACAATACTAATTTAAGTAAAAAAATTGACTATTTTTTATTTTTCTTAACATACTTCAAAAACTAGCACATTGATACTAAATTTTTAATACTGTAATAATACTTGAGGATATTACTTACAAATTGACATTAAAATTATTGTTCTTAATTGCATAACTCGAGAGTTAGGGCTGTTTGAATATGACCCTTTTGCGACGGTCCCAAACCCATGTAGAGCTACCTGCTACATTGAATAGGGTTTATGTGACAAGGACGGAAAATGATTTGTATTATTGTTAGGCGGTGAATAAGTAGGACAAAAAATCATGTTTGACCAGCGCAGGTATCGAAGATAAATGTTTGTTAGATCAGTTGTCTGCTTGTCTGTCCTCCGCTCTGCGTTGCGATCGCTACTATTCCGTTCCGTTTTGTGAGCCTTCACCGAGATATTCTACTGAGTTTGTTGTAGTTTGCAGTGACTACGTACTTTTCTGATAAAACATGTCTAACTATTCGTCTCATCACATAGCTGACGTGCATTTCGTGTATGGCAGATGTAATGGAAGCGCTGCTGCCGCCGTACGAATGTATCGTCAGCGGTGTCCCGACCGGCCTACACCCAGTCGACAAACTGTTGTTGACATTCGCTTAAGATTGTCGCAATATGGCATCCAAAGGCCGCCAAATGAACGCTCCCGCATAGTGTCAGTGCAAGCAGAAGAAGAAGTTCTTCTTCAATTTATTTACCGAGATCCCAGGCTCAGTGTAAGGCGAATAGCAATGATACTGCATTTGTCAAAATGGGTTGTGTGGAAAATTTTATAACGCGAAGGCATGCATCCGTACCATTTTCGTCGCGTACAAGATATTCGAGAGCCAGACTATGCTGTGCGAGCCACTTTTTGCTCGTGGCTCAACGGTTGTGTGCGACGTCAACCGACATTTTGTAAAAAAATCATGTGGACTGATGAGGCGACTTTTACAAGAGCTGGTATTATAAACCATAGAAACCAGCATTTATGGATGCAAGAAAATCCAAATGCAGTAAGGCTCAGTAAATTTCAACATGAATTTTCAGTAAATGTGTGGGCGGCTATGATTGATGACGAATTAATTGGACCAATTGAATTACCAAATACAATGAATGGCATAAGATTTTTAGATTTTCTAAGGAACACATTTAGAGAAATCATGGAGAAATTACCAGTGATCAACCGAAGGCGCATGTGGCTACAGTTGGACGGTGCACCAGCTCACTACGCACGTGCTGTGAGAGCTTTTCTTAATGAAAATTATTCACCATGGATAGGACTTGGTGGAACGGTAGCTTGGCCACCTCGCTCTCCGGATTTAACACCTCTGGATTATTTTTTATGGGGGTGGATGAAGCAGAGGGTTTATGCTACAGTCCCAAATAGCAGACAAGAACTGCTCGACAAAATAATGACTATTGCGGATGACATAAGATCCGACATAGTCTTAATATCAAGGGCTACACAACAAATGGCTGTAAGGTCAGTAGCCTGTCTACAGAATAGAGGTGGACATTTTGAACAATTATTAAATTAATAATAGTACTTGATGCCATTAAAAGTTTCTTAAAAGTTATAGTGTATTTTTATTTAATCCATTATCGAAAATTGATAGCGCTCATATGAGGCTCTACAAACATGACCCTCGCAAAAGGGTCATATTCAAACAGCTCTAACTCTCGAGTTATGCAATTAAGAACAATAATTTTAATCTCAAATTGTAAGTAATATCCTTAAGTATTAGGACAGTATTAAAAAATTTAGTGTCAATGTGCTAGTTTTTGAAGTATGTTAAGAAAAATAAAAAAATTGTCAATTTTTTTTACTTAAATTAGCATTGTAAATGTTTTAAGATATTTTGTAGGGAAAATTTTCCATGATGTTTATTTTTATTTGATAGATGCCATTTTTACCTTTTAAATAACATTTTTTTTTACATCTGTAGGACCTTTCTGTCCAGAGAAATCTGCATCTTTTGGCAGAGGTATCTACAAGAATAAAAAAAAAATTAAATGGCGGCCATTCCGACAGGAGGGGGCGTAGACCCCCATATATGGGTGTTTTCGTCGATGAAATTAGGTATATTTTGTAACCTTAAATTATCGCTAGGTCGTGACCAGACATACTGTATATGTTATGTGTGTGTGTATGTATTGTCTATTATATATATTTTTTTATCCTCTCTATTTGATTATTTCTGCAGTGCCTCCAAAATGTTTATCTCTGTTTAGCCTAATGGTTGACTGGGAGAGAATGCCCTATGGCATTCCGTCCGCCATACGTACTACCATAGAAAACAGTTATTCCGTGTTTTGTGTTTACTACTTTGTGCACAAAAGCATAAATAAATAAATAAATAATTTTTTCATATTTCCAAAACTTCCACTAAGGTGGTTTATTATCTAGTGATATAGAATCATAATTTAGTGCTCAACTAGTGCCGTCGATATGCGAAAAAGCATTTGGGTTTTTTTAATACCGTAAACTGCTACTTTGACATCTTTAGCAGAGTATGTACTGAAAGATTGTACATACTGAAAAATCAATGTCTTATAAGCAGATAAGAGGAAGCGTTTTCTGCGACGGGCACAAAAAATGTTGAGAGGTTGGGAAAATTAAAAATGAAAATTCTTAAAACTATTCATTTTAGCATGGAGAGCCCCATTTATATTTTAATTACTTGAGCTTGATACTGCATAGAATAACATTAGGAAAAAAGTTTTGTCGTGTGTTGTGGATTACAGTGTAACCTTGATATAACGAGCCTCTAGAACAGTGGTTCCCAAAGCGAGCGTCGTGGCGCCCTGGTGTGCCGTAAAGAATAGACAGGGGTGCCATAAGGCGCTCCTGTTTATTATTCTCCGAAAACGGAACTTAGCAAATATCACTCAAAGATCAATGTGAAGCAAGAAATGGGATAAGCGATGGTGTGTAAAATGTGAGGAGATCACCAAGCTCACAAGTCAACTAAGTCGTCATTGCATTTTATTTCCTATTTTTCTTAAATAATAAATGTATTCTTCTGTGTCAATATAAATATAAAAGTTACTCAGATTCATACTGTGGATTTTGATTTTTGTGCCTAATCTACCTTGCATCATTGTACCCTATTTCGACTAGTTAGGGAGACGGCGAAACAAAATACTAAATCTGTAAGTGTGCCGCGAACTTAAAAGCTTGGGAACCACTGCTCTAGAACGTATCCCTTGATTTAATGAATTTTTAAGCAAGCCCGTAAGTTAATCCAAAATATACCTCATTGCAGAATATAGATAGAAGGTATTATTTAACTCTATTTAACGATTTGTTCAACTTATAACCTTGACATCACGTATGCTATAAATTATTCCCACTTAATTCCACATAAAATCATATTTTGACAGGTTCCGACATTTAAACCTTGTAAGACCTTGTCTTAACGAATCGTAGTCCCACCTAACTTCTATTAGAAAGAAAGAAAGAAGAAAGAAAGAAAACATTTATTGCTCAAATACGCCACATGTACATTTAAACCATAAACATAAAAAATACATAGTAAAAAGAAAAAAAGAAGAATAAAAAAATATTAAACACATCACACATTTTACGCACACAAGTGTGTGTGGCGTACACGGCAAACAGACCGCACTCAGCTTAATGCCGCAGTCGATACGAGACTACAGCGCTGGTTTTCAGTGAGCCTGTAAATTAAGTGACGTGCGGACGTTCACACCGTCATTGATAGACTAATAATAATTAACATAGATTACATGAATGAACTAACTGGATCTAATACCAAGAATGTCCGAAACATTTTTATTAAAAAGTATTGTTATCACCATAAGAGTCGTAATATATCTATGAGGTATCAGTTGGAAATAATATAAAAGAAGAAACACTAAATGATGGTACCCTACAAAAAATTTTTCTCACAGGTATGTAATCATAACCATAATCTTAAACAACAATATTATCATTAGAAACAATATTTTAATAAAGTCAATAGTGATTGCACGTTAAACATATACTTGAATCATAGTTATAATTAATAGCATGAAAACACTTTTATTTCAGCCTTTAAGTATCAAAAAAAGTACTATGCACTCATATGCTTTCCGTATGACCCCGCCGGACAGCGCTAAGTGTCTGTAATTATTTAGGTGGGTAAATATCAAGCCATAGCTTTTTGAACAATAATTAGGTGAGTTTTATATTTTATTTTAAATGTATTTAATGTTTTCAGACTACGAAGCGGTGGTGGCAGGTTATTCCAGCATTTAGAGGCAGAATATTTGAAACTTCCACGAAAGGCCATGGTACGATGGTAGGGAACAACCAAAGAGTAACATGACGAGCGAGTGATCTTTGATTGTACGTCGCGAGACCACACTAATTTGTGATAAAGATAAGGTGGTACATTATATTTAATTAACCCAAATAGAAATGTGGCTAGGTGGTGTTCTCGCCGATACTGCATTTTTAAAATATTGTGCTCGTTTATGTACGGCGTAACGTGAGCGCGGGGAGGTATTTTAAAACAAAATCTCGCACAAGCATTCTGCACCCTCTGGACAAGTTTCTTGCTACGCACAAGCAGACGAGGGCCATACACTATATCCATATAATTAAATTTAGACAGAATCAAAGAATCGCACAGTCTTATCCGCATATCGGTATTTAGGCAATTTCTAATTTGATATAATACTTTTAACCTATAAAAACATGTTCTTGCAGTGTTTATTATGTGACTTTCAAAGCGTAACTTATCATCTATCAACAAACCCAAATTACGAGCCTTAGTCACGCGTTCAATTCTTTCGCTCCTTATGGTTATCTTAGCTTCATGTTTTGCTATTTTTTGTATTTTACCTATCACAAACTTCATTATAACGAATTAATTGGTGTAACGGATATTTTATAATTTCCTTCAGTTTTGTTGTGTCAAGGTAGTACTGTACTATAGATCAGATTTTTATTTTACAGTTTTTGAGAAAGTTTTCAATTGCAAAATTATACTCCTTGAATTGTATCCATTTTTGGACATTTAGAAATCAACTCAATGTAGAAAACATTGAATCCTGCTTAAACTTTTGAAATAGTAAATTTCGATATTTGTAAATATGAAAAGAAATATTGTTTTATATCTGTTTTTATATGTGGAGAGCACAAATTAAGTACTCAATTATTGTCTTATATCACTAAGTAATAATCCACTTGGTGTCAATTTCTTCAGTACATACTCTGCTTTGCAGTTTACGGTACCTATTTATAATTTTTCAATTCCTTTTTCGAATGTCGACAGAACTAAATGAGCACTAAAATGTTAAAACACTCCTAGCTTTATTGAAAGCTAGTGGCTTTCTAATTTTTTATCAAGCTATTTTGGCGTGAAATTTGGCTTTGCATCATAATCAATCAATCATAAACCATAAGGTGATGACCCACTTGAATGTCGATATTTCATCACCTACTTTGCTTAAGCTGTCAAAGTAGCAATTTACGGAATATAGAAAAAAAATTGTGCTTCTTTTTCGCATGTGCTTGCAGCACTAATTGAGGACTAATTTATTATCTTGAATACCAACGTAAAATAGCAGTTCAATGATACTGTATTTCGTATGGTAAGTGTAGAGAAGCGAAGACTCTTTTAACTGGAAAGGAGGCATTTCATCTTAGTCCTTACTTTCACGTCACTGAAAACACATTATTTGAATTTAAATTATTAATCGAGGATAAACGTTAATATCTATGGGCCACATCAGGTGGACTGTGTGCTCATTTGTCACCCAATTCTATAAAAAAATCCTATATCACCAGGCGATAATCCATTTCGATGTCAATTTTTTCAGTACCTACATATTCTACTAAAGATGTCAAAGTAGCAGTTTCGGGATAGAAACATAATGATTTCTCAAATTCTTTGTCGTATATCGACGGCACTAAATGAGCACTAAATTATGATCCATCACTACGTGATACTCACGATGTCAATTTTGGATCACGGAAAGACAGAAAGAATAAACTGCGGTAGCCAAGCCGCTTGCCAAACGTGGCTACCACTGCAAATATACGATACGGCCTAGTTGACAAACAAAGGATTATGCCCAGATTAGCAGTGGATAGCAGTATTATAAAAAATAAAATTATGTAAAATTAAAAGTAGCAGCCTACATACATCCTACTACTGGGCATAGGCCGCAGCGAGTTTTCGAGACAAAAAAAGAGTTGATTGAGTTGAATCCAACGTACGTAACGTACGTAAGTATAATGAGAGTTTTTAATAATTTCCGTTTTTGTCAGTTAATTGACAAAAAACTAATATGTACTAAAACTTTTTAACTAATTTTAAACTTTTAAAACTAACCAACTTAGAAACATCAGTTTATATATATGTAGTAATTAGTTACTATATTTAGTCCCACTAAAATAATATAAAAGAACTAAAAATGAACGTTAAAATTAGTTATGAATTAAATTAAAGTAATTTATGTCATTTAAGAGGATACAGTAAGTCAGCTCAAATTCTAATTTCGCCCCCACTTCCCCACGCGTCGTATGCTATGTACCGACATGTTTGTAATCAATAATAGCTTAATACTGTAAGTAGATAGGTCGTTAGATACTTATTTCATTAGGTTTATCATATTTATGCCTGTTTCTTAACGCCAACCCAGTCGCTTCTTATTTTTATAACGGTTATTTCCCATTTTAATTTTACATCGTCCTGTTGCGTAATGTGTATTCTGATCGTAAGCGACACAACTTCTCGCGAGCGAGAGGAATCAAGCTTACGCGCCGATAGTTTAGGTAATTTCTTTTTACAGTAAAAATAATGGTATTTTAAAAAACGTAAATAACATAAGCACTGCTTTATAGTTAGTTCAGATAGTATGCAAAGTTTCATGATCTTATTTAAAGTATTTTATGAATAACAGCGGTTTATTGTTCAGTTTGGAGGTAACTTTGGATTTTTTTTCTATCGAGAAAATTTTACGCAATCGTGTTTTCGTCTAACATAGTCCTTAACATTAATCCTCAACTTTACCATACATTTATTTCAAAATTAATGCTGCAATACTTTCGGCATAACGGAGGATCTTGCTAAGCCATTTGAGATTATATTTCCCCTTAATTTGTCAGTAATTGGAGGCAAAATTAAACATTTAACGTTAGAACAATTACATAAATAGTATTTTAGAGTTTTGCTCTCTGTATAAGATTTACCTTTACGAAAGTTACGATACTCAAAAGTAGAGCTTGAGTTTAGTTATCATTTCGCGAGTGGCTTCTTACTTCCTGCCCGTGAACAGTGACCACGTCAGCTAAGAAAGATGAATGGAACGTCGCGTTTTTTCTGTCTATTTTCTAGAAAATTGATTTGCTAAGTTGTGCAAGAACACGATAAAAGTGCAATAGTAATGTTTGACGAATTTAAATGATCTCCCTAACCACCGGAGGCTCCCAAATAAAATTATAGGACAAGTCACTCGTAATAGTAGTACACGATACTGCACCGCGAATTACAATGGTGATTGTTAGTACTTTATATCATGCAATAATTACCTAATTATATAAGATGAATCATTTATATGTAAGTCACGCTATTACAGTCTGCGATGTCTGTATATTTGTTATTTTAAAAGTGAAATGACAAACGCACCAACAGCCAACCTCATGCCTGATGGTACAAGGCTGCTGCTCCATACTCCAGTCAACTTCATACAAAGAACGCTACAGATACGCTACAGATTGTTACCTTCGAGGACTAAAATGTTTACCGTTCAGACGGGAACACAGGAATGCAAGCACTGCGTGTCGCCAACAACAGCCAAGATAGTGGCACCTGACGCGGCAGCAGACGCACTCCTGCCAGTAAGAGAGTCGCACAACCTAAATGTATAGGTACTCAGTTATGTGTGTGTTGGAGAGCTTACAAATATATTTAATCTTTAAGTTATATTTCGCTTGGTACCCAACAGATGTATTGCAGTTTCTTGAATCACGTGACCCATATTCACTTATAACAATTTGACTCCGTAATCTGTTTGCTTGCTTTATCTTATCGTGTTCCGTCTATTCGTAACAGTTTAACTGCAAACGTTTAATTTGTGTAGAAAAAGAAAAACAAGTGTTTTGGTTTCAAATATTTGTTATCATTAACAAGAGCGGTTAAGTCATAATCGTGATTTTGTTTTAACTGTTAAGTTTTAGTTTCTATTTTCAAACTCTTTAAAGAACGCTGAAGCCAACAAAAAAAAACACCAATAAAACTTGCGATATATTTAGTTGAAAATTAATGTCAAAGTAAAAAATCCACCGCTTAGAAACGTAATCGCGAGATAATTGTAATTGATTTCAATTATTTTGCGATTACTCGAACTTTTCGAATTTTCGTTTGTCAAATGTTAACATGTTATACTGCCGTTTCAAAATTAGGTTCCTCTTTCCGGAGAAGAAATGGTGAAAGAAAATTTTAAAATATCTCTTCAAATTGGAAATTTTAACATATCTCCACGTTTCAAGGTCTTTAGAGTCGAATAGTATGATTTTTAAGAGGATGCACATGTACGTATGTATGTATGTATGTATGTTCAGATTCAATTTTCGCCTCGTGTATCTCGAGAACAAAGAGTGATATGATGATCATAAACACACTTCTTCGAATATAATCGTCCATAATTTTTTGCAAAGCATTAAACGAAGTTTATATGTATTCTTTGTTAATCTACACAAAAAACGAACATTAAAAAAACATTGAAAATGTTTGCTTATTAATTTTTTATCCCACCTAAAGTTTTGATATGGTTTTCTGACTTTAAATGTCATATTGTTGCGAGCTTAGGGTTCCTGACAATAAAAACTGCCGGTTGAGTTACCAAAATTGACACTTTAATTACCGAACACCAATTAAAGCTTAAAACACACTAATAATTAATGACAGTCAACACTTTATTTCACTTTATTTCACTTCTAAGTCTTCACTTGTATCGTCAATTCAATACTACCCCGGTTGCAGCCGTAAACGGCTTTATATAGGCCTTTTCCACCGAAACATCTAGAACGTTCCAGCAAATACCAGTCTCGACCAAGAGTAGAGAATTCGAGTGTGGAGTTTTCTAGAAAGCTTATTTCTTCTATTCGATACTAGATGGCGCTAATGACTACCCGCCATATACCAGGCATTAATTGTGGCACGCAACATTATAATAAACGCTCTATAAAATCGAAATAACTATAAAAGTTAATATTTTGGTGTTTTATTGAGTTTAAGATTGAATGAAACGAGCTCGGGACTTAGGATATCCCGACTCGGACAGGTTAGTTTAGAAGGAGATCGCCATTACCTTCGTGGTTATCCGTGCCTCCCTCGACTGCGCTACGTTGAGTGGCGTGGTGCTTCCCTCTCCCAGCCCTCTCCCAAACAAAAAACATTAATAAACAATCATTTTTCAATGTTAT